>CM055100.1:30828148-31460088 GCA_029204225.1 Diphasiastrum complanatum
AGAGAGAGAGAGAGAGAGAGAGAGAGAGAGAGAGAGAGAGAGAGAGAGAGAGAGAGAGAGAGAGAGAGAGAGAGAGAGAGAGAGAGAGAGAGAGAGAGAGAGAGAGAATTTCAAGGTCTTGCTTACAAGACAAACACAAAGGAATAATAGTGGAGCAAAATGTTACGATATTTTCTCCCCAAGGGATCAATGCTGAGAAGAAAACAACATAACTGGATACAACACCACCATCATTTTAGTGTCGTGCTGCTACGAGAATGGTTGGACATGTCCCAAAATTAATACTAAACAAGTGATCCCTAGCATGTTTTATCAACCAAATCGTACCTTCACAGCTAATCATAGGTTTTCCACACCTCCAGAGGTATAGCGGGGATGCTTGTTCCTATAGGGAGATTAGGATGAAATATTTTAGAGTTAAAATAGCAATGATCGGCTTATACAGTGCTTTTTTATTTCGATGGCACCACATGTGCTTAGTTCTAGAGTTATCGGGCCGTCTTTCTTTTACGAGCCCTTTGAGTGATTTTAAGCAACTTATCTTTGTACTTACTTATCAGTTGAATATACAGTTTGTTGAGAGCAATTTTGTTGTCTTGTCTTGTTGCACTTGACGTTTTGTTGTGGTGATTGATCCGGTCGGGTGTTTAAACTGTGTTTCTTAACTTGGTATCAGAGCCTTTGGTGGCTTGAATCACCGGACAAGAACAGAGAGCTGCGAATTCACGACGGTTTGTTGGCTAAGAAGCACAAAACCGAGTCTGTGGAGATTCGTGGAATAGCTCAAAACTGTAAGAAGAATCAAAGGCCAAGCGATTGCCAGGAGGGAAGGGTCAGCCATGGAGCAATCATAGAGCAATTAATTCTTCTCTCAGCTATGGAAGAAAAAGGCAGCTAGGGTTTGGAAGTGGAAAGTGGTGGATCTTTCTCCACACATAACCAATTTTGGAGCTGTCAGTGGCTAAGGATGGGCGCCTGCTATGATGAAACTACTGTAATAAAGTCGTGGAAGGCCGTGAAGTATGGGCAGAGCAGGAGTGAGATGAATCAATCAAGCCTTCCTAGCTATAATGGACAGCCAGGGTTTTAGCTGATAAAGTTGGATCATTCTCTATATGTAATGTATTTCAGATCTATGAAAACATAGTGGAGAGCACCCTAGTTCTAGGAAGATGATGCCAAAAGGCCGTGGCACGTCGCGGAGCCAACATTGAGCTAGATCGGAATGGTATCTGGCAGCCATAGCTTTGCAAACAGGAGAGAAAGAAAGATCCATCGTAAAGAGGAGGAGAGGTCGTGGGACCTCGCGCGTGCCCAGCTCAGCTAGCCTGTTAGCGGCCAGAAGTGCCTGGTGCTTCAAAGGCCCTTGATTAACGCGTAGAAGCGTGGAAAGTTGTCCGATCTCAAGTCACACAGATCGACGATGGTGATTGCACGTTAGGTGGGTCGTTGGATCTAAAGGATCCGTTGGATTGATGTGAAAAGGCCTGAAGAGGTCTGAAGTGCAAAGTGCATTGCAACTTCATTAAAAATCTTCAAACTGAAACAATTGTTGGGTCCCAAGTTTTTGAAGGGTGAAGTTTCTTCACACTGAAGAAACAGTTCAAAAACCCAAATTGCCCTTATTTTCACCTCCTTTAGCCTATTTTGGCCAAACGAAAGGCTATAGCCTCCAAACGAAGGTCACCCTGACTGAACTTGCAAGTACGGTACACAAAAACAGAGTGATTTTTGCGAAGAAAGTGTTCGGAGTGTGCCAGAAGTGATTTCACCATTCTACTCGGCAGGTAGTTGGGAGTTGGTGACGAGAAGCATTTCGGAAAGCGACGCCAATTTGGCTTTCAATTTGGCAAAAGAGCGGTGGGTGGCCTGGTAAGCCAAAAATTGCAGGTCATTATTTGTGATTTCTGACATCATGGTTGGCTTCGGCATACACTTTATAGCCTACAGGTGGAGTTTCAAGCAGTTTGGAGATGGCAAACATCAATGAGGCAATTTTGGGCGATGCAAGCAAACTTGATGGGGCTTCTAATTACAACATCTGGAAATTCAAAATGAAGAGCATTTTGATGGAGAAAGAGTTATGGGAGATCGTGGCAGGTATTGAAGTCCGGCCAAATACCACTCCAGGTGACATGAGGGCCTTTGATAAAAAGGCACAGAGAGCATTGTCCTTAATCAATCTTTCAGTGAAAGACCATGTAATCACTCATATAAGTGATGCCATGATGGCTAGGGGAGCTTGGGAAGCTCTTAGAATGCAATTTCAAATTTGCAATCCAGCTCGGGCCATGTTCTTGAAGTTGAGATTGAACGCAGTAAGGATGGAAGAAAGTGAATCAGTGGGATCTTTCTTCACCAGGATAAAGGAGCTGAGAGATCAACTTGTGGCAATTGGAGAACCAATTAGGGAGAGATCAACTTGTGGCAATGAGCGGTGTCTCTTCATAGTCAATTCCTTTGCTTTGTTCATAACCCTTCACTACTAGGTGTGCCTTATGCTTTACACCCATGCCTTATGCTTTGCTCTTCTTGCAACATGATTCCGTGGAAGTCTTCAAAAGTAGGCTACAGATGGCATGATAGCAAAGCATAAGGCACACCTAGTAGTGAAGGGTTATGAGCAAAGCAAAGGAATTGACTATGAAGAGACATTTGCTCCAGTGTGGCTAAGTGGACTACGCTATGCCTTATCATTGCCCTAGCATCTCATTTTGGGTGGAAAATCCATCAAGTGGATGTAAAGTCCACATTTTTGGATGGTGACTTAGAGGAAGAAGTTTACATGGTCCAACCGCAGGGCTTCATGGCGAAAGGGCAAGAACAAAAGGTATGTAAACTACACAAAGCACTTTATGGCCTTAAGCAAGTGCCACGCGCATGGTATGGACGCATTGACAATTACTTTCTTTCCCATGGGTTTGTAAGAACAAATCATCAGATCCAAACCTTTATGTTCTTATAAATGATGATAGCATTGCCTTGATTGTACTTTGAGTTGATGATATCATTATCACGGGCAATGATGAGATCCTCACTCGTTCTATCAAAGCCAACTTATGCAAGCAGTTTGAGATGACATATTTAGATCTTATGCACTATTGCTTGGGTGTTGAAGTATGGCAAACTAGCAGTGATATCAGGTTATGTCAAAACAAGTATGTGGGCGAGATATTGGAGAGATTTCACATGACAGAGTGCAAACCTTCCATCACCCCTTGCGAAGATGGTAAGAAATTATCTCGTATTGATGATAGTGCACATGTTGACGCTACTCTATTTCGTCAGCTAGTTGGGAGTTTGAAATATCTTACGACTACATGTCCTGATATCTGCTATGCTGTAAGTTTGATTAGCCAATTCATGTCATCACCCACTATGGACCATTGGAAAGCTGCAAAAAGGATTTTGAGGTATGTGAAAGGTACACCTAACCTTGGCCTAATCTACAAAAGACAAAGTGTTTTACCTAAGTTGCAGGGTTATGTTGACGTTGATTGGGCAGGAAGTATAGATGATAGAAAGTCAACAACAAATTATGTCTTAAATTTTGGTAGTGGTTGTTTTTCATGGTCTAGCAAGAAGCAAGATACTATTTCTCTTTCTTCTACAGAAGCCGAATATAAAGCGTTAAGTTCTACTACCCAGGAATCTGTTTGGCTACGTAAGTTGTTATGTGAGATTGGCATGAAGCAGCTAAATCCTACTGTTATTTTCTGTGACAGTCAAAGTGGAATACAATTGGCTAAGAATCCTATCTTTCATGCAAGGACAAAACATATTGAGGTAAAATATCACTTTGTGCGTGAGAAGCTACAATCTGAAGATATAAGTATTGTACATTATTCTACATTATTACAAGTTGCTGATATATTTACGAAAGCTTTAAGTAAAGAAAAGTTTGAGACTTTTTGAGCCAAACTTGGCTTAGATCTGGTTATGTAAAAAACCTTTACTTGTAATACTATCATGGAGGTATGTTCCATGAATAAAGTAAACTCTAAAATAAAGAGAGACGTTGATCATTGAGAGAGAGAGTTAAAATAGCAATGATCGACTTATACAGTGCTTTCTTATTTCGATGGCACCACGTGTGCTTAGTTTTAGAGTTATCGGGCCGTCTTTCTTTTACGAGCCCTTTGAGTGCTTTTAAGCAACTTATCTTTGTACTTACTTATCAGTTGAATATACAGTTTGTTGAGAGCAATTCTGCTGTCTTGTCTTGTTGCACTTGATGTTGTGCTGTGGTGATTGTAGGAAGTCTTGTGTGACTTTGCAAGGCCACATGCCTCACACACTTTGCCACACCTCTTGAATGATTTTGGTAGGCTAAGAGCCAGCTCCTTTGATTGCATGGATTCCATTGATTGAAGATTAGGATGACCTAATCTTTTGTGCCAAAGCTCCACTTGAGTCAACTCCTCTCCAACCATATTCACACTCTCAATGGCCACATTAGCATCCAACTTAAAAAGCCTTCCTTGCTTAATGCCACTAGATATGCACTTATCACTTTTGAGATGGAACATACTCCATTCTTGTACATCTAGTCCATTGTCCACCATTAGTTGACCAACACTAAGCAAGTCTTTTGTAATGGATGGAACATACAAAACATTATCAAGATCTATCCTCTTAGATGATCCTAAGCATAATGGAATAGATCCTATGCCATCTATCTTACATTCTTGATCACTAGCAGTGTAGATTGAATTCTTAGAATCATTACAAGAAAGTAAAGTAGAAAAATAATGCTTGTTGAATGACATGTGGGAGCTAGCCCCACTATCAATCCACCATGTCTCTTGGCTTGATTTTGGTGTAGATTCTACCATAAAGGATGTGTTGAAGCCATCCTCGTCCCCCTCCCCTTGTGCAAGATTGCCTTGATCTTCACTCCCTTGTGCATTCTTCTTCTTATAGCATTCGGAAGCAAAGTGCCCTTTCTTTCCACAAAAGAAACACTTTAGCTTGGCTTTGTTCTTTTGCTTCCCTTTTGAGGTAGATCCTCCATCCTTGACCTCGCCTTGGTACTTCTTGAATGGATGAGTCTTCTTCTTGCCCTTTGATGTGAAGTTTGCCTTCTCATCACCACCATGTAGTGACATAGACCCCAATCTTGTCTTGAGGTGTAGAATCCTACTCTCCTTGGCCACGAGAACATTATGCAACTTATCTATTGATGGAAGTTGGTCTTGAATAGTAAAATATTGAACTAGATTAGATAACTCGTCGCCTAATCCATTCAATCACTTGTACTAGTTCATTATCTTGGATATTTTCTCCTATAGATCCCAATTCTTTGTTTAAAGACTTTATCCTTAGGACATATTCTTGTCCATTTTCTCCACTTCCCCTCATGCTTTGCAAGATCAAGTTTCTTAGCATAAGCACTCTTGAAGTGTTATTGGATTCATAATTGTTCTTTAGTGAATTCCAAGCCTCTTTTGATGAGGCACAAGAAGCTACCTCCTTCAAGAGGTCATTGCTTACGTTCAACTTTAAGCAATGCAAGGCTAATCTAGCCCTCTTCTTGTATTTCAATTGTTCTTGGGAAGCTTGAGGCTCTTCCTCAACTCCTAGAACAATATCAAAGAGGTCATGGATCACAAGTAGTGATTCCATCCTCACTTTCCATATGGAATAGTTTGTGTCAGTTAGTTTCTCACTAGATTCTAACAAATATCCACCCATGGATGACATTATGAATGAATGCCTATGAGATGCACAAAGATCTCTTGATAATGAATGATCTAAGATATATTTCTAGCTTTCTAAGAAGCTTCTAATCTCGGCCCAATCAACCTAGTTCAACTTGGATGATGGTGTAATAGATCCACTTCAAAAATCCTAGCAAATAACTCCTTCACAAAATTGATTATAGTACTATTTTGCTTGATATTTCACACACACATAAGATCTGAACAAATCAGCCTTAAAGATCTGATCTAATGCCTCAAAATGAATTACTTCAATGACTCAAATCTCTACTTGATGATTAGCATTCAATGGATTGAATCCAGATCTAGACAAATGTGAGAATTACAAGCAAAGCTAGAAATTGCCAATGTCACATCAACTTCTCATTGATTTGGCTGATCCCTTTATAGATCAAGTACATCCACAAGCTGAGTACTATCCAGCAAGCCTTCACACGTGTGAAGAGTGCATATGCTCATTTTTCAAAGTTGATTATTCTCATTAGCTAGAAACAAAAAAGCTAGTCTTCCACATTTATAAGAATATTCCTTATAAAATAGGATCTAATGGAATCTCTCTATCTTATCATCTACAATCTTGTCCACACGTGTGAATAGCATCTTGACATGTGGGAGCCTTTACTCATTCACATGGAAGTGCATTCTATTTACAAAATGTTTGACAAAATGACTTTTATCTAGATTCTACTCAAAAGTCAATTTCACACGTGTAGATCCATCTAGAATCAATCTAACTTTATAAAAGTAAGTTATGTACATCCTTTCACACTTGGGAACAGGCTCCACACGTTTGAGATTCTATCATGATCAAATATCTCAAGATTAACCAAGTACATCAAGTTGGAAGTGACATTTTTAACACTATCAAATTTTCGTACCAAATCACAACAATATTTCTTAAATGGGTACATTGTGGGCCACGATGGTAGCCAATTCAAAACATAAATTAAAAACGTATCTCATGCACATTACTTATCATAAAATAATGCATGTAATGTATACATACCTGGATGAAGCTTTGAACAAGAGTATAGTAGCAGATGGGCGGTATCAAGCTACACGATCGCTTTGAAAGCATATAGAAGATGAAGAAGAAGAGGAGAGGTGAAAAAATCACAAGGAATAGTAGTGTATAAATAGGTGAGTTGTGAGCTTACACTGAAATTTTGTGGAAGGAGCAAAACCCTACCTTAAAGCAAAGCATACTGACCATTGGATGAGGCAAAGTATATCTTGACCGTTTGAGGAAGAGATTTTTTTTTGAAAAATTCTCTCTAAAAGGTTAGTAAAATTGATTCATGTGGACAGTCTCAAAAAACCTATTGTGATGAAGTAAACGTAAAAAATTCTTCCCCTTGTCACTACTAGTCCTGATTTGAAGCCGACCGACTAGATTTTATGATACATTTGTTTTTCTTCAACAATGTGAGCAGGTACAATGTCAATCAATTTAGTTTGTAAACAAAAATTATATGCGTGTATACCCAAGAAATTGTAACATAAATACTAATTATGAGTCAACGTTTATCATAGCATCATTCAATTACAGGTGGTCTTTCACCTCGACCGTTTAGGTCCCAGACGGTAGTACGTGACTCAAGTCACTCCTCGTAGAATTTTTGAGAATAGAAATGTCCTCAAGATTAGCTGTGATCAAAGCAATGGTCAATTCGGTAAGGGAATTTTTGTGAATATTCCTAAGTCGACAGTTGAGAATTGAATTACCTACTCTCCTGTATTTAATTAGGAGAATATTTGGAGAATAATTCTTTTTATCCTAATTGCTATGTCTATGTGATTGGATCCATGGATTTGGAATCAGCAATAAAATACTATTTTTCATGGTAATTCTTTTATTCTCCAGGCAAGTGCCCTGTAAGTGGAAATTTAATTTCCTGGTACTGCGCTTTTTATCGGTTTAACTTTGAAGTAGTAATATTCCCATTTAATTGAGTTAAATGATTTTTATCAGTTCTTCCTTTTGGACTCGATGGTGTATCTATGATCTTATTTTAAATGATTTTGGTCTTTAAGATTGGGCAAACTAAAGCTTTTCAGATACTTGTTAAAGTGAATTGATGGAATAAGGTCATAATTTTTGAGAGGTAGCTCTATATTCGATTAAAAAATAGGTGTATCGAATATTGTAAAGAGTACCCGGATACAAATTTTATTGATTTCCCATTAGTACTTCAGGCAACTTTAGCGAAGTAATACTTAAGCTAGTGTCATAAATTTTTTTGGTGCCTTCGCTGATGAATTTTTTCGGATAACCGAAAAATCTAAGGGAGAAAGAAAATGAGACACCTTAGTAGGTAAATGTGATAGTCTTGTGTAATTTGGTTTGGTTAATAATCCCTGTATGGAATTGCATAGCATCGGATTTTTTGAATTCATTAAGTTGAATTTATTTTGAATATCTATAGGACCATGAGTTGACCCTATTTGTTAATGGAAATTGTGACATGGAACGAGGATGACACTTGGTTTACATTTGTACTGTAAAGAGCCTTATTTCTAAGAGTTGATACTCTCAGATGGTAGGAATTTGGGATTGATAGTACCAACCAGGTGGGTTGTTTATGTGACGGTAAAGCCATGTGCAAATTCTTGTTAAATCACAATTTTGTAAATGGATTATTGCGATCCATTAGGAACAGATATGGGCGTACTCCGGTACTTGGTGGATTAGATATGTGCATATCTGGTATTGGAAATCTAGATAGAGTTTTTAGATCTTTGGGTTATCGGATAATGCGATTTTAAGATCTTTTTGAAGATCGGATCCTATGTTGGGTATAGGATGTTCAGATATTTTTTTTGAATTTTTGATGATCGGATCTAAAAGCAAAGAACTTTCTTGGAGAGAAAACTGATGGTATGGGACATTGGTGATTTCAAAGGGGAATTCTTGTGCGAGAACGATCTGTAGCCCAATGGTTAGTATTTACATTATTTGTAATGCTAACAATTGAAATCATTGGTTAAAGTTGTTTAGGGTATTTGGAGTGTTTCTGAGATATTGATCCAGATCCCTAAATGGTATCTCATAAATTCCAAATTAGAAACCCTTAAAAGCTATTTCTCTTTTAATTTAAACCTCTACTTTTTAGAAATTTTTTTTATACGAAACAATTGGATTGAGATTCATATAATTCCTTTGAATAAGGTTCTGAAGGACTGTTAAAGCTATATGAATTTATGCTTCCATTTTAGTTTTGTGAATATAGCTCAGAATCAATTGATATTTTCAACTGATTAAGTGAAATTTAGACTTCTTGAGCCCAAATAATTATCTCTATTTGATAGTGGGTTATTGAGAGTTATGTTTCTATCACTCGGGAGAAAATATTTTATGATTTTGAGAAAAATAATCCGGTTTGTAATAGTATTGGATACTCATTACTGACTTTTTTGAATCTTCGATATCTTATACGTTGTCTCCTGGGAACTTTTTAATCAAAATTTTGGAATTTCTTTTAAAAGGGAGAGAAGAAAATTATAGGAATAAAACTTTCATGGGATCAACCAGTTGCATAGATTTCTTTTGTGGAATCCAGTTTGTGTGCAATGGTGGAACTATCCAGTTTGTGTGCAATGGTGGAACTATCCGGTGGAATAGAGAAAATCTCTAGTGATTTTGAATAATCTGAAACTAGAGTAGTTTTGGGGGTTTTGAGTTGTGAGATATTCGTGAATATGGGAAGTAGTGGTAAAGATAAATTAAGGTTCACTGATTGGCTACCAAGTACCATTTAGTTATGGATTGGATCAGAGGAATAAAGCTTTAATCTTAACCTTATGTCCAAAGATGTATGTATAAGTCAGCCTAATCTTGGTTTGTACACTAAGATCTGAAGTAGGTTGATTAGTTGAAGAAATTGTGTAGGTAAAAGTATGATGGTTGGAAAACTTGTGATGTAAAATTATCCACTTCAGAGATTTCCCAGATATGTTGTTTATTCAAGAGAAATAGAATCTTCTATAGCTGAGTTACAAGATTCTCAATAATATATGTGAATAACATATGCAGATATGGACATAAATTAACATAATCTGGTTAAGAATCGGGTTGAAAGAATATTCTTGGAATCCAATATTTTTCCTTGTGGAAAAGATTTTAGAATGATTTTCATATTTCCTGAGTTGTATGTAGTGCATGTACTCCAATATTTTCCAATGATTAAGTATGATTTTGGAATCCTGTGAGTTATGATTGATGAATAATAAGATTCTAAATGTTTATGATTGACGGATCATAAATTGATACTTAAAGGTCATTTGAAGATTATAAGGAAATGTGAGGAACCTTAAGATAATGAGCAATTCTTGATCAATTGGTGAGTTAAGGATTTAGATCTATTGTCTGAACTCTAAATTTCTTTACTCCAGCACGTACTTGAGATTGTGTGGATCTCACATGCATTTTCATTAAGTAATTGGTTACTTATGAGGAATTTGCTTTCTTTACAGATTGTAGTCAAGGAATGCTTGCATACTATTTTTCAGCTTAAATCTCCGGTTGGATAGGATCGGTTAAGTCTATCAAGATTGAATGAATGCTATTTTCTTGCATATGTTGTTAGGAATAGAGCTCTTAACTTAAGAGAGTATCTGGGGTACTCAGATCTGAGTTAAAGTCATTTTTATCTTGATGGGTCTCCTAGAGATTTTGACTGAATTGTGGTATTTTAGAATATTTGGATATTCTAATAATAATTGTACCAAGAAGCATTATTTACTGCAAGAAATTGAAATGGAATATCTTCAACTTTTGGATTTGATTTTTGTAATAAAGTAAAATCACCCAGTGTTTCATGTAATTGAGATTACATGAAGGTGATAAAGTTTTATTTTGGAGTAAATCAACCCATTTGGAAGATTTATAACTTAATGTATCTTTGGAGATTTGAGTTAGTATTCACGAGTAGAGGCAAGCAATTTAAAAACTGTTGCATCTCTGAGTACTTATTCATATGGAAAAATCAGACTAAGTATAATGATTCATGGGAAAGATTTGAAAGCTTAAAGAATAGTTTCATGTTTGTTTTTTTCCGTTCTGAGGACAGAACCTGTTTAAGGGAGGAAGAATGTTATGGCCATATTCAGCTAAGGACATGGAATAGTCCTAATATGGTAGACCGGCCCTCCAGTCTTTGAGTTTATTGGTCACGCCTAGATTTTATTCCACATCAAGGCCTGTTGGTGACTAATGACCTTGAGAGGACCCAGACACTCTATTAGAGACATATGGAGTAGTCCATGTACGTGTGACAAATATAGGTAAGAGGAACACATGAAGAGTTGTGATCTATTTATAGTTGACCTGCATGGGGATTATATGGGTTCATGCACAAGATCCTACTCTCTATATATTGAGGTAGTGATTATCCTGTCGACGACTTGGTCTAGGTTACCTGTTGAGCTCTTCTCCTCTTGTTATCACATGACATGGCTTGGGGGGGAAGAGGATTCTCTAGGAGGGATCTAGGATTGGTTGGGTGGCTTTGCTCCATAGTCTCTCTTGTGTTTTCCTATCCTCATCTTAGGGGTTTTCCCTAGTGGTCTTTACACCATTCCTGTCTTGAGGTGTAGAATCCTACTCTCCTCGGCCACAAGAACATTATGCAACTTATCTATTGATGGAAGTTGGTCTTGAATAGCAAAATATTGAACTAGATTAGATAACTCATCGACGCTTCATTTGGAGGAGTTCCAATTATTTTCGGGGGTGATTTTCGATAGATTCTACCAGTGGCACCGCGTGGTAGTCGGGTGCAGATTGTCATTAACGCTTCGCTGAAGTGTTCCTGTTTGTGGAAACACATGGAGGTGCACAAATTGACAAAGAACATGCGCATCATGGGCGTGGAGGGTGGCGATAAGGATGAGCAGTTGAGGTTTGTAGAATATTTGTTGAGTGTGGAAGATGGTCGTGAGCCCACATTCGTGCATCACGATTTGGACCTAATTTCTTTGCCATAGGGCATGTGCCTAAGGACGCGTGATGTGGGCAAATTGATTTCATTCACATTTCCTGATGTTGCACGACATTTTAAGGATGTTGAGTTTTTGAGGAGTCGTGCAATGTTGACCCCATTGAACAAAGATGTGGATGAGATCAATGCGAGGCTTGTTGAGCAGCTTCCGAGTGACGTTTCCACTTTTTATATTGTCGATAGTGTTGTTGAGTGTGAGGGCTCTAATGTCCACCCTATAGAGTATTTGAACAGCCTGCAACCGAGTGGGTGTACTCCACATAAGTTGGTGCTAAAGATTGGGATGATTGTGATGTTGTTAAGATCAATAGCATTGCACAAGGGATTGTGCAATGGCACAAGATTGACCATCCTCAGATTGGGTAGGCAGGTCATAGGAGATAACCCATAGCATCAAATGAGATTCCAAACTGTCTAGTACTCACTGAGAAACGTGTGCCCGAGCCAGAAACCCTGAAAGTAGTATAGGGAAGTTATGATTTTCGGACCAGAAACTGGTCAAATCCGGTTCCAAAAAACACGTGGACAGAAGGTGGCTACAGATTCGTGTGTTTGACACGAACCCACCAGACTAGTTGCAGCACAATTTCGATGTCGGTTGCTTGAAAATGCTCTTCATGTCGGAAGGAACGCCATTAGGGCACAATGAATGGACTACTTCTTGGCATTTCTGAGAAGTGGTCTAGTATCGTCGAATGGAGTCCCTTTTGTTTGTCGTCTATTCCATACTGTGCTGCATGTGGAGACGGCCCACAACACAAAACGAGGTTTCAAACCGTTTAATATTCACTGAGAAACGTGTGCCTGAGCCAGAAACCCTGAAAGTAGTATAGGGAAGTTAGACCTGTCGGACCAGAAACTGGTCAAATCCGGTTGAAACCCCCCAAAACTTTGGACAGAAGGTGGCTACAAGTTCGTGTGCTCGACACAAAGACACTGGACTAGTTACAGTTCGATTTCGATGTCGTTTGCCTGAAAATGCCCTTCGTGTCGGAAGGAACGCCATTAGGGCACAACGAACGGACAACTTTTTGGCATTCCCGAAAAGTGGTCCAATATCGCCGAATGGAGTCTGTTTTGTCTGTCGTCTGTTCCATCAGATCAATGTTGTTGGATCCATGAGGCCAAAAGTACATTTTCCATCTGTAGTGCATGGACAAATTGAATCATCCTTTTTTTTAGTATGTACTGTCTTTTAATTATTTTTAGGACATTTTGAAAATTTTTTGACACGTTCTAAACCATTATGCTCTAGAACATACTTTCCAGAATGCACAATACATTTCGACCCATTTTGGTCATGCTCCAAAAACAAATTAGCCATCCCAAATTTATTCTCAAGTGGGATGGAGCACGCAGGCCAAATTTTCTGAGCTCTGAGCTCAACCCAAACACCCACGCACACACACATCCATAAAGACCCACTCTAACCCCTACCCTAAGTACACACACACGCACACGCACACACAAACACAACACGCACACAAATACACATACACACAAACACATGCACAACACACAGCACACAGTGCGCACACCCACAAACACACGCAAGCCCACACACGCATACCCATACACACATAGCGCGCACACACACACACACACACACAGCCTAAGCCTAATCCACACACACACACACACACTCTTTAAACCCACCCACCCACACACACACACACACACACCCTCCATAAACACACACATACACACACACACACACCAACACACACACACACACACACACACACACACACACACACAACACATACACAGCTCATGCACATACACACACTCACGCGTGCACGCACGCACACACACACACACACACACACACACACACACACACACAAAGCCATTAGGGCACACACACACACGCATGCACGCACGTCCGCCATCGATGCACGACTGCCATTGCCCATCAACGACGGGCACATGCAACTATAGGCTAGGAATTAAACTCGCTACAATTTTGGCACCGTTGCCGGGGAGCTACACAAATTTTTCTAGTTACAACATGTTTGTTGAATGGTTAGCTTGCATTAGGAATCTTGTCTTGGCATGAATAGTGTTAAAATTGTATTTTAGGATTAGTTTGGAAGTGATTATGGTTGATTTAAGTGAATTTTCTTGTTTGAAATTTAATCCGATTATTGAACAAGGGAAGCTATTCAAATCACCATTCTTAAGATCCATCTGGATTTGAGAAATCAGAAAAAGAAGCAAAAATCGGTCAGATCTATCAGATTTTGGTCAAAAGGAGACAAAATTGTCATCAGAGCTGATAATTCCTTCCTAGCAGATTTCTAGAAACATTAGAAAAACCACCACAAAACACCAAAAAACACCCAAAACCCTAAAAAAATACAAAAAATGAACATTTGCCCGATTCATTGAGCATAGGTGTGATTTAGATCTATCTACTACCAGGTTGACGAACATTAATTCTAAAAATAGAAGCTCAAAGTGATTGTTCATCTAGAGATGGATAAATTTTTGTGAAGACTTTAATACCTTTTTACAAAATTTTCAGTTTCCAGAAAGAACCTTTGCCAGAAATCTTCGCCAATGTCTGTTTTAATCTGACTTACTATTTTGGTTCATCAGTGAGTTCGACGAACAATAAGTAGAGGCCACGTGTCATATTGTTCAATTTTTGTCAAAAAAGTCTTTTTTTTATAAAAACAGTAGTATTACATTTGTAACCTTTGCCGAAACCTTCGTTGAAACTTTTGAGGATTCTAATAGTAGTAAGTTACCATTTTTTGAGTTCGACGAACGTTCATTTTGTCAGAATCCAAAAAAATCTCTATTTTTACCCTTGCCAAACTACAAAAACCATATTTTTGTGCATAAAGAACCTTCGCCAGTTCTACCCTAGTCTTATTTGGGACAAATTCACTATTTGAGAGTTCGGCGCAGGTTAGTTTTACCAAATTTGTCAAAAAATAGTCTGATTAGAGATTTTTCTATCCAAAATAATACTGAAGAACCTTTGCCCAGGAAATATTCGCCAGTACTATTTTTCCTTGGTCAAATTTTTGAACAATTCTGTTACAATTTGATTCTGATTCTGAGAATTTATTATTCTTAGAAGTGTCTATCGCTTGATCATAGATCTATTTCTTGAAAATCAAAAATCTGATTATTTTCAAGTGATAAAGTTTTTACAGATCTGATCTGATCTAATTTGAGATAGGATTTTGTTTGAAAAATCTAACCACCAATTATTGTTAGAAGGTCTCCTCGTCTAGATATAACAAAATACAATGGGTTATCTGATCCCATCAGATTTCTCCAGATATTTTCTGAATCGTATAGGATTTATGGAAAAGTTTTTCCACAGATAAACTTCAGTTATTTCCATGGCCTTAATAGGAGCTACTCAAGATTGGTTTTATAACCAAGATGAAGCAGAACGACAAGATTGGAAAGTGGTTAAAGCCGCTCTCATTACAAGACTTAAGCCCAGAAAATTTATGGAAGATCCCTTTCTCCTTTTAAGTAAAAGTAAAATGGGAAAGAGAGAGGCAGTAAGAGATTATATTGAACGGGTCAAACACCTCAGATCTGAGTGTGATCCCGGTCTAATCATTGAAGATGCTTTGATTATGTGGTTTTTAGCAGGTCTACCCAAACAGATTAGATGTGAGCTGAAACGCCATACTGAATACGCTACGATACAAAGTGCTATGGCTAATGCAATTCATGAGGAAGACGAAGATTCTGATAATGAACCAAATGTTGGAATGTTGCCTTATACATTAGGGCAAACCATGACGACATCCACCACCATTGCATCAACGAATATCAATGCTACTACAGAGAAGATGATCGACGAGTTCAAGAAACTAGGTCAAAAGTAGCAGATGCAGCTAGAAATGATGCAGTCTCAGGAAAAAATCTAGATCCACCAGCAGCTTCCAAGCTCACAGAATCCGCTCCACAAAACGGCTAGCATTCACTCAACCACAGATGCCAATCAGGTTCCAAAAAACGCGTTCCTACACTATCATGTGGCATCTCCAACAACGACCTATAAAGAGAACAGTTGTTTACAGGCTAACAAGACCAGATGCCAATGACAGATCAACTAGCGCTTTTTCTTCTTGACAAAAGGGATTCACAAACAGAGGTAATGCCTAGATTCTAACATGCAATCTTCCAAATGCTCCACCCATCATCTACAATAGTTGTTTACAAGTTTCTGTCTGCTGTAGGTTATCCTACAAAATGGATAAAGCTTCCAAAGAAGTCCTCAGCTAAATAACATCATTAACAACTGTCCAAAGATCTACAAAGGTTAAGAACAAGTTCTGGAAGAAGGATTTCAGGCTTGTTTCAAATGATTCCTACACAGGGTTTCCTTTCTTAAAAAAGCCTCCGTGCAGAACTTGACAACCGTTTGTTATTCCTAGAAGTTCGAACTTAGCAACATATCTTCTTTTCACTTAATCATTTCACTGTAAACAAAGAAACATACATGAAAAGATTATAGTTTGCTTTTTATTGTCCCAAAACAGGGTCACTCCACACAACCAAACATCAAGCTATGCACAGGGAAAGATTTTTTTCCAGAACTCCGATTGCATGCATCCACAAACCCATTCTTTATCTGCTACAGCTAGAGAATCACCAATTTGCAATGTCCAAATAATGTTTTCAGTTACAAATTACAATTCACAAGAGGATTAGTCTAAGAAAACTTAAATCCTCCCATGCAAACCATAAATTCAAGATTTCCAGCAACAGTCTGTTTATTCCATCGGGATACATTGATTCCATCTATCAGTAAACATCTTGCTGCCAAATCTGAATCGAACTGTCCGAACCATTATGGACTCATGCAAATCATTCATCTAAAAAAACAGATTTAACAAGAAAGTGGATCTATTCAAGCAGATCATTCTACTCCAAATGGAAATTTCAAAAGGCTTCAAAAAATAAAAATGGATTCCACACTAATCCACAACAGTTCTAAAAAAATCAAACAAGGAGAAGAGCACTCGACCACCAAGTTTGAAAAGCATGCTTCCCTCATGAATCAGTGAATCCAAACCCAATTTCCCTTGAAAAAACACCACTCCACTCGGGATGTGAATTCAAGTGCGTTCCAATTCCGTTTTGATGTAGTGGTACACATTTTGTATTATTAAAACAAAATATTAATAAAAGAGCAATTTAAAAAAAAAATACAAACCATGTAATGAGTCACATGAGTTTCTCCCCAAGAAGCGACAAAGGTCAATGAATTCTTTTGATTTTTGTAGGTAAAGGTAATCAATGTCAATGCCTGTGTTCAATATGCGTGACAATTGATCATATATTTGTCTCACTTTCATTCCTCTCACCGCGATATTAGCATCAAGGCTTATGTTTGTCGTACACGTGCATACTTTTTTCCAGTATTCCCAGTCTAGTTTACTCGGCCTCCCTAAATGATTAGACAAGGGTCGAGCTTTCCCACCGTCGATTGATACTCTTTCTAATAAATTCTATGTTTTTCCACTAAGTTCAAAATCCTTTTTGAATCGCACATGGCCACCATGCAATCCCATGTCTGAAAAAACCTTCTCCAAGTCTCGGACGCTTGCATCTGAGCTTGATTTAGGTTGCATTGTCCACACATAAACACAATGCAAATAAAGCAATTTATCTAAAACACACACATCACACTGCATTGTGCAGAAATGGACCCTTCCTAGTAGAATATTTTGGATAGGTTTTCAATTTTTGTCCAAATTATGTCTATTTGGCAAGATGTAGGGATTACAGCTTAAACTACCTTCTCTCTCTCTCTCTCTCTCTCTCTCTCTCTCTCTCTCTCTCTCTCTCTCTCTCTCTCTCATACATGGAATACAGACAAGTGTGTTTTGCATTTGCACCAAGTCCACATCCATACATGCATTTCAATGTTTAGAGATCAACTGCAAGATGCCACTCCACAATGTATATTGTGTGATCCACAGTACACAAAGGAGAGCCTACATTTTGCAAGTACACAAAGGAGAGCCTACATTTTGCAATTTAACCACTTTCGCAAAATTGCATTTGTCAAAATACCACTCTAAAATTTCATGGCTTTCTTTTGGAACATCAAATGCTGCAATCTGATTGGACGCTGAATTGGTTTTTCAAAGTTGAGTCGGTTGATTGCAAAACATGATTCATCAATGTCAAAGTAATTTCAACTTTGTGGCCTTTTATTATTTCAACCTCATCGAGCTTCAGTACAAATTGAAGCTTACCATTACATTATGCTAAAACAGAACACCACCAATAAAAAGGTTCTTGTCATTTTTCTTTGTTATAGTACTCAGCGTTCTATACGATCTGCGACTAATGCTAACAAGGACTATTAGTAGTTGATCTTCTGAAAATTTTCTTGATTATTCCAAGGAGACAAGGTCTACAAACACAAGTTATTTCTGAGCAGTCAACGGAAAAATTGTTGTCACATAAAAAATATTTCAGCATCCACCTTCGCACTATCTTTGAGTAGATCTCTATAAATTCTATATGCGATTGATACCTAAGTGAGCTACGAACATCATGGTTCTCACCAGCCAAACTCAAATCCGAGAAGATGGTGATCATTTCGGCATCCTTCCAGTCGAAAACTACTTGAGTATTGGCTCTCTCTGGTCGTCAGCTATCAACGGATCAATTACATGCTAATTGAGCCACATACATGGAGATCTTTGAGTACTGAGCTTACTGTTACTTCCTCAAAGATCCGAGCACTGATTCTCAGAAACTCTGAGCATTGATTTCAAGTGATATACTTGAGAGCAAGTCTAAGTGTAGCCGCTAAGTCTAAACGAGCCACCTGAACTATACCAATACAAGTTTTTAGAAGATAATGGAGAGACAACTTATTATAAATATGAGCACTGGGTTTCATAGACGTATGAGTGCTTTCTGAGTATCTCTTCCTAAGATAGATGCTACGTGAGCATGCCCATGAGTGAGTGAGTGAGTGAGCGAGCTACATGACCCTCGAATTGTTGATACCAAATCTCTTCTATTTTCAACCAGACGCAAGGAGCCTCAGAATGGAGAGTTGCAAGAATTTGGAACATATTGAAGACCAATGTTGTTGATCTTGGCCATGATGGATAAATCACTCTTCTAGTTTGTTGGTCTCTGATTTCCCATAATCTAAAGCTGGAGGAAGACCTACGAATATCGCAAGTAAGCTTTTTTACCTCATTTTCAAGTTTTAATGCTAGTAGTATGAAGGATCTTAGAAGAGCGATATGGTCGTGCACATTATGGATATGGTATTAATCGTTCCAGCTTTTTATGAACCCTTGATTCTCCTTGGAATGCAAATTGTCTTTTCAAGTGCACTTCTTGATGAAATGAAAAATTCATCATATGGAAGGGTTGTACCACGTTCAAAAGACTCATAGGCTGCATGCTATTAACAATTGTTATGTTTCTTTAGGAAGCTGAGTACGAAATGCATGTGTTTTAGAGCAATCGGACAACTTTAACTCACGCATCTTATTGGCATGTTTAGAAGTCAGCATTGTCTGAACTTGAAGTGATTGAATGTGCATGAAAGTATTTAAGAAAGTTTCCTAATTGAGAATTTGTTGAGTGCATGAGATAAATGGGTCATTGAGTTAATGCAAATCACCTCATCTCCTTGGAACACAGGAGTGAGGATTATACTTGTGGCAGTTGGGACACATTGCCACAGGCTAAAAATCAACCCAGTCATTTTTCATATAGGATCACCATAGTTGGGATAATTCCTTGGAACACAGGATTTCCAACCATGCACATATAGCTATCTTACTTCTTCATCCTACACATCAATTAGAATCTGTAAAAATTCAACTTTTTGATTGGTAAGTCATCCTTGCTGCCACTGCTTTGTCCTACCTTCACGTTGAAATCTGAAATTTGCTTTTTCTTTTCCGTTCCTGATCCAGAAATGACTGAGTTCAAATTATTAAGATTGAAAGAGTCTGTCCTTTTGTTCAAGTTCTGGAAGTACTTGTCTTGGAGGGTAAAAAAGCTAGGACGTTTTAGAAGACGCTCTATTTCTCGGATATTTTCGGCATCTCCCAAGGGTGCAAGTAATTTGGAGGAAGAGTCTTTAGCAAGTTAGATGAAAGCATCAGTCATGTATTGGCGGATAAAGATAAAAGTAATATGTGATTTCACTACATCCCTAGCAGGTTTATTTAGCCACATGAAAAAAGCATTCATCTGGTTTTGGAGGGAAGCACCAAGAAAAAACTTGGCAAGGTTATTTATCATGAACCAGATAACATGATCAAAACAGATGATGGAAGAACTATGTTTGCATTTTTCACCACATCTACATTTGAAAAAAGGTCTTTTCTAGTTTCAGATTCTGGCTTGGTGTAGATTCATTCTATTGAAGCTAGTCTCAAAGTGTCCTCTGAGCCTGGCCCAGACTTGCTCAGAGGGGCAACGAGAGGGTTCGAATTTGTTCATGCGAATAAAGGTATCAAAAGAAACCGGGGTCTCAAGAGAAGGATTCTTATGCAGTGCGGCCAATTTGCAAACTTGTATTTCTTTTTCTATAAGATGAGTCATCAGAATCCAAAGGTTGATTAGAATAGGTGCAAGGAAATTAATAGAAGGAAGACTCCAAAGTCTGTAAGACGTAAAAGTGGATTTGTACTTAATGACTCTAGCAGGAACAAAAATGACTTGTCCATCTTTGAATTGGCAGAAATCATAAGAGGAAAGGTCACCAATATTGCAAATGTCTTGAGAGAAGATTTCAAGTTGAGAGGCACTGTCTTCATCAGGTCATCAGTAAAGACGAGAGAGTGCGGGGATAAAGGAGCATCAAAAGTAGCAGGGGTAGTAACAGTAGGAGCAATACCATTTTCATTTTCCAAGCACATGAACACTTTTCTAATGTGCAAATTGTAGAATTTTTCTTCTTCTTCGAACTTTTCGACAAAATCATTAAGAAGACTATAAAGATTTTTCACAAGGCTAAACGGTTGCTTTTTCTTGACAAACTCAAGATAAATCTTTACCTAGTCAATAGTCTCAAGCAAATCAATCAAGCAAAGAATCTTATCCTCAGGTCCAACAGAAGAACAAGTAGCCATATCAGTGTTAATCATAAATTTATGCATCTCAACGACCTTTTTCATACAGCAAATAATAGTTTGAACAAAAAGGTTAGGTGGAGGTAGGGGCTCCGTATAACCCAAAGAAGCAACTTTTTGAAACCAACCTGTGGACTAAACCATAAAAAAGACCTTTGTTAGCTTATGAATCAGATAAAAGGTAAAGATTTGAACACTATCCCAATCAAGGAATAGCGAATTTACACCACCAGGATGCATAGAGAGAGATACAAGACCGCACTTAGTTCCTCTTGACAAAGCAAGACTGAAATATTTTAAAGCCTTTATTCATAATCCAATAAGATAAAGTATAGCTACAAAGCAAAATATAGTACTATAAAGCACCATAAAGCATAACCACTCTCAAGACGTCCAGCTGATACCTGCCACCATCCCACAAAACAAAACCGCTTGAGTTAGTTCAGTGAGGAAGATAGGTGTCATGGCTGAACGATAGTTGTTATTCATATCCAAAAGAAGTTATACTACTCAACAGCCTTAAATAGCATTTTAAACCATAATCCAATCTTCCCATGCAATAGGCCAAGCCGTTATATCACCGTATCAGGGCGAGTGCCATATTGATCAGCTTACGGTCAGTTGGTCCATATTAGTTCGTTTTAAACATAATGAAGTATGAAAAAGTTTTAACCATTAAAGTATTAATTAGCTAGAAGACCTAGTGTGGACACGTGTGCTGGTATCAGAGCAAATCCATGCTATACTGACCCAAGTGACTCTACTAAACATAGAAGCTATAAACTCAATAAGAACTTGAAAAAATAGGATAAGAATGATAAGTTATTGTTGTTTTTCGTACAATGGCTATACCACAACACCTTTCACACATGTGGATCCAATACGCCACTTAAAATAACAGCATTCTACATACAAGAATTCAAGATATCAACAAGACAATGCAAAAATGGATATAGAAACCCAAAGAGATCACTTCCATAAGCATGAGAGAGAGAGAGAGAGAGAGAGAGAGAGAGAGAGAGAGAGAGAGAGAGAGAGAGAGAGAGAGATGAACTCTTCTCACGCTTGTACACTATTTATAACAGGTCCTTGAGCTATTTGTGTGAGCTTGCTTAAGCTTATCAACATTTGGAAGGTTCTAGATCTATTACAAACAATAGACTAGATTCGATGCACCTAAATCAACCAATAGGAGTAGGTCTATATGCGACCTTATCAACTTGCCTAGCATGCTAAAAATAGTAAATCAACTATTCTTAGGCCTTGTTAACAGTATAAAGTTTATCTCTAAGTTTAAAATGCATATTGGCCACAATTGCCATTTTAAACTAGACATGATAAATCTCAACTAGTTGACAATTTCTCACAGATTTTTCCTCTTTCATATTTTAGATCATCTGTCCTAGGTGTGTATGAATTCCTAGGATGTCACTAGAATCAAGAGAGACTGGCAGTAATGTGGTTGGTGCAACAGGAGGAACAAATCCCATAGGTGGCACTAATTTTTCTTGAAGTTTCGCCTGCGAATCTCTGTCTTCAAATATGTCTTCACCTTTGAACCCATCTGGGACTTGCACATAGAATGTCTTTGGTAATCTGACTGCAGGCAAGATTGTGATGGTGTCTGGAGTTTGAAATTTTGTCGTTGGATCTGATACTTGCTTTGACTGTTGTGTAGAATCTAGGTTTTCAGACGCGTCTTGGAACTGATCAAATCCCATTCCAGGGGAGTTGGGATTAAAGGGCCCAGGGCTGAGAGGCATAACAAATTGTTCTTCGGTCTCTAAGGGATTGGAATCATCAAAAAGTTCGATAGAATGTTGTGTTGATGAGGACATTGCAATCGAATGTGAGGGAAAGGTGGCCCATGCTTCTGCGACTTGGATGGTGGAACCAATAGTCACAGACTTTGCACTTGCGAGGAATCAGTGGCGAGGGTGGTTGTAGAGGATGGGGAAATGGGAAGTTCAAAGCGACTAGCGGTAAGGAGTGGTTGCGTGACTGACAATGTTTTCATCAAAATTTGATTTCTGAAAATACTTTCCTTTCTCTTTTTTCTTATCTGATGACTTTTATGACTATTGTCCATCATTTCCATCATTCATTTTTTTTCTCAATTGTCTTTTCCAAAAAAAAAAAAAAACTAACCAAAACAACAAAATTGTAAAACAAATAAAAATAAAAGATTAGATCCTTGATCAAGTTGGGAAATCAGGCTACCAAAACTTGCATAATCAGTTGCCATTCACAAGAGTGTAAATTCTTCTGCCATCCAAGTGTTCCAAGACCATTGGTCCGTATGATAATATCTCTTTGAACTTATATGGTCCTTCACCTATATATTTCAACTTCTCTTTGATCAATTTTGTTCTATACATCAAGGCAAGATCTCTTTCCTTCAAATCCTTCTTTTGTAATCGACGATCATGCCATGTCTTGCGACGAGTATTCTCTGCTACCCATACATGAACTGCCATCAATCTGGTTTCACAAAGTTTATGCAAAACCTCATGATGGAGTTGTAAAGACTTAGCGTCCTCCAAGAGTTCTGTTGCTCTATCTGTAATGAAGGAACTGAGATCTGATGCATGATCAGTACCTCGAGCTCCAAAAGTGTATATCTAGAGGCTTATTTGGCCATAATCAATGTGAGACACCAATCTTGGTTTTGGAAGCAATTTTGAGTGATTCTCTTCATTTGTCTACATTTGTTTTGATTGTTTTGAGGTGCTATCAATGTGTACTTGATTTTCAGGTTGGATTCCGTACTCAGACAGTGTTTCACACGTGTGAAACCAGAAAGTACACCTACCTTCAATTAATGATTGTTCTTGTTAGGATTTGTATCTAGAATTGATCTAGATTGATCTTAATCTCAAGTAGATTGATAGATCAAGTAATCTAACAACCAATCCCTCTTGAGGATCAGATTAGAATCCACTCTTGGTCCTTTTTTGTACTTTTTGCACAAGTCATCCACTGAGTTACCATGCTTGTGCTAGGAAGGATCATGATATCCATTGCAGATGGGACATCACGATGGATAGTATAACGAGGCGACTGAGATGTATCTGTGGAAGACATGATGAACAAAAATGGAAAGTAATACGTGCGAATGTATATCAAAAAATAGTTGAGAAAGTTCTGAAGGCTTTGGTCGCTGGAAAATTTGGCAAGAGCTTCGCTACCACAAGTGAGGAATGAATCGAATTCAGCCAACTTATAGGTGAATTTGGAGGGTCCATTACACTGAACACTAGTTTGGCTGAAGTTCTAAACAGAAATTTGCAAGCTTGTATAGTACTGTGAAAGTAGGCTATAAAAATCTCGACGAAAGTTTTTGAGGCTCTGAAGCCATCCGACGAATGTTTTTCAAGGTTGGCGAAGGATGAACCTTTGCCCAAGAGGGTCCTTCACCCAAGTACTGTCATAAATGCAAATTTTCAAGATCTGAACCTATGGCCAACCTAATTTTGACATTTTAAGACCATCTAGCATGTCAGCGAAGGTTTCTAAAAAGAGTAAGGTTTTCGGCGAAGTTTCCCAAAATGGCATATTGTTGATCATTCGCCTAACTAAAAAAAAAGACTTTTTCTGAAAAAGAGCCTTCGCCCATCTCAATATAATTATATCTGAAGTGGATGTACAATCTGAAAGCTCAACAAAGGTTTCCAGTACTGTATAGACAACTTATGACCGAAACAATGATTGTATAAGTCATTTCCCATCAGAAATTATCTTTTGAAAATACTTTCTTTCCTCTTTTTCCATTCTGATGACCATTCTGGCTTTTGCTCATCAGTATTTCCTTTTTTTTTTTTTGTCTTTTTCCAACAAAACTTAACAATTAAATATTGAAAACAGAAAATTGAAAAACAATTAAAAATAAAAAATTATTTAGATCATCCTTGCTGAACTGGTGGAGCAGGCTGCCAAAACTTGCGTAATCGGTTGCCATTCACAGGAGTATCAAATTGTTTCCCGTCCAAGTGCTCAAGAATCACTACAGGGCTGAACCGGTTGTGAAATTATCAATATTTGAAGTTTTGGATGAACCCTTGCCAATATGTGTGTTGGGGGGGGGGGTGTGTGTGCGGAACACACTAAGACAACTTGAAAATAGTATGGAAGGTGTGAAACTTTACTCATGAAGGTCGTTTTTGTGTCATCCATGATTGTGGCTCTGGTTGGTGCAAACTTGGCTTCTCTTAGCAAATTCTTGGGCACTGGGATCCACAATAGGAAGGATGGGCTTTTGTAACTAGCATCATTTGTAGAGTAATTTTTATTTAATTGTAGCATAAAGTACAGAGGTGCATTTGCTATATATAGTATGTTTTGAAGATAATTTTTGCATCCTTACTTGCAAGCATTGAAGAACATCTGGATTACTCAAGTACCTACTTGGTGTCGGATACGGGGAAGAACCTTGCCCGAGTTCTTGTAAGCTGCCAAGGGGTAGAAATCAGGTGTAAGCTGCTAGGAAGGAGTTATGCTGCCATGATAGGTTGGAGAGACTTCCTGCTGGAGAATCTATGCTGGGTAATTCATGCTGAGGAACTATGGATGAAAGCTTGATAGTTCATAATAAGATCTCTCCACTGTCTATGTGACTGAGGATTGGACAACTTGCTGTCAATTACTTGTATTGTTGTCTCTTTAATAAGATCCCAAAATGGGGGGGGGGGGGGTAACCCATTTCGCCCCTCTATGTCATGTCCTTTTCATTTTTTATGCCAAATTTCAATTGGTAATTGAAGGTACATAAAGAACATTGTCTAGATCTACTTTTTTAGATGATCCTAGACATAAAGGAATGGATCCAACACCTACAATCTCACATTCTTGATCACTTGTAGTGAAGATAGAACTATTGTAAGAAAGTAGATTATAAAAGTAGTCTTTTTGGTGAGTCATGTGAGAGCTTGCCCCACTATCAATCCAGCAAGTGTCTTGATTAGATGTTTGTGGGGAGGATACCGTCAAAGATAGATTGCTTTCTTCCTCCTCCTCAAGCACAAGATTGCCTTGATTGTCCTTCTCTTGGGAATTCTTCTTCTTGTAGCACTCGGATGCAAAATGTCCCTTTTTTCCACAAAAGAAACACTTTAGCTTTTTATTGTCCTTCTTGCTCTTGCCTTTGGAACTTGATGCTCCCTCTTTGTTCTCCATCTCCATGTCTTGAGTCTTCTTGGATGGAAACTTCTTCTTCTTGCCTTTCAAAGAAAATTCAATACTAGGAAGTGAATCTTGAATAGCAAAGGTTTGAACAAGATTGGAATAATCATCTCCTAATCCATTCAAAATGATTTGAACTAATTCATCATCTTTGATTTTATCATCTATAGAAGACAACTCCTTATTCAAAGATTTGATCCTAAAGACATAATTTTGGGCACTTTCACTACTTCCTTTCATGCTTTGAAGGATTTGATTCCTAAGCATGAGTATCCTTGAAGTGTTCTTGGATCCATAAATGGCTTTTAATGAATCTCATGCCTCTTTGGATATGGTACAAGATGAGATTTCTTTCAAAAGTTCGTTACTTACATTCATTTTTATGCAATGTAATGCAACTCTACATCTCTTTTTGTACTAAACCAACTCAACTCCTCCTTGAGGTTCTACTTCCACCTCAAGTACTATGTCATAAAGATTATGAAGTACAAGCAAAGACTCCATTCGAACTATCCAAGTAGCATAATTAGTGGATGTAAGTCTTTCACTAGCTTCAAGCAAAAAACCACCCATTGATGCCATTTTTGAACGTGAAAAAGCACTAGAAACTCTTATGGTTTCTCTAAGAGATCTGAACCTAAAGTCTTCTAGCAACTTAGAAAGCTTATAGACTCAATCCTATCACTCATGAACCAATCTAGAATGATGAAAATTTAGATTCTAGTCTCAAACTTGCAAAATCACTCCTTAATCTATGATTTTTAGCAATTTCTCTCTTCAACCTCAACATACACTCAAAACATCAGAGAAGATCAATTAGTGCACCTAATTCAAGCTTCAATTTTCATTTTTTGGCTGATATAATCCAAGAACTAATCAAGGGATTAGATTCACTATAGAAAATGCTTGATTTTGCACCAAAAATCACTCAAATTGGGTATGTGAGTCAAATTCTACAATTTTTTGAGATTTCTCAATCAAAACCGGAGTTGTATGGCCTCACACGTGTGAAAAGGGTTCCTACAGCCCACAACAAGATCTGGACCAAAAATTTTGAGGATAGCTATCAAATCCAACTCGTTACACAAAATTTGACTAGTTTCCAAAAAACTGCTAATTTTGGCTTTGATTTGGATTAACCCTATCAATTTCAACAAAACCTCTTGTACTAGGCTCTGATACCATGTGCAAAAAGTACAAAAAAGGACCAAAAGTGGATTCTAATCTGATCCTCAAGAGGGATTGGTTGTTAGATTACTTGATCTATCAATCTACTTGAGATTAAGATCAATCTGGATCAATTCTAGATACAAAATCCTAACAAGAACAATCATTAATTGAAGGTAGGTGTACTTTCTGGTTTCACACGTGTGAAACACTGTCTGAGTACGGACTCTAACCTGAAAATCAAGTACACATTGATAGCACCTCAAAACAATCAAAACAAATGTAGACAAATGAAGAGAATCACTCAAAATTGCTTCCAAAACCAAGATTGGTGTCTCACATTGATTATGGCCAAATAAGCCTCTATATATACACTTTTGGAGCTCGAGGTACTGATCATGCATCAGATCTCACACGTGTGAGGATGCCTTGTCACCATCATGCAATTTGACACTCGGATCAAAACTTTTCATTTTGGGCATTTTTGGTCTATTTTCCTACTATATGGAGATCTTTATGGAAATCTTCTAGAAGCAAAAACTCGCCTACTTCAGCTATTTCCACACGTGTGAGCTGTCCTCTACACATGGGATGTGACACCTATTCAAAATATTTGGCTCATGCAATCATTAGATTGGTGCCATGTGTCATATCTCTAGAAAACTAGATTTTGGCCATTTTAGCCACTAGAACTTGAATTAAATCATATGTACAACATATACGATTATGGTACATGAAAAGTACACTAGTTTCACACGTGGAAACAGGCTCCACACATGTGTGTCTATCCTATATACAAGATTTTTTGCCTCTACCAAGCTTATTTTTGCATTTTTCACATGACCCTTGCGGAGCCTCTGCTTATTGCAATGAGTATTCATGAGAGAGCCTTCTCAGGGAGAATAAATATGAATTTTATCACTTTTGCCTTCAGTACTTGGAAGGAGGAGAAATCCAAGTTTTATATTACTTTCCAGGGAGCCACACACAAGGTGCGCATGATTGAGGCCGCCCTTGATGCCATAGGGATAGCATCTAGTACCCAAGCCTCACCAAACCATAAGCAAGCCAAACAGGCTATTAAGCCTTATATTGACGTTACAAATGATTTGCATTGGACCAATGACGGCTACCTCCTAGAAGCCATTACTGAGCCTGCCATACATGTCGCTGCTCAGTTCCTTAACAATTTCCTGATGGTTGGCAACCTCAGAAAAGATCGCATTACTTCTCAGATATTGCATAGGATAGTTGAGTCATATGTCAAGATAGCCAAGGCCCCTCTGAAATCATATAACTGGTTAGAGACCATTTTTGGAGAGCTCAAACGAGCCATTAAGAGCAATACCAAGTAGCAGTTTGTTGCTGGCCCCTTGTTATCTCTCCTAGCAGCCTCCCACCTTGAAAATAAAATCCATGGGTTTCGCCTGGATTCTGTGCTTTCTGTTTATGAAGAAGCACCGACCGAATCATCTCAATAGGCCTCTAGCTCACATAGTCGACGTCGTCCATGCAGCGAGATTGTCATTCCGGACTTGCCTTCTGCATCACGACATCGTACTAAGCAAACATCGTCAACTACGCTTCCACCCCCTGTTGCTATTCACACTGAACTACCTATTCCCCCCGCCTCTGATGCTTCCCTTGCCTCTGCTTCCTTTCATGGACAATTTGTGACCATTGGGGCTACCATTTCCATCACAGCTGCCCAGGCCACCTCACCCCCACACACAGAAGCTGTTCTCCAAACACTCAGTATTTCATGGACATGTTCGATGATTCTGACCCCCTTGGGGCCTCCGAAGTTTTTGTAATGCCCCAGAGCCCTGTGCCCTTTGAACTCCAATCCCCTGGCAGAGGATTCGAACAATTCCATGATACTACTATTGGTGTTGAAGATTCATTTCAGATACCCCAACAACCTCAAGCTGAAGCCGCACCAGCCACACTTCGGGTCGAGAAAGCTGTCAAATTACCAAAGCAGTTCGACGCCACAGTGCCTGAGGGCTATGAAGAGGAAGACCTCTTTGAAGAAGAAGAATTACAAGAACCTGTTCCATGCCAACCAAGGATAGTACCACCAGGTCCTTCTGCTACTACCACCTCCACAACAGAAGATTTTGGTGTTGCTCTTGGTTTGGTCTCAAGCCTTGTGCAAGTGATCCAATCTATGTTGGATAAGAAAAAAGAAATGGAACAGTGAATCTCAGATTTGGGATCGGAAAATACTCTCATCAGCCAGAAAGTTATTCAGCTGGACAAAGAGTTGAAGATCGCCAAGCAACATGAAGCCAAATCCGAAGCTGAGAAGAAGACGACACAGCAATTGGCTGATCGCCTAGAAGAGTATGTCAGCTCACTACAAAATGTGCTCACAACCGTTCAAGGTCAGGTGGACAAGGCCATGTAGGATGCAAAGCAGCTGCTCCAAGGTCAATTGCAGATGGCAGAACAAGATCGCACACGTCTCCAAGGTGAATTGGATGCGTGATGCGTATCTCCAGATGCAAATACCTGATCATCTGGTAACTCCGACGGAGATCGCATATTTGTTCAAGAAAGTTGAAACTTACAAAGTGGCGTTTCAAGGATTCCAAGGCTGTTTTGACAAATTAAAAGGTGCAGTTTCAACTGAGTTGGCAAAGGCTAAAGCAACCATCAATGCATATGAAAAAGCAGCCGCTCATGTGTTGGAAGTTGGACCTCAAATTTCAGTTCCGGTCATGCCGCAATTCTCCCCTCCACACCAAGCTGATGCACCAATGGATACAAGGTTGGATTCGGGCATGGACCAGGTGGAGCCCTTGAAGTTGAAGAACAACAGCCAGTTCCACAGGCAGTGCAACCGGGTCCATCTTCATCAAGGACCACACCATTATTCAGAAGACCAATCAACGTCGAGGACTAAATCCAGAGTTTTTTAGTGCGACATCCTTGTGAGTCCTCGCGTGGTGGTTGGGTCCTTAAGTTTAAGACCTCTGAAATAGAGGCCGACAAGGAATTGGATAAAATACCCGCATTGGGAGAGCAGCCAGCTTGGAGAGTTACAATTTTTGAGAAAACTCTAGAATCTATTAGGAATTATGTGGCCAGACCTTGCCAATTGCGCGTACATCCATATTATGTACCGATGCCGTGCAGGAATAGGTGGAAGGATTTGGGATTGGCCATGGACAAAATTACGATCCATATGCCAAATTGGCCAGTCATCCATCAACCTTACAATTGAGAAATATTGGATAGATTTCCACCGGGCAAAAAAGATTGTTCGAGATCTCAACTACATCAATATTTCAAACTATACAGTTTGTCGAAGCTGTATTCTAGCCAAGCATGCTAAACTCCTTTCAAGTCTTCGCAACACAAATTCAAAGGTGTGTTAGATATTGTGCATAGCGACATATGTGGATCCATGTAGACTCTCCTGATAGGGGAGCAAAATACTTTCTGAACTTCATTGACGATTATTTGCGGAGGACAATAGTGTATTTTTAAAGAAGAAATAAAAATACTTCAAGTATTTTCAGCAATTCAAGTAGGAGGCTGAGAATTAAACTTACAAGAAAATCAAATCAATTCGGACTGATGGTGGAGGCGAATTCATTTCTACTAAATTCAGAGATTACTACAAAGTTCATGGCATGCTTATGAAGTATACCACCCACTATTCTCCACAGTCAAAAGGAGTGGCTGAACGTAAAAATTGTACACTTGTCGAAAGTGTGAAAAGTATGATTGTACAGGATTATCAAAGACCTTTTGGGAAGAAGCCGTCCCAACATATGCATCTCTAGAATCAACTTACAACCAAAGTCTTATTCGACAAAACACCCGAAGAGGTGTGGACAGGTTCAAAGCCCTTGGTAAGACATCTTCGAATTTTCGGTTGTATCGCTTTCACACAGATTCCAGCAAAACTTCATAAGAAGCTAGATACTACTAGTTCTGAGTCTATCTTTGTTGGATACTCTTTGAATCAGAAATCTTATATACACCATAGCCACTTTTTATTTTGATCGGGATCCAATTAGTTATTCAGAGGCAATTTCTAGTCTAGAAGCAGATCAGTGAAAATCAACGATGGACAAAGAATATCAATCTTTTTTGGAGCAAAAGACAGTTTTTCAATATAAGGTAGCACCTTATACGATTAGTAACAATGTTTTGTACAATCTTGAATGTTGATTATTCAGAAACTTTCAATCACGTGGTCAAACATTCATCTATCAAACTTTTATTTTCATTTACAACGGTGACAGATTTAGAGATTCACCAAATGGATGTGCAAACTACATTTGAGTTCGACATCCTAGTCTTGGATCCATGGTGGAGGTCTTCACACATAGTGTGGTGGTGCTGGTTTAAGACTAGGCAATATCTTGATTTCCATTCTTTTTTATGCCAATGATGTGGTGCTAGTTTCCCTTGCTAGAGAGGGATTACTGAGATACTTGGATTACCTATAGGCCTTCTATACTATATGGGGCTTGGGGGTGAACGTTGCAAAGCTCACAAGGTCATGGTATTCAATACTTCCAAGGCTTTCATGCAATGTCAACGGCTCATTTTCTGTAGACAAACTTTGGAGATGGTGTCCTCTTTCACTTGCTTGGGTGTACTCTTTGTTGATCCTATATCTAATATGAGATAAACAACAACTACTTGATTTGAGAAGGGCCATGATTCCCTTGTTCAATTGGAGAGAATTTGTGTCCAAAAGTCCATTTGAAATGGTACAAGAAAGTGTAGACTTATTTGATATCAACCTACTACACATGGTGCACATGTCTTTCCTCATCAAACAGGGCTAGTACTATTATGCTATCTAGTATGATTTGGCCTAAGCTTTCTATTCCACATGAGATTATCCTCATCGAGTAGGGTCCAAGATGAATGGATGGGATCAATGTGAATATTAGCCAATAGGATTTTGGGGCAAGGGCCTTCCCCATTTATGAAAAGGCACCATTTGTACTCTATTTTCATGCTTAATAGAGAGGAGGAGACTCTATCATTTTGGGAGCTTAAGCATCCTCATTTGCTAATGACTCTTGCTTATGCTATTGTTGTGATTTGCTTGTTATTTTCATTTTCCATGCTTTTTGTTTATGCTAGTTAAGGTTTCTCCATAAGCAATGAGATTGAGCATTTGAGAACCTCCATCTCATCTCTCTCACTCTCTCTACAGCTTGGTGCCATTGTCCAGCTTATCACTTATATTTTCTAGATTTAGAATGTAGATATACAGAGATAGCACTTACCTCTTCCTAGTAGCTTCATGATCAGGGTTACTGATTGTCATGGTTTTCTTAGGCATTTCACCTCCTCTTTGAGTCATTTGGTTTTTCTATCATTGATCTTTCTTCAGGTACTCATCCGTGTATCAAATGGTTCTTATATAGAGCATATCTTGATCACATTTATCGGGGAGTGTTGGGTTGGGGGTCAAACTCGACTACTACTGTACTCATTTTCTAGAGCTGAATGTAGCAAGTTTTTTGATCTTACTACAATATTTGGATCTAGGATTATCTCATGGATTTAGGATTATCTCATGGATTTTGATATTCTGTGAGTATCGGGCCAACTATGTATATCATCAAGATGACATTAGTTGTCGATTGAGACTAGACGGTTCCATGGGATTCTAAGAGGAGAGAAAATAAGTCAGTTATGCTCTTTGAGTGAGTTGGATTTTGAGGAGCATTTTATCTTCGGTGCCCTATCTACTATGAGATTAGAAGGAGATAATATTGTCTATTCTGCAACATGTCCACTACCTTATGATCGCTCATAGCAATGAGGATCCTTGATTTGATGCACTTATGGTATGAGAGATGCTCTTACTATGACATGACATGTGTCGGATTCAAAGAGGAGGTGAAATGCCTAAGAAAACCACAACATGAGAAGACTACAACATGATTCAGAGTCTGACAATGACGACAACGACGATGATGATACACATGTTCATAAAGATCAGAGACAACACACTACTTAATATCATGCTGCAATTAGAGTTATTTGACCTGTCGTGAGGAGACACACTTCTCATCCTCCTAGAGGATATCAACAACGACCATACTTACCTCCCATTGTCACTCGTATCACATCCTTCTAGAATAATAGGACATGGTGATAGTGTTGTGTTTACCATTGAGAAATGCATTAGAAACATCAAGCTGGAACATACTCCATTTGTGAAAACATGCAAGAGATATGAGTATTCAAATTGTTACCATCTTTGCAACTGGTGCAAAGGTGTCTTCATAGTCAAGACCTTTGATCTGTGAGTAGCCTTTGGCACAAAGTCTTGCTTTATACTTATTGATAGATCCATCATGATTATACTTGATTCTAAATACCCACTTACATCCAATCACATGCATGTTGTTTGGTGGCTCCACAAGCTCCCATGTGTTGTTTGACATCAAGGCTTCAAACTCTTGGGTCATTGCTTCAACCCACTCTTTGGATTGAAGTGCTTCTTGAACATCCTTAGGCACTTGATCTGATATAAAAAGTGCATGATAGGAAGTTTCACCTTCCACTTGCCTTCCTTCAACATCATATGTGATCCTACTTGGCTCAGATCTTGCTCGTGTAGATCTTCTTGGTGTGGTAGCTTGAATTTGCTCCTCCTCAAGCCTCAGCCTCACCTTTTCTTGAACAACATCAAGATTGATAGTTGATCTTGCATGAGACTCCTTGACCTGTGCATCATTCAAGTTAAACTTCTGATCTTCATGGAAGATCACATCTCTACTAACAACATTCTTGTCAGTAGAGGGTAAATAAACTTTGTATGCTTTTTTGGTAGATGCATATCCTACAAAAATTTCTTTTACAACACTAGGATTTTCCTTCTTCCTAGTTTCTAGAGGCACATGCACAAAGCATACACAACCAAAAATCCTAAGATGATCTACCTTAGGCTTTTTCTTATACAACATCTCAAATGGCGTCTTTCCTCTTATTGCAAGATTTGAAAGCCTATTACAAAGATAGTTTGCACATGCAACTAGCTCTCCCCAAAATTCTTTAGGCAGAGAAGCTTCTAGCCTAATGGCTTTTGCACATTCACACAAAGTTCTATTTTTTCTCTTAGCAACTCCATTTTGTTGAGGAGTATATGAACAAGAAAACTCTCTTTGAATACCCTCTCTCACAAAAGTCTTTAAACTTATTGGAAGTGTATTCACCTTCACTATCACTTCTCAAAGCTTACAACTTGAAAGGAAACTGCTTTTCTACATAAGCTTTGAAAGTAAGAAAATCATCATAGACCATGGCTTTTGAAGACAACATGTAGATCCAAGAATATCTTGTATAATCATCTACAAAAGAGACAAAGCAGTTTGCTCCTCCTTTGCTCTTAGTTGATGAGAAATGAACATCAGAGTGCACAATTTCAAATGGTTGCTTTGTCTTGATACTTGATCTAGGAAAAGGCCTTCTGTGTGATTTTGCCAACACGCAAGCTTCACAAGGTAGAAGCTCCTTTGACAATGTCTTTGGTAGTCCAACAGCCTTTCCTTCTTTGACCATAGATTGCATGGCGTTGAAATTGGGATGTCCCAATCTCTTGTGCCACAGATCCTCTGAAATGTTAGCACTCTCCTTAGAATCTAGTTTGTACAACTTACCATTTCTAGATCCTCTAGTAATAACTTCATTTTCTCTTGAGATTATACACTTGTCAACTTGAAACTTGGCATCCAATCCACTATCACCCAACTGTCCTACACTAATGAGATTCTTAGTCAGTCTAGGTACATACAGTACATCATGTAAGCAAAAAGATTTTGATGATGATGCATGCAGTGGAATACTACCTATTCCTTCAATCCTACACTCTACATCATTAGCAATATAGATTGATCTTTTTGCACCTAGATAAGGCATGAGATTAGTGAAAGAGTTCCTAGAACTAGACATATGAGAACTAGCCCCACTATCTATCCACCAGACTTCTTCATTCTTAAAAGGAAAAGATGAAAAAGTAGACATCATTAATGAATCCTCTCTTTCACTCTCAACACCCTCACACTCATCCTCATTAGTAAGGTTAGCTTGCTTAGATTGGTTCTTCTTCTAGAAACAATTCGATGCATAGCGTCCTTTCTTGCCACAAAAAAAACACTTGATCTTTGACAACTTCTTCTTGCCACTGGATGTTGCAGTTTGTGAGGACTGATCCTCACCACCTTCTTTGGCTTTGTCCTTCTTGAAGTGTTGTTGTCCTTTGCCCTTGCCTCTTGACTTGTCTCTGATGGAGAGTGCTTTGTCATCTCCACCATCTTTCAATGGCAGGTACTAGCTGGATGTCTTGAAATAGGTTTTGCTTTACGGTGTGGACACCCAACTACAATATTGAAGCTTCAAGCAATTAACATACCAAGGTGCATACTATGAACCACTAACACAAAACACTCACATAGAGACCTCAAGTTTGTTCAATAGAAATGACAATTCTCATTCAATACGACAACATATTTTGCATCTTGTTTATGTAAGATTTTTACTTACTTTATTGATCAACTCTATCTAATAAAACTCAATCCACTACTAGAATTTTTTTTTTCCTCTGCTTGTACTTTAATCTACCCCACTAGTTGATCTAACTTTGTTGTATCCGTTACTTCTATTACTACTTGTAGTTATTTTGCATATAAAGTACTTTTCGCGAGTCATGACTAGTCTTTATATGGTCACTTGAATTAATGACCTTGAATTGAAAGTCAATTAAATAATGTTTCAAATTCTCCAACATCATTTTTGGCATTTTTCACAAATTTCTCTCTCTTTAAGCTCTCTCATTCAACATCACAATATTTATAGTAATCTTGTGCCAAATAATAATACTCTGTGTTTGAAATATATTTTCAAGTTGAGAATAACGTGGATGATTTGGGTGGCAAGGAGTCGTGCCCTTTTCTCTAATGCATGATATTCTCTTACATGTTTGCCTATCATTGGTATGCCAAAACTTATATATAATATATATGTCTTATGCTAGGTTGTTAAGACTTCGAGTGAACTACACTATTACTATTATTTATTTTTGAATTTTGGCAATTTTTGGTCTATTTCGAGTTTCACTATATATTATAGTTTACTTTGAAACAACTAATAAAAATAAATCTAGTCTTTGGTACATATTAGACCTCTCTTTAGTTGTCAAAATAAGGCTACATTTGGCCTTACCCTCACATCACATCACTTGATGGTGTCAACATTTGGTGGTTGTGATTACTACATCATCTGCGAGAGTAGACCACACTGGTGCTTGGGAAACCTCTTTTGAGTTATCCTAAAAAATCATGCATTTTTTAAAGCTTCTCGATTTTTTGAAGACTATTACTCATAGAAAGGTATATATGCTTATATAAAAAATTGCCAAAGTTTTTATACATATCAGTTTTTGAGAAATTATGCCAATTTCATTCCTATAATTTGCCAGTTTTTTTCTAGAGCACTGGATTACAGTTACTACCACCCTAAGTCACCATGCTAGTGGTTGATTTAATGTGTTGAGTACTTTAATCATGCCTTAACTACCATAATTTGAGTACTTTTAGAAGACATTCTTTACTCAACCTTTGTCTAGAAGGTTCTCCAAATTGGAAAACTTTTTGTTTGGAAGATATATGCAAATGTGCCAAGTATATTACCATTAGGAAATATCTTCAATTTCACATACTACACTATAAATGCAACTAATTTTCTCTTAAAATGAGAGCAAAGAAGAGACAAAACATTGATTTAGATGAAAAAATCAAAGACAAATTTCAGGATAGGCGCTCATCCTTTGATTTCTTAATGCTCATAAAGATGAATTCAAGCTTGATCAAATAGTAGGATGTGCTCAAGATGCGATCCCATCTCCTATCTTGCCCGATTATTCAAAAAAATATTTCCTACAATGTGACTATGAAACTATTAAAAATCCCCCGCCCCCGGCCCCATTTCATCATGGAGTAGTTCATAGACCTCCTTAGGCCAAAAAGGCTAAACCCTCCTCTCCTTACTTTTCCTTCTTTCCTTCTTCTTCGTCTTCTTCTGTATGTGTGTTTTATTTAGGTGCTGCCTGCGATGGCGATCGCTGAGAATGGCTCATCTTTCTTGGACGACGATCGCGATGGCTTACCAGCGGAGAAACTGTTCTCAAAGGGATACTCTTACACGTACGACGACCTCATATTCCATCCTGGATACATTGATTTTGCCACTGATTCTGTTGATCTTTCCACCAATCTTACGAAGCACATTCGCCTCACAACCCCCTGCATTTCGTCGCCTATGGACACCGTCACAGAGGCGCAAATGGCAGCTGCAATGGCTTCTGTTGGAGGCGTAGGCTTCATCCATTACAATAATCTTGCAACAGAGCAAGCAGAGCTTGTCAGGAAGGCCAAAAACCAGAGAGTAGGGTTTGTGGCTGATCCAGTTTGCATGAAGCCTTCAGATTTGGTTGCAAAAATAGACATCCTGAAGCCTAATAGAGGTTTCTCATCTGTCTTGGTGACAGAAGATGGAGGGGTGGGTTCTAAATTGCTGGGAGTTGTGACAAGTAGAGATGTGGATTTTGTGACAAATAGGCTGACAGAACTAGGGGAGGTGATGACCACTGATTTGATCACTGCTCCGGCTATCTCAAGCTTTGAGGAAGCATCCAAAAGACTAATTAAGAGTAAGAAGAGCTTGCTTCCTTTGGTGACTAACAATGGGGAGCTTGCAGGTCTTTTGTGCCGAACTGATCTGAAAAGGATGAGTTCAAACCCTTCCCTTGGTGCGCCCTCGCTAGATCACAACGGCCGGCTTCTGGTGGGAGCTGCTATTGGTACCAGAGATACGGATAAGGAGAGATTAGAGCTTTTGGTGAAAGCTGGAGTGAATGTGGTAATATTGGATAGTTCTCAGGGAGACTCTATATATCAGAAGGAAATGTTGGCTTACATCAAAAGAGCATATCCAGAGTTGGATGTAGTGGCTGGGAATGTGGTGACCATGCGACAGGCCCGTCATTTGATTGATGCAGGTGCTGATGCATTGCGCGTAGGGATGGGCTCAGGTTCTATTTGCACCACTCAGGAGGTCTGTGCTGTTGGAAGAGGTCAAGTGAGTCTCTCTCTCTCTCTCTCTCTCAAACACACACACACACACACGCATGTATTATATTTCAACTTTTCTACCATTTTTGCAAAGACTGACTCGTTCCTCCCTGCCCACCAGAAAAGAACAAGAGAGGCATTTAGATAGATTTGAATTGTCGGTAGAACTTTTGTGAGATTTTGGAATCCCTTTCTGCAACTGTTTTCCTAGTCACAGTTTCGAAATTCATATACTATTTGGAGCACCTTCTGTCAATGTGTTCAACCGGGTGGTTGGTAGACGGATTCATGTGGCAGAGTCCAATTTCATCAATGCGGAGCTTGTGTTGTGAAAGTGACAAGGCCACAGATTGCAACCATAGATCCCAGTTGATTCAAATGAAGCAGATTTGAACATATTGTACGAAATTTTCAAAGATTAGATCAAGCTTCGAAATAAATAACTGAAAAAGAAACCGAGTTATTTTGTCTTTCACTAGGAAATTGAAATTTTTTTCTGGACACCAGAGAACCAAAGTTTACTGATGTATGTTTATGCTTACAAGTTTGTTCCGAGTTAGAATGCACATGACTCTATTGGCTAGTAGCTACAATTTAAAACATAGTGTACAATGTGAACCTATATGGCGGATAATGAATTGAAGATTGTGGGGTACCATCCTAGACGCACCATTGATATATCCTATATGATCCATGCCAGTATGCTACCAACTCTCAATTATGAAGATTAAATGAGCAAATACATTTCAAACGTAAATTCTAAAATCAACATTCAACAGATTCTGGGATACTTACATTTGATGTCAAACTTCTAGATAAAAAAAAAAACCTAAAATTTGTGTAGCCAATGGCTTGTGAGTCAAATAGCAATTATAATCATAGTTCCAAGCTATATACATCTTTATCATAAATAGATCCATCTTCATTCATGATAGGTCCAAGGATAATGGATTGCACATTTTCATACAAGCTAGAAAAGATACGAAATCAGAACTACACGGTTCTCCCTCTAACCTACGACTACAAGCTGATGTCCCGTTATATGGCCTCTCTCTGACTTGCCTGTGAGATCATTAATCCATAGCAGCCAGCTTACTATATCGCAGGAACAATACCAGGTGATTTCCATCCCATCACCTCAAAATTTTCCTCATTCTTCAATTGTATGTGTAGCTGATGTTGCTTCTATTGGGCTGAGTTCTCACGGTTGTCCACCTGAATGTCAGTCTCACTGTCCGGCAACAGTCTCTTGACCAGAAACATACATTAGCCAATTACTACATTTCCAGCCTGACAAATGCTCAAATATTGATGGTTTTAACATTGAGCAGCTGTTGAAAAAGAAACAACTTGTAAAGCGTCAGGTTCTTATCGATTAAATGTAGACTAGCCTTTCCTGAGCAGATCAATGTATAAGTTGGTCTTCCTTTAGCAGTTTATAGCTGCTCCCGCAGCACACTACAAAGAAGTTTGAGGAGCGGGAGTAAAAGAGGCATGATCCACCTTAAAATGACCTGTGATGCCTTTTCAACTCTCCTAAATAGAGAGCTTCCTCATGCGATAGCAATTTCACCTACCTAATACGTTGCTTGGTAGGACCTATTGGGTCTTTGGGCTCCAATATCCATTATAGTAAGGATCAATTGCTACTCTGCGTTCGTTGGATTGGCCCCAAATAGCCCAAGTCTTAGCAATCAATCCTTTTGGAAATGATCAATAGAGATTTAGTGTTTTTCATTAAGAGTTCCAATTTCCCATAGGTTATTACCAAGTGTACAGTGGGATTGATGAGATAAAACAGAAATACGCGATTCCTTTATGTTGAAATCTCAAAACATCTAGTGATATAATTTGTCAATTGACATGACATTGAAATATCTGATGATAAAATAGGTGAATTGAAAGGTCTCAAGTCACTTCTGTGACATAAGCTTAAAGCATTCTATTGTGCTTTAGTTTATACTATATAGTCAGAGAGAGAGTTAGTATTTAGATGTTAGTACTTTCAATTTAGAGCTTAGGTTTTAGGATTAGTTTCTAATTTGAAGTTTGAAGTTAATACTATTACTTCGTTGATACTAGATAGCTATTAGCTATGCCGAGACAACGGGATCCTTTATGGGCTTGAACCTCTTGTTATTTATGCTTTTACTTTAAAGACTAAAGTTTAAACTTTTGACTCTTGAATTGTAATTTATAACTTTACTATTTATAAGTTCTGGAGGTTCTTGGATGTCTGAGACTGTGATGTGCTGCGTGCATTGTAATTTGTGCATGTGTCATGAGTCATGAGTCAACTTTGAAGTATTCAAGTATGTACTTACTACTATCATCTATGGACTATCTTTTATGTACTATAGCTAATAAGTTACGATGAATCGTAGTTCATTTAAATTGTAATTTGTAACCACTTTAGCAATCCAAAATGAATGATTTTTGCTATTTCCCAAAGCTAAAAGTTCAATGAGACTCCCAATGTCTTCATGAAACATTGTGTCCCACTGCCAAAAATATCACCATGTGTGCTACATTATGAATCATCACTGTCTCTCTCATCATTTATGAATCACCCCCCCCCCCCAACCCAAACCACCCTCAAGACTTACAAATGTCAAATGACAAACACATAGCTCAAGCCTCAAACACTCCCTCTCCCTCACACACAAAAACTCTCCCTCTCCTCACACATGCGCTTGCGCGCGCGCGCGCACACACACACACACACACACACACATCTGGGCTCTTCTCTATCGCGCAAAAGCTCTCTCTCTTTGTCACCTCTTGGGACCGTGCGGAAAAGGAAAAAAAATTCGATTTTTTTCCCAGTCGTTTCGAACGTTAGTTCCCGTTTTGAACGTCCCGTTTCAAATGTGTTTCTGCATACGAAACGTGTTTCGAGGAAACAATGGTGGGACAACAGTTCATTGAAGGATATTAGTGTTCTGTTTTGACCCGAAGACACACGATGAAGTTAGAGTTGGCTCATATGGAAATGATGCTTGTCGACTTCAACAACTCTGGGCTGTCTTTGAGATGAATTTTTCTGTTTATTTGTATGATTTCTTTCACTTTTATTTAGAAGAATCAGAAACAAGAACGTGCATCAGAAGCTCGCCTTGTTATTTTGAAAGTTTTAAGATTAGTTGTCAGTTTTGCATGGCTGCTGCGTGCTGCCTTCAAGTCACTGAGGATTTGCACTTCATGTGACTTTGCTAACTTTGTTATCACCAACATGCAGGCTACTGCTGTTTATCAAACATCTCTATTAGCGAATAGTTTGGGCGTACCAGTGATAGCTGATGGTGGTATCTCCAATTCGGGACACATTGTAAAAGCTTTGAATCTAGGTGCTTCCACAGTTATGACGGGTAGTTTTTTGGCTGGGACTGAAGAAGCTCCTGGAGACTACTTCTACCAGGTTTTTTTTTTAATTTAATGCTTTCAAGGAAATGCAAGAACATGTTTAGATCTTAGCAGTATAGTTCAATTCAATTTTTGTCGTGTTTGATAGTTTAATTTTTTGCATCTCTGAAGTCATGTAGCTGGATTGACATTTCCCCAATCACATCAAGCATGTTGGCCAATCCAGGTTATCTAATGTTTCCAGGTTGGGGATGAGTTATCACTGTTTGACTCTGATGTGGTTCAAGTAGGATTAAAATTATGTTGATATGTGTTGCGGCGCATGAGCCTTTATTAGCCTTGCATGTGCTCATTCACTAGTGTACAACTTGCGCATATCTATGGTTGGGCGGTTGAGGGTTACATCATTATTTACTCAATGCATTATTGCAAAGAGACTCATGGTGTTATGTGAATTGTTTTGGGTTGGATTGTTACAACTCCCAATCATCTCTTTAATCTGAGTAAGGAAATTTTCAATGCTATCAGTCAACTTAACTCTTAGTATTCATTTTGTAAGTGAGTGAATCTTAGTGTTTTGAGGTGGGAAATGTTTCGATCTTTATGTAACTGATGGGAAGAAACTCTGGCTACATATTGACATGCATTTATGTTTAGGGTTTAGAGAGAGGGGGAGAACTTCAATGTTGGAGAGCTCTAAACCAAGTGAGAGATCCATCATACATTGCAGAAGGAACAGAGGGAGAAACTCTGAGCAGCTATCTGCCATTTCGAAGATTGTGAAGAGCATACTTACAATGATTCTCATTTTGAAGAATTTCAAACCTTTTGGAATTTCTTTGGATTCAAATCTTTGTTTCACTCCTACCTGGAATTTGAGATGTGTTTAGATAAATTTTCAAACATAACATGTCATGTGATAGTTTTTGGAAGTTGAAGAATTGCGAGAGGTAACTTAAAGGGCTCCTACGGCAATCTTTGTTAAAACTTATTATCCTTGCTATTTTTCACATGAATTTTATTTCTATCAATTGATGGCCTGATTCGAGTCTTCCAAATTATTATTCTTAAAGTCTAAATCAATTTGAATCTAGTTGTACCTGTTATGAAGAGAGATACCGTTTTGCAGGATTTGTCTTTTCATGTTTTAGACACTGGAATGATCTGTTTTAGATGATTTTTTTCCCGTGATTCTCAGAGTGTGTTAAATGTTTCTTATTTTTTTTCATGCCATGTTTTAATCTGTTATTCTTATTATGTGGCTTGCATGCTAACTAGTATTTCAGAGAGTGTTTATTGGACAACGTTAATGTAGTTAAATGTCGACGATAGACCCTTGTGCTTATCAATTTCTTTCATTCCTTGTTTTCAGGATGGCCTCCACCTCAAGAAGTACAGAGGGATGGGATCTTTAGAAGCTATGGCTAAGGGAAGTGATTCTAGGTATCTTGGCGATAAATCACGCTTGAAAATTGCTCAAGGTGTCTCTGGAGCTGTTGCCGATAAAGGCTCTGTATTCAAGCTTATTCCCTACACGATGCATGCTGTCAGGCAGGGATTTCAAGATCTTGGAGTCCATTCAATATATGCGGCCCATGGGAACCGTGCTCTCAGGCTCGAGGTTTGCTGTTGTGTTGTTTTTGGTCTCTTATTTGAAAGGTTAACAAACTTATTGTACTTGAAAGGACTGAATCACTATGCAGTAAACCATTGAAGTGTAAATGCCAAATTAGCAAAAGTTTGGCTTTAGCAGAAATGATGATAATTTCTATGCTAGTGTAGTTGTTTCATGTACAGATATGCTCTACATTTTTGGCATTCAATTGAATGTATTAATTTGCATAAACTTGTTAAGTCCATGTCAAGGTCATTTTGAATACTGTATCTCTTCGAGAAGCATAGGTGGATATTTTGCAGCTTCATCTTAAATTTGAGGCTTCTCTGAAAGGACAAAATAGGATTGAGAACAGTCCATTTGTTCTTATGGAGTCAAAAATTTGGATGCAGGTTCGTACAGGTGCAGCTCAAGTGGAGGGTGGTATCCATGGTCTAGTCTCTTATGAAAAGAAGCGATTTTGACTCTTCAACTTTCTTCATGCTATGTTGTAGTAGCAGTATTTTGAGAGAATTTATCTGGACACCATTCTGTAATTGGATGGAGTTTCCATGACTGGATGCATATTACAAATTCATAATTGAAATAAAGAAGTTTATTCTGACACTTCTGGAATACTCAGTTTCACCTGCATCCAATGAACAGGTTAATAGTTGTTTTCTATATGTTAAATTTATGATGCATTGTAGATAAATTGGTATCAGTTATTTGTAAGGCATAAAGCTAGGAGTGTCTTTTTACCAGTTTTTGTTCCCAATATCACAAACAATGTGTCCTAATGATCTAGAGTCTTCACTGAGACTTATACGCTTGGGTGAAAATTGTGCAAAGAAAGGAATCTTGTCGTTCTAAGCTATATGTGTTCTAGTCACGTGAAAAGTGAAAGTAACTTGCTGGTTTGTTAGTGACAATCCAGCTGCTTCGTGGAGGTCCCCATCAAGTTCTTTACAGTTTTCTCTCACTTGGGTGATTTTGTTACATTCTTTTAGATAAAAACACTTACTTTAAAATGCCCATGAAAGAGAAAACTCATCCAGGATGAGTAGGGTTCTTATTGTTCATCTCAATGCTTATTTTTCTGGCAAGAGGTGTGCCACCTGAAACTTTTGCAGAAAGACATCGAGGTGGTCTTGCACATAGACTTGCGAGAAAGATAAGTCTCTTAACATCTTTTAATACCAAAAGATATGTAAGACCACTGAATACATCCAAGTATCAAAAGGTAATGGAAATTTCACTCCTGGCTCCTCTTTTGCTACTAAGCAGCTCTGAGAACTTCTGATTGTTGAACTTTCAGCCATTTGCTATAACAGCTAGCTGTATCTAATATAAAAGTAAATACATAACAAAAGAAGTGCACATGCAAACCTTTTCTGGCAGTCCAGAATGCTAATTTCACTTGATCAATCGGTTTGTACTGGGTTTGATGCAGACTTGATGGAGATCAAATATCTGTATGTCCTAGTTATCTTCTTTCAAGGTGAAAGTTCCTTCTCCTTCGAGATGGAGTAATAGCCAATTTTAACCTTGTGAACCAAAGTCTGCCACAAGGGATTGAGACCATGCTACCTAAGGCTACAGTAATATGCTTATCCGGAGCAGGTGTCAGGACATTGTGAGTTGAAAGGACTCACTAGGATAGTATTGAAAGACTACGCTGTCCTGCCTCTGAGACCCAAAGGCCCTGAACTTCGAATGACCAATTTCCATTACACTTTTACCTTAAAAAATCCGTTACAGGAAACGCTGAGGATACGTTGGAAGTGCATATTGTTCAATCTATTTGAATGGATAGAACTCTCTTCACATATCTCATCAAAATGCGAGCAAGCCCATATAATATGGACCATAATTGGAGCACCTAATTTCTTCCATCATACTCCCTGTTGACCTGTACTGAAATTCACAAAGTATTACATATATTGTTAAATGCAAAAGAGACAAGCCGTGACCATGCAGAATATCCCTTTTGAAGGCATTAGATAGACTTGTTTGGTGACCGTTGCTACTGGCGTCTCATTGGACATGTGCAAAATGGAATGCCTTGCCCTTTTGCTAAGGGGACGTTTGCTAGTTTGGATTCTGGGTTGTAGAGGCTGACCTCTTGACCTTTCATGGTCTCTCATCATGGCATTCTTCATTGGAAAGACCAAGGGGTCTTGACTAATTCATTGTGACAATTGATACTGCATATTGTTAGAGATTGATGGTCTCGACCTTCTGACATTTTCGATGATTTTGTGAAGATTTTGCATTCAGGGAAGGATCCCAAGTCATCATTGTTATAGTTTAGTAGAGGAAGGTATTGTTGGTTGGCAGGTTCAAGGAAATGGTGGCGAAGCAAGGATTGTGGGCAATAGTGCACATTTACACTTTTGCTAGTGCCTGCTCATTCATATAAATTTTGAAGTTAGGAGCTTAAGTACAAATGTGCAAGAAAGCCATGGCTCGTCTTGTACACAATTGACTTAGATTTATTACTAGACTCAGCATTACAAGATTTTGAACTTTTAGTAGTTTTAATTTGTCAAGGCTCTAATATAGACATATGGTTGCAACTTTTGAAGCAAGGCAAAAAATTCCCATATGTTATTTAACAAAAATTTTGTTGTACAAAAATCAACAGTCTATGAGGAACCTCCAAAATGTAGTCCTAAGTTGCTAAAACAATGAAACCATGATTGAAGAAGACTCGTAGAATAGTAGCAGGAAGGCGCTGGACAGGGGCAGCAGGGACAACGATTACCAAGAGGGCAGTTGGTGCGCTGGGTAGGGGCAGCCCAACGATTAGAAGATGGGACAGGGTGTGAGGAAGGTAGAACAAGGGTAGGGGCAGCGATGGAGGATTTGCCAAAAGATAACAAGAGAGGAGAGGAGCAGCAGCGATGAGAGAGAGAGAGAGAGAGAGAGAGAGAGAGAGAGAGAGAGAGATACTTATATCTTTTCCATGCCAAAAGGCATATAAGACTAGAAAATAGATGTCAAATGTGGTATCAATGGGAGCGTATGAAACATCTTCGAAACAATAACGAAAAAACAATGAGATTCTAATTATCATAAAAATTGAGTTGAAATGAATGAGACCTATAGATAGCTGCTACTAAATGTCAAAAAAGTAAGATAAGGTATAGCATGATCATCATGACCTGCTGATGCTGTAGAAGGATGTGATACGAGTCACGACATGGTATCGAGTGGTTCATAGTCTCTGATCTCTGTGAATATATGTGTCGTTGTTGTCATCATCGTCATTAGACTCTGAATTATGTCGTGGTCTTCTCCTAGAGAAGAAGGAAGTAATCTGGAGCTGATAACTAGAGTGACTCTGCCAAGCTATCTTACACATATCCCATCATAGTAAGAGCATTTCTTGTACCATAAGTGCAACATATTGATGATTCTCATATTCTATGAGTGATAGTAGGATAGTGGACATGTTGCAAAACAGATAGTAGTATCTCCCTCTAATCTTGTAGTAGATAGGGTACCTGAAGATAAATTGCTCCTTAGACTCCACCTCACTTAAAGAACATAACTAACAAATCTGCTCTCCTCTCGGAAATTGTTAGAAATCCATAAATTAGACTAGGATTCAAACCCAAGACCTCTCTCATACTAGATGGGATGCTCTACCAGTGGATTGATATTCCAACACCCTCCCTCAAGCTACACTCGGTTACTGTCCTAGTTGTCACTTGCCCCACAACTTGGGCCACCTAACCATGGCTTTGACACCATGAACTGTTAGGTCTAACTTGCAAACCTTGTCTTCTTGTCCTTCTACTATTATGTATCCCTCTGGTTGCTGCATGTAGATTTCCTCCTCTAGAAATCCATTCAAGAATGCACTCTTCACATCCATTTGTTGAATATCCCATCCAAACTGAGTTGCCAATGACAAAATCGTCCTCATAGTAGTTAACTTAGCGACTGGTGCAAAAGTTTCTTCAGTTCCCCCCTACTCTCTCTGATCACTACAGCCAGATCTGTTCACCATCGTTGTAGCCACCTCAATGTCCACATTCCTGCTTTCTCCCTAGCTGCTCCTCCCTCAACCAGTTATCTAACTCCTACAGCTCCAAATTTTAATTTGGAGGCTCAAGAACTCAAAAGCTTTTCTACACTCTTTCCTCTCAAATTTCTCTCTCCATCTCTCTTCCTTTTTACCGTCTATTTCACCACAAACTTAACTTGCTTACTTCTCCATACTCGACCTTCCAAAGATCAAGGACTTTCGATGATGATGATCCTATAGCCAAATTTGGAAATTAGAGATAAAAAGGACACATAATGAAGCAATATCAAGCATTGAGTGTGTTACATGATTCTGCTCCTACTTGTATAGCAACTGTCTACCTATAGAATTAGTATATGATGGCATCTATAGATTAAAGCCTTCACTTTACCAAAAACATCAACTTCATGAATTGGCTTGTTAGAAAAGGTAAAGACTGGAGATGAAAATGCTACAAAAGAGAGGACAGGTACACATGTTATTGTTGGCTTAAAATCACATGCACAGCAAAGAGAATAAAGCAAAAAGAACAAAAGTAACTTATCTAATAAGCATTATATTCATGATTCCAAAATGCTCTATTCCTTTCATGTCGTGATGAAGATTGATTTTTCATTCCGAAATTATGTGCATCAGAAAAGAAACATATAAATGAGACAAATGTTGCATGTGTTAGGTAGTGGATGTCATTTCGCATTTTTATCTATATATTTTTATAATGGCAAAGAAAGATAACAAAGCCAAACAATATAAATGATCTCAAGAATGTATCGTACTCTCTATGCACGACCTTGCAAAATTTTCCATTATCCATCCTTTGTATGGTATCCACATGACTAAGATGGCGTCTCAAGTATTGAATCCCTGGACTACTTGCATGTCCCAATTTGCAAGGTTAAAGATCACCTTCCACATCCCATAAATGCTAATGCTTGTTGGAAGTGACTACATTTAACTTGTACAAGTTTCCATTTGCTCTTATGCTTCTAGCGAGCAAATTGTAATGATCTCAAAATTCAGATGATGATGGCTATGGTAATTGCTATGTATGTCATAGTATATGTCCTTCACAACATTGTCAGGCATTCTAACGAGCAACGCTCCTATCTCTTTCACTAGCAAGACCTTACCATATTGTTGACCTTCACCTCCATCACGTATTGTTGATAGTAAATAAAACCACTCATTTAGTTGCCATGTAAGTGGTGGCTCCACTATCTATGCACCAAGTGTCCTTTAGTTCGTCCTTGATTTGAAATATGAAACAAAAACTTGCAATAAATGATGTAGAGGAGGATATTTGTTTGTTGAAATTTTGGTTGATTTTCATTCATCTTTTATTATTGGATATGTTTTGGAGGTATTCTCAGAACTTATTTAGTGTTTCTTTAGTTGACCACAACATATTTCTTGTCAAACATATGCAAAAGTTAGACCATGATTGCTTACAAACATAAATAATACTTGCTCCTCTTTTACCCTTAATATTTTGCTGAATAAGTTGGAATGGAATGCTCATTTTGTTGTAATTTTTTGACTTTTTCACATCATTTTCTGTTGTACGTAGTCAACTTGATATATGAAGAGGGTTGCACGTAATGAATTATTTCAAAAGCAAATAAATACTTGGTTGCCTTTTGTAGAATGGAACTACTCCTCATGGCTATGGTGAAAATTTTGTTCCTATTCCCTATCTTATTGGTTATGCTTAAGGTTTTGTATGTTATGGTGTGATTGCAACCTTTGATAGTGTTTTGAAAGCTTGCTTAGAAAGACGAAGGTTGTATCAAAGTGGAAGTTCAAGCAAAGAGATCAATTACTAGGCAAACATAAACAAAGTTTTTGAACATTGAAGGCAAGAGAAGCCATGTCACAACATAAATCAAAGAGTTGGGCAAAAGAAATAAAGAGGAAGGTTTCTAATTAAAGCAGGTGAGGTTGCTACATTAAAAAATTGAAGTCATTAGCATCGAAAAGGAGGTCGTTGTCAAAGAAAGACAAAGTTGTTGACAAAAAGGGTGAATCATTGGAAGTTCAAATTGTCATCAACATGTTGTAGGTCTTGTAGCAGCAAAGAGCTTCACAATAGCTCTACTTTTGCCAATTTCAAAATTTTTAAAGTACATTTTTGCTAATTGTCCACAAAATAGTGTGAAAACAAACTCAATAAAAATTTGTGGCGTGGAAAAGACAAGTCATTAGAACACTTTTTTTTTTTTTTGGAAAAACAAGCTAAGAGGTATGTTTTGACAACGAAAGGTGCATGTTATGTGGGATGCCATATTAATTTAGTTAAAATAAAAGTAGTCATACTGTATCATTGTACACTCATGATTCTACGTATGATGAGGTAGTCGACGGGAGACGCGTCCGCAGCAACCCCGGCCATGCATGGGTTGCCACTAAGAAGAATCTTATATGTACATTGTTTTTGGATTTTGAAATACAGGCTTGCTATGTGGAGTTTGAGCTTGGAGAGTGCTTACTAAGTTTTTTTTTGGCTATGCCTACCTATGATCATGTGTGACGAGAATTTTAGCTTGGTATCAGCGCATGATAGGGTTTGGACATAGAACAGTGATGCCGTTCGAGAGAGTTTCAGAAAGACGATTTTATGAGATTTTGAGGTTTACGATAATCAGTAGGCGAAAAGCGGAGCACTAGTGCACTGATTTAGGAATGGTCAAAAATGGTAAAAAACCAAGGAAGTTATAGTTGGTTTCCGTTGCATCTGACTGCTTTGAAAATGACTGAAAATCGTGTTAGAGAGAGAGAGAGAGAGAGAGAGAGAGAGAGAGAGAGAGAGAGAGAGAGAGAGAGAGAGAGAGAGAGAGAGAGAGAGAGAGAGAGAGAATGACACATAGTTACTCTTGACAAGTCAAAACCAAACCTTTTGAAATCTTTATTCATAAACTAACAAAATAAGACAAAGCCGAAAAGTATATATAGTACTGAAAAGAAGCACCATAAAGCAAAACTCATCTCAAGACATCTAGCTGGTACCTGCGACCATCCCACCGCACAAAACCGCACAAGTTAGCACAGAGAGGAAGACAAGTGTCAAAGTTAAATGTCAATTGTTATCCAAGTACAAAACAATTTTTACGACTAATCAACATAGTGTTTAACAATCATAGTCCAGTCTTCTCAAGCAATGTTTGATTTAGAGCAATAGGTCAAACCCAAACGTTTTCGTGTCAGGGCTTATGCCATGCTAATCAGTGCATAGGGTATCGGTCTATATTAGTTTTAGCATAACATAAGTACCTACACTAGATTAACCATAATTACTAAGAGCTTGGCAATAAATTTGACAGGGACACATAGTTAGGTATTAGGGCAAATTCTTGCCATGCCAACCTTTATGACTTGTTGAAAGATTCCAACCCACCATGCACCAATGTTGTTTTCTCTAAGCATATCCATGCTTTCCATGGATAGCAAGTCAAAAACCTATAATGTTAGTTCACAAATCTGTATAAACTTATGGGGTAGATAAGTTTTATAAGGTCTTGTTATGGTTTGCAAGGACACCAATATGGGTATTAGGGCAAATCCATGCCATGGTAATCTGTAAGATTGATGTCTAAACGCTTAAATCCATTCTTTCAAAGAGTATTCAAGCAAAAAACCCTAAATTTGAGACAACATTATCGGATTTTTGGAAATGGTATAACTAACCATGATATATTACAATGTATTAGAGTCGAAGATGGCTGTCTAATAGTAGTATACCTCATTCGTGTATAGTATAGGTGAGTTTGTTTTAAGCAATGTGTGATAAAACATGTAGTTTTGCGTTTTGCAAATTTTCAAAGAGTAAGAAACATGAAACTGTATTTCCAATGCTCTCCATCCTCTAACCTTAGCACACATGATTAGAATTTAAAAGCACCAGTTTAGATGAACTTGTGTAACATACATGGATATGCATAGATGGACTTTCTTGTGATGAAGTCATATTACTTCCACAAATTGCGTATTCTTTATAAGCCAACGTAAAATCGGTTTGAGTATCCGAAACAAGTTTGTGTTATGTAAGTAAATATCAAACCATAATATCATGAGTCATAACTACATAATGGACTAGTGTTTCTTGGAATCCTTTATCATTTCTATAAACGAATGAACTTTATGAAAAGGGTCCATACATCTGTATTGGATAAATACAACTACTTGAATGTCAAAGCAAAATCGAAAGTCATAATGTATGTTTCCAAATAGAAAAAGAAGAAAAATAGCCAAAAAATGGTAGCTCAAAGTACCATACACTATTAATGTGAAATAGTTGTGAGAAACACAAGAATTAGCATAGAGTTCTTACGAAAGCAATGTCGTAGGGTTATGTCATTTATTGTGGACCTAGCTCGCTGAAAATTTCATCTTATTGAGTTATTGTAGTCGGTCGTTGTCTGGACAATCCAATTCACAATTTCATGCAAAAACAAGCTAAAAAGCTTTACAAAACTATGTTGCCTGCATACAAAATCGTATTGCACCTATTGAAAGCATGTGAAAAGTATGTCCCAAATGCCCGAAATGAAGTGTAAAACTAGTGTTGTCACATTTGCTTCAACGAACTAGCAAAATGGATTGAAAATGAGCAGTAGATCGCTGGAGGGACAACGCTCCTATTGCATGATACCTCCAAAACTGTGCACATTCATTCAATGAGAAGAATTAGTAAATAAGCTTACCAAAAATGCATTTCACGGCTTCGGAAGAGATAGGAGATGGGCGTTGAAGGTGTCAAGGCACTTGTGGATAGCGCTCCATCGCAAATAGTGTTGAGAACAAACCTATTGTGAGGTTTATTTCACCTCTTTATAGTTTCCTATTAGGTTGAAGAGGAAACTTGTTGAGGAAGTAACAAGGAGAGAGAACCAATTAATCATGTCCATAGGATTATGGTAAATCAAAATCCATCATAGAATACATAACTTGCACATAAAGTAAGCCATAGGGTTTCTAATACCTTTGGCTTACTTTATGTGCAGAAGCCATACTGATTAGTGTTAGGGCATGAGAACCGTATAAAATTTCAAGCATAATTTAAATATGTATGAAGCTATCATTTTCAATCCCACAATACAAAACATGTATGGTTCGGATATAACATTAGGTGTCAAGCCAGATCCATGCCATATCGACCCATCTCGGACTCTATGAAACATCATGTAAGTTTGAGTGCTATGATACAAAGCTTGGGCAAATCCATGCCATTCAAGCCTCTAGGAACCAACACCCATTTACAATTCTGGCATCTTACATGAACACATCGCTTTCTTACATGTAGTCCCACAACCTTTCTATAATTATTACTTTACTTTTCATTTTAAAACTTAGGAACATCCATTTATCATTCGTCGCATTGCTTTAATAATGCCTTACAACAACCCTAAAAATTAGCTAGTTACTCTTGTATGGAAGGTGTAACAGCGTATCTCGTAGTAGTATCTCACTCACAATATATTCCAAGTTCAAAAATCTAAAAACGTCTGCATAGAAATGCATTCGGATATAACAATGGTATTTAGTGCAAAAATTAGTCTAGCATCATACCTATATGCGTGGTGAGGACATATCCTGAGAACTACCCATACTCCAATCAGTAGGCAACACACTTGTCTTATTCACTATTGATTCAATTCGAAAAAACCAAGCTAAAACATATACATTCCCTTTGAAACATCCTTTTAGAACGAAGACTAGTTAACCCTAATTTTGTAGCATGATAACAAGCATAATCCTATAGATTATTCATGGCATGTTTTATGTACTTATGTGTTATGCTAGGTAGAGCATCATTCAAGCATTCTATTCCCTCATCAAAGACATAAATGTCGTGTCCAACAAATTGTAGTAAGTACTTATACAAAGAGCATACTTATTTTCTTTGAAAACTCCATATTAAGTAATATTTACAAGGCTATATATGCAGATCATCAGAAGGTCCTATCCTAGGCTTGAAATTGTTTGCCTCCAAATCTTGTAAAATGGGGTATTTTCTAGGTCAGATTCTCATCAAATGATATAATTATGGTTTGAGCCCAAACAGACGTGGATGCATATGTGAGCCTTCTGTATTATGTAATTGACATAATTGGGTTTTTAAACTCAATACTCTATTATGTCTCAGTAAGTGAGAATGAGTTAGATGCGCACTTTTGTGTGCATGCACACAAAAGTGTGTTCAAAACAGCTCTATTGATAAGAGTTATAGTTACTTCAAAACTCACTTAGTTAATACATACAAGCCTATTGATTCATAGTCGGTAGCGAAGGATTGGCTCCAGGGTATGATATCACTAGCTTGGACATAGGGTCATATTGAAGGTACGGATTTGAGATGGACCTTACATGGTCGCTAAATAATATGTGACTCTGTTTTGATCAAAAGCAACTATGTACCAAGAGGTCACGAGGTTATTAGTAATACTAGAGGAGCCTAGGCAGTTCTAATAATACCAATGTCGATGACATGCAAATGATCACTTTGACAAGCAGACATGTTGGTTTCTTGAGCCTAACTCATCCCCATGCATTTTAATACCTGTGAGCTGGATGAAGGGATTATGAGTTAGCTTGGTGAACCATTGGATGAGAGTACCCTTCAACACCGGCCAAGAATTACATTCATTAGGTTCAAGTTTTAGATACCACTCGTTGGCAGCACCCTTCAACACCACTGGAATTAAGGTAAGAACTCACAGTAGGTCCTCTCTAGGCTATGGTCTCAGTTCCACATACCAATTTTTTTTTTTTTACAAGATTTTACCTAGGATAGTTTAGAGCTTGGCGAGTCTAATGGACCCTGTCCCATACATCAGAATTTTTTTTCATTTTTCTTTTTCAGGCAAAAACATGAGACAAGTTCAAATTTGGCATGTGTGAGTTTGTCTAAGCTCAATAACTAACTGTGCGAGTTCTGAACCAAAATATAGCCCAACTTCAGGTTCGATGCAAACTTTTGGCCGTAACTCTCACGTCTGTGCTTTGTAGAATTCGCCCAATATATCAAAAGAAACCTCAGAGAATGTAGATACTGAAAATGTCAGGGGCGAATTTTGATGTGCGAGGTTAGGCATCTGTGAGTTTAGGGCCAATTTTGTTTTTGGAAAACTCGCGCACCCCACCAGGATCTCGCCCATGATGAGCTGATCTCAAAAATATAGAGTGCGAGTTTTGGTGACCCCTTTAAGAATTTGTGCGAGTTTGATTTACGTAAAACCCAAAAAATACAGAAACTCAATTTTTTTGGCATGAAAAAAACTCGCGTAACCCACAGATGGATTTGGCAAGTATTGATGAGGCTACAGTACGGCCGACGAGTTTTGTTGAGGCAACCAGATAGCTGTGCGAGTTTGATTTTGACAAAAAATGGCTAGAAATGGATTGACTACTCAAAATAAAAAAGTTTGCCTTGAAACAAACTCGCGCAAGGGCCTAAGAACTCACCCATGATGAGCTGGTTCCAATGGTACTATGGGCGAGTTTTGTCTAATTCCTACTATGGCTTCCCAACTAGTAGGGTTAGGGATCTCTTCGGCTATGTCTACCCAATTAGAGGAGAGAGAGTTCCTGAAGGACATTGAAGTATAGTGGTGGTGGGGTTTGATCCACTCCATTCTTATGTTCTCTTGCATAACAAAACCTTTAAGGATCACCCTTCTAGAGAGAGAAAATGACCTAAACTAGCTCCTTAAGGTAGCCCCCCCCCCAACTAAGGAATGTCTTAGATTAGCTCTCTAAGGCTTCCCCCAACTAAAGAGTATCCCAAATTAACCTAACCCTAATGACCATTAAGGCTTGCCCAACTAGTGGTTTCCTAATTTATCCCTGGGTAATCCTAACTAATTCCCACAAGGGAAGGGAAGATAAGTGCATAAGAGAAATAATCCCACAATAACAAGCACAATAACATAAAACCAAGTGAGGAAAGCTTAGTGGGCTCGAGCACCTGCCACCAAGTATTCTATCCACAAGTGGGAACACAAGCTAAGCAAGAATAGATTAGTTCTATTAAAGCTTGGGCTTATACAAGTGTTACCTAAGGCCCCCAAATCCACTTCTATATGTACAATGATTGGTAGGCCCATATGCTAATATGCTTATGAGATACTCCCGAAGATTATTGCTAAGCTATTCTAAGAAGTGACTTCTTGTATCAAAATGAAGTTCACCTAACAAAATAAACTTGGAACTTCTAAACTTAGAATTAACTTTAAACTTAGACTTTCTAAGTTTAGATTATTACAAATATTTCTTGGTAATAGTTAAACTTAAATGGAAAAGGGTCTAAGTATAAGGTTCCTAAGCATCATTGCTTACAAAATTGAGTTTACTTGTGGACTTACGGAACACATGCCACAATAACTCTTCTAATGCCGCAATTAAGTACAAGGGATTCCTTGGGGCTAACATTATCCCCCTCGTTTATAGCATTGGCGGTCCCACGCCAATGAGGTCGCAATAAGGTGCAACAAGCATTTTGTAGTTGCACGCTTTGCTGGATGTTGTCACGCACAATGCCCTGAGGGTAAGCTTCCAAAATTGTTGCACAGCTCGGTGAAACTGGCAGAATCTTGGAGCTGGTTTGTCGAGACGTTTTCATTTGCTTGCTTGGATCATCCATTAGATAGTTTGCACGAGCTAGATTATCTTAGGCAATAATAAGGGTGGCAATATTGGCACTGGGAGGGGAGATGAATGGCAACAAAGTGAAAGAATTATGATTGGAAAATGAAAGGGAATGGAAGTAAAAGAATTATGATTGGGAATGAAATGCCAGAGAAGGGAAAGGACTGGGTTGACGTGCTATACATGTTGTTACTTTGATTCATGGAAATACATAGTTGGCAGTGGTCTTCTGAGATCACCTGCTACACCATTACTTCGGTGAGCTGGTTGCCTTGAAGATATTGTCTTGTTGTTGGAGCGCGGCTTCTGAATTACGTTGTGGATGCATTTGTAGGATCAATGAAGATTTTATTGTAGAACGAACTGCTTCCCATAGCACTTCACATGATCAAATCAAAGCACATTTAGCGCATCCATTGGTGATGACGAACACTTGAAGCATGGATGTGAAAATGGAAGAAGGTAAGGCTTCAAGCTTATTTATGTACGAGAAGGTGGAGGAGGTGAAACGTGGTAGGGATAGTGAGGTGTATTGTATTGCTTCCTAATTTTCTCATAGGATAATCGTTGCTCAGTGTGCATGTCTCCAATGAAATAACCTTTGCTTGCATTTGAAATATCGTCTCACAATTGACAATATGGTTGTTTGGCCCTTGATTGCTTGATATGGATATTCCTCTGCATGTTGGCGTGGATTCCAAGCTTTTATTGCTTCGGTGGTGGTTGTACAATTGGAAAAGCATGAATTTTGTATTGCCTACATAAAACCAATTGCTTATTCTGGTGATATGGGTGGGATGAGAACCTTTCCATCTTGTTGGAAAGATGGATCTTAGTCTTGAAACCTTCCGTCGTCTAGTAAAATATTTGCATGAAGATCTTGACCGTTTCGGATCCAAGTTAAATGTTGAAGTCGTTTGCGTGAGCTAGAGAAATGTGTACAAATGACAACGTTGTGAACATCATTTCCATTTGGATTTCAATTTTCTGGGGAGCTCTTCTTACAATTTACCTCTGAGAAGGAACTCGTCCACCCTCCTATCTAATGAATATACTTGTAGAACTTGAAGATAGACAGGACAAGTTTTGTTGATCAGTGGATTGTGATATCTTTTGCAGTCCAATAGAGAATCCGTCATGGAAGAAGGTCATAGACTGCTTTTGATCTTGGTTGACTGTGTTGCATTTATGTGCATGAGCTTCGTAAGGAGGAAGTCCATAATTGCTTGACTGGCGTTGAGAATGCCTCTGAACTGATGTGACCCATGCTTATTGTTTGGTGGCAGAGTGGTGATTGTTTAGCTGGAAAAGCGTTGATTTGGAATTGCTTTTGTAAGCTCAACTGCTTGCCCACTACTTTCCTTGAGCAATCATTTTAGACCCGCCATCTTCAAGGTCTCCTGGTGCTCCTTTGTTTCTGATCCTTGAGATCCATCCTTTTTCTAGCCCAATTGATTCGAATGCTAGCCATCTTATTTTACAACCATAAGGCATGGGTCCAAGTACTTTGTCATGTCCTGAATGAGCTTGTTTTGTTCCCAGGACTCAATCAACAGGGCGTATTTTGTTGATGTGATTGTCTCTCTATAGTATAGCCCAACTCCCATGAGGGCATCTCTTGATTCCAATAGCCATTGAGCTCCAATAGATAAGTTGTGCGCACAAGCTCTGACTGCTGGATTTGGCTGATTCCCATGAGTTGACCTACATTTTTTCTTGCAGTATGTCTTTGTCGGCCATTAAGCATAGCTCTCTCCACTTTGGTTGTGGGCTTAGCTCTTGGACTAGCTGCTTTCTCTTTCTATACTGTGATGGGTCTATCTCCTTCAGTCCTCCTCTCTACAAGGCTTTATACTTTTCTGAAACTCTTTTGATTGCTCCTTGGGAGAGGGGCCTTCCACTATTATTTGACTTTTGGACAACAATTTGGATTTTTTATGTATGCTTCGAAACTTTTATTCTCCTTGCCCTACTCTCCTTTTCTTGGCTTCTCCTCTAGCTCAAAGTCGGATAGCAATCCTTCTACTCCCTCTACACCTTGTGGCTTCACTTGTTGTCGACTTCAGGAGTTGACGTCTTCCCTTGAGGCTTTGGAGTTTCTGCCTTTTCGTCTTTTGGGATTGTGATAGCTTCTGGTGATGTAGTGGCGAGATCTTTTGTAAAGGGCTTGGGGTTGAATATGGTGGGCCCAACTCCTTCTTCCCTTTCCCTAGAATTGTGGCTGCCGATGGTGTGGAGAGATCATTATTTGTTGAGAAGTCAAATTCCTCCTCTGGTGGATGGTTGCACTCTATTTGTTAGCTTTACTAGTACTGATGGAAGGCTGTGTTGGCATTGACGTCTCGAGACTGCTTTTGGTCCGATGGAATGGATGGTGAAGTCATCTACTTAAGAAGTAACAGTGTCTGCAAAACAACGTTTGCTAATACTTCAATGTAAAGATTTGAACAGAAACATTAAGAGATCCTACTCATAATAATGCTACATAAAGAAACACATTAAAATCAAATGACATTGCATTTTCAAACAGGCAAACAACAAACAACATAGTGGACGGTATGAGAAGGAATAAAAAGGTGTAGCCATACACAGAGAGGATTTATAATATTTCTATGCGTTTTCTTTACAAAGTAGTGTGAAATGGCCCAAGGCCATGGCAACATGAATGCGAGGACATAAAACAAGAATGCAAGTGCCATTCATATAGCATGCGACAAACAACAACATCAATCTCAAGCCACGACAATAGGATAGTTTGTCATCTAGATTCAAAACTACTAGTACATGACATCAGAGAATATGTACCTAGAGACACTATGAAGGGCAAAAGCTTGAGAAGTTGGGATTCTAGCACTATCGGAGATATGCCTAACAATGTTGCTATAGAAAAAAGACTTGATTATAGCTTAGCAACAATCCGGTTGGATTCCTAGGTCAGATAGTCCTTGGTGATGCTATATTGCCATGTCCAGCGTTAGGGATCATTTTACTTATTCTGATGTGTCAAAAGATAAGCTTCAAGAGCAACACACGTTATTCTTCATGGTAAATAGGTCAAAGTCATCTACATAATTTGACAGATAGTAACATGGTGACTCGCTACAACAGGTTGTTGTCAAAAGGACTATGGAGATGCGACTGGCTTAGGCTAGAAGCACTGGTTGAGGATCCTCATATGTCATAGGATAATTTCCAAACCAGGAGGTCACAATATTATCCCTCCCTTTCATTGGATTGGCGGTCCCACGCTAATGACTACTGTGCATTGTCGTCGTCGGTGTCCTTGTTGAGTATGGACATGGCCTGGAATAATGGAGCATGTTTGTAAAAAAAAAATGGCTGCTAAAGAGCCATAGCTACATGAGGATGGAACATAAACACGAAGGAAGCACTCATATAGCGCATCAATAGGGTATGAATCTCCCCTTACGATCGATCAGACCATGAACATATACTACCATCTACATACAAGCCTATTGATTCATTGGTCGGTAGCACATGATTGGCTCCAGGGTATAATATCACTAGCTTGGACATAGGGTCATATTGAAGGTACGGATTTGAGATGGACGTTACATGGTTGCTAAATAGGATGTGAGTTTATTCTGATCAAAAGCAACTATGTACCAGGAGGTCACGAGGTTATTAGTAATACTAGAGGAGCCTAGGCAGTTCTAATAATACCAATGTCGATGACATGCAAATGATCACTTTGACAAGCAGACATGTTGGTTTCTTGAGCCTAACTCATCCCCATGCATTTTAATACGTGTAAGCTGGATGAAGGGATTATGAGTTAGCTTGGTGAACCATTGGATGAGAGTACCCTTCAACACCGGCCAAGAATTACATTCATTAGGTTCAAGATTTAGATACCACTCGTTGGCAGCGCCCTTCAGCACCACTGGAAATAAGGTAAGAACTCACAGTAGGTCCTATCTAGGCTATGGTCTTAGTTTCACATACCAAAATTTTACCTAGGATAGTTTAGAGCTTGGCGAATCTAATGGACCCTGTCCCATACATCAAAAATTTTGTTCATTTTTGTCTTTTTTTTTTTTTTCTAGCAGAAACACGAGACAAGTTCAAATTTGGCACGTGTGAGTTTGTCTGAGCCCAATAACTAGTTGTGCGAGTTCTGAACCTAAATATAGCCCAACTTCAGGTTCGATGCAAACTTTTGGCCATAACTCTCACGTCTGTGCTCTGTAGAATTCGCCCAATATATAAAAAAAAAAAACCCCAAAGAATGTAGATTCCAAAAATGTCAGGGGCAATTTTTGATGTGCGAGGTTAGGCCTGTGCGAGTTTAGTGCCAATTCTTTTTTTTTAAAACTCGCACACCCCACCAAGAACTTGCCCATGATGAGCTGATCTCAAAAATATAGAGCGCGAGTTCTGGTGACCCCTTTAGGTAGATGTGCGAGTTTGTTTAAGGTAAAACAGACCCTAAAAATACAAAAACTCGATTCTTTTGGCATGAAGAAAAATCGCGTTACTTACAGATGGATTTGGCAAGTACTGATGAGGCTACAATTCGGCCGACGAGTTTTGTTGAGGCACCCAGATAGTTGTGCGAGTTTGATTTTGACAAAGAATGGCTAGAAATGGGTTGACTGCTCAAAAATAATTTTTTTTGTCTTGAAACAAACTCGCGCAAGCCACTGCATGTTTTCTTGTTCATAAAGACTTTGTTACTATAACTTAAACATGACCTCAAATATTGTGCTGAAGTGACACGTACTTGATTTTTGTTTCTCGCAAAATAACTATTTTCAAAATAAAATATGGTGCACATTCGTCAAGTGTGATGGGCAAAAGATGCGTGAAAGACGTATTGTTGAAAATCATTTGTGGAAGTTTGGACGAACAGATGAGGGTCAACCATCGAATTTGCAAGACGTTGATGTTTGTTAATTTTATATGATTGTTTTTTATTATAATATTTGTCAATCTATATATGTCATTTATTGAATTTGTTTAATGTGTGTAGCCAATAAATCGAATGTCATTCGACGAAGTTGATCCATCCGTGTTTAATTACAATCAACATCAAGTTTTGATGGACATGAGAGAACAAAGAGCGGAACAAATTCAAGAGGCAAATACAGTTAAAGAAAAGAGTAATCAACTTGATTCTAATGATGATGATGATGAGGTGCAACATGATGAAGAAGCAATGCACAATATGTTTGAATCGTACTTTAATGAAACAAACGAGAATGATGCTATGCACACATCTTCTAGTGAAAATGGAGATCACGAACAATTTGAGATGGATGAAGATGAGATTCTATTGTGCAAGGAGGCAAACACTCCTTTGTATCCAGGAGCATCCATTTCGAGACTAGCTACGTCAATTCTTATTCTAAACCTTCAAGCAACATACAAATGGAGTGATTGTAGTGTCACATCATTATTCGGGTACTTAATGCATAACACAACTTTTGTACTTTATAGCGTATTTACATTAAATTAATTTGGTTTTTCTTTTCTAACAACTCACATTGCTATTTGTCTTTTGAGGTTGTTGCATAGAATACTTCCGAAAGAAAACGTGATACCTAAAACACAAAAAGAAACACGAAAGATGATGAACGTACTTGGAATGGATTATGACACAATACATGCATATCCAGAAGACATCTCTCTCTCTCTCTCTCTCTCTCTCTCTCTCTCTCTCTCTCTCTCTCTCTCTCTCTCTCTCTCTCTCTCTCTCTCTCTCTCTCTCTCTCTCTCTCTCTCTCTCTCTCAAATTACAAATCTAGTAATCTATTATTACCAAACACTATCCTAAATAATTCCAGCAATCTATTACAAGAAGAACAATATCCTAAATCATTCTAAATCAATGCAAAATTCAAAAACACTCTCTCTCTCTCTCTCTCTCTCTCTCTCTCTCTCTCTCTCTCTCTCTCTCTCTCTCTCTCTCTCTCTCTCTCTCTCTCTCTCTCTCTCTCTCTCTCTCTCTCTCTCTCTCTCTCTCTCTCTCTCTCTCTCTCTCTCTCTCTCTCTCTCTCTCTCTCTCTCTCTCTCTCTCTCTCTCACACACACACACACACACACACAAATCACAAATCTAAGATTCATTTACCATCAAACACTTAACACTTAACAATATCTATTCAAACACTTAACACTTAACACCATCTATACAAACACTTAAAACTTAACACTATGTCTATTCAAACACTTATCTTTCCTCTCTTCACTTTTTTTCACAAAGACAAACAAAACAAACTCTATCTTTCAAACAAAAAGCAAAACAAAACTTTCAAAAGCTTTCAATATCTTCAAGTGCCAACTTCTAGGCATCAAAAGCATGGACTAATCTTCAAGAATCGCAATAATCACAATAATCGCTGCAAATTCGCCTTCACTCGCTCCAACCTGCACAAGAGAAAGTGAGAAGAAAGACGCTGAATCGCACAAATTTGGTAAAAACAACTAGACGTCAGATTTCGACGTCCTCCAGACACGTCGAAATCCGACGTCCGTGTCAGTCCAGGCCCGGACGTCAGAAGCCAGACACAGTGGATAGGCTTTTGGATTGTTGACATGGACGTCGAAATCTGACATCTGTCGGATTCCGACGTCCACGTCGGATGACACGTAATTTTTTTTTAGAAGAATGCCACGCCATATCCACGTCGAGATGTCGGATTCTGACATGTCGGATTCCGACGTGCACTTTAAAAATTGGTTGCCGCGACAATTTCCTGATTACCGGACTTCTAGTTTTGGATTTTTTACCTGGACGTCAGATTCCGACGCGTCGAGTTGCGACAGATTATAAAATTTCCGAAAATCCATCGGACGCTCACGTCAGAATCCGCGCGATATGTTATTGTGTTTGGGGTATGGATGATGATTTTATCCATTGGTACACCCAAATCTTTTCATTTATTCATGCGCGGCATCGGAACATAGTATGGATCCACCCGGAGCTGGCGAGGGCTCGTTACATAACTCCTAATTGAGACGAGAGTCTTTTTAAAAATAGTTTTGCGCCATGGTGATTGCTCACCCAATGCGGGTAGCTTATCTAGTTCCGTTCCGGCTTCGATTTCTGAAGTCTTGAATTTTATAACCCAGCCATCTCTCGAGGATTCATACGGATGATTTGGTCACATTGATGAGACTTTTGAGCTTATCGTATTTGGTTGGTCGTATTTTCCACATTTGAAGCATGAATGGTATAAACCCTTTCAGGTTTTTTGTGATTTCAATGTTGACAACATTCCACCTTGTACTTGCGCTAACAATAAACGTTTTAAAGAGTTCATTTTTGAATTTTTTGGGCATGTTGTCTCGATGGATATTGGAATTATTAGAAGCAAAGTTTTAAAGAATGACTTGAACAAAGGTCTTAATCATATCCCATTGCGCCAGTCTAATATAAGTGAGGTGTCTTTAGAACTTTATCGTGGATGGTTTGAATTGGCAAGTTTTTTATCTACTTATCAAAATATTGATCATGAGATTGTTATGGAACATGCCTTGATTTGCAAAGATGCTGTTAAAAAATGTATGTATCTGTTCCTCGATGATGATTGTTAGCCGATATTTTCGAACGAAAAATCGGGCTTATATTGAAGTTTACATTTGCAAAAGTGAAAAAAACCGACATGTGAAACCTGGTTATTAGAATAAAAAAAATTGGCACAATTTTGCCTAGAATTGGGTCCCATCCCACCCCTAAAGTGGCTAGACACAGTTTAAGAGTAAGAAATTGACTTTTCAAAAAAAAAAAAAATCAAAAATATTTTGTGGTCAAGTTTTGTAAGACCGAGCCAAAAGTGCCGGTCCACCTAGAACTGGGTCCCAGCCCTCGCCCTAAATGAGGCTAGAGAAAAATTTTGCAGCCTTAGAAATGGCAGGTAAATATTTTACGACTTTTAAAAAAAATGGCCAGTTGTAAAAAATAGCCGGTATGACCATGCTAAAATCTCATCATGTATTGAGTCCATTTTTTATTAATATATGACCACTCAGTATATTTTTCAGGAAAATCGTTTTGTCGTGGGAGCCCTAGTCATGAATGTCGAAAAAGTCAACCACAGAAGGAAAAACCCAGAAAGAAAATTTCGGGTAAAAATGGGACCAGAAAATATGGATTCAGTGTCAAGGAATCCAATAAACCCTAATGGCAAAGTTTGGGCAATTTATGGGCAATTTTAACGAACTGTGCAGGCCAAGTGGCTACTCAACAAACCAGAAACCCATAAAAATGAGCAGCTACGCGCACGCCTCTTGAAAAATCAAGGAAAGGCCAAAAACAAATGGCCCTAAAGAAAAAGATAAAAAATGAAGGCCGCCTACTAAAAATAGAGGTTGAAAAAGGGCCTCACTCAAAATTTGGATAGTAAATGCCAAAACACCTTGAAGGCTAAAAAAATTGGGAGGTACACCCACTAGCCATTGACATTTTGGGCTTCTAGGGTGTACAAAAGAGGAAACTTAATGGCCTTTCTAGCCTTTGACAAAAATGGCATCTTGGCTAGTTTTGGAAGAGACACTCTCTTATGGAGGCCACTAGGTGTACTATCAAATGGGTTGGGAACAAATGGCAAAGAGGGCTTGAAGGACATGAAGAGTGGCAAGATGACATTGTGAAGAGGATCCATTGGATTTTCCTATAAGAAGGAGCCAACTCCTTGTATTTCAAGGGTTAGTATTTTTAGGAGTTGGTACATTTGAGAGTTGAGAGTTGTAGTTGTCTTGTGGTTTGGAAGTGATGTTAGTTACTTGGCTTGCTTGCATGTTCAATGTGTGGTGATTGACTTTGTGGTTGGAGTGTGTTGTCTTGTGTTGGTGATTTTGGTGGTTAGTTTCCTTGTGATGCCATGAATACTAGCATGCAATTCTAGTTGGATATTGTGGAATGATTGCATGTTGGGAAAAGTTTGGTGAGTGTTGCTTGTGGCTTGTTGTTACGAGCTCGTAACCAGTGCCGAACCCTAGAGAACACAGATAGGTCAGATACCACAGTCAGGGTCGTGTCCAGCATACATGACCAACAGGACAAGACAGTGTGAGTAGTGTGCCCCAGCACGGTCCATAGCCATGGCCGGCCTAACACAGCCTAGGGACCCTGTCAGCAGGATAGGGCCCCCAGTTGGGTCCCGACGTGCAGTCGGCCACGTGGCCGACACTTGGTAGTAGCATGCTACTAGTCCTCACACTGGGCTAGGAGGGGCTTACTCTATATCAGGGAGTAGGCAAGGTTGGGTGGATCAGTTAGTGTTTGCCCTACTGTGGTGTTAGGATCTATTACACTGGTATCAGAGCCATTTCCATCCTAGGGAGTTCAGGAGCAGCAGTAGAGAAAGCTATCAGAAGAGAGGAAGTGTTTCTCAGATTCTCAGAGAGGAATAGAGGAGGAGGATCGTTGTAGATGCAGCCTTCAAACCTTTGAAATTCACTGAGAAATTACAGTAGTAACGAGTCAAATTCCATGTACAGGTAACTCGCTGGAAGGGCAGCTATCCATCACTGATTTCAGAGATCTTTTTTAAAGGATTTCCAACGAAAATAGAGTAGGAAATAGCAAGTAGACCCATCGCTGTACATACAGGGATCTACTTCTGTTTTCAAAGTGCAATTTCAGTAGAGCTGAGCGGATTTCAAGCTGAGATTTCCCAACAGGGTCAGCGCTGCCAATACCTCTGAGTTTTTAGATTTCTGACAAATTTTTGGGCCCTAACTTGGAAGATTTGGAGCAATAGTACTTCGAACATATCAGCGAGGATGGGACTTCTAAAATTTCAGAATTCAGAAGTGCTTTCGGACTTCAAATTTGCCTTCTTGTGGACAGATTGAGGTGTTGTCAGACTAGCGAGCTCCTATCCTCAGAGAACCGGGAAATTTGACACCGTTTTGAAGCTTCAAACTGGCATTTCTCGGGACAACAGGTCTGAAAGCAGTGGAGGAAGAGTTGAAAGGGCTTTTCTTGATTCTCTCTGTGGAAGTACAGTCCTCAGAAACAACTAAGTCATCTTTCCTTTTCCTTGTACAGTTGTAAATTAGTCTTTTAGACTTTTTTTCCTTCAGAAGTTAAGGTAACTCTCTTTCAGTTCCGAAGATGACCACTCCTCAGGGACCTGATCAACCCTAGGAGAGAGGCTTCGACGAACTTGAAACAGAAGCCTTGGCTTACATAAAGGGGAAGGAACCCATGGAAGTGGAAGAACGGGAACAGTTCGCCGAAGAACTCGACGAACTGGTTACCAAGGAGCAGTTTCTCCAATTGGTAACAAAAGTGGATGAACTGAAGTTGGCATTAGCCAATTTCAAGTCCAGTGTGGACGACTCATTCGCTGAACTCAAAAGCTTGATTTTGAGTTTCGCGAAAGGAAGCCTTCCCTCCACTTCTCAGTTATCCCCTTTTTCACTTCCATCAGTTTCGGGTGAGACTTTACGATCTCACCCCAGTGTTTTTAAAGATTTAAAGCCTCCTACTTTTAATGGGGAAGAGAAGTATAGAAATGCAGATATTCTACAAACCTTCCTCAGCAAATGGAAGAACATTCATGCTCTTAAACAGACCCCTGACCATTTGCAAGCAATTGAGGCCAGTCTTTCCTTAGGGCCTATGGCCTATACGTGGTGGTTAAATCTCCAGGAGATTCGGCAGACTCCCCGGTCATGGAAAGCTTTTGAAGAAGCTTTCCTAAGAGAATTTCTACTAGAGAATGAACTTGATAGAGCCTGGGAAGCCTGGGAAGCCTGGGAAAGAACAGTAATGGACAAGTCCCTCATCCAATATATCTCGCAGTATCGAGAAGCAATTTTAAAGATTAAAAATATGGATGACTATCAGAAAATCAGGGGATTTGTCCATGGCCTCAAAGATAAATATAAAGTAGAGGTCCAGAGAAACTCGCCTACTACCCTTGAGCAAGCTCTCAGATATGCTCAAATCTATGATGATTCAGTGGGTAGGAAGAAGGCGAGACAACAACCACTTTCTGAGTAGCCTTCTCAGAAAGACTTTCAATTTAAAAAGAAATTTTTAAAAAAGAAAGAAAGAAGACAAATTTAAAAGTGAAGCTCCTCAGAAATGCCTTTCACTCATACAACCCTTATAGCAGATGATTTTGAGAAAGCCAAAGAAGAACGTTTGTGCTTTGTGTGTATGGGCAAGGGACACACAGTCAGACAGTGTCCCAAGGGGCCTTTCACTAAAAAAGATAAGAAAGATAAAAAACAAGTTCATCTTGTTCAAACTGTATGTTTTCCCAGTGACTCGGCAGCTTCGGAGATCAAAGTGTATCATGAAGATCATGAACACTGTTGCCAGCTGACCTCTGCAATGCTAGCGAGACCCTTCAGTTTTGGGCCGCATGACCTAGTACGTATGCATGGGAAAGTTGGTAACCAATCAGTAAGAGTCATGGTTGATGATGGGGCAACCCATAATTTCATCAACCACACCCTGGTTAAAAAGCTTAAACTACCAGAAGTACCTAGTCAGCATAGGTACATAGTTTCATTAGCTAAGGGTGAAGATAAAAAAATATGGGAAACTATGGTAAGTAAGTTAAATCTTGGTATTCAGGGGTACCAAGATGAAATAAACTTTCAGATAATGCACCTGGATCGAACAGACATTGTTCTCGGGAGAGATTGGCTCTACAGTTTAGGACCTTCCCTCCACAGAAACTATCAGGAGAACACCCTCAGCTTTCAACATAAAGGCCGAGAGATCCAGTTGCATGGGGAGCATGATGTTCCCAATAGCCCTATGGTCTGCAGTTCAGAGCTTTGTCACCTAATCGGAGACGAAGACCATCAGGTATTCTTATGTGACTTTCAGTTTAATCCTGAAGTTTCTATTTCCAGTTCTATTCAGCAGAAAATTAGTAAATTAGAAACTTTATTGTCTAAATTTAAAGATGTTTCTCTAGAAGATTTGCCACATGGTTTACCACCTAGCAGAGAGGTAGATCATGTGATAAACCTAGTACCAGGTACAGCACCTGTTTCTAAACCTCCGTGTCGGGCTAGTCGAACAGAGGATGAAGAAATAACTAGGCAGTTAACAGACTATCTTGGGAAAGGCCAAATTCAGACCAGTAGTTCACCATGGGCCTCACCAGTCCTATTGGTGAAAAAGAAAGAGGGGTCTATGCGTCTTTGCGTAGAGTACAGAGCCCTCAATAAAGTCACAATTAAGAATAAATATCCTATGCCTCGGGCAGACGAGTTGTTTGATCAACTTGACGGGGCTAAGTTTTTCAGCAAAATAGACTTCAGATTGGGATATCATCAAGTCCGTATAAAATCGGAAGATGTTTCAAAAACAGCTTTTAGGACTCGTCACGGTCATTATGAGTTTAAGGTGATGCCATTTGGGCTCACAAATGCTCCAGCTACCTTTATGACCTTGATGAACAGTGTCCTCAGACCATACTTGGGTAAGTTTGTAGTCGTATTTTTAGATGACATCCTCGTTTACAGCAAAACGAGGAAGGAGCATCTAAAACACCTCAGAAAGGTGTTTCAACTGCTCAGAAAGCATAAGCTTTATGCTAAACAATCCAAGTGTGAATTCTTCGTTGAAGAAGTAGCATATTTGGGTCACATTATCTCTTCAGATGGGATTAAGATGGACCCAAATAAGGTTAAAGCCATACTCAGTTGGCTGAGATCTCAGAATATTTTGGAACTTCAGATCTTTCTTGGTCTGGCGGGATATTACAGATGATTTGTCAAGTAATATGCTCAGATAGCAGTTCCTATGACAAATCTTCTTAAGGGGAAGGGAAAGGAGTTCATTTGGGAGTCTGCACAACAGGAGAGCTTTGATGCTCTCAAAACAGCCTTAGCTACAGCACCAGTTTTAAAAGTCGTCGACCCCAATCAGCCATTTGTGGTCGAAACAGATGCTAGCGACTTTGCAGTAGGTGCTGTGCTAACTCAGGGTGGACGACCAGCTGCGTTTGAGAGTAAAAAACTCGAGCCAGCTCAGACTAGGTATAGTTCCTATGAAAAGGAACTCTTTTCTATGGTCCATGCCCTTAAGACTTGGAGGCATTATTTGTATGGTGCCAACTTTGAGGTCCTGACAGACCATGAGAGTCTCAGATACCTTTGCAATCAACCTGAGCTTAGAGGTCGGAAAGCTCGTTGGGCAGAGTTGATGCAAGAGTTTGACATGTCTATCAGATATAGGCGTGGAAAATTCAATACAGTAGCAGATGCCCTTAGCAGAATGCCTATGATAAACGAGTTGTTCCTCAGATTCGTAATGAGTTACTCGAGTCTTTGAGAGGGAAATGCCAGCATGATGCATTCTTGTCTACTATCTGGAACTCAGTCTAGAACAGACAGTTATAGTCTCCAGAACCGGTTCCCGGGGCTGGTGCCAGTTCATCCAAGAATACGACAACTTCCGTTGAGGATGATGATGAGTCCGAGTATACGTCGTCAGATGACGTTGAGGATTCTGAGCCTGTATTACCCAAGCAAACCCCAGTGGTTGAGGGTCAGTTGACTCAAGGATTCAAATGGAAACAATATTCCATTCAGGATGAGTACTTGCTCTATAGAGATAGAGTATGTGTCCCCAATTCAGAGGATTATAGGCAGCAGGTCCTATATGAATGTCATGACAATCCTAGTGCCGGACACCCAGGCATACAGAAGACCTATGAGCTTCTTCGTAGGCAGTTTTTCTGGCCCAGTATGAAAAAGACGTCCACCAGTATGTAACCAGTTGCCATAAATGTCAAGTAAATAAAGCAGAGCGTTTAAAGGCAAGAGGGTTGTTGCATCCCTTAGAAATACCAGCTGGTAAATGGGAGAGTATCTCCATGGATTTTATAGTAGGCCTGCCTAAAACCCAAAGGGTAATGACGCTATATGGGTCACAGTTGACCGTCTGACCAAAATGGCTCATTTTATTCCGACCAAAACAACTGTTAGAGCTCCAGAGTTAGCGAGGTTGTTTGTAGACGGGCTATTTAAATTGTACGGTCTACCTTCCGGCATAGTCAGCGACCGGGACAGTAAGTTTACTGGAAGTTTTTGGAGGGCAGTATTCCATCATCTCCATACTAAACATAATATGAGTACCACCGACCATCCACAGACGGACGGTCAAACAGAAAGGGTAAATCAAGTGCTGGAGGATATGCTTCGTGCATACGTCAGCAAGAAGCAGACTAATTGGGAGGAGTATCTCTCGATATTAGAGTTTGCTTACAACAGTACCAAACATTCAGCTACGGGATACAGCCCATTTATGCTGATGTACGGTTTTCAGCCACGCTCACCCACAGCTGTAGGGTTTAAACAAGAAAAGGTTGAAGCAGCCAGAAACTTTTTAGAAGACCTAAACCAGATGATAGAACATGCTAAGCGTAGCATTAGACAATCCCAGGATCGAGCCAGGCATTATGCAGATCCACACAGACGGGATGTGAAGTTCTCCACTGGTGAGAAAGTCTACTTGAGAGTCCCAGTTGACTCTAAAACCCTCAAATCAGGAGTGTGTGCTAGGTTGTCTCCAAGGTATTGTGGTCCCTTTACCATCAGTAGGAGACCAGGCGAGGTCACCTATGAACTAGAACTCCCACACAACAGTAAGGTTTTTTCAGTCTTTCATGTAAGTCAGTTACGAAAAGCCTTAACCAGATCAGACAATCTGGTAGGGGACAGTGTTCTAGTTCTCCCATTGGATCCTCAACAACCTCCACATGAACCAGAGGAGATTCTTGATAGTAGAGAGACGCAGACTCGTCATACTCTATACCGAGAATATCTGGTTAGGTGGAATGATCAGCCTGTTGAGAATGCCACTTGGGAAAGAGGCAGCGTCCTTCGCAAGATTTTTCCAGACTTTGTCTTAGAGGACCAAGACGGTTCTTAAGGGGGAGGGAGTGTTACGAGCTCGTAACCAGTGCCGAACCCTAGAGAACACAAATAGGTCAGATACCACAGTCAGGGTCGTGTCCAGCGTACATGACCAACAGGGCAAGACAGTGTGAGTAGTGTGCCCCAGCACGGTCCATAGCCATGGCGGGCCTAACACAGCCTAGGGACCCTGTCAGCAGGATAGGGCCCCCAGTTGGGTCCCGACGTGCAGTCGGCCACGTCAGTGCCACGTGGCCGACACTTGGCAGTAACATGCTACCAGTCCTCACATTGGGCTAGGAGGGGCTTACTCTATATCAGGGAGTAGGCAAGGTTGGGTGGATCAATTAGTGTTTGCCCTACTGTGGTGTTAGGATCTATTACACTTGTGATGTGTTTGTTTTTACTAGCATGCATATTCCTTGGTTGTGACAGTGTAACTTCTTGCTCATAGTTTGGACTGCTTTTTTGGTCATAGTGTGAAATGATTAATGCCTTGTTAGTAGGTTATGGAATGTGTTTTTGAGTGTTTGATTGCTTGTTGAGGTTGCATGGTGAAGCAAAATGGATTGAGATAGGGTTTGTCTTTGAGTGATTGGTTATTGATTGTCTTAGGTTGAATGATTGTTGGCGGATAGAGGTAAAGTTTGAATGTTTGGGGTGAGCATAGCATTGTTGAGGCTTGTTTTGTTTCCATTAAAGGTTGCTCTTGAATTGTAGTATGCTTGTGCATTGGCAGGAGTATTGTGTTGCAGAGTTGTTTGTGGATTGATGATTTTTGAATGGTTGGTGGTGGTTTTGTGGTGGATTGCACTTTGGTAGTTGCATGCCTATATAGGGTGGGCTTTTGGGTGTGGAATGAAGGAAATATTTGCTTGTGTGATTGTGTTCTCGAATTGGTTGGTTGAGGGCAAACTGTCACTTGAAGCTCATTATTAGTAAGAGTAAATTGTTAGTACTTGAGTGCTTGATGTTTGAAGATGACCATGGCATGAATTGGCTTACTTATTCCTTGACAGACCCTCATTGCCTTGCCCTGCTAGAAGCTTTGCCGAACCAATTGTGGCACTACTCTTCCTACGGATCTGCCTACCCACGGTTTTACAAAGGATCCATCTTGAAGGAGAAGTGTAGTTGGCCTGCGTTTTTCAGAGCCTCACACACCTGCTGCGGCCCTGCTCCTGATCTGTGGTCTCCGCGACAATTGTCTCTCTGTTTACGACTTCACATTGTCCTGTCCACGACATGCGGTCGGCCCACAACTGTCTGCAGCCTGCAACAACACATTTGCCTGCGAGCTGTCTGCGGGGCTTGCGGTGAGCCTGCGGTTTTTGAAAACCTGCCCACGGAGCTGCGATGCCTGCGCTACCGGCGGAGCCTGCCTGTGGCCTGCCAATCAACAACCTGCAGACCTGTCTACGGCGTGCGGATCAATTTCAGCCCTGGTTGTCTATCTGCGACCTATCCTGTACCTACACCTGTCCGCTGATTTTTCTAGGCTCTATAGACCTGCGATGACCTGCCTACTGTACCTACGACCTGCCACGTGGCTTGCTAGGTCTGTTTGCAGCCAATCTACAGTCTGATGCCCATTTCCTTGGTGTGCTTGTGTTTTTCAGAACTGGGTGCGGCCTCCAAGTATGCCTACAACCTGTTTGCGACCTGCCTGCGGCATGGAATCAATCACAAATGCCAATAGAAAAGGTGATCATGGTAAAAGACGCATAGATTGTGGTTGCCCACGCATCACCGCCACTGGAGGTAGACAAGCTAGTAGTCATTGAGAAGCCGGTATTTGAACCTACACCCATCTATGAGGATCCAGTACCAAAAGAGCAAGGTGAGGTTAGTGTTTTAGAAGGGCGTAGACACCCCAGATTCCTAGGACCGAAAAAAGAAAATATCGGCCTAGAAATTAAGAGAACCACGACCAAAAACCGCAGGTTTAGGAAGGATATAGACCTAAATCTGAAGAGAGGGAATATTGACCTAGGTCAAGTCCTAGATACTTTGGTGGTAGGTGCTCGAGCCCCACTAAGCTTTCTTCACTTGGTTTTACGTTATTGTGCTTGTTATTATGGGATTATTTCTCTTATGCACTTATTTTCCCTTCCCTTGTGGGAGTTAGTTAGGATTACCTAGGAATATATTAGAAAACCACTAGTTGGGCAAGCCTTATTGGTCATTAGGGTTAGGTTAATTTCAGATACTCTCTAGTTGGGGGAAGCCTTAGAGAGCTAACCTAGGACATTCCTTAGTTGGGGGGCTACCTTAAGAAACTAGTTTTAGGTCATTTTCTCTCTAGAAGGGTGAGCCTTAAAGGTTTTGTTGTGCAAGAGAACATAAGAATGGAGTGGATCAAACCCCACCCCACCACCACTATACTTCAATGTCTTTCAAAAACTCTTTCTCCTCTAGTTGGGTAGCCATAGCGGAAGAGATAACCTAACCCTACTAGTTGGAAAGCCATAGTAGGAGTAAGAACCCTAAAAGACAACATTGGCGTCGTTGCCCCTCTATTCTCTCTCTCCTTGCATTTTTTGTTGCTACCTTTTTTCCTACTAGTGTTCTAACCTTATTTTTTGCAGATTCTGGACTCCATCTCATTCCCCTCATTCTCACACATAGCCATCATTTACGTAACGGGGGAGAAACCAAATCCCTTGGTTCAAAAATTAGGGTTTTATGGTCATTTATTTCATGTTTTGAATAAACTGCATGTATGCACAAGTACGAAACACAAATAACATACGCCTAGTCAATTTAAAAATACGTTGATTCTTATCTTTCGATATTTAGATAACATGATTCCTATATGCGTATTATTGTTTGATTCTCATGTTTTGATTCTTATACGTGGATTCTTATATGATTCTTTTGCATCTTGTTGCAGGTTATAAATGCACAGATGTTTTTTTTTTTTTTTGTTATCACTGGTATGAAAGTCTAATTCTAATACACATTAAACTTTTGTAGTTGATTTTCGTTTTTCTACTTCATTTCAATTTATTAAGGTTTATTGTAATATATTGTATGTTTACAAATATAGTAATCATGTCGGGGTCCGACAGTGGCGAGAGCTCAGAAGATTATGTTCGCTAACTCCCAAACAAAAAACACAATTGCAAAATATGCTTAGCCAAGACCTCGAGAGTGGTACCTCACAAGCGGCCCCGGCTCCCGCCCCTACCGAAGAGTCATCCACGAATTTTTATTATGACATGGATCCTCAAGAGAACATAATCATTAGGGGAAATCTGGGCTCAAAATGGGCCCTTTAAGAAATTTCACTTTAGAGAGAGGTTACGTAGAGAGAGAATGCAAACTGATAACTATTGGTCGCCGTTTTCCGAGTTTCCGGCCTTGCCCGACGTTTAATTAGTATGGTTAACTTCAGACAATAGTTATTTTAGCATGAGATGTAATAATTTCTCTTCATGCTCGTTCCCAAATTCGGGACTAGAGCTTTAAGACTGAAAATCTTGTTGTGCTCAATGCAAAAACTGAAGCGGGAGAGACAAAACTTTTGAAATCACTGTATGCTTATAGTGAAATATGAGGCGGGACGATTTTTCAATGCGACATAAACATTACAAAAGTAAGGAATGCTAGATCTATTCATATTGATTTATTGTAGGTAGATTCATTTACATGATTGTAGCTTTAACAATGGCAATGTTCCATTTACATGTTGCTCTTCCGATGGAATGCACTCCAATTATTAAGAAAAATGCAAAAGTTGTAGAGAATGTTGGAGCAATAATTAGAGAATTGAGAATGAATAATCATATAAATATAGATTTGTGGGTGGATGGATCAATTTATCCTAATGATCCAGCTACCAATTTGTGTCCAGATTTTAAGTCCGTAACTCATCTTCTCAGATATGTATGTAAAGGAAATAGCGGATTACTTGAATAATGTCAAAGGTTGCGTGATATTGGAATGCATAGCATATCTTGTGTGAATCAACAATTACAGTTTGCTAATCAACAATTGCTTCATTATGTGCAACACACTAGTGATGAAAACAATGCACTCAAGAATGTTATGTCAGAGTTGAATGCTACTGTCAGTACTCTTCGAGGATCAAACCAAAAAATGTTAGAATCCATGAAAAAGCTGCGAATCGAGAGTTTAAAATCTGTTGTTGATCTAAAAGTTATCAGTAAGACAATGATGAAGAGAAAAAGAAAGAGAGTATTGATGAAAAATATTGATGACCTATCTACACATAGCGGCAATCAGAAAAAAAGAATCCGAGTATTCAAGTATGTTGTCATCTAAATTGTTTATTTGATTTGTATATGTCATTTAAGTTTGATTTGCACTTGATAACATGGATTATTTATTTATTAAACATAATTTGAGTTTCATATGTTTGTTGCAGATCATGTTTGGTGGCAAAGAACTATTTAACAGATCGTTCATGCATTGGATCATCTTTAAGTCATGTTTTACCAAGAAAGTCAGCAAAGGAAATGATAAAAAATGTTCAGTTTGAAAAAATGAAAAATAAAATTGTAGAGACTGTTTTGATTAAGGTTCAATCATACTTGGATGCGAATGTGATACAAGGTGAATGTGATGTATCTGGAATTAGCATAAATGCTTATTCTACTTTTTTTAGAATAGTTAAAGAAGCTTTTTCCCAAGTGATGGTGAAGAAAATTAATCTTCTGCGTCCATATCGGGTAAGATTAGCTAGAAATTTTTATAATGACGGAATGTTCAAAGTAGTTGGCCAACCACTTCATATAACTGAATTATACAAATCAAAATATGGTGAGCTCAATTACAACAATTGCAATAATATTGTCTTTGATATTGAAAATGTTAAAAAATACATTATTCGATTCTATAAACTAGACGAACATCAAGTAAATGGAAAGATCATTATTGTAATAAAATTGGATGAATCTGAAATCATCAAGGGTCATAAGTTGGAACGTGTGAGTGTCACTTTGATGAACAAAATTTCAGATACATATGATCGAACGTTTAGTGTTCAATCGGAAAATCACATATGGTGGTTGGCGGCATTCCAGGTATATATTTCAATTTTCATTTAGAATATCTATATTAACAAATCATACCTTGTTAGTTTTTAATGACATGTCATGCATTACTTGTTTCTCTACAGGTCTTGAAAGAGGACCATAAAATACTATCATGGATATTTTCAAGAACAAATTATGGCGAGATTATAAAGAGACATTTGGAGGGTGAAAAATTTACAGTCGAAAACCATGAAAGTTTTCAAATTCAATGGCACCTTGCAGGGGATTTGAAAACATTAAAATGTATGTATAATGTTTCTCATGGGGCAACATCAAAGCATCCATGTCTTTATTGCATGAAGGATTGCTACAATATGAATTTGGGACGATCAACAAACACTAGCCCAACACGAGAAGCTGAAGATCCAAATATGAAAAGTGTTGTGCCAATTCCATTAAAATATGTTCATATATGCACATTGCATGCTGAGGTTTGTATTATTATAAAACGCACCACATTTGTAAAATTTGTACATGATTGTTGGGGAAAAGACAACGTTACTCACTACATGGTGCTAATCTATATCATTATCTGGTACTTTTCTCATTCAGGCTTATATTTTTTTCTACTGATGTAACTAATCAAAACTATTGTTTGTAGCACATCCTTCTTCATCATGCAACTTATTTTGCAAAGGAATATGGGAGCTTAAGTATCTGGTCATCACAAGGCATGGAAAAATCTCATTGGCAAGCAAGGGAAACATTTCATAGAGCAACAAATCATGGAGGACACAATTCAAGAAATAAATATTTAGTTCAACTTTTTCAGTGGTTTTACAGAAGAGCACAATTTAGATATCAAGCCAAAGACTTGCCAAGTATTATGATATTTCAAAAGGCATTCAAATTCATTACAAAAGAGAGATCCTTGTAATATATCAAAAATCTTACAAAAAACTATTTAATTATCATCATCAGCATCCTCTTCAAGATTCAAACGGATGGTATTGTCATGAAGGAATCTTTCATATGGATCCAAAAATTCTAAATTTTTCCTCTTGTTCATATCAATGTAACCCGAATAAAGGGCCATTGCAGATGGTCTTTTCGTAGTCTCATTGGGAGTATAACCCAATATCTTAATAGCCAAATCTCTCTTCACAAAATTTATTTTATATGTTCCTCTTGCGTACTTGTGGCCTCCTAAACAAACTGATAATGATTTGATGGCCATAATGACAATGGTTGCATATGGGTTATAAGATGAATGATATATACAAATCTCATTATTTTGAAAGTTTTTCAAATAATGAGATAAAGAAACATCTTTTCTCTCGGCTGATACACCTTGGACGCCTCCATGTCTCATACCAAAGGCATCTATTTCAATAGCATCCTGTAAACGAGAAAAGAAAATAAATTTAGAATGATACATAACACTGCAAACTAAATGAGAAAGCTGAACATATCAATACCAATAAAAAATAAGAAAACTGAACAATATCAATACCAATATAATATCTATTTACCAGATCATAATCATCGTAATCAACGACGTTTGCTCTGCTGATGTCATGTCCTCCGATGGCCTCTACATTTCCAGAGGGGATATATCTAGCCCTAGGGGAATATCTTTTTTGAAATTCCAAAAATTCCTCTTCTGTAGGCAAAGTTTTTTCATAGGCTTTAGATTTTTCAATCATGGCCTCCCAAGGCCTCATTGCCAGATCTTCAATTGCCATCTTTATCATAATCTATTTCACTTTCAAGGTCATCATTTGAGAAATCAACAATGTCAGAAAATTCTGATAAATTTTGAACAAAAATTGAGAGAATTTCATCCTCTCTCAAATTCAATACATCTTCTATATCATTAAATGAAATATAACATTCATTATTTATAAAATATAAAGGAACGTCGAGTAGAGTTAATTGATTAACAGGAGATGCAGATGGAAGAGAATTAGAGAGGATTATAGAACGAGGGAGAAATTTTTGATAATCTGAAGCCATAGAAGCTTCAGCTTCAACCCCTTTATCAGTATCATCATTTACATCAACTGGAGCAGGTGCAGATGCTTCGATCAATGAAACAGTTGAAGATTCAACAGACTCATCATCTGAAATTTTAGTAGATATGTAGAAGACAAAAGCCATTCCTTTGCTTAGAAGGCGACATATTCTTTTGTGGATATCCAGAGGATGGTTGGGAATGTACAAGGTCCTGAAAATGAACTAAACAAAAATTATCTATATCCAAAACAGGAGTACTAATAATCTGAGAAAAATTATCAAGATAAGAAATTAAATTTATAACGATTCTCATAAACAAAATACTAGCAACTCTAATTTGTTAGATGGAATGTCACTGGCATTGAAAAATCCATAAGTTTGTCATCTGAGGCCATGGAGGAACTAGCCATATTGAATCCGATATCGGTTCAACGCGATAGATAGATATCGGTAGATGAATAAAGCAAAGTGCGCGTGCTGATCCAATATGGTAAGGCCGAGAATGAAATTCTCCAAAAAACACTCGTCGGAAGTGGCTGATATCGATTCAGCGCGCCTGAATGAATACGAGCATGCACAACAGGGATGGCGCGCGTCGATTCTTTATCGCGAGAATGAAAAAAAAAAATAAGAAGGCTAAAGATTTCAGAATAAAAGATCACGGAATCGAAATATGAAAAGTGGTGCAGATATTTATTGCCAATTCCTGTTGATCACAGCCATACATTTGTCAAATAACGAATTGAGATTTACAGCCTATATTTATCCACCAATCAGAATGAGACAAATTTGTACCTACGCCGAAATACATTATTAATCTATAACTAGATTTAATGAATCATCATTAGCCCTGATCCTAGAATCTGTACCTTCGTCGGAATACAGTAAATAGACAATCACTAGCCTTCTAGAATAATCATTTAAAAAATTATAAACAAGTGATTAATGAATATCATTGAAAAATGTGTACGAGGAGTTACAATCTCTCGTCCTGTTTAAGCACCATAAAGACGAAATTTTTCATTTTGAGATAATGTTCATTCAAAACATTTTCATAAGTCTTTCATTATGCGTTCCAATATTATTTTTCTGCGTATGGGATATCGGATTAGCGCGCTTGGCAGACGATGTATTTGCTGCATTTGGACTGGACGCTATATGCATGATCAAAGCTTGAGTCGAAAGACTCTTCATACTGGCCAAAGTTATGCAAAATCTATCGAATCAAGTTTTGATCATTCATATTTCGTCCAGTATCAGATGGGCGCGTGAGAATACATACTCTGGTTTTCAAATGCTTTAAATGCGCGCTGATTAGCTATCGGGTGAAAATTTGGCCTTTGGAACTTGGCCTCGCCTAAAAAAATTCTGGAAATCCTTTCTTATATTTAAAGCTTAACGTTGTCAATTTCAACATTAAATGGTAGAAGTGTGACAGCATATTTTTGTAGCATTAATTGTAGATGTGACCATACTTTATTTGAAATTAATTGTGGTTGATTTGATATAGACTAATCATTTTCTTTTTAATTACTGATGGATATTTAGATTGATTTGATTGACAAGCCTCTGAGTAATCATCATCGTAATCTGAGCCTCGGACATCCAAACCACTTGGAATCATTTCTGATTTTTTCTATATATACTGATCGACGATGCTAATTTTTTTTTGCTTATAGTTATTTGCATCCATGCGATATCGATTCAGCGCGCTCGAAAACAACTTTCTTCAATCCGTTACTACTCGCTCGTGCCCATCCGCTACCAACTAACGATTAGTTGAATTCAGGTATCGCTTCGACGCGTTCGACCTGAGGTCTGATCCTGAAATCAACATTATTGCGCGCTGATTCGCTACTACACAGTAATGGCGCGGACCAAGCAGACATCACGGAGCATTCAGGTGGAATACCAATTTCAGGTGCGGGTTAGGAAAATCCACAACCACCACCTCGTCCACCACCACCTCCTCCTAGGCCAAGGGGCAGAGAAGAGACCCACCCTGGCTCAAGGATATTCGAAAGCTTCTTAAGACAAATAATCTTCTGATTCCGAAATCTCACATACAGAGGTCCATCAGGCAGGTGACAAGAAGTCTATCTGCAGATGTGAGATGGACGGTAATGCCAATTGAGGCGCTGCACACAGCATATGAGGATTTTCAGGTGAAATTTTTTTTCTGATACTATTGTTGCAGCTGTCCATGCCAAGAGGGTGACCATCATGCCCAAGGATTTCAACATTGTGTTTAGGCTTCGGGACACATATGACAAGCTTGTTGAATACTTTAGACCTGCTCCGTCCTCTCCTCCAAAACAAGATTCAAAGAGGAGAAAACGAAAGCAATCTCAACCAACCCGGCTTGTTATTCGTATACAGAGTGGGAGTGTTTCAAAGAAGAGGGGGTCTCTTGACCCTCCATCTAAAACAAGGGATTTTTCCAAGCCATCTCTTCTAAATACTCAGACTTTCTTCTAGGCATTCTCCTCCTAGTTCTCCTCCTAAGTCTCCTTCTTTTCCTCCCACTCCATCTTTAACTTCTCTTGCTAAATCTTCCTCTCCTAATAAATCTCCACTTCCTAAATCTCCTCCTCCTAAACCTATAAATATTAGTTCCCCTCCTCCTGTTCTTGGAAGCGATTTAGATGATTTTGTTAGTGTAAAGGTAGAATCAATTTTGAGTGACAATTCTTTATGTGGTTTATCAGTATTACTTCCGTCACCTCTTACACTTGCCTTTGTAAATACTCCTCAATATGTACAATATGACCAATTGTTAAACATGTATCTTAAAGGTTTAGGTCCTCGATACAGTTTTAAGATGCCGAAAACCAATGCTGGTCTCCCCCTTTCTAGTTTAGATACTGGTGAATTAGAAAGTAGGGATAAAATGCTAGGGAAAATGTAGGAGGTGGGGCAATTCAGTATTGGATGGAGTTCTTCTAAACCCCATTGTTTATAGATGTTGCATTGTTTTCCCTTCAATTCATGGCTGCATTTGATTTCTCTAATTTCAAAAGTCTGCATGATGATATGCTCCAATACGTCAGACTGGGGACTCCAATTCTCGTGCTGCCATACATAACAAAGTAAGTGTTTATTTTTCAGATCTTATTTTATTGAATTTTTCATATGAATTTTGATTTCACATTGATTCTCATAAATTTATTGTTTTCTATTTCAGTGATCATTGGAGCTTATATGTGTTGTCCGTGTACGTCAATGATGAGGGTGTGTGTAATCCAGTTTGTTTAAAGATGAACTTTGTTACACACACACACACACACACACACACACACACACACAAAAAAAAAATTGCCAGGACCCATATATAGAAAATATTGGAACTCTTTCCAGTACCAAATGCAAAAGCATATTTGCAGCTGAAAATGGTTGATGCAGAGGTATAAATTTTTCAATATCGGTTCGACGTGCCCTTGTAGTTATTGTTTGGTTTATTTTCACTACGTGCGCGTTGATCCGATATTCAATCAAATTTTTTTTTTTTATATCGGTTCGACGCGCGCTTGTTTCCATTGTAGATTTTATTCTTACATCTTGCGCATTGATCCAATATCTCATAATGTTCAAATTTGGATTCTGCAGTCCTCCCAACAGGTTGATTCAGTCAGCTATGGTTGGTATACCGTATGCAATGCCAAACACTTTTTTAATTGGCTTGCATTACAAGATGGACTTCCAAATTTGGAAGAGGTAATATTCGATTAATTACTTTTAATTGTGTTTTTGTTTTTTTCATATACAAATCAATACCACCAAATAAAGGTTAGGCGAGAGGCCAAATAGAGCCCAAAGTAATAAATCTCGCGAGGTGTCGTGGGACCGGGGATACAGTTGGAGGGTTTGCGGGTCCCAAGGTAACCCTAACCATAGTTGATAAGTGAGAAGGATTTGGCACCCTGCGTGTGTAAGTCTAATCTGATGATCACATAGTTAATTGATTAGTTACAAGTTAATAAAAGGACTTTAGGCCTTCTTGCGGGACTTTTAATGTTGCAGAGGCTAATAGTCAAGTTAGTAAATAAAAAAGGTTTCCACCAATTTTCAAAATGCTTTACTCTAAATTTCAAATTCAAATAGTTAGGGAGGTAGAAATTGGCCAATAGAATTTGAGGCCAAAGCCCTAAAATCCACTATATATAGTGGTGGATTCGAGTTATTTGTACATATTCTCTTCATTTCAATACAAGCAAGTTGGCCCTCTTATAGAATGGATATGGAATGTCCTTGCTCTTCATCTTTCTCCTCTAACTCTCATGTTTCCTTTGGATTTGCTAATTCTTGGATTTGATGCTTATTGGTATTAAACATTCGTATGCTTTTTGTGAGAGAGAAAGGGAGAGAGAGAAGAGTAAGTCTCCATCATTGTTGTGGATCTAGTGTTAATGCTTAGTGTTAATAGATCTTAGTGTTAGACATGAATCATATGCATTTGTTGGATTATGAAATATGCTATTGCTCTCATGGGAACGAATCTTCGCGTGACAACTAGTTAATCCTCATCATCTCCTTGATGCTTGTGTGCTTGAATCTAGGGTTGAGGGTAGGATAGGAAATGCCCACTACAATGGGGTAAAGGATGCATGGGCCTCCTCCCCATGCATACATCTAAGGGGCCCACTCCAAATTCAAATTACCCTTTACATAGCGTTTCGAAGGGCAGGTACATACTTTCATGGCGAAAAGTGTTAAACAAAAGAGACTTTCATTATAAAGGATTTCACTAAATTTGAAGGGCACTCTAAGGATTTTTTAAATTATTAGATTTTTCACGGGAAAATAAAAATGCATTTATGTTGGAATGTAAATGGAATTGCTTAGATTACCATAGGTTACTTTGACCCAAAAGGTCGAGAGTTGTGTAACCATGGTTAATTTATCTCCATTAGGCCTACTAAATTTAGAGTTAACTAAGTTAGTATGTTCATGTTCTTAACTTAGTAGAGACTCGTGGGTCCACTAGGCCTAATTGTGACATTAAGTACCCCAATTTGACATATTGGAGGTACCTTATTCTTTCTATGTAACTTATAGAAAGTTGGATAGCCAATAGTTAAGTAGTTGGATAGCCAATAGTCATGAAGTTAGATAGTCATCTTGGACTATGGATATGTGTGCATTCCATTTGTATGTGACAATTTTGTTTGCAATACTGACTATTCTCCTTGGCTGTCCACGAGTTTATACAAGAGTATTTCTAGCCATCTCTCTCTTTCTTTTGAGAATGCTTTGTGTGATTGGATAGTTAATATTCTAGATCCTTAGGATTCTATTTCTTACATGGTATCAGAGCAGGAGTAATCGAGGAGGGAGTCAACATGTGTCAATTAGTACTTTTGTTCAAAGTGTTAAGAGCGAACATTTGTTTGGAGAAAATTTTTCATTACTTGAAGTTGCCTCTTCGAGGGGACATCTTTGATGATGTCATCGTTGATGCATCTCTTGATAGTTTCCGAATTTTTATGATGAAGGTTTTGGACAACAGATCCAGTCATCTTCTTTTGGTCATTTACAACCCATTTTACATCATGAGCAGTCCATTATGCTTCGGGAATGGCCTGCAAAAGATTATGGACAACATGGTCCATGTTGGGAACACTTTGGACAACAAAGTGTTGAACAACCCATAATAGTTCCTTGTCGGCTATTGGAGACTTTGCAGGACAACAAAAAAATGTCTTGCTATGAAGGGAAGGCACATGCCTCTATAAAATCAGTACCTCTTGCTGATTTTTTTTGTTCTACACTTACTCTTCATTATGATGTTGGTACATTGCCTATTCTATATGAGCAAGTCATTGATGGTAAGGTTTGGGAGGATGTGATGCCAAAAGAGTTTGGTACTCTTTTTTATTGTCCTTATGGTAAGAAGTTTTTTCGAATGATGTGGGAGCCTATGATGGATTATAAGTCCATGTTTCGACTTATTGCTGAGTTTATGTTGGTTCCCTACTTCGGATGGAGCATGCTAATCCTCACCCTTCGACTTGATGCTTCATTATTACGCATTCTTTTCCTTTTATATGTTGGACATGATTGGGGATGAGATTTCGACTACTTCAGTGCGAAGTTTATTTGGCGACATGAAGTTCGGACAACAAGTCACATTTTCTCTTTTGAGAAGTTACTTCATGTTATGTTATGCATTTCCATTTAAGGAGGGTGTTGGAATGTAAATGGAATTGCTTGCATTACCATAGGTCACTTTGATCCAAAAGGTTAAGAGTTGTGTAACCATGGTTAATTTATCTCCATTAGGCCTACTAAACTTAGACTACTTTGAATCACCCACCTACTCATAACCATCGTTTTTGTCAAGTTCACGATGTTCATTTAATTTACCTATGTATGATAAAAACATCCTCATAGTGCTTTAAGATTATGCATTAGGTGGTGAGCGTTTATTATCCACAATGCTATTGTTTAGTAGAAACAAACCAAAATGAGATGTATTCTTAATTACCATTTGTGTAATGAAAATTTTGAGAAAACTAGTAATGGAGTGTGAAAAGAACTAAGAGTCGTGATTAGTGAAGTACCTGGATTCGTGGTGAATCTCTCACTTAGTATCGATACGCGTCTATATTCATTGTACCAAATCGAACCAGTAGTCAATTAAATGGTTATAACATTGTTTCTACTTTTGCAAAAAACCATATTCATCGTTTTGTGGAGAGAGTAGCAGAACGTTGTCAATAAATGCCCAATATACTAAGAGTATATGTCACAGCTGGTATAATGTGTGCATAGTAAGAATGAGTTGTTGTCCATTATCAAAGTGTATTTCTATCCAACGATCCTTGTTTGTGATGAACGGAAGTATATTCTGAAGAAACTCAATGTTTCTACCCACAAGCACTTTTGGCTTGTGAGCCATTACCTGCAGAAATGCACGAGATTTCTACATAGGCAACAACCAACTCAATCGAAGTCATCGACTCAGCTGAAGTCCCCGACGCCAACGAATTGCCAAGGCACCAGTATCAACCGAAGTCATCGACAATGCCAAAGTGGCCGAAGTCCCCGAAGGCAATGGAGGCAAACCAGTCTCCAAAGGCCGAAGTCCCTGAAGTGTCCGAAGTCACCGAAGTGACCGACAAGGACTCAACCCCAGCAATGTGCCAAAGCCAAAAGTTGAGCAAGTTGACTTCGAGACCAGCCACGTCAAACATCGAGTACGTCGACTTCGAGATCCAGGCTCGATGAGCGTGGCAGTTTGAATGTCAGGACTCAGCCAGTAAGCCCTTGGCAAAGTAGCAAGATGTAGTTAGCTGATGTTTTAGCTTAAAATATCTTGTAATGCTTAGCTAATTAGATCTTGTAATCAGACCAAACATGCTATATGTATTGGACATCGGATACAGACACACATAGAGAAGGCATACACAGAGTGTGCGTGAAGAAGAGGTTGATGAATGCAGTCTTGCAGTAGTAGACGCATATTATTAGACCAACTATTTAGTGCTAGCAGTAGCTAGTTCCTGGTAAGGGAGAATACCTCTCTTACCTCCACGCACTGATCTGGGAAACAGACATCGCTCAAAAGATCATTGTTGTATACTTGATTTTGGTAATATAGACAAGTAACAGTTCTTCGGCTCAACGTATGCAATCTCTGAATGTTGTGATGCTTGCTTAATTTATAAGTAGATATACTTCCGCTATCATCTGACATAATCTACTATTCATAAATTAGTATCAGATTAGCAGTAGCTATCTGCTGTTCGGAGAATGTTGGATCGCGAAATGAAGCAGTAGCTTCCCTGGATAGATGGGCTCCATTTAAGCTCATATCAATGAATCACGACTAGCTCCAACTTCGAAGTGCTCAAAGTCTCTGACTTCTTCGAATTCCAGGATTGACAACAGCTACATCAGAGCTGCTCGGAGATCCGAAGTCGAAGGATTGACACAACAGTGCTATCAGAGCGGCTCGGAGATCTAAAGTCGTCGAAGAAAGGATTGACACATCAGTGGTATCAGAGCATTCGTGAGTCATTTCCTGACTATCCTTGTAAAATGCAGAAAACCATTTATGGACTCAAACAGTCTACCAGACAGTGGTACAAGAAAAAAGATCATGCTTTGAGATCCTTGGGCTTTCAGCCCACAATGTTTATGTAAAGGTCATAGATGAAAAAAACATCATCATCGGTGTCTATGTAGATGACACTAATGAAGAATCTTCGTGATCAAAGTGATCAAGGCGTAGTGGATAGATATCCAAATACGAACTGTTTTGTTCTGATACCACTGCTGGGATTCCTGCAGAAAAAAACCCAGATGGAATTCGATTCTATCCTTGAGTCTACTACCCTCTGTGACAAGATCTACAATCCTCCAAGGTGAGGACATACACTGTTGCCCTACGTCTTATGCATTTAGCAAGGTAAAACCAGTGTGTGGAATAAGATTGAACCAGCTGACTACAAACATGAGACTATCCGACAATAAATCATTCAATCGTGTTCAAGGCAAGAAACTCATCTGCATAAAGCATCTACTACATTATCAGATAATTCCTTGAGCGTTGTTGTGACAAACCACACAGCGCGTCGGTGCAAAAGAAACTCTGTCTTTTTGTGAATCAAAACTTATCGCGCTTACTAGCGGACTTCTTGAACATTAGCTTGACACTTTCTTTTTTTTTAATTGCTCGGCATACATTGGTATACTACCAATCTATTGCTTGCTACTTCTTCTTAATTAATAATTAAGATCTACATGTATGTAGAGAGGAGGACATGATGTGCTGATCAGGGGAGTACAAGAACGGCTGATTAGGCACGTCGCAACGATATCCTGTCAGTCTCTGGAGGATGACGTCCTCTTGGTGCTTCTGTGATCTCATCTGTCCTTTCACGTGAGGAGATCCGCCATGTATCTTGACACGTGGAGATCTGTCGCCGCTTGGGTCTTCGTGTCTTCTTGTGCTTTTGGCTTTGTCATTAGGTCGCCTTGGGTCCACGAACCTTTTACCTTCATGTTCGTGTGACCTTCAATCAACGAACGTTTGACGGTCATCTTCATGTCTTCGGTCCTCGAAGCTTTTCTATTCACGTCCACGCAGCTTCCTTGTTTTCCTTTTGCCTTGAGCTCTAAAGCTATCATAGCTTTGTGGCCAGAAACGATTTGTTTCTTCAGACACACTAATCTTGTCAAGATGTGACAACTTGATTTCATAGGTGAAGCATGATATTTCAAAGAGCTTTGAAATATCGGACCTAGGAGAGGCAAAGTGCTACTTGGGTTTGCAGATCGACAGAGATCTTGAAGGTGGGAAAATATATCTACACTAGTCAAGATACATTCAAAAGATCATGGATGATTTCGACATGATAGATTGCAAGGGAGTGAATACTCCTATGGTACCTGGCACAATAGTAATGCATAACGAAAAGCAATGCAGCATAAGCCCTACAGAAGGCTTATTAGTTCTTTGATGTACTTGGCAGACAATACAAGGCCAGATATTGCCTATGCAATGTTCAGATTGAGCCAATTTAACATAAATCCAGGTTTGACACATTGGAAGATTGCCAAAAGAATCCTGCAGTACCTGTAGAGCACAAAGAACTATGGACTATGCTATAGTCGAGATATAGGATTGAATCCTATAGTGATGCAAGCTGGGCATCAATCAAAGATGATTCCAAAAGTGTTTTAGGAAGATGCACAATAGCAGCCAATGCAGCTGTTATATGGATCAGCAGAAAGTAGACCATAAATGTAATGAAGATATCTTTGAAGTGAACGTAGAAAGGTGGACATCCAACAACCTGCTGTTATGTAGCCAGGCACTGAGTGTATCCACACTATGTTGTCTCAATGAAGTATATCATTGCATAATCAAAATACAGAACAACAAGGAACAGATCATCAATGCTACAATGTAATACAAGTATGATGCGCATACTAGCCAACCAAGCTGATCGCGGGCAGCTTAAAGTCCCACCTGATTTATGTGCCTTCTTGTACGGAGTGTACTGGTCGTGATAGTGTCCATCCCATACAATTGTGTGTAGTTGGCCGCTACAAAACGTGTCTCCACAGTCGTTGAAGTAGGAGAGTAAATGGGGACAGAAAAAGGAGGAGGAAAAGTGAATGATAGTGGGGATGTGCGATTCACTACAACCCATTATATAGTGAATTGAGTTCATGAATTTTTAGGGTTAGGCTTTTTTAACGTTTTGAGATTAAATATAGTCATAAAGTGAGGTGTTGGAGAAAAATAGAGAGATTTGAGAGAGAGAGAGAGAGAGAGAGAGAGAGAGAGAACTAAGTTTATAAAAAAAAAAGTAGAGAATGTTTTAGGGAGAGAGAAAGAGAGTGTGGGGAGTGATTAATCGATGACATAAAGAGAGGGAGTGCGGGAGTGTGTTGTGCTGCTAGGAGAAGGAGGAGGATCACGATGATGGGTGATGGGGAGAGAGATGCAAGCGAGGAGGAGCAGCAGGAGGGCAGAGGTGGTGAGAGAGCATGAGAGCGAAAATAGAGATGGTGAGTGAGCGCGTAGAGAGAGATGGTCAGAGAGCGTAGAGAGCTCGTGAGTTTATGTTAGGGTTTTTAGAGAGAAATAGGCATAAAGTGAGGAGGTGGAGCCTGGCTACATGTGATGGACGTTTGTCCCCGGCCTAGTGATTGGGCGGCATGTGGTGCCGATGCACCAAGGGGGGTTCCTAAAAAATCCATATGCCTATGGGCATGCGCTCATTTTTAATTTTTTAGAGTTTGATTTAAGGGTTTTTTTTTTTAGGTTTCACATGAAAAATAGCAATAAATGTGAGTTGAGAGAGAGAGAGAGAGAGAGAGAAAGAAAAAGAAAAAGAAAAAGAAAAGGGGAAGAGGAGATGAAGGAAAGCGAATTGCTGAAATGCCAAATCCAGGAATGGTATCCGCGCTTCCGTCGAGTTTCATTCACCACAAATATCCATGTCCTTCCTGAATCCTTCATCTCTTTTCTGCTCCAGGATGGCTTGTTCTTGCCTCGCTCTAGTGAAGCCATGCCATGTCGCACCACAGCCACCTGTCCGGAGCTTCAAGCAGAAGATTACCACCATTGGAAGGAAGAAGATGAGGAGGACGACGAGCCAGCTATACCTTCGTTCCCCGAGCTGGAGAGCAAAATCAAGGCATCTATTGAGCAGCTAGGAGGGTCTGTTATTCCCAAACTGAACTGGAGCGCTCCTGCAGATACTGCATGGATTAGTTGCTCTGGAAGCCTCAAGTGTAGAAATTTTGATGAGATAAGCCTTCTGCTGAAAGCGTCGGACACTCTTTCGCACGATCTATGCCATGCTTTTGATGCTTGTGAGGACAAAACGAGGGACAGACCGCCTGTTTTTGTGCTAGCTCTCAAGAAATGGTACGATTTGAGGCCGGAAATGGAATTTAGGGCTTTTGTCCGAGCCCGCTATCTAGTTGGTATTTCCCAGAGAGAGGTGACGAGCTTTTATCCTTCACTTTTGGAAACAGAAGAATATTATGGATCTTTGATTGCAGATTTTTTCGTGGATAGTCTATGTGAGCAATTCGAATTGGAAAATTACGCTTTTGATTGTTATGTTACCAAGGATGGGAAGGTGAAGCTGATGGATTTTAATACATGGGGAGGTTCAACGCTTCCCCTTCTGTATTCATGGAATGAGCTTGAGGAGAAGCACTCAGCATTGCTAGAGAATTTTGAAGAGAATCATAACTCAAAGAACATCTCCAGTTTTGCCATGTTAAGAAGTTGTGGATATAGGGTTGAGGTGAGAATTGTGAAGAATGAAGGTTTGGTACAGCCTAGTTTTAGAGCTAACAGCGGTGTGCCGATCGACCTAGTCAACAAGGGACCTGGCAGTGCCTGGGAGGAGTTTGTGCAAAAGTTGGAGGAAGATGTTGGGCATGAGGGTTAAGACCCAGCTGCTGGTGGGAAAGCTAGGTATTTGATATTTCTGACTTTTTATAAGGGATTTTATTTTTCCTTTAAAAGTTCAGCACGAAAATCGTTTCACTTATTCCATTGTCCATCCACACTTTGTGCTCTGCAGTTCTTCGTAATGTTATCACATATACAAGATCAATTCACCATATCTCTGGCAAATATTGTCAGAGTTTCTTCTGCAGTTGTCAATGGGCAACAAGGAGCAGCAATCAAACCTATAATGGCAGCTCATGTATTGGGCTCTTGCTTCATTTTTAGTTTGCTTGGTACTTCTATCATGACAGAATTGAGGTCATCATGTAAAGTTGTTACAATCCACCACCAGTGGATTGGCTTTCTTATCAACCATGCTTTTGTCCGTCTCTTTTATTATATAACATTTTAAGGACCATCATTGGGTAGACATGATTGCACATTTCAACTTTCTCACTGGGGTGTTTGCATCATTTTGCAAATGCTTGAAGCCTTTTGGCTATATATATTGAAAACATAGCTGCACAACATTCCGGAATGCAGCGTTTTGAAACAGATCCGAATGTTTAGAGCACTCCAAATCGGAACATTCTTTACTTTTTCTTCTTTTCAGGGGGGAGCTTGGAGATTAGGAGGAGTGAAAAAAACCATGTAAAGAAGGTATAGGTGGGCCCATGGACAATTTCAAGTTGAACAGATTGCATATTTTGCCAATCATGACAGAGGGATGATTTGGGATTATTCTCAAGCAAAGGCAACATTGCAGCTATCAAAATTCAACTGGTAGTTAATATATTCCCTCAGATTTGTCATCCTCTGCCAAATAGAACATAACTAGCAACAACATATGATAGATTAATTTTCAATGTATTAGCGTGATGTCTGCTTAGAGATGTGATGTCGATTCCAGCTAGTAAGCAAGTGCATGTCTCTTATCATACTCTGGACTCACAATAAAGACTACATTTAAACTGCACATGTTGTGTACTTTGCGTCAAAATCAATCGATGAAGTTTGAGCATATGCGGAATTGCACCAATTCTCTGATATACTCTGTCTCAGGCTTGCAGATTCATCAAACTTAATTGCAATGAATGTCTACCATATATTTATTATTGCATACAATAAACTTCAATGTGGACAGTCTAGAGAAGTAGTCAGCTTCCAATTTGTCCATGAGAATACTAGCAAAGCCTATCTATGTATCATTTGGTCCAACAATTGATTATTCAACACCATTGCATATGTAAACAACTGAACGATCTTTGTAGGACAACTAGATTCCATACTTTCACAGTTCTTTGATACTTGTGCAACACTCATCTTGAAAGAAATTTACCACAATAGTGCATTGCCAGGATTAGCTATGGGACGTCGTTGGCATTGGAGGTCGGAAATCGTGCTCGATTCCAAGTCTTGGGCCTAGGGCATGGAGGGTGGATCTCGGTTGGAGCATATGGTAGGGTGGATCATGAGTGTTTGGTTCCTTGTGTTGACCTGCACCTTGGTGGAGTTCTAACAACTACTTCCAATGTTGCAAGCTTTCAATCTTATTTTATCTATAACCTACAATGTGCAACTTGATATGAATCTAAGTGTCGTGGTCGATCTTAGTGTCATTGTCCGTCTCATTGTCGACAAGTATATGTTCAATCAAACCATAGTTCAGGATTTCCTTCACTTTATACGGACCTTCACCGGTAAACTTCAATTTTTTCTTGATCAGCTTGGTTTTGTACATCAGTGCGAGATCTCTTGCTTTCAGATCCTTTTTGTGCAATCGACGATCGTGCCATGCCTTGCGGCGGGCTTTCTCTGCTGCTAACGCATGAACTGCCATCAATCGTGTTTCACATAATTTGTGCAACACTTCATGACGTAGTTGTAAAGACTTATCATCATTTAACCGTTCTGTTGCCGCTATGCGTAAAGATGGAATTAAAAATTCAATCGGCATGACAACATCTTGTCCATAAACCAATTAAAAGGGTGTTTGATTTGTATTACTTTTGTAAGCGGTTCTGAATGGCCATAAGGCTGCATACAGTTTATGTTTCCAATCAGACCGACTTGCTTCAACTGTTTTCGTCATAATAGTGCAGAGAATTTTATTGGAAGATTCAGCTTGGCCATTCCCTCTAAGATAGTAAGGAGTACTAAATCTATGTATAACAAAAAAATCTTCCAGTAAGCACTTTATCGTTTGATTAACAAAGTGTGTACCCCGATCACTGACAATCTCGATCGGACATCCAAATCTGATAATGATATTTTCGTAGAGAAACTTGGTCGTAGATTTCGCATCAACAACTTTGACAGTTTTGGTTTCAACCCACTTGGTCATATAATCAGTTGCTACGATAATATATCGGGCCTGAGATCCTTGCGTGGCAGGATGAATAGGACCAACATAATTCAGTCCCCATTTTTCAAACGGCGCTTGCGATAAAATCGGATGCAAGGGTTCATAGTTCTGTCTAGTAAATCGTCGTGCTCGTTGGCAAACATCACATGTCTGAATATAATTTTGTGTCCTTATGAAGCGTAGGCCACCAACAACCTGATTGCAAAAGTTTGCGAACCGTAATATCGGTAGAGGAGTGTCCTCCGCCCATGCCATAATGTGAAAACATGATTAAATCTAGTATTTTATGCGGTAAAACACATCTACGTAGAATATTGTCTGATCTACGACGATATAATTGTCCTGCAATCAATTGATAAAGTTGAGCCTTATGAATCAATTGTCTTTTCTGTACTTTTGTTTAAGAGTCATTCGGTTGTCCTAGCATCAGGTACTCAACAACATTTGCTACCCACTCAAGTACTGCTTCTACATAGAACAATGCAGCATCTGGTAATTCATCATCCACTTCAGTATTAACTGGTGCAGATTCAATTTGCGAAACGTGGTCGGCTAGATAATGTTGCTTCCCCTTTCGAACCACAATTCGAAAGTCAAATTCAGTCAATAACAGTAACCATCTTGCAAGACGTCCAATATTGCACGTCTTATTTACCAAGTAAAGTAACGGCTGGTGATCCGTATAAAATACAAAGTGCGTTTCCATGAGGTAATGACGAGTCCTTCTTATAGTCACCTAATCCAATGGCATATTTCGAGGCATCCGTATGAACATGAAATTCAATCGTCCAATTTGGAGAACACAGTATCGGTGCTGAAGTTAATGCTTTTTTTAATTTTTCAAAGGCTTCCAACGCCTCTACTGTTCAAATAAGACCAATAATCAGTTTGTATATAGGTCGTGCTAAATCCGCAAAGAAGATAATAAAAATTTGATAGTAGTTTGCATGACCCATAAACACAAACTCCACGAATCGTTGTTGGCGGTGGCAATTCCACAATAACCTTGATTTTAGAATAATCTATGGCAATGCCATGTCTTGATATCACATGCCCAAGCACAACTCTATGTGAAACCCATATCTGACATTTTTCTGGATTCAGGGAAATTTGATACTTGCGACATCTTTCAAATACTTTCTCCAATTGATCTAGGTGGTCTGTATCTGTGCTATGGACTCCCAAGTCATCCAAGTAAATTTCAAGGATTTCTGTAGATAATCTTTAAAAACAAATTGCATTACTCTTTGAAACGAACTTGGTGTATTACAGAGTCCAAATGACATTACTTTGTAAGCATAGGTGCCCCATTCTGTTGCAAAAGTGATTTTGTGGCGATCTGCAGTTGCAATCTTGATCTGGTTATAACCACTAAATCCATCCAGGACACTATAAGCTTCCGCTCCAACAAGACAATCCAGAATGCTTTCAGTAAAAGGTAACGGAAAGTGATCCTTCTGCGTCACTTTGTTCAAAGCCTTGAGATTTACACAAATTCTCAATTTCTCATTCTTCTTAGGAACAATGACAATCAGTGAAACTCATTCGGTATGTTCGATCTCATAAATAAAATCGACGTCAAAAAGTCTCTGAAGCTCTTTTTTTATCATATCCGCAACACTAGGATTACAGCGATAGAACTTTATAACCTTTGGAACTGCATTAGGTACTAAAGGTATGGTATGTTCAATAACTGACGTCGGAATACCCTTCAGATCTTGATAAGTCCATGCAAAGCAATCTTGATAGTTAATAAGTAACGTTCGGGTTCACGATGTGCTTTGGGTAACATGATAACCACATCATCCAGTGTATAACGTTTAAAATGTTCAGGCATGTCATGCTAGACTACATCTGCTTGTTCTTTGTCGAAAGGACTTGGCTAGGATCTTCGCTTAGCCTTCTTAGCAGGAATTGATCGTGGAGGTGATGATTTTCGAGACGATGACGTCTTGCTAGAACTCTGACTTGTAGAATCATCCTTAACTTTTCCTTTGTCTTTATCCAATAAGGGTGACACATTCTTTGAATCAATCTTTTGAGGAGAATTTTCTCATTTCAGGACCGTATTATAATGTTGTTTGACTTGTTTCTTCGTCATTGACCATGTGATCCTGTCTTCTTTCAATATAACTGCTTTGGGTGGTTTTATTGTTGGTTCATCAAGAATATTATGCACTCCAAATCTTGTCGGATCCATATGATTTAGAATCTGCTCAAAATGTCTTTCACAGTGCTACATCAAAACACCCTTGTTTGTACTGCATGAAAATGGCAAAAGATGTAACTAGGAGTACATGAATTATTAGAGAATATGCAAACTGGAAGTATGTGCTGACTATCCCCTTGAAAAATGTGCATGTTTGCACTCTTCATGCAGAAGTTAGATTAATAGAAAAGATCATTTATCTTCATATAGTTTTTGCTTGGAATACTAAGCTAGCATCATTAGCAAAGGAAGCTATCTCTCGATTAAAAGATGTTTTATCAAAAGCAGGACTTCATAAGGGACATGTCAAAATTTAAAAAGATAAAAAGCTTTAAGGAAAGAATGGGAACATGCCAATAGGAAAAGCTAAAGCACATCGTTTCCTATCAAATCATACTGGTAAGGCTTCTAATATTCAACACTCAGTCTGGACATATATTATTGCTGTCACTCAAGACTTCGAGAAAGATGGCAAAACCAAAGTACTAAAGTCGATGTATGGAAGAAGCTTGATAGTATGATTGTTATTTTTAAGAAAAAAATACTCTGATATTGATAAGAAAGTTGTCCAAAGGACTTGTGTCGAGTTTGTTAATGCAGTATCAAAAGCATGGGGAGAAGATCACATCACTCATTACATAGTTAGTATAAATTCTTCAAGATGCTTTCAATTTTTCATATATATTTAGATCCAAACATAAGACTAACATTATGATTTTGACATATGCAACACATACTAAGAGATCATACAATATTTTTTGCAAACACATATGAAAGCTTGAGTGTATGGTCATCACAAGGGGATGGAGAAGTCACATTGGCAAGCACGAGCAGCATTTCATCGAAATACACAACATGGAGGAACTAATGAAAAACAAAACTACATTTGTCAATTGTTTCAGTGGTTCTACCGCATAGTTCAGATTCGACATATAACAAAGTCCACACAATACAAGAAGTTTAAAAAAGCATGTAAGTTCATACAGGAAGAGAAAATCAGATGATTGCTGATTAGAAGACTATTATTGTCATCAAATCATGACATGTTCAGAACTGCTTTGCAAATTCATTGAACAAGAGAGGAGAAATACTCAATGTAAATATATTGATTGTATTATAACAAAAACAAAGTGTCCACTATTCATCATCAGCTTGTGTGTTAGATTCTATGACAGTATTGTCGTGAAGAAATTTTCTGCTAGAGTATGCATCTAATAGATGTGCATTATTCTTATTTCCACTAAGTTCAATATAAGTGGAATACAATGAATAATAGGAGCTCCTTAAAGGAACATTCCCATCAGTAAAACCTAGAATATTCAAAACATACATAAATCAGCTGTAGTAAAATATACATCGTCATTTATATAATATTCAGGCAAATTGAAAAGACATTTAGACTCCTCTATAGGGATCGATTCATCAACAGATGTATTTTGGCCAATAAAAGAATCTCGAAGAACATCAGTATTTACATCAATAAAGTCACTTTTCTTATCAGGGGTGTCGATAAGGAAGTGACTGATATCCTTAATAGCTGACTAAACAGAGGATGATGCCATAGGAGGGTCTGCAATAGAAACTTTCTCATCATCTGGGATCTGAACTAACAGGAAAAGTACGAAACCACTCTGATATTCAACCAATCGACATTTCTTGTTGCAATAAAAGGACACATTGAACTGTTTTTGAAAAGATCAAATAATTTGGTGAACATCCTATCTAGTCTATGTCTGAAAGCTGGGAAGAAATGAACAAGATCAGTATAATGCATGTACTGGAGTGAACCTATGGAGAAAACAGGTTTACTAAGTATATCTCTGAATCTAACATAATGTTCATAAAATACGTCAAAATATGTAAATATGACCTGAATAGGCTGTGGAAGTAGTCTAGATTTTCAATAATCCCAAATTCAGTAAAAAATGAACTCAGGCCTGAATCTCATTTAACAACATTTTGAAATCAGTATTCTAATGTATTTGTTTCATTCTAATTCATTCTGTTTCATAGTTGATTTCTTGTGTGCTGAATTTTTTGGCAGTCACCCCAGCAAATTGCTTCATTCAGTTGTGGGTGGTACACATTATACAATGCAAATTTATTTTTTGAGTGGTTCAACCTTCAGGAAGATGTTGATATTTCTAAGGTAATAAATTCTATTTTTTTGGAATCATGATTAGTTATATATTTTGTTGATGTTTTTAGCCATTACTAATACATGAATGTTCTATCTTACAGTTTACACTTCCTGAGTACACATCAAGTCAGGTGTACAGATTTAAACAAGAAATTATCCTGAGCATACTGGCTAGAGCAAGGCTTCAACCTCCCTTTGTTGATAATGGTGCAAAGGATGATGTAATTATACTAAATTAAGATTAGAACAAATACAGATAGCATAGAACAGAAATAGATTGCACATGTATAGAATTCATAGATAAATATACATTGATATATCAAATGCTGCTCCATTTTATGAATTTGGGAGCACAAAATACATGTACTGATGCCCAACTTGGGCTTTCAATTATTGAATGAAAGAGTGTATACACAAATTTCTACTAAAGTTTATTTGAAACTATTGTTCTCCCACAATGGTGATTGTTGTAGGTAGATCTTTGCAGCACGTTATCAGCTCCTGTCTTTTTCGCATCTGTGACATGATAAATATTAGTGAATGTGCAATTGTAAATGATGACATTTTTAATTATTTTGTTCTATTTTAAAATGACAATAAACATAAAGTACTTACGAGTCTTCCGTTGATGATAAATCTGAAATATGTTAGTAGATTGGTTTGTAATAGCATGAGCTCTGTTCTGATAAAATCAAGCTTCCAATGCTCTTCCACCTCAACCATAGTCAAATATTCCTCATTGTGGATAATGCTTATCTCCATTCGGTTTGTGTGACCATTTAGTTCAAAGTCTTGATCTAGTGGTAGCCATGTACCTTCAATTTTTTTGTATCTCTGGTAGCTAAATGTGAGATTGAGCATTTGCTTTTTGATATGATAACGAAAGATCATTGAAGACTTTTTAATCTTGCATTCTCTGTCATTATTTGTTTTACTATCTCAACCTTGATCCATGATGAGATCTGACAAAGTCTCATCTGATAAATCCTTGCAAACAAATAAAGTTGGTGTCCTACGAACACTAGCACTCAAAAAAAAAAATCAACAAATATATGTAGTGAGATAAACCAACTTAGGTGAACAATTTTCAAACATGTACTTATCTTCATAGCATTTCTAATATCAATGAGTAGCTTGCATCTCAAGGATTCAGAAATAATACTGTCAGGAGTAGGCCACTCACACTTTCAAAACTAGGCAATGGAATTGCTTCGAGCTTGTCAAAACCTCCATCTGTTTGTAGCGTATATAAAAATTTCTAAAAATAGATACACAATCTGCAAATTCCTTTGGACTTCTTCCTCCGTATTGCAGCTTTCCAACATCATAGTGAATCATGTCTAATATTCCTGCAAGTGATTGTGTGGGCTCTCATTCACTTATGCATGATGGATATAAATCTGAAAGAAAAAAAACAATGTTGAAGCATTTAAATCATAATCTGAAGAGCATCAACAAAGAAAATCACCTATGATTGTTGTAGAATGCATATGTTTTGATATACTTACAATTACATTTTTGATGATCATGAGGATTGATATCATGTACGTTGATTTCTGAATGCATATATACATGTTGTACTAAAACATCTGATATCGATTAACCTCCCGAGGTAGTCTTAAACTCCAAAATTTTTGCTTTCCAATAAGATTTGTAAGTCATTTTTGCTCTCTTCTTTTGTCAAAAATTGTCCTTGGATGATGGATGCAGCAATACCCATGAAATTTTCGTATATTTTGTTGGCTTCCAGTTATCAGCTTCATCTTTCTCATTGTAAAGAATCACAGACTCGATAGTAGATCTAGGTCTCTTTGCCATTGCTATTTTCAAAGCTTGGGCGCCAAAAATCTCTCTAATATGATACTTAATTTCAATTTTTCGTATCACATTTAATCTAATGTGAATGCCAACATAGTCACAATTACTGCATATACCATATTTTATGTAACTGTACATACTGTATTTCTATAATTATAACTAGTATAGTTAGAAAATTTCATTATACTAACCAGCATAGTCAAGTAAATTTAACTTGAGGTATTGACGTCGGGTAGATTAGCATGTGTCGGGCAGGAAAAAGAAACCAATGGGATACGTCCATGCTGCCCGGACACAAATTTCAAAGTTTTCTATATTGCACTTTTATTTCTCAGTTAATTTGAGCTACGTTACGTAAATTTCAAATCTGTGCATTTTGATTGGGCCTGGTGACGGTCGAAACTAAAGAAAAATAAATAAAAGTATCTTTACAACGGGTCTTTTTTTATTTTGAAACTCCTCTAATGCTTGACTGCACGCTCACGATTTTCAAAAGTGATTTTCCCAGTACCCCAGTTATGAATTATTTGCGAAACTCGTAACCATGGACGTCCCAATAGGACTCAATAGACATTTGGTGTTTATGGTAAGTCCATTACTACGAAAGTAATGGCAAACTGTACTCCCGCAATTCTGACAGGTATATCTTCAACCATTCCTCGCGGACGAACTGTCGTTTGATTAGCTAGCTTAATGGCAAAAGTCGCAGGGTTGATCTTTGTAAGTCCCCATTTTGCACATAGCTTTGTAGAAATCAGGTTAACTCCCAAACCGTCGTCCATCACAGTTGCTTCATTAGAAAATTGTCTATGCTATATCGACAGGGTGATATTCTTTTGTTCACTTTCCCAAGCTGCTCCGACATGGAGTACTTCATTAGATTCTTCAAATCCAGCACAAAAAAGTGGCTCCTAATGGACTTCTGATTCTGCTTGAGCTAACTTTTGCGCTAAGACTTCTTCTGCTTTTGGCACCAACTTCAGGAACTCTCCCAATGAAATATTGATCTTACTAGACAAAATATTCATGAGCAGTTCTGTTTGCGGTGCTTCTGGTTCAGTCATCTTGAAGGGTTCTTCATGATGATGCAACTGATCACTCATAACTACACATGAGTTTCTTAGTGGCTGCAATGGTGAAGAACGAACTTCGGGTGTTGCTTTAGAAGCTTCAAGTTCATCTTCTTCTTGCAAATATTTAATCCACTGTCTCATATCCTGATATCTTCTTTTTTCTGCATGAAGATTTGGATAGACTCCATATGTTGTTGGTCTATCAGTTAATGATATAGAATCAGCAGGTACTGGATCTGCTACCGGTTCTTTCTGCTTCTGTGCTCTGGTGACCACCATCAAGGGTACACTTGGTTTATTCTGAGCTACTGGTCTTCGCTTGATTGTTATCAAATTTACATGAACTGTAGCTAGTGGTGGCTTCGGTCTTGCTGGACAGTCTTTCTAGCAATGCCCATAACCACAGTCACGACAGAATGGTACAAATTTTTCTTTATTTGGACATTCTACAAGTCTATGATTTTCTCCACATGCAAAGCATCCAAGTGATGATCTGGTCCAGTTTCTAGATGTTCGTTGTTGCGCAGCAGCATAAATAACATATTGTTCTGAAGATCCACCTTCTTGACCAGTACCATAGTTCCATTGCTCGACACTTCTGTACGGTTCTGGTTCCATCAAATTGGCAAGAGGAGCAGGGTGCTTTGGTGAAGCAAGTAAGGCTAAACGTTCCGAGTATCCAAGAGCAGATTATCGAGGTCTAGCTGCTGGATTTCCTCCATAATGTGGTTCTCAATATCTCATTTGGGCATACCGTTGCTGAATCATCCGAGGATTGAAGTTGCAAGAAGCAGTCTCATGATCAGGCGTATTACACAAATTGCATATACTGATTTCCATTCGTTTTTTCAATTGAGGACACTCATTCACTATGTGATTTCCTGTACAAATAGAACACCAGACATTTTCCCTGGTAGGAAAAGTCTTTGCAAACTTCTCAGATTCCTTGTTTGCTTGTCCATGGAAATCTTCCAATGCTTTGATCTTCTCATCAAATTGCGACTGCAACTTTTCCATCTGTTTCTGCTGGTTCTTCCCGAGTTTCTCGAACTCATTGAGCATCATTTCTACAGTAGCGTTGACATTCGTTGATGCAATAGTGGTGGATGTCGCAGTGGTCTGCCCTGCTATATAAGACAACATACTGATATTCGGATCATCGTCTGAATCTTCATCCTCTCCCGAATTGCATCATCCATAGCATTTTGCAAAAGTGCATACTCATTATGGCGTTTCAACTCACGTCTGATCCTTTTAGGTAAACCTGACAAAAACCACATAATCATGGCATTTTCGTTAATCAGCTCAGGTTCGCACTCAGATCGGAGGCGTTTTACCCGTTCAATGTAATCTCAAACCATTTCTCTCTTTCCCATTTTAATTTTACTTAAAAGGAGAAAAGGGTCTTCCATAAACTTTCGAGGTTTGAACTGTGTAAGGGCTCGTTTAACAATCTCCCAATCCGTACGCTCAGTTTCATCTTGATTATAATACCAATCTTGTGCTGCGTCTATTAAGGCCATAGGAAAAAGCTTAAGTTTATCTTGAGAAAAAAATTCGCCATAGACTTCACAAGATTCAGTATAGATATGAGGAAATCTAACTGGATCTATTAATCCATTGTATTTGGATAGATCCAAATGGGGTGCTCTTCTAACAATGATTGGATTGACTTCTTGAGGAGCACCTCTAGGGGCAACCATCTTCACAGATTCGAATCAAGCAGACAATGAGATTGGATCTAGATTTTCAATCAAAACTATCTCAGATCAGATCTGCTAGATCTATTCCACTTGGCAAGAATCAAATTTCTATATCATGAAAAAGATTTCAAAATTCAATCAATCGATACTTCTCAAAAATGAAAATTTCTCAAAATCAAAATCAGACTGTATTAGATCTGACCCAAATTTTGACAGAGACTTGATCTGGAAAATCAGAATCTAAAAATAGAACTGGCGAAGAAGCCCTAAGCGAAAATTGACTTGGCGAAGGTTCAACAGCGTTATTTTTGAAAAAAAAAACTCTCCGATCAGGTCTTTCTGACAATTTCTATGGAAATAACCTTCGCCGAACTCTCAGACTAGAAATCTGACACCGATAAAGCTAGGGTAAACCCGGTGAAGGTTTCCGGCACACAAAAACACAGTTTATGTAGTTTGGCAAGAATAAATATCAAGATTTTTCATGATTCGGATAAGATGAATGTTTGTCGAACTCAAAAATAGTATCTTACTATAAATAGAATGATCTTGAAACTCGATGAAAGTTTTGGCGAAGAATCAAGAGTAATACTGGTATTTTTACAAAAAAAAGACTTTTTTGACAAAAATATGACAATATGAGAACTGATCCTTTGAGAAAATCTTCTATTTCTGATATTATTTGCCCACATGGCAGTAGATAGATCTGAATCACACCTATGCACAGTGAATTGGGCGAAGGTTCTTTTACTTTTTTTTTTAAGTTTTGGTGATTTTTTGGTGTTTTTTGATGGTTTTTCTGATGTTTTTGAAAATCTGCTGGGAAGGATTGTTCGCCCTTCAAACTGAAGGTTTTGTGATCAAAACTGAAGGTGTTTGCAACTCGGCAAAGGTATCCTAAAAGAGGGCAAAAAGTTATCAGCCCTGATGACGATTTTTGCCTCCTTTTGACCAAAAGTTGACAGATTTGACCGTTTTTTGTTGTTTTTTCTGATATCTCAGATACAAATGGATCTTAAAATTGGTGATCTGAATAGCTTTTTTTGTTCCACAATCTGATTAGATTTCAAACAAGCAAATCCACTCAAATCAAGCAAAATCACTCTCAAACTAACCCTAAATGCAGATCTAACACTATTCATGCAACGACAAGATGCCTAATGCAAGCTAACCATCCAACAAACATGCTGCAAACTGAAAAATTGGCGTAGCTCCCCGGCAACAGCGCCAAAATTGTAGTGGGGTTCTTTCTTTGCCTAACCTCAACCCAAGATCTAATCAATCTAGCATCAAAGAGATGAAGTTAGTTGTCACGCATAGATTCGTTCCCATGAGAGCGATAGTATAGTTCAGATTTTAGCATGAATGGAAGATTCACATCTAACTCTAACATCCATTAACCTTAAACATTAACACTACATCCACTAACACTAGATCCACAACAAGATAGCTTACTCTTTCTCTCTCTCTCTTTCTCCCTCATAGAAAGTATAATAACATGCAATCCCAATAACAATCAAATCCAACAATTAGCAAAACACAAATAAAACATGAGAGATGGAGGAAAAGTGATAGAGAACAAGGACATTCATCAATCCATTTCACAAGAGAACCAATTTGCTTTATTGAAATGAAGAAATGAAACATGTGTAGGAACTCGAGTTGGTCTCTTCTTATAGTAGAGAGGAGGACCCTGGCCTCTGAATCCTATTAGTCCATTTCTGTCTCCCTAATTATTCAAATTTAAAAAAGAGTGAGAACCATCGAAATTGGAGGGAAACCCAACTTTATTCACTAACTTCACATTTAGGCCCTGCGACATTTTAAGTCCCGCAAAAAGGCCTAAAGTCCTTTTTATTGACTTGTAACTAATCAAATAACTATGTGATCATCGGGTTGGACTTACACACGTAGGGTGCCAAATCCCTCTCACTTATTAACTAAGGTTAGGGTTGTCTTGGGATCTGCAAACCCTCCAATAAGGATTCATATGAATGCTGATGTAAGAAATTCTGTATCTCCTCCTCGATGGTGACCGGTTTTTGAAACAATGGTATAGTTGATGTAGATAGCCATACTTCCATAGCCCATGCCTATATAGGTCCATATGACCTTGATCTTGTTGTGGTGGCGAGAAGAGTGGCATGAGTGATACTTGAATCTGGGGGGTTGTTTGCAATATTGTGTGACCATTTTTTCATAATTTTTTATGATAGACTTTGCGGTTGCCAACTCATATGATGCCTTTTCTTTTAATCGATCAAATATGTCCTAGAATTCAGACAATGACTGATGATGTGTCTCAATCTTTTTAAACAAATAAATGATCTCCTCTTTAGAGACAAGACAATCTGGAACTTCCGCATAAAGATAATTGTCGCACTTCGTGGCTGTGGCATCTAATTCTCCTAGGATCCTTTCTTTGTCAAGTTGTGCCATGTCCAGTTGCCCTTGCAATAATAAAACTTGTTGCTTGGCGTCTTGAACAACTTTATCAATCTGATCTTGTGCAGTACTTAGCTCATTTTGGAGTGTTGAGACGTATTTCTCCAAGGAATATGCATGTTGCTGTGTCTTTTTCAGCTCCGCTTCTGATATATCTTCGTGTTGGTTGGCGATCTTTAACTCTCAGTTCATCTGGATGAGTTTCTGGCTAATAAGAGTATATTCTGATCCCAAATCGGAATTTTATTTTCCATTGTCATCTTTTGATCAAGCATAGTCTAGATCATTCGTCCAAGGTGTGAAACAATTCCAAGGGCGTCACTAGAATCCAAGGGTGTCGATGTGGCAACAACAGTAGGTGCGAACTGCTTCGGAGATACAACCGTAGGAGTGACTCTGATAATGTCTGTTGCCTGGACTGTTTGATCTGCTTGTTAGCTTGACTGAAATTGTGGTGTTGAATCAAAAGTATCAAAATTTCATGGAATTGATCGAATCCCATTTTGGGGGATCTTGGTTCAAAGGGTCATGGGCTCAAAGGCATCACAAATCATTCATATGTCTGTAAAGGGTCGGAATCATCGATCAAATCCAATTGTCACAGATGGCCCTTGCAAGGAATCAGAGACGAGGGTAGTTGCAGTGGCTGGCGGAATAGGTACTGTACATCGAGTAGCAACAGGAGATATGGGCGCAGCTAACTGTGGTGGCTGAGTACGACATCGAGACGCGGGAGGCGAGGCAGGTGCAATAATTTTGTTGCGTACTCTACGACGACTCTGTGACTGGATGCTTGGCGGGACAATTCAACTGGTGTTACTTCGTAGGTGGCTAGTATGAAATCATCATGAAACCCGTGAACTTTATTGACTAAGTACGAGGCTCCCAAGGAGGACAGAAGAGAGCAAACATCGAACTGATGTGTGGTATTACTCTTGATCGCTCTCTTTAGCTCCCCAAAGACTATCTTGTACCAATCATAAGGTTGCACGATCCCCTTATCTAACTCGTAGTTAGATTCGACCAAGCGATGGAGGATCTGAGAAGAGATCCTTTCCAACGTGAGGTGAGGTTCCCAACCATCAGGAAGTTGTTTAGAAACTGTGCAGTAGCATGGAGGATGGGATCGTTGATGGCTTCTAGCAAATAGCCATCATTCATGTGGTACTAATTGATGGTAGAATCAAGAAATGGTTTTATTACTGACTTGGGTTGTTTATGAGACGGAGTTGGTCGAGGCCCAGAAATGATACCTATGGCAGCAAGGGCGACCTCACTAACCCGCACCTTGTGCATGACTCCTTGAAAGATAATGTAAAATTTAGCCTTGTCTTCATTCCAAGTACTAAACGCCAAGGTAATAAACTTCATACTTATTTTGTTGGAAAAGGCACACTCACGGATCCCCATTTTCGTGAGCAAAGGCTCGGCAAGGTTCATCTATTCCGCCACCTTGCTTGTGCTAGGAAGCGACATGATGTCCATTGAGGTTGGAACATCACGTTGAATAACTGAGTGGGGAGAAACACTAGTATCACTGGAAGACATGATGGCAATAAAAAAAAAAAAAAACTATGAACGAAAGGCTTGGAAGTGTATCAGAAGGTTGTGAAAAATTTTCGGAAAAGTTTGATCGCGGGAAAATTTCGCAAGAGCTTCGCTAACACAAGTGAGGCTAATTTGGAGGGTCTATTAGACAAAGTACTAGTTTGGCTCATCAATTTTGGACAAAAATTTGCAAGCATGTTTAGTACTGTGAAAATAGCTTCCAAAATTCTCGGTGAAGATTCCTGACCAATGGTGTAGTCAGCGAAGGTTATGGAAGTCAACTCTCGCCTAAGTGCATCCTTCGCCTAGGTACTGCATTTAATGAAAATTTTCAGGATCTGAACCTATGTCCAACCTAATTTTGGCATTCTGAATCCATCTGTCAGGTCGACAAAGGTTCATAATGAGTGTAAGGTGTTCGGCGAAGGTTCTCAAAGTGGTAAGCATCCGAACTCTCGCCTAGCTTCAAAACAGGTACTTTCTGGGCAAACCAACATTCGCCCAACTCAATATACGAAAAATACCATGGCCAATGCTTCCCGTTTCGTTGAATATAAGAAAGACTATTCTATCAGATTTGCTAGTCGACAACTTATTGATCCAATAGCATATTTTGAAGTATTAGTATAAACATGAAATTCAATTGTCCAGTTTGGTACTCGTAGAATCGGTGTAGAAGCTAAGGCTTTCTTTAATTTCTCAAATGCTTCCAACGCCTCAATCGCCAAACAGGTACAATAGTCAACTTATATATAGGTCGTGCTAAGTCTGCAAAAAACAAAATGAATATTCAATAATAGTTTGCATGACCTATGAAAATATAAACTCCTCGAATTGTTCTTGGTGGTGGTAACTCCACAATGACTTTGATTTTGAAATAATTAGTAGCAATTCCATGTCTTGATATTACATGTCCAGTAGCTGCTGAATCTTCCACTGGTATATGGACTACATCTGTAGACCAATGGATTTAAAGAGATCTGATATTTGGGACAACGTTCAAATATTTTTTTCAAACAATCCAGATGATCTGTATCAACACTATTATGGATTCCCAGATCATCCAAGTAAATTTCAAGAAACTTCTACAAATAGTCTTTGAAAGCAAATTGCATCACTCTCTGAAATGAACGTATAGCCAATTGTTTTCTTTCCATGTGAAAGATCAACAAGAACCCATATTTGGTTCTTTATGAGTGAGTCATACTCCTCTTTCATCGCGTCCTCCCAACATTTTACTCCTCTTGCCTGCTCATAAAAAACAGGTTCTATTGCACTATCCTCAATAGATATAACAGCAAAATCAGAAAAATCAACAAATTCTACTGATTTAGATGAGGCACGAGTCTTCCCTTCATAGAAGCGGTTCACTTTGATGTCCTGCAAAGTCTGCAACAGCCATTTAGGGACTGGTTTAGGCTGTCCTGCAGCCTTACTTTGATCAACGCTTTGCTATCCAAAGTGATCTGATTCTGAACTGTCAACACTTTGCTGTCCAAAGTGCTCTGAAATTGGAGTATGTTGTCCAAAGTTTTCAACAGGCCATTCCTCTTCATAAATCTGCTCCTCTTGATGAATTATGGGCTGTTTGTCATTTTCTCTCTTGGGTGGTGTCTTTTGTTTAGCGTGCGAGTTCTTTCGTTGACAATAGGTGGTATGGCTTTTGGATCGTGCGGGACAATTACTCATGAGCAAAAGATACTTCTGTCCTAACTGGATTTGAAATCTCAAACTTATGAAGACTTTTGTATGGTTACGAGGGGTTTTGAGTTCATATAGTCAACTTCAATTAGGCATCCATCCATACTTGTGTCTGTTCTTTTCTGAGGTTGGTATGATATTCGTCATGCAATCGATGATCTCCTAAGATGTGTGTCAACACTAGGAACTTTCCCTCTCGAATGTGATCCTAGTTAGTGGTTGTGTTTCCTAGGATCCCTTCCTTAATGAGTTCTGGTATTACCCCTTCCCTCACCCGACGAAGGTCTATGGTTGACTTCTTGTAGGAATCGGTAGTTATTTACAACTCACCCTTATGGCAAGTACTTTCAATATTCATAATTCCATCCGAAGTAATGTCATTCTGGGGTTGGGTCATGTGCTTCTTGTATTCAATCAAAGCTAATGTCATAATTTAGAGTGCTAAACTTAGAACGGGTCCACAAAGAGTGTCGAGCTTCCAGTCATTCTTCCATACACGTGGTTCAAAATGTAGTTTCTTTACTCATCTTACCTCATGTGTGGTGGGTCCTAGGCTCACCTTCATTTGTTCGAGATAACGAGTTTAAACAAAGGGGGTGGTTCCAAGTTGGTGTATGTAATTCGTCATCAAGTGTGAGTCCGATCGTGAATGGCGAGTTTTGTTGGGTAATTCTCAATAAAAAGTGTGAATATGCGACATAAGCGATTTAAACCCCTCCTAAAATTTCAATTTTTATTGATGTTGCGGGTTTCACTATTTTCCTTACTATTATGCTCAGGGTACTGATGCACCTTGTCTGGTAGGTGTCCGGGTGCTCGCCTTCCAAGGCCCATGTGTTTCAACAGGTAGCCTGGGCGGGGTGTAGTATATGTGAGATTGTCACTGTAATGTTGGTTCTTTCCTTGCCCGAGAGGTCTGTTTCACCCTAAACAACGTAATCACATGCAGCATCAACTTAGCTATGAGAAACCGTCACACAGTCATATATAAAGTATCGTGCCAAGTATACATTAGCTAGTGCCTCCTTTACGTAATACACATTCATCCTATTACTAGAATGGACTGATTATATAAAAAGGTGAAAATGACATTCACATTCCATAAATCACTCTAGTGCAATCCATGCGACTCTCATGAAGTGTTGGTTCTTTTCAGATTCATGCTATCGTAATGGATTTTTGGTGACTATTCTGCCCATTTCTGAACAGATTAAAAAGCAGAATAGTCACCTGTTTTTTAAAAACAAATTTAGTGCAGATTTTGCCTGCGTCTACCACGTGGCAGCATCGAATTGGTCTCAAATTTTTTTAGTGTTGATTCTGCTTGCACCTGCCATGTGGCAGCTAAGGATTGGTTTAAAAAGGGTCCAAAAATCCATTACGCAATGGAAGGGGCCGGGCAGAGGCCATTTTGCCCGGTTCGGATTTCCAAAAAAATTTAGGCTCGGGCCTCGCCTAAAAAAATTCTGGAAATCCTTACCGAGCAGAATGGCCTCTTCCCGGCTCCTTCCATAATACGTGAAGTCAGAGTGTAACCACAGTATCGATCAACGACGTCTTATCGACTTATTAAATCAAACGTGCGGCTCATAGTCTGAATTCCACACACCAATCTATGCATAATAAGGTTATCAATCAATGCAATTCTGCCTACAGACCACAGTACCAAAACTGCAACAACGACACTCATGCTCACACCTTTCATATACACATTGCATCAGAATGGTACCAACCAACTAGGAACGATGAACTTTAGTTGCTGAAAACGTGGCCTCAGACGACAAACGATGACAGCTGGTTTGGAAGTGCGAATGGTTGGCCATGCGATTGAATGCTGCAACAGTGCGATTGAACGTTGTCTCTGAAATCAATGAATGAGGGCTTCAAGCAAGGTCTCAATTTAGCATAGTCTTGAAAACCTTACTGGACCAGCGATGGATGGTTGTGGCAGTACGCTCAAATCGGCATTAACATCAATGCTTGACAGTCTTCAGGAATTAGCAATGGAGATTCTCAACAATAATTTCAAATTAGTTTCAGAAACAAGGGTTGAATACCTCCATGAACCAGCAATGGATGGCTTCAAACATGGCCTTAATTGATTTTTGATTCAGTCTCAACCCCTCTCATTGATGGAGAGTATACGAATGATACTAGCAACAGCAACTACTCGAACACAGTTCACTACTTGCACGGTAAAAGAAGATATTGTGCTGCACCTCGGTCCAGAAACCACGTGGTGAAACAGAAAAGTGTGGGGCACCTTCTGCTACAATACTTTCATACCTCTTGCTGTAATGGCAGTAGATGAGAGGATCTTCCACATCCTCGAAGATCACAGTTTCTGCATTTCTACGGCTCAGCTTATTTTGAGCAGGGTGCTGGCACGCGTCACCAGCACGCGTCAGGGTGTGTCAGGGTGTTGGCTGCCGCCTGCTGGCCCTGGGCTCGTTGTTCCTCCAGGCCCACCTCGCGCCTCCTCATCATGCACCCATCATCCCATCATGCATGCAGGTCGCGATGCCCCAGCTGCGCTCCAGCCTCCAGCCACGATGTCATGCCTCCATGCATCTCCTTCCCACGCCAGCCCGTCGCCCTTCACTACCCTCGCGTCCAACAGCCCAAGTACAACGCTCTCTGAGATTTTGTTACACAGAACTACATTATCTATGTTTTGTTCCAGGCAGCAGGTAGTTAAAGTCCATAATGCCCTTTCCTTTATAAAACCCTTTGGCATCTTAGAACCATGCTTTCAACCAAGTATCATTCCTTGTGTTGCTTAGTAAATAAATTTTTCCAAAAGCTTTGAGGATCCTTTTCCATATTTGTGATAGTTTTTTTAGATGTGGATGAGAGCTGAGTTTTCCTCAATAAGCAACTATATGTGGGCATGAAAAGCTCTCCCTAGACCTCCACATTGTTTTTACTTCTTTATAGCCTTTTTACATGCATCATTAAACAAAAGATTTTCAAGCAGATAACCTTTTTTTCTTTTGGGTCTTTTGATATTCTTCAAATATTTTTCTGCATGATTGACTTGTACATACTATTGTACTTACTAGTCCCAGTGTCTCCGCAATACTTTTGACTTACCGTGTCCTTCAAATGGGCCAAATAGATCTCTTTTTTGCAGAGTACAAATTTAAGCTTTGTGCTTAAATTTTCAGCTTGTAGCATGAATTAACTACAAGTGACATCAGACTTTGAAAGAATAGGATGATGACTTGGTTCCAAAAAGAGATTGTAAAATAAGTTAGTTCTTCATTTGCAATTGATGGCAATTATATTAAAATAGTTCTAGGTAATTGCTATTTCATCTTGTCATGTTGCAGAATAGCTATTTAGTTATTAGGGATTTCATGACTGAACTCATTGAAGTCGATATATTTTTGCTTTTGACTTTCCATACACAAATGCTCCTTGTTGCACATGCAGATTTTATGAACCGAGATTTTACATCACAATCCTAAAGAACACAACTTCAGGGTGGGAGGTGGCCTTGTATAAAGATCTCTAATAGAAATAAACATGCATAATGCTATGTTGCAATGGTAGTTCAAATTAAGATAAAATGTGCTTGCTTAGAGACAAGGGTGGATATTCTTCTTTCAGTCATGTTTTATATGATATACCATGAGGAATATCTTATCACTAAACATTTATAGTAGTCACTCTATAAAACATCATGTCATTTAGAAGTCATGCTTTCATTTTCAAACATCGTTGTAATTTTTACACTATAGCAACTGCTCCTATGAAAAATGTTGAGATGGAATATGTGTCTCCTGTACTCACCAATCATCTTCCATTTGAAGATTCATTGGTTTCCCTTATAAAGCAAAAATTTACATTTGTTGTGTGTACTATGTACTGTCGACGATTCAGACACATAACATTTAATCATCAATAGTACAAATTATAATGCCTAACAATTAGCAAGAATAGATCAATTGGATTCACTGGAATTTAGAGAAAAAAAATCACTATATCACAAATCTAATAGAACTATATCAATAAGTATGTGTAGAGTCTATGTTGAGGTAGATGTTTTGTCTAGCAATGTTGACACAACTTCTTTTGATATCACACTCATAGAATCTCTAAGTATATTAAGCCGAATTTCTCTTGCTTGCCTCTTTTGCTGATATCAGACCGTCCACTTTAATCATCAAGTATAATTTATGAAAAAATTGTCACAACACATCCAACCATTTAGCAACTGTTTTTTTATAAAGTTCCACTTACATACAAAGAAGAACAATGGAAATCAACGTACCAGGCTCAAGCTATTCTCTAAGAAGATTCATCATGCTCTGTCTAGCAATGTGTGCATGTGGTTCCCTCCAAGATTCCAGCTGGCCATCTGATTGAGAATGTGATGTCTTCCTTCTCTTACCACCGAGAATTACTTCCACTAAGGGTTTGGACCTTTGCAAACTATTACCAAATCCATCATTTACTGGTTGGAGTGGCTCCAAGCAAGTTGCCTCCTCAACACCTTTGGAACTAAGTGCACCACTTTGACATATGCCTCGTACATGCCGAAGTTGTGATACAATGTTGTCTAGTAGCAAAGTGTCTCGGGTACATGACACCATTCCACTAATTTCCTCTATGATTTTCCTGGCTTCAAGTACTTTTGAACTCAAATAATTTTCTACCCTTTCTCTCTCATCACATATCGTGTTAGTCTCTACTGAAGAAGATGCAGGATTTTCATTGAGGTCAAAATTGTGCACTCTATTGTTGTCATCAATGTTAATTTCTCTAGACTGTGAATGAAGCAGTGGCACATAGACAACGACAAGCCTTCACCTCTACTTAAACAACTTCGTCTACTTCCTCGACCATGTTTGGGTCTCAATGACCTATCCTCTAATGTGAACTCTGCATTTCTATGGTCATCTGGCCCAAACAAACACCAGTACCTAAAATAATCAACCAAATGTAGAGTATGTTTTTTTTATTCAGGTACTCAAATTCATTTTGTAATCTCAAACTATAAATATTATTGTTTTGCAACTTAAATCCTCATAATCCTGAATATCTCAAGAGTAATGGCTTTGGCTTTGGAGCAAATTATGAACGATGCAAGAAGCTTTCTGTAGATGGACGTTTCAAATCTCCTGGAGTGTTCACTTTTTGACGAATCTTTGTGAAGTTTGTTGGTGCCTTATCGTTTTTCCCCTCTCCATCAATAAAGTCTTGAGTTTGTGAGAATGGGATATAAGCAACCTCAAACTCGATCATACCCCCTCTCGATTCATAGTTGTCATTTTTTTCCATTCTAGATGTGTAGAACTAAATATGCCAGGCGGTGGTTCTTGCACATCATGGAAAGAAGGTTTTGTGGCCCTTGGTCCTAAATGCAATTATTGGAAATAAGAACATCAAACCAAGGCATAAACTTAAAATCAATCATAGCAAAATTGAGAAGCCAAATAATGTGAATGTAGGCAAGTTACCTTCACTAGAAGTAACCCATGCTGCAACTTCAGATAATGACAATGTGTTGTCAATATTGTTGTAAATTTGTTGTACCTCTTCAACATCAAAAGTTATGCTTCCTGGAAAACAAGAATGTGTCATAATTAAACATCGAGAAGACACTAGCAAGGTCTTAATAAACAAGGTTAAAATATTCTCACATAATGTGATATGGTTGAAAACGATTAAGTTATGGGGTTAGATGACAACTTACCGACATAAGGCTGACTCCACAATGTAGCACTAGGAAACGGAACCGTGGCACTTATATTATGAAAATGTGTCACGAATGCACACAATATAATAAACACTTGTGTAGCTTGATAGAAATACTTAAATCTTGAATTTTAAACAAACCTTCAATGGTTGCGTGAATTCTAGTCTAAACATTGCATAATCGTAATTGGACTGCAATTACCTTCATGAGGAGCACTCCACAATGTAGCCTTTGGAAATGGAATAGTGACATCAAGATTGTTCATAGATATACGATGTGCCTCTTCAATAACACATAATGAGACAATGGTCAAGACTCATTATGGATTATGTATCGAAAAGTTTTTTCAAGAAAAAGAAAAAAAAAAACTGGCCAATATAAATACAGCTTTGAAAAACAAGAACATAAATCATTCCTTGATTTACTTACCTTGAGTAGAATGTTTGCATTAACCCTAAAACAGAATGTTTGCAAAGTAGATTGGCATGTTTGAATCCACACCATGCTATTGGTTCATAGTCTTTAAGTTGTTCCTACCAAATCTATGTACCAAGGACCTCAAGTCCAACAAATTACTTTCATATTGGTTATTGTTGTTGCTTACACTGATTTATCCTGGAATTTAACCTTTTAAAAACTATTAGTATTGGTAGCATTATGTGCAAGGATCCATCAAGGTATTTAGACACCTAATGACTAAAAATAGATGGCTCTATTTAATGACCAAAAATATGGGTGTTGTTTTGATCAATAGCATTTGATGGGTACACCTGATAGCTCATTTGACACTTGAAGCCCCCTATTGAATATTCCACATATATGTTTTTAGATGTTCTTGAATCGTTAATGATCAAAAATTACCAAATGATCTCAAAGATCTCATTAGCAAATTATAAGAAGATAGCATGCAAGTTTGTTAAGAATCTGGACATTGCGATCTTATTTTTCATCATGCATATGAAAATTGATAGTTATGATGCATTATCACGATTTTTCAAAAGGTTTCTTGCACATAAACGAATCAAATAATGGTACTACTACACTATGTTGATGGAATAATTGGCATGGCCAATATCCAAAACACACATTTCAACATGCACATTTTAGCATCAAGTTAATCACAACCATCATTACAATCATGTAACAAAAAATTCTCAAATCAACAAGCACGCATATCATAACTATAGAAAAAATTCATAGCTAATCTATGTATGCATCAATTCCAATACAACTCTATGAATCAATATCAATATCATAGCTAATAATAGTAGATTTGTGCATGCAAAAATCCTCATTTCAATGACAACAACCAACAGTTTCCACACTAATAAGTTGTGTTAGGGCACTTTCTTAGCTAAACTACATAGAAAAATTAATGATTATGTTGCCACTCGATTCTCTTCCAATGGTGACATAACTTTTTCAAACATGGAGTCTCCTTGCCACTCCTCATGTAGCAAGGGATCTATTCCGATGTAATGGCCACTATGAAAAATCTCCAATGTGGCCTTACAATTATACAACTACTCTCTCAAAAGGCATTCCAACATAACAACTGGGACATTAGAGACATGAAAAAAGCTTTAACAGAAATATCAGAAGAAGATGTCTCATTGTCTCTCAAAGGCTGTCAAAGGCTGGCGTTTTATTTTTGTCGATCTTCCTAACTAAAAAAATTAGAAACTTAACTTTATGGTGGGTTGATTAAACCTTTTTAGAATATTAAATTCTGATGTATAGTTGAATTTTCGAACATCTCCAACTCAAGTAATAAAATTTTGTGCATGAAAATATAAAATCATCACTTGAAACAATAAATACTATCACCTTCTATGCAATTAAATTATGAATTCAAAGGCCCTTACTTTACTTGAGCTAATTCGAATGACCTTTACTTCATACCTTGATAATGTGAATCCGTCGAGGTTGTCGTCTCTAAAACGAACAATGTGGCATTGTCACCGATATATCTCCAATGTTCTTCTTCATTCCGGAATATTGCTTCTTGAGGTGAAAATGTGGCATTACCCCATTCATTCCTCCATTGGTTTAGCCTATTCTCATCCTCCATGTCTCTCTATTTCACTAAAGCCTCAATTATTGATTGCAACAATGTCAGATTTTAGAAAACACTACTCAATGCTAAACCTGTAACATATAATGCATGACATCTTTAACAGAAGAAAAGTAATCAAATAAGTAAGCTGACATTACTTTTGGCATTGTATCTACTTTTTTCTGGACCTGTAATTTGCTGTATTTCAAAACTCTTTTGTTTATAACCAAAAGCTTTAATCTTCTATTCTCATGTTGTACAAAAACTGTACAAAATCTCACCTTCTCTAATTGTTTTGGGCATCCCTCCTAACTTCTTCCCTCCACGCTCCTAGTTTCTTGCCTTTGTAATCTCTGAAGAATAGCTTTACTGTAAGAATAAGTCATGTACTTTGTGTGCCAGCCTCTAGCATGTACTGCCTGCTTTTTTTATCATGGGGCCCAGCTGACAATGGAGTTGTACTTGGCGTTTTTGGGCTGTAAGACGCGAGCTGCCTGAAACAAAACATAGATAATGTAGTTCTCTGTAACAAAATATCAGAGACCGGAATTGTACTTTGGCATTTTTGGGCTGTTCACTGAGGGCAGTGAAGGGCGACGGGCTGGCCTGGGAAGGAGATGCATGGAGGCATGGCATCGGGGTTGGAGGCTGGAGCGCAGCTGGGGCATCGCGACCTGCATGCATGATAGGTGCATGAGGAGGAGGCGCGAGGTGGGCTTGGAGGAACCGGGAGCCCAGGGCCAGCCAGCAGGCGGCAGGCAGCACCCTGATGCGTGCCAGCACTTGTCAGGGTGCTGAAAATAAACTGAGCCCATTTCTACGAGCTTCCTCCCTCTCAGGATACAATTGGATTCAATAAACATGTTTCTTCACAGTCTGATGGTGATCACAAAACATGGTGCTCTCAAGGCAATAGTTCCATAGATTATGGCTTCAATATGCTCTCTCCTCCATGTAAGCACGTCCCCCTCTTTTTATAGGGGTTGCTGAAAATTCAGCCCCTCGTTTTTGGCCCCACGTCATTGGCACTATCCCATTGCCATAGCTCTTTAGATTGAATCCGCAAATCAGCAATTGTTCCATCCTAGAGGTAAAACTCCATGCATACTGATTCATCAACTACATCAAGGGGTGAAGTATTGGTCATTGGAGGCAGGTTATTGGAGATAAAGTTCTGAGACCAGGACATGCAAAGTTGTTCTTCTGTTTCTTCTTCTCCTTCGTCATCCTCACAGAATCTTATACCTCCACCCTCCCGTGTACCTTGTCCAGGATGCGAACGTTTATATATGCAGGGTGCAGGCCTTTCTAGGCATCAAAATGCTTGTATTGCCTTCCAACAACGAGCTTCGTTAAGAAATTTGAGTTCAAATAACAGATCTAAATCCTTGACTCTCCCAGTTGATCAAGAATTACTCATTATCTTAAGAATCTTGACATTTCCTTATAACCTTCTACTGATCTTTAAGTATCAATTTATGATTCATCGATCATAAACCTTTAGAATCTTATGATTCGTCAATCATAAGTTACAGGATCTCAAAACCATACTTAATCATTGAAAGATAGTGTGTACAACATATCACTCAGGAAATATAAGAATTATTTCGAAATCTTTTCCACAAGGAGAATTACTAGACTCCAAGAATATTCTTCCAACCTGATTCTTAACCAAATTATGAGTTCCAAATTCTACAATCAACCAAGTAATTAAAGACCATTATAGCATCCGTCCTTAACAACATAAACTTTATACAATCACCTAGAACAACATCTAGAGATTACAAAGTTCTGTTGAATTCCAACTGAATTCAATGGTTATCCTTGATACTAGTTAGACTTTGTCATCCAATATGAGCTCACTGGGATACAGTCAATAACTTGAGAAAATATTCTATATCAAAAATCTTCCATATTCTATGCACACAATTCTTCTAGATGAATCCAAATGATTTATAAATCATGTGTCTTACAAGCAATACAACACAAAACAAACAGTTTCTGGTGAATTCTCTTCACACTGTCCGTTTTACCAATTAACTTCCACAGGAGTAAATCAACTACTCAAGTTAATTGCCCATGATTTAGAAATCTTAAATGTTCGGGTGCAGCTCTTGATTGTAGTAGTACAACACCACATTTAGATCCATATCCAAATCACTCTTAAGTTAACCTATAGATCTATCAGAACAGATCTGTTAACTCCGCAAGTAATTGTCAAAACACAATACTTGATCATATGTCTATGTTCAACAACTAGGTTAAGTGCACCGGATAATCTTAGTAACCAGGAATACATAGTAGATCCAAACAAGATTAATTGTGCACATGTGAGAATAATCCCACTATGACTCGATACATAAACATATATGTCATTATCTGGCAGATTCCTCCAAAATCTGCATATGTTACTCACATGTCTCACTGAGAATCTTGTAACTCAACTACTAAAAAAACTCTATTTCTCATGAGTAAATAACATATCTGGGAAATCTCCGAAGTGAATAATTCCACATCACAAGTTTTCCAACTATCATACTTTTTACCAACAAAATTTCTTCAACCAATCAACCTACATCAGATCTTAGTGTACAAACCAAGATTAGGCTGACTCATACAGGCATCTTTGGACATAAGGTTAAGATTAAAGCTTTATTCCTCTGATCCAATCCATAACAAAATGGTACTTGGCAAACCGATCAGTGAACCATAATTTAATCTTTACCAACACTTCTCATATTCATTACGTTCCCACGCTTAGGAATAAGGTTCTTTACAGTACAAATGTGAACCAAGTGTCATTCTCGTTCCATGTCACAATTTCCAATAACAAATAGGGTCAACTCATGGTCCTATAGATATTCAATATAAAATCAACTTAATGAATTCAATAACCCGATGCTATGCAATTTTCTTACAGGGATTATTAATGAATCCAAACTACATAATACAATCACATGTACCCTCAGGTGTCTCATTTTTTTCCTCCCTTAGACTTCTCGGTTACCCAAAAAATTTCATCAGCGAAGGCACCGAAAACTCCTTTGAAACTAGTAAATGCTTGGCTTTTCCCTTTTGACTACACCAACTTAAGTATTACTTCGTTAAAATTGCTTGAAACTAATGGAAAATCCATAAAAATTGGATCCGGGTACTCTCTTACGATATTCAATAAACAAATTTTTTATCGAATATATACTTACCTCCAGAAATTATGACCTTTATTCCATTTATTTACTTTAACAAGTATCTCAAAAGCTTTAGCTTGCCCAATCCCAATGATCAAATTCATTGAGGACAAGCCTATCGGTGCAACACCGAGTCGCAAAGAAAGAACCATAAATACCATTTAACTCAATTAGCGGGGAGTTAAGTGGCTAATTAGCATAATATCAAGGAATCAAATCCCTTTACTGGGTACATGCCTAAGAACCGTACCATTCCCATCATTTTGTCAAGATCGGTTTAGAAAATTTCAAACCGATTAATGCAGCTTGACACAAAAAATACAGTACCAAAGTTCCACAAAAACTGGCTTAAAGGAAATTGTCAAGTTGATAAGGCCTTGTGCATGCATATTGTCCATGGAGAAAAAAAAACCAAATTCCTTTTATTAAAACCAGGATACAATATCCAAAAACCAAGGTTATAGCATTGACAACCGAGCACCAAGAAACCAAAATTCCTCTTACTGGGTGCTAGTAACTCAAATTTTCCGAGTTTTCAAATCCATTTTTTTGGAACCAATTTTGAAATCACTAAATGTCAAGCTCTAAAAAACTCGGTCGATCAGCATGCAACACTCATGCAATTCTAGTCGTCCTTCACATGCCCCAACTCAACTTAACAATAACCAAAATCCATGCCCCATGCAAGTCAACTATAAATAGATCACAGCTCTTCATGCATTCCTCTCCTGACTATATCAGTCACACGTACATGCACTACTCCATATGTCTCAATTAGAGTGTCTGGGTCCTCTCAAGGTCATTAGCATAAACAGGCCTTGACGTGGAATAAAATCTAGGCGTGACAATAATCTCGAACACTGGAGGGCCGGTCTACCATATTAGGACTATTCCATGTCCTTAACTAAATATGGTCGTAATAGTAGGAGTTACAATCTGTTCACGTTATTATATTGTTGGAGGGTTTGTGGATCCCAATGCAACCCTAACCCTAGTTAATAAGTGAGAGGGATTTGGCACCCTACGTGTGTAAGTCCAACCCAATGATCACATAGTTATTTGACCAGTTACAAGTTAATAAAAGAACTTTAGGCCTTTTTGCGGGACTTTTAATGTCGTAGGGCCTAAATGTCAAGTTAGTGAATAAAGATGGGGTTCCCTTCAAATTTCAATTTCAAATTGGTTCTCTCCAATTATTGACTAGGTTCTCACACTTTTTAAAATTTGAATAGTTAGGGAGGTAGGAACTAGCCAATAGGAATTGGGATGCCCATCTCCTCAATTTCCTACATAAGTAGCAATTCTACATGTTCTCATCTTCATTTCAATACAAGCATATTGGCTCTCTTATGGAATGGATTTGTGAATGTCCTTGCTCTCAACTCTATTCCTCCTTCTCTCATTCTTTTTGTTATATCTGAATTGGAATTGTATATTCTTATGCTTTTTGTGGGTTGTAGTGTTAATTGATTTAGGGTTAATGGATCTAGTGTTAATCTGTAATGTTGATGGATCTTAGAGTTAATTGTGGATCATCCATGCATGCTGGATTCTGATTTATGTTATCGCTCTCACGGGAATGAACCTTCGCGTGACGACTAATTTCGTCTTCTTGATGCTTGTATGCTTGGATCTTGGGTTGAGGATAGGATAGGAAAAAAATCCGCTACAATTTTGGCGCCGTTGCCGGGGAGCTATGCCAATTTCTCAAATTGCAGCATGTTTGGATGGATGTTAGCTTGCATTAGACATCTTGTTTTGGCATGAATAGGGTTAAAATTGCATTCTAGGGTTCGATTGAGGGTCATTTTGCTTCATTTGAGTAGATTTTCTTGTTTGAAATCTAATCTCATTCTTGAGCAGGGGAACCTATTCAGATCACAATTCTTAAGATCCATTTGGATCTGAGAAATCAGGAAAAACAACAAAAGTCAGTCAATTCTGTCATATTTGAGCAAAAAGGAGGCAAAATCGTCATCAGATTTAAGCCTTCGCCGAGTTGCAGGAAGCTTCAATTTCACTCACAGATCTTTCAGATTGAAAGCCGAAGATTTATTCCCTGTAGATTTGCAAAAACATCAGAAAAACCACCAAAAAATTATCAAAAACTCTAAAAATACAGAAAAAGAACCTAAGCCCGATTTTCTGTGCATAAGTGTGATTCAGATCTATCTACTACCAGGTCGGCAAAGATTAATACTAAAAATAGAAGGCCAAATTGACTATTCATCTAGTTGTTGGTAATTTTTTGTGGAAATTGACACTTTCTGCAAAAATATCAGTTCTCTGAGTTGAACCTTCGCCTAAACCTTCGCTAGAATCTGTGTCAGGTCCCACTTACTATTTTAAATAATCAGTGAGTTAGGCGAAGGTCTCCCAATGGTCAGTTGTCATATTCTCATATTTTTGTCAAAAAAAATCTCTGTTTTGCAAAAATACCAATATTACTCTTGATTCTTCGCCAGATCCTTCGTCGAGTTTTCTGAGGATTCTAAATATGGTAAATCATCATCTGTATGTTTGGCAAAGATTATATCTATTCGGATCTTGAAAAAGATCAATTTTTAATCTCCCAAAGTTATAAAACCCCCAATTTTTATCGAAAAGACCTTCGCCAGTTCTACCACATACTTATCTATGTCAGATTTATCCACTGTAAGGTCGGCAAAGCTTAATTTTATCAGATTTGTCAAAAAAAAAACCAGATCAGTGATTTTTTACCAAAAATAACAATAAAGAACCTGTTAGAAATAAATGACTATGCTAAAGTTAATCCATAGGTTACTTTGACCCAAAGGTCGAGATTTGTGTAAACATGGGTATTTAGTTATTTAGGCCATCTTAAGTTTGTCTTAAATTCGGTTGGACCCAATTTTGGTCAGTACTGACTCGTGGGTCCTTAGGGGTCTAATTTTGTTTAGGGGACACTATCTTGACTTTTGGGAGTGCCCTACATTTAGTAAGTAGTTAATCTTAGGGTTTGGTGGCATTTGGTCACATCCAAGTAGAGTACTTAGATGCTCATTTTTACAGTTTGGCTAAGCATTGCTCTCCATTGCCCTTGTTGCTATTTTCTTTCTCTCTCTCTTAGAGTTGGGCGCCCAGGCTTTGCTGTCTTGTTTTATGTGGAGATTGATTGATAACTAGATCTTGGTGACTTGACTCTTGCTTTCCTACATGGTATCAGAGCTACCGGATCTGCAGCAAGCTTGTTTGTTGGCGCCTTACCAGAAGAGGAGCTTCTTTGCTTTTTGTTGTGAAATTTCAGCATCTTGCTGATCTTTTCAAGTGGAGTTTGGATCAGCTTTTTTGTCTCTTTTCAGGTTGAAGGAGGGCGGCCATCAAAGATCTTGGAGGAGCAATTTTTAGCACCCAAAAATCAGAATCTCAATAATGCAACCAGTCTTCAACAAGTTTTCTTTGGAGGAGAGCACCCAAAAATCTGCTACTGATTTTTGGTTGTGGTGTCTCCTTATCTTGCTGTTTTTGTTTTCAGGTTTGCATTTGTGTAGGAGGGCACCCAAAATTCAGCAAACCCTATTCAGGGTTAGGTCAACTTGTGGCTGAAAAATTGCAGATTCTCAACAAGTAGTAGGGTGCTTTCAACAGCCCTATTGGAGTGTGTATTGATCACACTATTGGGTTTTGGTGTAGGCTTCATTCGAAGCTAACCTAATTTTCAAGAAGTTGGGTTTTTTTTGGTAGAAAGATAGCCATCTTTCCATTATCCTTTGGGCACTTTGGTTGTAGATTAAAAGACATCGTGTGCTCCTACTTTCAGCTCTTTGTTTGCTGCAAATTTTTGAGTAGATTTGGTTGTGGAAAGGCTCTCTTTCCTATCTACTACAAGCTGAAATTTTGTTCGAGGTAATGCTAAAGAATCGGAAGCTATCGGTTCTTTGTTTAGTGAAGATCGGTTAGATGGCACATGTGTGCCACCTCCTACACCTCGTGGATCATCATCATCAACATCATCTTCGAAAGAACAAAAGAAGTGGGATAGAAGGGATGCACAAGCACATTCTATGGTTGCTCTTGCTGTGAAAAGATCTATCTTACCTCATATTAGATCTTGTAAGACATCTAAAAGTGCGTGGGATACACTTTATACTAGGTATAGAGTCAAAAATCCAGCAAGAGTGGTGTATCTTAGAAATCAGCTTTCTTTGTTGAAGATGCAAGAAGGGGATCAAGTGACCAATCACTTGACGAAGATCAAGGATCTTCGTGAGGAGCTTCTCAATATTGATGAGATAATTGAGGATGCTCAATCTGTTTCCATTACTCTTAACTCATTACCTTCATCTTATCTTCCATTTGTTTCACCTTTGAGCATCTCTCTACATGGTGTCAACAGCAACAACATTGTTTGAATCCAAAACTTTTGGCCATGAGTTCTGTGTTGATTGACTCGGCCCTGCATCTACTTGTTGATCATCAACATCTGAAATAATCACCATGTTGGAGACTGTGGAACTACAATTGTCGACCTTCTTTCTTCCAACAAGGTGAGCTCCCTTGCCATCAGAACATTGTAGTGTCGGCAAATATGGGAGATATGTGCTGCATAAGCAGCATACTTACCATGCTTCATAGACCGATGAAAGGCCTTGAGATCAATGGTATTAAAATTGATCTACTCTCCCTTGATGGTTGCCAGTGGGTATTTAATTGCGTCCGCATCCGTAGCAAAAAGTATATGGTTACAATATTTACAAAAATTACGGAGGGCCGCATCATTGATCATTGATATCTTATAGCCTTTGCTCGGCATGAAGAAATTGTCGTGGAAGAGACTGCCTCATCTATGTCCTCCCCGGATAAAACTGGAGGGATCGCGCCATCACTTAGACAAGTGAAGTGCAGCAGTGAAGGTGGCTTCAAATATATTCATTTGGATCTCGCGAACCTGCACTAGGATTGTAGAATCTATGATGTCCACCAATCTTTGTATAAACTCGTTGCTGGCCTCGACAAACACTATTGAGAAATCAATCTGCAATATGAATCCCAACCTGCATTGGTTAACCAGCGTTTGAAATTCTTCAATATTCATTTTACTCGTCATCTTTCCATTTACGTTAGTTGGTATTGTTGATCCAGTTGTCATCGTTCAGGCTGTTAGTTGTTCGCAAATAGGATGATTGCAATTGTTGGATCATGATGGTAGCATTTAGAGAGCAAAAAAACATGAAAGCTCAATCGTAGACGCTGGTGAGGTAAAGAGAAAGTGACGAGGAATTTGGTGTAAGTAGCAAAAATGGATAGAAAATGAGTAATAAATGTGGCACGAAGTTTTATGCGTACACATGTCAATACACAAAACATCTACGGTCATGCATTAACTGAAAGTCCTACATCTAATCAAAGAATAAATATAGAATCAATTGTCCGACTTGCTATAGAATATTCTTCTATAATCTCGAATGTTTGAGCTAAATGAAAACTCATCCGATACATCTCGGACAACTAAAGAACAAACAATCGGAAAGAAGGTTAACAAACATTCGTTGAATAGGTGGATGAATAAATAAAAATATTAATCAATTAATTTAAATAAGTAGCTTATAAATTAACTATATAATTAATCAAATAGTTAATTAAAATTATTAAATATCAAAATAAACTAATTAAAATAATTAAATATCAAAATAAACCAAACAATTAAATAATTCAAAAAAATAAAAATAAAACTATTTACAAGTAATCATGAACGGCTTTATCAACATGATCTTGCACAGTAATCAGCGCATTCTAGAGATTTGAGACGTATTTCTCCAAGGCATCTGCGTGTTGTTGTGTCTTCTTCAGCTCTACTTCAGACTTATCTTTGTGTTGTTTGGCGATCTACAACTGGTGTGTGTGTGTGTGTTAGCTCTTTGATGCTTTAGAAAACATTTTTTTTGATGTGGGCAAATAAAAGATCACAAACACTCAGATACATTTATGGCATTAGGGTTTTGATACAACTTTGCATCTTTTATTATTTTCAGAAAAAAAATGTCATGGAAAAGACAATAGTGATTTTTTTTTGCATGATGTGATTAATCTGTGCTAGAATGTAAAGTTTCATGATTGTGAGTGGGTTTTAAATCTTGGAAAGCTTCAATGGCATGGATTTGTCCAAGCTATGTACCATGGTTTTGGGCTATCATGATTCATTCATGGTGCTTGAGGGATCAATATGGCATGGATATGCCATGATAATTGTAGCTATGTCCAAACCAAACTCGTTCTACTCTAAGTTAGTGATTATGGTGTCTTCTTATAAATTAAGCTTTGTTATGTGAATAGGATACGATTTCTAGCTCATTTGCTGATTGGTATGGCCCATGCCCAATACAATTTTTTCAGGCATAACATATTGCTAGAAAAGTAAATCCTAGGTGATTAGTATTGCATTCAATTTAAGCTTATATGTAGTGAATTTTGTTGCATACATGGATAACAATTGATACTTAGCTATGACACATGTCTTTTCCATTATGTGTTCTGGGATGCTTACAGGTAACAACTAGGTGGCCTGGAACTTGCTTTACTTTATAATATTTTTTGTATAGTAAGATCTTATTTGGCTATGTTATAATCTGTTATGTGATAATATGTAAGGACTATGTGAAATGTGCTCTCTCTCTCTCTCTCTCTCTCTCTCTCTCTCTCTCTCTCTCTCTCTCTCTCTCTCTCTCTCTCTCTCTCTCTCTCTCTCTCTCTCTCTCTCTCTCTCTCTCTCTCTCTCTCTCTCTCTCTCTCTCTCTCTCTCTCTCTCTCTCTCTCTCTCTCTCTCTCTCTCTCTCTCTCTCTCTCTCTCTCATGGATGCTCCTTTGTTCAGTTTCACCCTACTGCATTAACAGAAAAGTGGACAGATACTGACGTACTGCTACTTCAAAACTTACAAGGTTTAGGTATTATTATACCCTTGCATATGATGAACTTCCATTCTTAACTTAGAGGGTTTCCACAAAATTTTAAAATGGTTTGGTCTGTTTAAAATAAATTGGAGGGAAATGGAATTTCCCACTCCCACTCACTCCTTCCAGGTTACTACCTTACTAGGCACTATAAGTGCATGCTCTTTTCAACCCTTTGACTTTACAACACCAGTGAAAAACTTTGCTCTTCTGTCACTCGTTGAAAGTGCACCCTACCTACCTAGGGATCAACGATTTGATAGCTCACAATATGTATCTGTTTCTCTCTTACACTCATATTTATTCTACTTTCTGGAGAAGGATGCTTTAATAATGTTCTGCTTTGACATGCCATTCATCACTCTAAACCATATAGAGGTTGTGATAGGTTAAAAATGCATTGAGGTCCAACGATGGACAACAGTGACACTTTTTTATTCTTGAAACCGTCCATCCTGTCTCAATAGGCAGCGTCTACAACCATTCAGGTACACTTTCCGAATTTAAAGAAACTCTTCACAACTTCAGTGTGCGTGTGTAAGTCCAACCCGATGATCACATAGTTATTTGATTAATTACAAGTCAATAAAAAGGACTTTAGGCCTTTTTGCGGGACTTTTAATGTCGCAGGGCCTAAATGTCAAGTTAGTGAATAAAGTTGGGTTTCCCTCCAATTTGGATGGTTCCCACTCTTTTTTAAATATGGATAATAAGGGCGGCAGAAATGGACCAATAGGATTCAGAGGCCAGGGTCCTCCTCTCTACTATAAAAAGGGACCAACTTGAGTTCCTACACATGTTCATTTCCTCATTTCATTAAAGCAGATTGGTTCTCTTTTGAAATGGATTGATGAATGTCCTTGCTCTCTATCACTTTTCCTCCATCTCTCGTGCTTTATTTGGATTTGCTAATTGTTGGATCTTATTGTTATTGGGATTGCATGTTATTATACTTTTTGTGAGAGAGAAAGAGTAAGCTATCTTTGTTGTGGATCTAGTGTTAATGGATGTAGTGTTAATGTTAGGGTTAATGGATGTTAGAGTTAGATGTGGATTTTCCATTCATGCTGAAATCTGAACTATACTATCGCTCTCATGGGAACGAATCTACGCGTGACAACTAACTTCGTCTCTTTGATGCTAGATTGACTAGATCTTGGTTTGAGGTTAGGCAAGGAAAGAAACTCACTACATTCGGTACGTATGGTAGTTTCGGTTCCATAAAGGCTATGATATACCATTACTCTACACAGATTCACTTTTTCTTTCCGCTTCTCTATTTCCCTTGTTCGAAAGTAAGAAACGACATAAGACCACACTCAAATCAAACTAAAATACCTTGAAATAAGAATTTGTCACCAAAAGTAACAGTAAGGACTCCAATATTATGATCTTAGACAGCATGGATATGCGTAAGAATCATAGTTTATACTAAGAGAGTAGAATGGCACGGATCTGCCCTACTACCCAGTATAAACATTGGCAGTCTCTTACTATGTATTAATCACATCTTTCCTATACAGTGTCCTGATACCGTGGATGTTATGTCATTCTGATATAACATTCATGGCAACACTTCACCTTACCTCTATTAGTGTTACTTTAGAGTTTTGGTGAGATACAACTAGAAAGCATAGATATGCTCAGGAGTATGGACAACAGTGTGTGACATACCTTATGCTGTAAGGGTCACTTGGGTCAGTATAGCATGGATTTGCTCTGATACTAGCACACGTGTTCACACAAGGTCTTTCGGCCAAGTAAGACTCCAAACGGTTTAAACTTTTCATGCTCTTCTTTAATTAAAACGAACTGATACGGACCAACTGATCGTAAGCTGATTAGTATGGCACTTGCCCTAATATGAAGATATGACGGCTTGGCCTATCACTGGACTATGTTTTAAATCACTATTCAAAGCTGTTAAGTAGTATAACTTCTTTTGGACATGAATAACAACTGTCGTTCAGCTATGACACCTGTCTTCCTCACCAAACTAACTTGAGCGGTTTTGTTTTGTGGGATGGTGGTAGGTATCAGCTAGACGTCTTGAAAGTGGTATGCTTTATGGTGTTTTTTAGTACTGTATTTTACTTTTCAATCGTACTTTACCTTGTTGGATTATGAATAAAGGCTTCAAAGAGCCTCAGTCTTGCTTTGTCAAGAGGAATTAAGTGTGGTCTTGTATATCTCTCTCTCTCTTGCAGCATGGTGGTGTAAATTCGACTATTCCTTGGTTGGGATAGTACTGAAGCTCTTACCTTTTATCCGATTCATAAGCTAACAAAGGTCCTTTTTTATGTTTTAGTCCACAAGATGGTTTTCAAGAAGTTGCAGCTTTGGTTTTTTGTTCAGACTATTATTTGCTGTATGAAGAAGGCCGTTGAGTTACATAGATTTATTATTAACACTGATAGGGCTACATGTGCTTCTGCTGGACCTGAGGATAACATTATTTGCTTGATTGATTTGCTAGAGACCATTGATTGGGCAAAGATTTATCTTGAGATTGTTAAGAAGAAACAACCGTTGAGCCTTGTGAAAAATCTTTATAGTCGTCTTAATGATTTTGCTAACTTGTAAAAGATCTAAATGGAACTTAATGAGGATGCAACACAATCTACTATCGAATCACAAGCAAAAAATGATCAAAATTGATGAAAAATTGATCTAATTTGGTGCATAAGTCAAGCAATGGTTGGACTGAGCCTAAATCACTTTAGGAGGTGTCCACTACACCTTAGAACAGCCTTGAAGAGTCCCCAAAACTCTGATCTTCTCTCTCCTTGAATGCTAGAAAGCCTCCTCTATGAAATCACCTCCAAAACTCGCTTAGAAATCAATGCTTGGAGCAAGCAAAACTTGCTATCTTGGTAATGTGAATTGAATTCAACTTTGCCTCTGGTTTTAGACACCTAAACACCTGCAAATGAAGTCACACAACACCAATCTCCAATGTATTTGACTCACTTTGAGTTCTAGAATCAATGCTAGATGCTAAGATCCAATCTACACAAGATTTAGATAAAAAAATTGTGATCAAATTGAATGAAAACCAAGGATTTAGCTCATTTCAGCCTTTAGGCTCTGATACTATGTAAAAATTATAGCAAATAAGGATCCTAAAACACTTGAAATGATGAGGGAAACAATAGATTATGATCTCATAAGATTAGCACAAGTTGAACCATCAAAATCCATCAAAAATCTATGCTTGAACCTCACTAAATGGCCCAAATCCTTGAAGAAGGCTTCACACGTGTGAAAGTACGACCTCCCACAGTCTGAGTACTGTACACCAGACCTACATTCAATGCTATAATCATTAGTAATCACAAGTACTCAAACAATTATGAACATAGAGAGCAATTGCACCATTATGAGAGAAAAATCATGAAATTGCTTGATTAATTTTGGTGAGATTTCATCACCTATATATACATGATCCATCACGGTTTTGGGCAGGTATGAGTAGCCCTAAACCTATCCCTAATGCTAACTTTGGTGGACCTTTCATCCCTACCAAATTAGGGATGGAATCTTGGAGATCCTTCAACAATGCAAAAATTACCAAAAATAGCTCCTATTTTTTTTCTCTTGTATCTAAGCATAATTTGGACTCATTCCAAAGGTTCTAACACTTAGTCTACTTGAGAACATCCTTATGAATGGAATCCTATGATATTTGGCACGTGTGACAAGCCACATCATAACCATCTAACTATTTACAAGTCATATGACCAAAACTAGTCAAGCTAGAATTGTGAATTTTTAACAGATAGGATAGGAAAGAAACCCACTACAGATATATAGAGATATGTACTAAGATAAAACTCCTTCGTTTATGGTACTTGCTCTTTTGGGTCACGATGAGCCTTGGGTAACATAATCACAACATCATCCAAAGTATAGCGTTTGAAATGCTCTGGCATATCATGCTGGACTTCTTCTGATTGTTCTTTTTCATAAGGGTTGATCTTTGATCTCTGTTTAACTTTCTTGGTAGGAATAGATGGTGGAGGCGATAATTGTCTAGAAGATGTGCTCTTCTCTGAAGGTGATGACTTCCTTGATGGTGTTTGCTTGCGAGAAGTCTAACTTGAAGTATCATCTTTGACCTTCCCTTTTCTTTTATCCAATAAAGGTGGTACATTCTTAGAATTGATTTTTCGAGATGATTTTTCCCATGTCAGGACCGTATTGTAGTGTTACTTAGCTTGTTTCTTTGTCATTGGTTGCAAAAGTGATTGGCGTATCCAAAGTTCGATCAAGTAAAAAAATTTCACTCAATTCGGATTGATTATCTTGTTGACACATATAGCCTGCTATACAATCCACTGTTGCAAGAGCTTGATTCCAGTTGATAGTGTCGGTTTGAGAGTCATAATGGACTCCCAAAATCTTCATTTGTAGATCACATGTATGATCAGTCGTTGATGAATCATCATCCCCTCTTTGGACTACTGGCTTGATAGTCCAAGTGATTGGATCTACTTTGACCGCATGCTCATGATTCTCAAAAGTAATTTTGCCGGTGCCCCAGTTATGAATTACTTGCACAACTCGTAACGATGGACGTCCCAATAAAATTCGATATACATTTGGTGCGTCAGGTAAGTCCACTACTACAAAAATAAAGACAAACTGCACTCTAGCTATTTTGTAGGTATGTCTTCAACCATTCCTCTTGGACGTTTGGTTAGCTAGCTTGATGGAAAAAGTGACAAGCTTCAACTTTGTAAGTCCCCATTTTGCACATAGCTTGGTTGAAATCAGGTTAACTCCTGAACCTCCATCAATCATAGCTGCTTCTTTACCAAATTCTCTATGTTGTATCGATAGGGTGATGTTTTCTGCTCACTTTCCCAGGCAGTTCCTACATTGAGTACTTCGTTTGTTTCTTCAAACTCGACACAAAAAAGTGGCTTCTAACAAACTTGTGGTTCCATCTGAGTTAATCTTTATGCTAATCTTTTGCTTTAGGCCCCAGCTTAAGAAATTCCCCCAATGTAATATCCATCTTGCTAGACAAAATATTTATGATCAATTCTGTTTGTGGTGCTTCTGGTTCTATCATCTTGAAGGGTTCTTCATGATGGTGCAACTGTGTATTAACATTTGTTCTTGGATATGGTTGTGGCATAGAAGGAGAATGGACTTCGGTTGCTACTTTAGCGGCTTCTTCAGCTTCTTCTTCTGCCAATTGTTTAATCCACTGTCTCATATTTTGATATTTTTTTTTCTACTTTGAGATTCAAATACACCCTTGATGTGGTAGGTATATTTGTAGTGGTGCAAATTCAACATGTACTGGATCGACTAGAACCTCTTTCTGTTTCTGAACTTTGGTAACAACCATCAAAGGTATAGAGTTGGTCTTTTCTTGATTGTAATCATATTCACTAGAGCGATAATCAGTGGTGGTTTGGGTCTTGTAGGACATTCTTTATAACAGTGTCCATAACCACATTCTCTACAGAATGGTATAAATTTTTCTTTGTTTGGACATTCAGCAACTCTACGGTTCTCTCCACATGCAAAACATCCAAGTGGCGCTCTGGACCATTGTCTTGCTGCTTGTTGTTGCGCAACAACATAGATGGCATACTGCTCTGAAGGACCACTCTTGTGATCATTGCTATAGTTCCATTGCTCATTTCCAAGATAAGGTTCTGGTTCCATTAGATTTGCAGGAGGAGCACTCTGTCCCGTTGGAGCTGGCAGAGCTAGTCGTTCTAGAAATCCAAGGGCAAAATTGAAAGACTTTCCATCAGGACCCTTTGAATAAGTAGGTTTTCGATATTGAAGCTTAGCATACCTTTGCTGGATAATCCGAGGATTAAATGAGCAAAAGGTTGTTTCATGTCCCGTAGAGTTACACAGATGACAAATAGTATTTATCATTCGTTGTTTTGATGTTGGACATTCATTCATAGTGTGATTTCCCAGACATTTTTCCGGCTAGGAAAAGTCTTTGAAAACTTTTCAGGTCCTTTGTTCGCTTTACCATGGAATTCTTCCAATCCTTTAATCTTTTCATCAAGTTGAGAATGCATCTTTTCCAGCTGCATCTGCTGCTTTTGACCAAGTTTTTTGAACTCATCGATCATCTTCTCTGTAGTCGCATTGATATTTGTTGATGCAATGGTAGTGGATGTTGTCGTGGTTTGGCCTGCGGTATAAGACAACATTCCAACATTTGGTTCGTCATCCGAATCTTCATCCTACTCATGAATTGCATCGTCCATAGTGCTTTGTATTGTAGCGTATTCATTATGGCGTTTCAGCTCGCGTCTAATCCTTTTAGGCAGACCTGCTAAGAACCACATAATCAAAGCATTGTCATTGATTAGATCGGGATCACACTCAGATCTGAGGTGTTTAACCCATTCATTATAATCTCGTACTACTTCTCGCTTTCCCATTTTAATTTTATTTAAAAGGAGAAAGGGATCCTTTATAAATTCTATGGGCTTAAATCTTGTAATGAGAGCAGCTTTAACCACTTTCCAATCTTGACATTTTGCTTCCTCTCAGTTCTAAAACCAATCTTGAGTAGCTCTAGTTAAGGCCATAAGGAATAACTGAAGTTTATCTTGTGAAAAAACTTTGCCATAAACCCTACATGATTCAGAAAAGATCTGGAAAAATCTTATGGAATCAAATAACCCATACTTTGGTATATCTAACTGAGGAGACCTTCTAACAATAATTGGTGGAGGATTCAGTGGTCCTTTTTCAACCATAATTCCAAATTATGTCAATCAGACAGTGAGATTGGATCTAGATTTTTCAACGATATCCTATCTCAAATCAGATCAAATCTGTAATTTCTATCACTTGAAAATAATCAGATTCTGATTATTGATCAAGCAATCGACACTAAAATGATGATTTTCTAGAATCACTATCAAATTAAAATAGAATGATTCCAAAATTTGACAGAGGCTAGATTGGTTGATCAGAACCTAGAATTAACACAGGCGAAGGTTATCTTGGCGAGGGTTGACCGGGCGAAGGTTCTGTAGGAAAGCAAGAGTCAAGTCACCAAGATCTAGTTATCAATCAATCTCCACAAAAAACAAGAGAGAAGAGGCTGGGTGCCCAACTCTGAGAGAGAGAGAGAGAGAGAGAGAGAGAGAGAGAGAGAGAGAGAGAGAGAGAGAGAGAGAGAGAGAGAGAGAGAGAGAGAGAGAGAGAGAGAGAGAGAGAGAGAGAGAGAGAGAGAGAGAGAGAGAGAGAAAACAACAACAAGAGCAATGGAGAGCAATGCTTAGCCAAACTGTTAAAAATGGAATACACAACGAGCATCTAAGTACTCTACCTGGATGTGGCCAAATGCCACCAAACCCTAAGGTTAACCACTTACTAAATGTAGGGCACCCCAAAAGTCAAGATAGGGCCCCTAAACAAAATTAGACCCCTAAGGACCCACGAGTCAGTACATGACCAAAATTGGGTCCAACTAAACTTAAGACAAACTTAAGATGGCCTAAATAACTAAATACCCATGGTTACACAAATCTCGACCTTTTGGGTCAAAGTAACCTATGGATTAACTTTAACATAGTCATTTATTTCTAACACCCTCCTTAAATGACAATGCAAAAACTGAAATCTTCACTATGTAACAAAACCACCATGTGGTATCAAATTTAAAGCTTTGCATAAAGCTTCAAATCTGACTCTAGGCAACGCCTTAGTGAAGAGGTCCGCAATATTATCCTCTGTAGGACAATATTCAAGTAAAATGTCGCCATCATGAAGTCTCTCCCGAACAAAGTGATAATGGATCTCGATGTGCTTCGTCCTCGCATGAAAAACATGATTCCGTGCAATGGCAATAGCACTTTGACTATCACTCAAGATAAGAGTGGCTGAGGGCTCGCCAAACTTCATGTCAACAAGTAGTCTTCTCAGCCATAAACACTCTATTGTGGTTGAAAATATCACTCTATATTCTGCCTCACTAGAAAAAGTAGCAACAGTGGGCTGCTTTTTAGTTGACCAAGAAATTGCAAAATTTCCATAGAAAATGCAATGTCCACTTGTAGAGCGTCTAGTGTCTTGATCTCCACCCCAATCCGAGTCACTAAAACCAACCAAACATGCATCATCACAAGCATGAAAAACCAGTCCATGACTTCTTGTTCCTTGAAGATATCGAAAGATCCTCTTCAACGCTTTCCAATGTGATGTCATCGGGGCATGCATGAATTGACTCATGAGTGAGACACTATAAGAAATGTCCGGTCTTGAATTACATAGGTAAATGAGACAACCAATAGCTTGACAATATAAAGTAGTGTCGAATGATTCACCATCAACTTGACTACTTAATTTCACACCTATCTCCATAGGTGTAGCAACTGGCTTGCAATCTTCCATCTTGAACTGCTTCAAAATCCACCCAATGTAGCGTTCTTGAGAGATGAAAATTCTAGCCCCTTCTTGTACAAATTCAAGACCACGATAAAAGTGCAATAGGCCTAAATCTGAGGTTTCAAAAACCATACCAAGATCAAGTATTACGGCATCAATCTGCTGCTCATTACTTCCCATAATAATATCATCAACATAAAGCAAAATAATGATGATATAAGCTGAAGTATGCTTGACATAAAGAGTAGATTCACTAGGACTATTAATAAACCCTTGATCACAAAAGTAGGCATGTATCTTTTGATACCACATCCTCGGAGCTTGCTTCAGTCCATAAAGTGTCTTCTTGAGAAGACAAACTTTATTTTCTTGGCCTTCAACCAAAAAACCAGCAGGTCGTTGAAGGTATACTTCCTCATTGAGATCACCATCGAGGAATGTTGTCTTTATGTCAAGCTGTCACAAACGCCAACCAAAGTGGGCAGCCAAAGAGGTTACTACCCTCACGGTAGTCATCCGAGCAGTAGGAGAAAAAGTCTCCTCATAATCAATCCCCTTTTGCTGAGCATAGCCTTTGGTAACGAGCCTTGCCTTGTATCTTTCAATGGTACCATCTGCGTTATAATTGATTTTGTATACCCATTTAGAACCAATTGTCTTCTTCCCATGAAGAAGATCAACAAGAACGGAAATCTGGTTCTTCATAAGTGAGTCATACTCATCTTGCATCGCATCCTCCCAACATTTTAGTCCCTTGGCCTGCTCATAGAAAACAGGTTCTTCTGCAACATCTCCATGAGATGTAAGAGCAAAATTTGAAAAATCAGCACAGTCCACTGATTTTGTAGAGGCACGTGTCTTTCCATGATAAAATGAACTTACTTTGCTGTCCCACAAAGTCGACAACAGCCATCGTGGGACTGTCTTGGGCTGTCCAACAACCATGTCTCTTCTTACAATTTGCTGTCCAAGATCTTCCAAAATTGGTCCTTGCTATCCAACAGTCCTTGTAGGTTGATTTTGAGCAACAACGGGCGGTTCTTGATAAACATTAGGCTCTAAGCTTGATGAGGTGTTGGGCATGTCGAAACTGGTTGATTGCTGCCCCTTATCTCCAGCAATAGAAGATGGTACCAAATCTGGAAAAACTTCAACATGAAACGTCCTTCATAGGATAGATCCATGTAAAACAAGAAAAGTCATCAATAAAAGTCACAAAATAGATGTACTTTCCAATGGATTTGGTCCTCATTGGACCACAAACATCACTATGAACCAAATCAAATTTATCAAGAACCCTTATAGTTCCATCAATTGGAAAAGGTTTCCTTTGAAACTTTCCAGGTATGCACCCCTCGCATACATGCCCTTCCGGCTGCTCAATAGTAGGAATGTCTTCTACCATATTAAATGTCTTTAGCTTCTTCAAACTTGCAAAGTTGATATGCCCAAACCTTGTGTGCCACAATTCAGCCAACTCCAATGATTGTGATGTAGAAGCAACAAGACATGTAGAGGGAATTCGTCGCTCATAGGTATCCATCACCAGCATGCATTGTTCCCGAAACAATAATCAAGAGTGATCTTTTAGGATCCTTAAGAGGACACTTATCTTTTTTGAACTCAACAACTAGTCCTTGCTTCAACATAGTTGAAACCGAAAGAAGATTCTTCTTGATTCCCGGAACATAAAGTAGACTCTTAATGTACTTTTCTTCACCATTAGGCAAAATGATGGCTACAATTCCAATTCCATGAATAGAATAAGATGCATCATCCGCACATTGTACCTTACTTCCATTTTGTACTTTCACTAATTTAGTGAATGCTTTTTTACGAGAATTCATATGACGAGTAGCACCCCTATCAATCACCCATTCAATGGGCTGAAAATCAGCAACTTGCAAAACAGAATCTGAATTCCTCATAGATGTAGAAGTACTAGTAGAAGCAATATTAGACACAAAAGCATAGTCTTGGTTGAAGAGATCACCACTAGCTTCAAGCTCTTGCTCCAAAGTAGCAAGTGAAGCACTAGAATCAATTCCTTTACTCTCCTCTTTCGCAATCTTCTTCTTACAATCCTTGATGAAGTGCCCATACCTTTTGCAATAATGGCACTTCCCTTTCTTCTTTTGAGTGTTAACATTTTGACCTCCAACGGGCTTTTGCTCATCCTTGGAAGGAGGATTCCCCTTTCCTTTTGACCTGCCTTTGCCCTTGCCTTTCGTGAAGAAAGCTTGATCTTGTTGAGTGTCACCCACAAAGTTTTGCCTCGTTTGCCCCTCTTGAAGAAGCAGCCCAACAAGTTCATCCAAGGAGAGTTGTAATTCTTACATTTAATTCAGAGTGACTTGCTCTCAACAATAAAGTAGAATTCTATAAATAAAAGAGCGAGGACCTGTAGCAACAACTCAATAATGAGAAGCTGTCTCGTATAAGTGCTAAAACAACTTTGCACTGCTGCACCGACCAAGGCACCATCAATGTTGACGTACGTAAGTGGGAACAAGCATAGAGCAGCAAGCTTGTAGACTTGAACTTCAGCTTCAATAAGATGGGTAAGAGCAATCCAGAGTTCAATAGAAATGGGTGCCAAAAAATTCACTGAAGAAAGGCTCCAAAACTTATAGGCAGATTTGGCAGATTTAAACTCAATAGTACGATTAAGTACCAAAGGTACTTGGCAACTTTTGGATTGGCAAAATTAAGACAGATTGATTGTCCACTTCACAGATTTCTTGAGAGAAAGATTCCAATTGGGATGCACTATCTTCATCAAGGTCTTCAGTAAAGATCAAAGGATGAGATGAGGTAGGAGATTTAGTAAGGGTAGGGGTATCAACAGAAAGGTAACCATTTTCTTTTTCCAAATAGGCAAATATCTCTTGAATACATAAATTGCACAATCTTTCTTCAACAACAATACGTTCATCATAGTTAGAGAGATCCATATATATTTTTTCAACCATGTTTAGCGTTTCCTTCGTTTTAATGAAATCCACATATATTTTGATCCAATCCATAGTAGTCATCAAGTCAACAAGGCAAAAGATTTTATCATCAGGTCCAGCAGCATCACAAGTAGCTTTATCATAAGAAGTAATAAGTTTGTGAACATTAACAGCTTTCTTCATGCAACATATGAGAGTCTAAACAAAAGGGTTAGGAGGAGGAAGGGGCTCCCCATAACCAAGAGCAACAACATCATGGAATCATCCTGTGGACTACATCATCAAGCAGACCTTGTTAGCCATAAAATACAAGTAAAGGTAAAGGTTTGGTACTACCCCGGCCAAAAGGTAGTCGGGTTGGCATCTTAAAAAGATGTTTTGAGAGAGTAACAGAACATCACCTAGCCCCTCTTGACAAGTCAAGACAACCCTTTGAACCCTTCAATTTATAGCATAACAAGTTAAAATATAGCTATATAAAGTCTTACAGTACAAAGAGTACCAAAAAGTAAAACAAGTTTTAGGACACCCAGCTGTTACCTGCCACCATCCCACAAAACAAAACCGCATGAGTTAGTTGTGTGAGGAAAAGAGGTGTCATAGCTGAGCATCAGTTGTTATCCATGTCCGAAACAAGATTCACTACTTTATCAGCTTGATTGCAATTACAAATACTACGTCCAATCTTTCCAATCATGCATTTCACAATTAGCAATACATTTTTCCCTTTAACGAAACCGTATCAGGACAGATGCCATATTGATCAGTGTAAGAGCAAAAAAGAATGTATTAAGTTGACATAAAAATATCTACATGTAAGAAGCTATCTTGCAATACACAAGTGAAAAGAGACATGATTTTGACAATAGTGCTAGGTACTAGGGCAGATATGTGCCATACTAATTCCAAGGACATCCTATACAAAACATTTTGGAGTCCAAGCACCTTACGACTTGGGCAAATCCATTGCCATTCAAGCATGTCAGAATCAAACTCTGCAAACATCGCTACCTTACTCATACATGCTGCACTTCCAGCTTGAAAAAAAAAATTTGAACCTTGCAAAGGATAAAAAAGACCAAACTTAATAAGATTCGAAACATGAAATGTAAGCATTTTTCCAGATCATAACTTCAAAAAAACATTTACGTAACTCATGACGTTTCAAATGTCTTTATGAACTGTACTGTAGTGTTGGGTAATACTACCTTCCATATAACTTCATAGAGCTTCATACATGAATGCGAGGTGAAGTAATTTCTTGCGAGCTACCCATCTCCCACTGCTTCAAGCAAAACCCTGCTTATGAACTACCGATTCAAAACCGAAAGTGATGGATTAATGGTAATGCAACCTTTTTCCAGTAGTATCGTAATCTTGCAACGATGTTAAACTCAAACACATGCACTTGTTTACTATAAGCCAGTACTCGTGTGTCAAAGGGTGATAGAGTCATCAGTTCATAGCTTGATTGTTTATCAAATATGGAAAGCAGTATAGCATTTACGTTACTCTTGCATTCAAATAGATACTGTTATAAAAAAAAACCACATCACATTTTGTGCTTACTTCCAAAGATAACCGTGTGCATTACTCATTTGTTGAGCACATACACATTACATTTTTTTATACAATCACAAGCTTATACTAAGACGAGCAAAAATCGTGGTAGGCGGCCTACTATGAAGGTTTACGTAGAGACAATCTTATGCATTATCAATAGCCACAAAAACTTCTAACATTCTGAAAACCAGTAGATAGCAATGGAGGTCCATCGCAATTCAGATGGCTAGCATTTGTGATAATCTACTCAACAAAAAAACACGTGGAGTAGGTCCATCAATTCATATGGAAATCATTTGAGATAATCCTAAAAAAAAATAGCACGTGGAGTAGGTCTATCGCAATTAGTGCACTACTACCATGCTTCAATCCACTAGAAGCCACAGTAGGAGGCACGGACTTCTGTCCACTAGAAAGCGCTGGCTAGCGGCCCATCATTCCTTACAAAATGGTACCAATCATGCATGAACGTTGCAACAAAATATTCTGGTGATTGTTCGTTGTCAGAAGCAACATCATATGTGAAGAGGTGAATAACATACTTGTGGTAATGTTCACTATTGCTTTTTAGACAACACCCACACGTATTCGCTTCCAATCATGTATTACGGAAGCAAGAATGTAGTATCGATCTATGATAATCAAAATATCATGTGAGCTCATTCCCTTTCCAGCATAACAAGCTAATGATATTCCTTCGATGCATATGATCATTCAATCAAACAAACCATAGCTTTCTTACCTTAGTTTGTAGTATCTTCCACTCGAATACTCTTAAAAGCATAACGATCTCCAAGTGAAGATCTTCAATAACCTTGTCACATGCAAACCAAAAGAACACCTGTGGAGCAAAACCACCCAACCAACAAGAAATGGCTGGTCAATACCCTAACCCCTTCACCCCCAAGCCAAGGTGAATGGGTTTATTAAATAACCACTCATACCCTAGGATTATGTCCGTATGTGCCAAATCTAAAACATGGAAATCTATTAACTCTTTGTAGTCTTGAAATTAAACTTGCAGTTTTGGAACTTTTACATCCCATGTCTCCAACTCCTCACCTGAAGCTAGATGTATTTTATATCTATGATCACTGGCTTCAGTTTCATTCATTTGGCAAGAATGAAGCAGTACTGAATGAACATTCACACTCACAATTAACCTTGTTAATTTCCAATTTCCAATTTTCTTTACCTGGCATCTCAATGACTTGAGCTGCGGCTAACTTTCTTTCCGGACAGAATTTCATAACATGTCTAGGCTTGTTACAGACAAAGCATATATTCGTATTCATAGCCTTCTTCCGGGACATTTGCTTCTTTTGTCTACACTCTGATGTTGGTAAAAATCTGAGTCGTCCGCAACCACAAACGACTTTCTGAAAATTCTTCCCACGTAGCAGGTTTGGGTGCAAATCTCGCCACCATGACGAAGCCTTTCCTCGGAAGAACAGAACAACACTCTCAATCTTCTTCTCTTCAGAAACTTTGTGTAGATTAAAATCACCGGTCCACTTGGTTAACCAGTCATCTATCACCTCTGGCTTCTCTTTCTTCTCTCTCGAAAATAGTTCTAGCTGAAAGCCCAAATTTGGCTAGGAGATAGTTTTTACTTTCAACAGTACTTCCATCTGTTAATCCCTTGTAGTGGTCCGATTGTTCATTTCATTAAGTGCTTAGCTTAACTGCCAGCAAATCTGCAAATAGGTAGGCATAGGCACCTGACCCATTTAGAGCTGCATTATCATCTGCCATATTGATTTCCTTAGCTTAATTAGTTGACAGATCCGAAATCCTCAACTAAAAAGTGAAAAGTATTGGACCTTCATAATTGGCTGAAAAAATCTCAACAACTTTAAAGGACCACATGAAAATTTTACGAAAAACTAGGATTTTCAAAATCCGTTCGATATGGATCACACTGTGAAAATTGACTAGAGTGATCGATTAATCAGTTTCACATGTACCATTACATTTTGAACTCATTTAGAAACATCCTGCATGCTAATACCTTAACATGCTCTGTTTTTTTTTGGAAAAAATCAAAAAAATTCCGTAAATAGCCTAACAATTGGTGTTCATCTTTTTGAACTGGAATTGTCGAAAATAACATCATGCATGAAATTTTTCTAAAAAATTTATTGAACACCAATGTATCATGCATCCAAACATGCATACATGTCTATCCATACATTCTCAACATCATACAATCACTAAACCGAGTCATAAGCATGGAACATTACGAAATTTTTTCAAGTTTTAGTTCAAAAATTGTCAAACTTCCGATAGCCATAACTTTCTCTACAGGACACCAAATTAGTCGCCGTAAAGCACAATACATAGGGAGAATAGGTCTACAAGACACCTACCATGTCACCCTACCAGCTAGGCTCGACATGTGCGAGCAGTAAATGACCAAAATTCAGATAGGAGGGCGCACTTTTCCAAGATGATCTCACCAAAAATCTCTATCCAGTCCAATATGCATCCAATCAGAGGTTACAAGCACTCTTCTAAGGTTCATTAGAGAGGCATAGAGGCTTCTATCAGGTCCAGCAAGCAATCATAAGCCCAGATCATGCAAAAATTGCATTTTTGGATTCCTTCGACAAGCAAAACTTCAACATAATGGTGCCTAAGCCTCAAACAACCAAATTGGGTGCATGATGGATCAAATTAGAGGAAATCCATCATATAAGCTCGTAAAAAAATTCTAGCAAGTCCAAACCACCAATTAAAAGCTATTCATGCTCAAAAAACCCCAAAAATACACTTATTTTTTTTGAATCCTAACCAAACTTCATGAAATCCTTAGTATAGCTTCATTAAACCTCTAAAAATGTGCATGCAAAGTATTGGCCAAGAATTTTGTGAAAATCACCAAAATTAGTCCAAAAACCATAAAAAAAACCATGTTTTTTGACCAATTTTAACCAAATTTTGTGGATCAAATCCACAATCAAGTGCAATCAGGCCCCAAATCCATGTAAATCATCACATGCAAGCACTGCAAGTTTTGATTTCAGTCAATTATGGTTCGTATAGCCCATTTCTAGTCCAATTTTTTTTTGGCTAAAGGCACTATCTAAGCACCCTTTTGACTTTTCAACAAACATGAAATCATTAAATCCAATTAATGATGACCATAAAATAGCAAGTACAATATGAAAAACGTACTAGTAGTTGTGATAAATTCCAAGCAAAAAATTGGAATTCTAGGTGAAAAATCACAAAAAAAACTGTCAAAAATCCATTGATTTCCATCAAATCCTATGAAGAAAATCCTCAGTAGGCTGAAAGTAGACCAAGATATGAGAAGCCACCTACTTGGAGGTCAATTCCACCACCTGAAAGCAAAAAGCAATGAGATTCACCAAAAAACTGCAAAAAGCAAGAATCCCGACTCCACCTTATGATTGATGTGATCCAAGCTTTGATAACGATTGCCAAGTGAAGATATTTAATAATCTTGTCACATGCAAACCAAAAGCACACCTGTGGAGCAAAACCACCCAACCAACAGGAAATGGCTAGTCAATACCCTAACCACTTCACCCCCAAGCCAAGGTGAATGAATACAAGAGAGGAGGGGATCTTGGCTCATAGAATCAAAAATTCCAATAGGGAGATGGGCGAGTTTCCATAGTATATATTTTCTTCCATGAGGAGAAAATATTCCTCTTAGGATCCCCATGCAACCTGAATAAGCAATTGACCTCCTATTCTTGCATTATAGCAGTCAAACACCATGATTATAGAATATCGATCTTCCATCAGTTCATACACCTCCTTAATATGAAATGGAGTTCCAGTGATCTTATGCATACCTATGTTTAATGTATCCCTCTCTTTCTTCAAGTGATATGTCCTAGGGATTGGGACTTTTCTAATTTGAATTTGCTTAAAAGCTTCTCTAATTAGTTTAAATATTGTTGCATATGCTTCCCTGCTAATACTTACAAAATCACAAGCACCCTGAACTATAGTCTTATCTAAATTTTTTTGAATGTCAAAGACTTTGTTATTTTACACTTTATCTCCTATGTCCAATTATAGGTTTGGGCCCTCATATGATTATTAATTACTTTATCGACCAAGCCCGGAATGACGAGGCATAACTAATAACCATATACACTAGAGAAACCGGCTATCCATGTCAGGAATTATTCTGAATCCCTCATACTGAAGATGGACATAACAAAAAGTATGATTCTACATGCATGATTATTGAAGACTTTATGGGAAGAACCCGTCTCGACAATTGCATACCTTTAGAATTGACTTACAACCAAAGGCTTAGGTGACAAAACACCCAAATAGGTGTGGAAAGCCTTCGGTTAGACATATGTGAACTTTTGGTTGTATCGCTTTCACATAAATTCTAACAGAACTTTGCAAGAAGATAGATACTACTAGTTCTGAGCCTATCTTTGTTGGGTATTCTTAAAGCTTACAGGATTTATAATCCAGTGACTGGTCAAACATTCATCGATCAGACTTATACTTTCGTTTGTAGTAGTGGCAGATCTAGAGATTCACCAAATGGATGTACAAACAACATTTTTACATGGAATTATTGAAGAAGATATTTATATGTCTAAACTCAGAGGCTATGAGTTGGAGGGAACCACCCATCAGGTATGCAAAGTTTGAAAAGCTCTCTATGGGCTTAAAAAGTCATCTCATGCATAGTTTCATCAAATGAACAAATTTTTTTTATTATACCAAGTTCAGTTGATTGTAATGTCTACTACAAATCAGTGCATGCATCTTTCGTTATCATTACATTATATGTTGACAATACATTAATCTTTAATAATGACATTCGAATGCTGAAGGATTTCAAAAAAATGTTATTGAATGAATTTGATATGATAGACTTAGGTGAGGCCCATTTTTGTCTTGGTACATAGAATTTCAAAGATTGTGATCGTAGATTGATTCACATCAGTCAACAAAGGTACATTTGTAACTTGTTATTTCAAACATCAAATGGCCGACTGTAAACTAGCCAAAACTCTAGTGGATCCAAGTTCAAAATATTCAAAGGACCAGTGTCTCCAGTTTTTTGAAGAGGTCGAACAGATGAAACATTATATTTATCATTCTATTATTGGTTCTCTCATGTATGTGATGATATGTACTAGACCTGACATTGCTTATTTAGTTATTACACTAAGCCAAAACATGTCGAATCCAGGTTTCATTCATTGGAAAGCTCTACTTAGAGTTGTTCGATAGTAATAGTCAACATAGAATTATTGCATTTTTTATGGTGGAAATCCGAATGATGATTCAAATGACCATGTTAATATTTTTCAAGGTTTTACAGATCCACATTGGACAGGAGATGTTAATAGGAAGGAGAAAGTCAACATCAAGATATATCTTTGTATTCAACAAAGGCCCTGTCTCTTGGAATAGCAAGAAGCAAAATTCGACTACATTATCTTCGAGAGAGGTTGAATACATTGTCGTCGCACATGTTGCAAAAGAAGCTAGCTGGTTAAGGCGTCTATTGTCGGACATCAATATTAGTTAGTTACAAGTAACTTCCATCTTTTGCGACAATCAGAGAACAATTGCTTTATATGTTAATCCCAAGTATCATTCTCAGAGCAAGCACATTGAGATAAAGTATCACTTTGTCAGAGACAAAGTACTCAAAAGGGAGATTATTCTAATCTTTTGTAGAACGGAGTTCATGACAATGGATATTTACTAAAGTATTATCGTTTGACAATCATTCTAAGTTCAGCATTGAAATGGAACAAACACCATGCTTGAAGTTGACATCCAAACCATTATCCATAAATTGACCAACTGTTAAAGTTGTAGTAGACCAATTGGGACAGCAATTTGCAGCTAGGACTTTTCCTCGTGGAAATTGTTGTCTGATAAGGTGATTGCTGGCAGTTTCTGAGTGGAAATTCATAGCAACATAATACCTCAATTTTTACGAGTTTACATTTATGGGAGAATGTTGGATTTCATTCCTTAAATCATTTTATAACGTGGAACCACTATGCAGTTTTACTAGCATTGTCGAGACAATGTCGAAGGATTCAAGACCGTTTGCAGAATTATACGTGTTGTCACAACAGTGTCAATTAGATTGAATAGATATAGATTTAGCCTTCAATTTTACCTATTTTGCATCTAATTTGCGAATTGCCTTTGAACACCACAACTATAATGCCTTCAGACCTTAATTGATTAGTTTTGTGTAACGAGCGTTTTCCTTGTAAAAGCTTCATTTCCACCTATTGAAAGTTTGATTAAGTTTATCTCCAAAGTTCCTATTTCTAGTTGATTCCAAGACTCTAAAACTCTTATAATGGTTAGAGGATAATTGCCAAAACCCTTACTTTGAGACTCAACACAAAATTTGAAAATATAGTGTTCATTCTCATCACAAGATTGTTTCTTTTGTTGTTGTAAGTTTTTTGAATTAATGTGAGATTGTGATGAATTTATAACTCAAGGATGCTCACTATGTTTTGGCCTTTCAATTTAACTTACTTTTCAACTACACAATAGACTAAGTGAAGTTCTGACTAGTGTGAGGGCAAGTGTTGTAGCGACAACAATTGTCATACAATACGCGACTTAAAAAATAAGTACTTACAAGCAATTCTCTACACTCCCCTCTTGAAGTTTCCTCCACCTCCTACATTCGTCATTTCATGTCTCCTTCATTCAATTGGTTGAATTCTAAAACAACACTTTTGATTGGCTCGTTGGATTTGGGTTGTTAGGCACTAGGTTTAAAGAATAGGCTTGAGTTTTCCCCCCATGACAAAGCCACCTCATGTGCCACATGGTGGCCAATGGTAGACATGGTTGAATATGAGAAGTAGCAAGGGCCTTTTTTAAACTATGGAACAATGCCAGCATGTTTTCTCAAATGAGGGACTTGTTGGGTGTGAAACCACCCTAATAAGAAATACACAACAATCTACATTGACCTGTCTTAATGGGCAAGCTGCACACCTTGTAATGGCCAAGACATTATTGAGCAAGTCACTTGCATTCTTATTCAAGTCAAGGGTGTTCGCTCAATTGGTTATCTTGACATCCAAAGTTTCTTTGGTCTTAAGTTTGAGCCCCCTTAAAAACCAAGAAGCATTATCTTGTAGGGCAAGTAAAATCCATGGTAAACAATCCCTTGCCATAGCCAAGCTAGATAAGAGCATTTTGTGTGGGAGCATCTTGTGTTGGTATATGGGAAATATAGAAAGCTCGTCGGTGTCCACCCCAAAAAAATGTAGTGTAAACTTGCAATACAAGGGGTTACAACTTTGGATCCAAGGAAAATGAAAGAAAGTGTTTTTGACTACTAAGAAGTGCCTTAGTTTTTCGTGCCTTAGTTTTTCGTTTCCTTGAAGCAACACTCCTCTCTCTCTCTCTCTCTCTCTCTCTCTCTCTCTCTCCATTTTGCTCGCATGCAATATCCATCCTTTTTAGTTAGTATTAGAATAGAATGAAGTGAAGGAAGGAAATGGCTTCCTCGAAGCTCCCCTTTTCTCCCTCAATCTCTTTCTCGAGATCGCCTCTCTCAAAGCAGCGCCTTTTCTCTTTGGAAAAGGGATTTTCTCGTTGACATTTCTTTGCCTGTCTCTGTTCTCTTCTCTTCTGGTTTGGTTACTGTCACGTCATTTGTTTCTTAGCTTTTAGCTTGGATGCGATGAATATTGCCGAAGTTTCACTGCCCACAAAATCTTAACAGCTACGCTTCTTCTTCCTCCTTTTCTTATTCCTAGATATAACTTACTCCCACACAAGCTGGCTTCGCAGCCGGCGGTTGTAATTTCTGTATACGCAAGATCCTCTTGCATTGAGTAATTAATAGCATCAGAAATGGATTTGTCAGTGATTTTCATACAACGCTTTTCCTGGAGCTCACAGTGAAGAGGGCTATTACTTACTGTCTCTATTTCAGGTGAAGGGCTTTTAGAAACAGCGTTTGGGCTGCTAGTTTTGGTGTCATTCTCATGTTTTCAATCTGAGTCTGTTTCTTTCTCATGGGCATGCAATAAACTGTCTCAGCTAAGCATCGAAATTGTGGAAAGATTGATTTTTTCACCTCCTTGATTGCACAGGTTTAAAGCCCGGTTGAAGAGGCGGAAATGTCATTCTCATTTTTCAAACAGTTCAAACCCAAGACACCTGCAGAGCTGGTGAAGCAAACAAGGGATGCACTGTCTGCTCTCGATGACAAAACTGTGGCTGAAGTCCGCCTTCTTGATAGGGTAACTCGCCCATTCCCCATTTCGTTCATTCTGGTGTTTTGTGCGCTTGCAACAAGAGCCTTTCAAGGTTCATCTGACAAAACAACCCAAGCACAAATGTTTTTCACTTGTATCACAATAAATTTTTCTAACCATGACAACTTAAAGGATAAAGCTGGACAAAAACTCTTATCTCCAATGTTTTTGCCTTTGTGGTGTACTTGGCACTGATGAGTGCCCTTTATTAAGTTGTCATAAAGGTGATCAAGATTGGCATTGTACTTGTTTAGATTTGAGAATGTAGCTTGTGGTCTTACAAAGGTGTGTGTGTGTGTGTGTGTGTGTGAGAGAGAGAGAGAGAGAGAGAGAGAGAGAGAGAGAGAGAGAGAGCTTTATTAACGTCTTTTCCATGCCGAAAGGCGTATAAGACGAACAAGTACATCAAATAAGATGGAAACAAGACGGATTAGTGCCGTCAAAACAATATAACTAAAACCAATCTAACTAAGAAGAGAGTGATATAGCCAGGATTATATGGTACGTGTATCACTTACATGCTCAACTGGACATCTCTTCATTTCTCTAGCTCAGACTCTATCTTAGAATTAAGACTCTCATTAACTATAGGCTTATGATCCACAAATTTGATAATGTCGTCACGATAGATAAGCTTGCCAATTGATAGAGCTTCTTGTCTTGCCTTCTTACGTTCTTGGACTTGGATGAAAGTAAGATCTTTGTCCAAATAGATTTTGGTATCATGCAATTTAGATCATTTCCCTAAAACTTCGCGCTGGTGAGACACCGGCGTGAAGCAGATGACAAGAGTATCTGGGTCCTTCTTAGGTCGCCAGGCAGTTTCCATACCTTTGCTATGGTGCTGAAGATTTCATTCCAAAAACTTTTCAGCTTCTTCAACAACATTTTGGGAGTTCTAAATACCTCTAACACGAACATTGAGAGCTTTGTGTTCTCGCAGACGGCCCTCGGTGAACGTGGCTGAGATAAACGAAGGTGAGGGCGAAGGTGGAGAGATAACTGTAGATGAACCTTTAAGTACATTTGCCCATGATTGGACAGCCGTATGGTGCTGTTCCACCTGACTTTCGAGCTGCTGAATTTTAGCTGAAGTAGCGGTTTGGGAAGAAGTTTCACTTTTGATAACCGCAACTTCGTTCTTGACTGCTTTAATGGAAGTGTCTAGCTTCTGAAGGTGCGATTGCACAGCGAGAAGCAGAGAATCATGGGAAGCAAGTTCCTCTCTGTGATTGTTAAGGTAATCAAAAAGACAGAGTTGATCCTCACGAAGAAGACTGACTAAGGTATCTGTGGAGAGAGAAGCAGGTGTTTCTGGAGTGTCTGGAGTCAAGGGAATAGCTCCAGTAGTTTCATGGTTGGAAATAGGATTTGATGGAGAGATAGGAATTGCAACAGACATAGAAGTAAAAGAAGAAGTTGGATCTAGCTGTGAGGTTGAAGCAATGCTGGAAACATAAGATGGATCAGGAGTAAGTAGAACACCTTTTTGACGAGGCATTTTGCAGATTTGAGGGATAGACAAGCAAGAATCAGCTAGGCACCATCAACGATGGATAGGTGAGACAACGCGATGCAGGCAGGTTCCATCAAGTGTGATGGAGGTAGGCTCAAGGCAGAGCGATGGAGGGGGGCCAGCAGTGTGATGGAGGGCGCCAACAACTGCGAGAGAGAGAGAGAGAGAGAGAGAGAGAGAGAGAGAGAGAGAGAGAGAGAGAGAGAGAGAGAGAGAGAGAGAGAGAGAGAGAGAGAGAGAGAGAGAGAGAGAGAGAGAGAGATCTTTATTAATGTCCATGAAATACCCTAAGGTACAAAGGAGTAATAAACAGGTACATGTCAAGTATGCACGGTGGGAGCATGAAAGCTCTACCACCTAAAAGAAATAAGACTACAACAAAAAAAAACAGGAAATAGTGATTGGCATACGCAGAGTCTATCATCATGGTACAATAGATGTCTCTCCGCCTGTAAAATAATGATGTATAGTAGGCTGTGACCCTGTCATTGATCGAATTGTGGATCTCTGTCTCTGAGTGGATGGTCGGTGTCATCTTTGCTGCCGTGAAGTTGTAGGCTGTGGCCTGTGGGATGGCTCTCTCTCTGGTCGTCTACATTGTCTTTGCCGTCTATGTATGGGAGCATCTAGAATCTCAGCCTCTCCATCAGAATCAATACTCTCCTGTTTGTTTTCGACGGGATAAACACTCTTGTATGCTCAGCTGTATCAAGGGGAGGGGGTCAACGTCTAGCCTCACCATACGCAGGTCTGACATCTCTTGGACCATCAGTGCAACACATCTGGGGTCCTCATACGATATCATGGTAGAGAGTGTGACTGGATGATCTCGAAACAAGCAATAATATCTCCCTTGGATCTCGTAGTAAGCTGGGCATCTGAAGAGAAAATGAAACTCATTCTCTACATCATGTGTATCACACATACTACAAATCCGAGCATCTCTCAGAGTGCCACTATATCTGCCAGTCTCAATGGCTAGCTGATGAGAGGAAACCCGAAACTGACCCATCACTGTCTGCAGTCTATGTGAGATACTCGCCACCAGATATCCGGGTACTATAGGATACCTAGTGGGATCCCAGGATAGAAAATGTGCTCGATAAAACTCAGTCTTCACCCTAGATGAACCCTGTCAAGTGCTCTGAAGATATGCCCTATACAAGTGGCCTCGAACATACTGTTGAGTACCAGATGGTAGATCAGTAAGATGAATACCCAATGTGGAGAAGAGACGACAGGCTTGGGAATACCACAAGAAGGAGTGTCCCTCAGAATGTAAGTGCTGGGATGATGACAAAGCTGCTGCAGCATAGTGTGTGCCTCCACCCTGAAGATCCCCCAGTCGTTGTATGAAGTGACAATATGGAACAAATGCCTCTAGCTGAATAGGGGGGACGACGAACTCCGCCAGTATATTATGATGTGGTATAGAGGGCTTAGCCCGTATCATCCGACATAGCATAGGAATCTGAAGTCGTGAGATGCGTGGCCAGTACTCCATGTCTCTAATGCGTATAGGGCTGAGGGGACTACCATAGTGTCAAAGAGTCTACACTTACTAGTCGCATCTCTAATGTGTGAGCCAAAACATAGTCTCTCCAAATCTACCAATGATGCATAGCCCTTCCGTAACCGGGAAACTGCCGCCTGTCGCATGTTGAAAGTGTGGCCAAAAAATACCACGCCCAGGTATGTATATGAGTCAACTACCTCAAGTGGATGTCCATCCCATAGAAGCTCCTGCTGCATCATGAAGGATCTGGAGGTGTTAAACACCATAACTTTGGTCTTGGCCACATTCACTGACAGTCCCCACTGTATACAAAAGGAGTGAAGCGCATCCAGATGCCGCTGCAGGCCTTCCCTCGTCCTCGAAAGCAAAACCACATCATCAATATATAATACTCTCCTCCATATCTCTGTATAACATCCATCTCTGTACTGATCTCCGACTGGAGAATAGAACCATAAACTTTGGCAAAGAGGTGGCTAATCATGATGGTACAATAGTTGTCGACTTTCATGGGATCACCGCCTTTATGGATAGGATGGATAAGTTTTGTGTGTAGGAATCCAGAATCAAGACTATTTATTAACACAAAGTAATCTCAAAGAGAAGAGAGCGATGGTTAGATGACCCTCTTGTAGAAACTTGTGGACAACCAATATGAACAGTAGATTGCTTAACAAAAGTGTGTCTCATACAAATGAATGGCTACATATAAGTAGTCCAAGATGGCTATCTACCTTCATGACTGTTGGCTGTCCAATAACTTGACTAATGGCTATCTAGCTACCATAAGTTACATAAAATAATTAAGTACCCCAAATAACAAGTTAGGTACTTAATTCACATGTATAGGCCCCTAGTGGACCCACGAGTCCTACAAGTTAGTTTCATACTAACTTGGGCCTAAAATATAAATGACCATGGTTACACAGATCTCGACCTTTTGGGTCATAGTAACCTATAGCTTCTACATCATTTACATTTATTATTCTAACACCCTCCTTAAATGAAAATGACATGTATTCACTAAGTAAGAAAATCAGCATGTTGCTTTAAATTTAAAGCTTCACAAAGAGCTTTAAATCGAACTCTAGGCAATGCCTTAGTGAACACATCTGCAATATTATTCTCCGTGGCTTCTCCCGAACAAAGTGATAGTGGATCTTGATATGCTTTGTTCTTGCATGAAATACCATGCAATGGCAATAGCACTTTGACTATCCGTAAATAGGAGAGTAGCTGAGGACTGGCTATGCTTCATATCGACAAGTAATTGTCTCAGCCATATACACTATGTAGTGGCTGAAAACGTTGCTCTATATTCTGCTTCACTTGAGGATGTAGCAACGGTGGGCTGCTTCTTGCTTAACCAAGAAACTGCAGAATTTCCAATGAAAAAGCAATGACCACTAGTAGAGCGTCTAGTGTCTTGATCTCCACCCCAATCCGAGTCACTCATCGCTAGAAGGGTAAAACAGACCAAGTGTTTTACTTCCTTGAAGATATCGAAGGATCCTCTTCAATGCTTTCCAATGTGATGTCAACGGAGCATGCATGAATTGACTCATGAGGGAAACACTATAAGATATGTCTGATCTTGAGTTGCATAAGTAAATGAGACTTCCAACCGCTTGACAATATAGTGTAGTATCAAATGGTTCACCACCACTTTGATTACTTAACTTCAGGCCCATCTCAATTGGTGTGCTAAGCAAATACTACAATAAAACAAAAAAAGAATAGTCATAGCTAGCCGAATCATGAAGTAGAGGGAACATCTACACTGACATCTGTAGTAGAGGAAAGAACTAAAGCCATGAGGGCTCGAGCCTGATCTGCCAATAATGGTGTGTGATAAAAGACATCAATCTGGCTCTGTAGAAAATGTGAGATCAACATATAGCAAAATGATGATGATAAACTCAGATGTATGCATGACAAAGCGTAGATTCACTAGGACTGTTAGAAAACCCACGATCACAAAGGTATGTGTGTATCTTTTGATATCACATCCTTGGGGCTTGTTTTAGTCCATAGAGAGCCTTCTTGAGAAGACACACTTTGTCTTCTTAACCTGCAACCAAAAAACCAGCAGGTTGCTGAAGGTAAACTTCCTCAGTAAGATCACCATTGAGGAAGGCTGTCTTTATGTCAAGTTGGTGCATACGCCAACCATGATGGGCAGCCAAAGCAGTGACTATCCTTACGGTAGTTATTCGTGTGGTAGGTGGAAAAGTTTCCTCATAATCAATGCCCTCCTTTTGCGCATAACCTTTGGCAACAAGTCTTGCCTTGTACCTTTCAACAGTACCATCGGACTTGTACTTGATCTTATAAACCCATTTACAGCCAATTGCTTTCTTTCCATGTGGAAGATCAACAAGAACCCATGTTTGGTTCTTTATGAGTGAGTCATACTCCTCTTTCATCGCGTCCTCCCAACATTTTACTCCTCTGGCCCACTCATAAAAAACAGGTTCTATTGCACTATCCTCAATAGATGTAAGAGCAAAATCAGAAAAATCAGCAAATTCTACTGATTTAGATGAGGCACGAGTCTTCCCTTCATAGAAGCGGTTCACTTTGCTGTCCTGCAAAGTCTGCAACAGCCATTTAGGGACTGGTTTAGGCTGTCCAACAGTCTTACTTTGATCAACGCTTTGCTGTCCAAAGTGATCTGAACTGTCAACACTTTGCTGTCCAAAGTGCTCTGAAATTGGACTATGCTGTCCAAAGTTTTCAACAGGTCGTTCCTCTTCATAAATCTGCTCCTCTTGATGAATTATGGGCTGTTCGCTTGAAGAACCAGTGGGCTGTCCATTAGAGGATGATGGCAGTCCCTCCTCTTCAACATTAGATGGTGATACCAAATCTGGAAACACTTCAACATAGTCATCTTGGGGGATGTCCCCTTTCATGACATGAATGGGCGCAAGATCATAGGAGTTCTTCTCATCAAAATGAACATCACGACTCACTATGATTTTGTTAGTATCCACATTAAACAATCTATAGCCTTTACTTTCACTACTATGGCCCATAAAAATGCATTTTACTCCTTTATCATCTAGTTTGGATCTTAGCTTATCGGGAATAAACGCATAAGCCGTGCAACCAAAAGTGCGAAAGTGAGAAACCGATGGCTTCTTACCATACCAAACTTCATAAGGAGTCAAAATCTTCAAGGCTTTAGTCAGACACCGATTACTAATGTATGCCGCCGTAATAACCGCTTCAGCCCAAAACTTGTGGGGAACGCCCTTTGCAGCATGCAACGAGCCATCTCCATGATTGTGCGATTTTTCCTCTTGGCAACACCATTTTGTTGCGGTGTGTAAGGTGTAGTCATTTGATGTAGAATGCCTTTGCTTTGAAGAAACGTGCCGAACGTACTTTTAATGTATCCCCCTCCTCGGTCGGTACGTAGTATCTTCAAAGTATGTACTATGCCCAAATTGATTTTCTATCATAACTAGAAAATCTTTGAAGCGTTGAAAAACTTCAGATTTTGCCTTCATAGGAAAGATCCATGTAAACCTTGAAAAATCATCAATAAAAGTAACGAAGTACTTGCATTTACCAATTGATTTGGTCCTCATTGGACCACATACATCACTATGAATTAAGGCAAACTTATCACCAACTTTGATAGTCCCATCAATAGGAAAAGGCTTCCGTTGAAACTTACCAAGTATGCATCCTTCGCATACATGTCCTTCGGGATGCTCCATATTTGGAATGCCTTCCACCATGTTGAATTTCTTCAACATATTCAAACTTCCAAAATTGAGGTGCCCGTACCTCGCATGCCATAGTTTAGCCAACTCCAATGCATGTGAATTAGTAGCAACAAGACCAAAGGATGTCAAAGCTTTAGGTTCATAAATATCCAACAAAAACAAACCTCCTCGCAATGTTCCCGAAGCAACAATTAAAAGCGATCTCTTTGGGTCTTTTATAAGACATTTGTCTTCTTTAAATTCTACAATCAATCCTTGATTCATGATTGTAGAGACCGAAATGAGATTTTTCTTAATCTTAGGAACATAAAGTACATTTCGAATGTACTTTTCTTCTCCATCGGGAAGAATGAGTGGTATAGATCCAATGCCTTCAATTGGATAGGAGGTGTTGCCAACACCTTGAACCTTGCTTCCATCTTTGATTTTCATAAGCTTTGTGAAGACGTCTCTATGGTGGGTCATATGGCGTGTAGCTCCGCTATCAATGGAAGAAAAAACAACAACCTGCAAGGCTGAAGTAGTGCTGTTTTGTGTTGAAAAACCAACAAGTCGAGAAGTGGTAGAAATCTCATTTTGATTAGAAATGAGATTGTTAGTGACAAAAGCAAAATCACCATTGAAAGAATCATCCTCCTTTTGATGTTCTAATGAAATCATGGCTGTATTTGTATCAATACCTTTCTCTTTATCCTTAGTAAGCTTCTTCCTACATTCCTTTATGTGGTGCCCAATCTTTTTACAATAATGGCACTTACCCTTCTTTTTGGATCCTTGATCTTGGCCTTCCTTGGATTTTTGATCCTTGGAAGAAGAAAGCTTACCTTTCCACGTGCCCTTACCTTTGCCTTTGGTGAAGAAGGCTTGATCTTCTTGTTCACCAAAATTAATCCTTGTTTGCTCTTCTTGGAGAAGTAAGCCAACAAGCTCTTCAAAGGAGATTTGCTGTCCCCTAAGAGATATGCTTAAAGTAGACACAAATGGAAGATAGGAATGAGGAAGCGAATTAAGAGTAATTGAAACAAATTGAGAGTTCTCGACAATTTCGTCAATGCTAAGAAGCTCTTCACGAAGATCCTTGATCTTCATTAAGTGATTTGAAACCGTATCACCCTCTTGCATCTTCAATGTTGAGAGTTGATTACGTAGAAAAAGCACTTTCGCCGTATTCTTCACTTGGAACATCTTGGCAAGTACTTCCCAAGCACTCTTGGAAGTCTTGCATGATCGAATGTGAGGTAGGATTGATCTCTTCACGGATAGCGCTATGAACGAATGTGCTTGTGCGTCACGTCGATCCCACTTCTTTTGTTCTTCGGAAGACACCTCCACATATGTTGAAGAAGTAGCTCTTGATGGTGTAGTAGGTGCCAAACTAGGTGGCCTCTCTTCATCACCACTTACCACTTCAAACAAACCTTTAGCAATAAGGAGGTTTTTGATCACGTAGCACCACAAGGAGAAATTAGTTCCATCCAACCTATCTTCATTGAACAAAGAACCTATAGATTCAGATTCTTTAGCCATTTCTGAAAATTCAGCTAATAGTAGATGGGAAAAACAGATTCCAGGCCAAAATCTACTAAAAAATCAGCAAGATCAAAGCTAAATTAATGAGCACTATAGATTGCAATACACCACATGCAATAGCTCATTCACAAGAAGATATAGGTGGCTGTATTCTGCTAAAATAACAGAATACTAACTAATGTGCAGGCTTCCAATGAAGCCAAAACCACAACCAAAACTTTTGTGGTAAAATGGTGTGCACTCAATGTGCTAATGGAGCAGATGGTAGGACCTTCTTCCAGGCTCAAAAATAGAAAAATTTCAGCCACTAAAAATGTTCAAAAACACATTTGTCTTCAAGGTAGATGGGCGCCCTCCTCCAAGAAGAAGCATGTAATCTAATTTCAATCACATGAAAACTAGTTGAGCATGGGCGGCATGACTCCACCTCTATGTCTCCCTAATACTTATTGATCAACAGCAGCTTCTTTGTGACTCTATGCACCTGATGTAATTGAGTCCATATGCAAATCATGAGGCCTAGGCCTATCTGGGCCGTTGGGCCTACTCCTACCTCTGCAAATGGGTTGTGCTAATTTGTGTGTGTCTTCCTCTCCACATCTACCTCTGTACTTTCTCTACAACATCCTCCTCTTCCATCCCATCTATCTCTGCCTCCAAAGCTTGCTGTTCCTCATCCTGATTCGTTATCATCTCCCTCAGTACATCTAGTCTCTCACTCCACTTTGACTGTGGCCGTCTTGACCAGGTGCTACCTAATATCTAGTAATCAATATTTGCTGTTATGGGTGCAAATGGTGCATTCAAATTCAAAAGAGCAATGCAATATGTCATTATTCACCTCTGTGACCTTACCAACTTTCTTTAAGCAACGCACAAGTGTCTGGCTGGTGTTGCAAAACATCAACCACACACAGTTTCTATCTGATAATTCATTGCCTATTTGTGCAGATGTGCAAATAAGAGACTAAGTGCTCTACTTTTGATTGCAGACTGATACAGAGCAGTGTCGTGAGAGGATGTGAGTGGCAAAAATCTAGGACTTAGAGGTTCTTTTCCCAATAATCTCCACCACGTCACTGATTCCACTTGCAGATGTGCTTCCATCCATGTGAGATTGTTGGAATACTTCTCCCCAGAATGCAAGCACCGCCACCTACGTACTCCCTTCTCATATAAGGTCATGCTCTGCCTCACCCAGATGATTTGAACCTTCACTAACCTCACTAAATATCTGATAAAGATCTCTAAGATTCTTTAACTTATAAGAGCATGCTCTGCCTCACCAGATGATTTGAACCTGTACTTTCAAGGCAACCACAATTTCAATGATTTCCTGGTTGTCTTCACCCGTTGATGAGTTCTACTGATTTACACTTGAAGGAAAATTTATCTACACCAAATTTTGAGTGGAAGCTTTTGAATAACATTGTTGATTCCTTAGAACATCCAATTTTTCTGACATGTATATATAGTATATACACCTTCAGTGAGCCTGCTACTGATAACCCTGTGGGGTTTTATTTTGGTAGTTGAAGTTTTCGGAAATGCTAGATATGGCAGCATACTTAGTAGAGCTACTCAAATTGACCATGTATGGTAAAACTAGCGGTTGATACCGTTGGTAGTAATTCCAGAAGGTCCTTGTAGGGATTCTGTTTATGTTGATAATTGGAGTTTTCTAAATTTCTATATATGGCAGCATTGTTATTGACCGTTTATGGTAAAACTAGCAGTTGATACAGTCGGTAGTAATTCCAGAAGGTACTTCAACAAAAGTTAGAATTTTACATCTGACTTTGGTCCACTTTGTACGGTTTTTTACATACAAAAGACAACATTTTGCTGCAGACATCTGACCTTATCTTAGCTATGCAGTCTAAGCAAATCGTATTACGTTGGCAATCTTTTGCAATAACTTCTAGGAGGTCTTCCTACGTGCCAAGTCTTTAAACTTGGCCTCTTCATACAGGTGGATAAAGTTTGCTAGGGAGAACATAGTATGCTTTCTAGAAGTTCTAGATCTGAAATTTATTATTCCACAAGACACTTTCTAGTGTATCTTATGTTAGTGATGCTCATAGGGTTGAAGACATACAAAATCATGTAATCAGCTTTACATCTTATAAATTTCTATTATGTTAGCACTCGTGTTTTAACTCATAACCCTAGTAGGCTTCTTCGTCTTTGTAGATGTATATATATGAAGTTTGCAAGGGACAAACATGAGATGCTTTTAAGCTCCGTGAACTGTCAATGTGCATATGGTTAAAGACAGAACCGTCCATGCACTCAATAAAGACTTTCTACGAGATATAGTATGAGATTGCCAAAATGAGTAGAAGTGTTTATGATATAGTCCATGCTTAAATGCAACTCTTGGTACCATCATAAATGGAATGATGTGTGATTCAGTAGTTTATATGTTTCTATGTGACATTATACCGAATCTGGGTAACATCAGTCTGTGTTCACCGGATGTCTTCTGCAGGCCCTGGAGGAAGTTGATAAAAATTTATTGGGGATGAAACAAATGCTTCTTGGTGATGGGGAGACAGAGCCTAGTGCCGAGCTAGTGTTGCAACTTACACTAGACACCTCGAAGGACGATTTTCTAGAACTTTTGGTGCAGAAATTGCCTAACCTTGGATGGGAGGTTGGTCTGCTAGTTGTTATGAGACTTTCTATACTCAATGTTGAGAAATATGAGAAAATTGTGGTCATAGTTGTTTATTGTGGATGTAATGCTTAGTACAAGCAACTGAACTAGTTATGCATTTGGTCTTTCTGCTTGATCAGGGCAGAAAGGATACCGTGCAAATTTGGTGTGCACTTTTGAGACCCACTGTAGGGACTAGTCAATCTGTTCTTTACTACATTGAAAATCACCCGGAGCTGCTCGATTTTCTCATATCTTGGTAGGTATGGATCTCTTTCTTAAACTGTAGTGGTCTTTGAAAAAGGTACTTTGCTGTGTTGTAAGTAATCTCCTGCCTCTTTGTTATGTTCAGGAACTATCCTAGATATTTCTAGTATATTTTATTTTGTCTATGTCTCGGTAACTCTTGTTTGCTTATTATGGTGACTATGGTCCTTGTTTCTTATTTTATTTATCTATTTATTTATTTATACTTCTTCTTGCTGATTGTCATTTGCTTGTTAGTCAACACTAGGTCCACCCAAGAGAATCCGAATTCTTTCGAAACCCAGATGGCAATCTATGCTTGGGTATTGATGAGACATAAGCAATGCTGGTTGGCTAATTTTTTTTTTGTTTTATGCAATTCTATATCATTGTTTTGATATAGATCCTTTGAGTTTTTTGGTTGCATGTATATGTTTTATAAGCTTTACCTTATGACGTCACTGACTTCTCAATTTAAATTTGCGAAATTGGATATATATTCTAATTTCAAAAATACATAATGTTTTGTCACTTTAGTGGACATGCAATTTCTTAATGAATTTTTGTCCAAGTAGTGGCTAGTTGTATGTTCTTATTGGCATATCTTGAGAGGGTGTGCATGCCCCTATAGCTAATTTGATATTTTACTAATCAAAACTAACATATCTTACTCGATGTCATGTAGGTAAGGTTCTTGTTGTTTTGTGATAATTTCCAATTTTTTTTAATCTTTTTCCTACATTTTCCCTTTTGTATCTTTTATAACTGGCTTTTTTCTTACAATTGACAAATTACAAATTACAATTTACAATCTAGTAATCTACTATCTACGGTATCTACAAAACTTCAAAATATAACGCAGTGAATCGGGGAATCGGGCATCAAAATCAACCTGCAGCTGCTAAGGCCTCCCGATGGAGTAGAGTATAGACATCCTCCTCCTCTTCTGATCTTGGTGGCAAGTCTGGAACCTTTGCCACATCGATCTCATCGGGATTAACCTACGAATATTGAAATTAAACCAAGATTTCGATTCTCAAAAGTAAGTACTAGTAAACGATTTAAAAAAAAATAGCAAATTTGAAATGTAAACGTTGAAAGTTGAAACTTGAAGCATGAAGGTTCTTAGTGTAGACTCTACTATCTAGACAAATCATGATAGATACTAGACTCTATAGAATTCAGATTAATGATTACCTGTACAGGCTCCCCGGTCTCTCTTAGCTTCTTCACAAGCCGTATGTTGGCATGCACAAACATGAATCTCTCCAGCTGCGCAGTAGAAAGTCTGATTTGACACTGGTTGGCGGAGCAAACCCATCTCTTGTTTAAAAAAGCTTTTGAAGTTTGTTTGACTTTACAATTTATTGCCTTTTTTGAAGTTGCATTGTACCTTAATCATTTTTCTAGTTCTTTTCTAAGTATTTACATACTTCAAGTTTAATTTGAAAAATTGTTCACTTACTTTAGTCTTTAGGTAAATTTATGCTCTACTCCTTGCTTTTCACCAATGAATATTGGTCATCTCTTTAGTGGTAAATAACAAAAATAAAAAACTCCTTTGTGGTCGTGATCAAGTTTTTCTAGGTTGCGCTTCATCAGGTAAATATTTCATAATTTCTTTATGTTCGAGTTCTTGTTTTTGATTGTATCAAAGTCATTCATAAAGTAAGTTACGTGATAATTCTTGCCTCTTGTATTCCGAGAAAATTTTGTGTGATTGGTCCAATTAACTTTGTCTCACCATGTTAGAGTCTGAACCATACTTGCATGAAGTTTCTTTCTTTTGGTCCTCATAGGATCTAGGGCTTTTTGGTTAGTTTTGTGAAAGACTTTCGGTGTGAGAGGGAGTCAAGTAGTGCTACTTCGAGAAGTTGAGGTCACTTGATCACATGCTATTGTCAGACTTCAGTGATCATTCAAGTGTAGAAGGTGGACCTATTTAGGTACCTCATCACTTTAAAACAGCCTCATTAAAGAAATGAGGGGTGTGGTCAACACTAATTTTGACCTTGGACCAATAGCCTTCAGGAGAGCCTGGTCTTAAACACTTGCCTAACTACTCAAAATATATTCATTCGCTCTCTTTCTATCAACGCTTCAAAGGTTTGCGCTTCCACCCCTTTACCCATCTTGCTTAGCTCTCGTTGGCATCATCAAGAGGCTATAGAACACAATTTGGCTACGCACATGCTCATCACATCCACCAACTCCCAATCAGACTAAAATGAACGATAATGGGACTCTCCTATTTGTACAAGTAGTTCCCACCATAAGGACAGTCCAGGCATAGATCTATGACATGAGGTCGTTGTGCATGATATTTGAAATCCAAAAATTTGACAATCCCAAACATACCTTCTGAGGCTATCTCAGGTTTGTTGCTATATGTTGACCAATTTATCATAGGAGAGGGAGATGACCATGAATTTCTCTTTTTTTCATAGTGGCATGAGTAGATCATGGGAGTGTTCTAATTAGTAGTTAAAAAGGATTTCTTCTTACAACTTTTGGACTCCTTCAATAAAGAAACTTGGCGTTCCTTTCCTCAAAAACTTTTTCACTTATTGCTCTAATCTGCATGAGCACAAGTCGTTACCTTGATAGTGTTCCCGACGGCTCTTGCCTATAGGGAGTTGGGGTCCTCGGACATGGGTGCATCCCGAGGCCCCATCCACACCAGTTATGTATTGGATTTTGGAACTGTAATGGTATACACTCATCATCTACTGCTGGAGACCTTACGGATCTCATTATAGGGAGAGACATTCTATTCTTTATGGCACGAGAGTCAGGTTAGAGGACCACCCACATTCTCAAGATACAAATGGAAAGTATATAGGATCGGGATGAGATCTGTGAACTCGAGGGTGAAGGCCTGTCCTAAAAGTCTTAAAAGGCCAATAAAGTTATTGACTTATCATTCACATAAAGCTAGTTGAATCAACTTGAATGAAATCAAAGTAGACTTGAAAATTAAAACTCGAAAACAATGTATCACATAAATTCATTCACATACAGCGGAAGCACTGAGGGGTCAATTACATATACAATGGATTCCAATAAGGGTCTCAAAATAGGAACATCAACTTACTTCCTTTCAATGATCTTAATTCCATATCTAGCTTATCAGAAGCATAGAAATTCTTCATAAATCTTATTTCTTCCGACATGCAATCATGAAGGATCTTAGATACTTAACATGCAAGCATGATGGATCTTAGATACTTGACATGCAATCATGATGAATCATAGATTCTTGACATGCAATCGTGATGGATCATAGATTCTTGACATGCAATCGTGATGGATCATAGATTCTTGACATGCAATCATGTTGGATCATAGATTCTTGACATGCAATAGTCTGAACTGACATGCATGGTCATTAGGCAATGGATGGTGTGACATGCAAGCTTTAGATCTGACATGCATGGACAATAGGCCACAGATGGCATGACATGCAATGGTACTAATCAACCATTCTTACATATGGATATCAGATTCAAGAACAGACGATGGTTTCGGGGGAGAGAGAGAGAGAGAGAGAGAGAGAGAGAGAGAGAGAGAGAGAGAGAGAGAGAGAGAGAGAGAGAGTGTATTGGAGATTCAAATAGCTTTCGAATCCAAATTTGACATAGCATCCCTATGCCATAGCTCCAAAACTCCTTCTCCAAGCACCTACACACAAAGAAGCAAGAGCAAAAGGAAATCCAAAATGAAAGAATGATCAGGAGGGGGGCGAGTTTCTCCTCTTATAGGAAGGGGGGAGGCTTGGAGAAGTGGATGAGGTGTTAGTACAAGTGTGAGAGGTGTAAGCGGTAAGTAGAGTGAGGGGGTGAGGTGTATTAGTTAGAGGGAGTGAATGGGTGATGTGTATTAGCTTGGGAGAGTTACTATGATGATTTGGCATATGAAGTGAGAGTGTAGGAGGCCGCCCCATTCTAGGTGTCAAATAGCCTAGTATGCATGTGGCAAAGTAGGTGGTACAAGGTTTAATCTTGATCATGAGTACCTGCACATCCCTTCAAAGAGAGGTATGTGTTCATAATACCATCAAACATGGTTCATAGAAGATTCTTAGTTCTATAGGTATCAATGCCTGTTACTCAACTCATTAAAGTAATAAATTCATACAATATCCTAAAAGAATATTGATCATTGATAATTCTATATCATCAAAGTCTATCTGGGCTTTGAAGCTGGGAAAGTCTTTATTACTTAGGGGCAATTTGTCTCTACAAATTACAAGATCCATGAGTGGCAGAGGTTCAGGTGGTGTCGCATGCTTATATCGAAAGTCACTACACCCAGTCATGGAGTTCATCAGGCAAGATGAACCGAACATGCACGATATATTTGGGTTCACAATGCACATCTTAGGATGTGACATTGGCTTGGACATGGATCTCTTTATTGAGGCTTGCTACTTCCCTCTCTCTTCCTATGTGGAGGGCGTCAATTCTCCTTATGCTGATCTTTCTGTTGACATTGTCAGATTCACTGATCGAGGGTATGTTCTTCTCACTGGCGATTTTAACGCCAGAACTGCTACGAGACAGGTTGACTTTCATGATGCTGCTGACCAGTTACGCATACGAGCCATGGATTGTGATGACATGGGAGTTACTAGGATCTCAGCCGAGTATTTGTTGCAGCTAGGTGAAGCCCATAAGTTAGCCATTTATTATGGCCTAGCTCGTTGGCCTGATTCGAGTAGCTACACGTGCCATCCTCACAGTGGCGGACACAACGTTGTCGACTACCTCATGGGGTCACCATCCCTTATACCATTGATATCAAGCTTCTAGATTCTCTCCATTACTCTCTCTTACCACTCTTTTTTGTCCTTCTATTCAGGTTCTATCTCGCCCTCCACACTCACGCCCCATTCGTTTGCCAATTGTGCACCCAGATATACCTTCACCCACCCTTACATCGCGACTTACTAGGAAGCCCTTGTTTCACTATTACACCAATTTCTACATGATAGCTCATTTGAGTCATAGGCCGACTTTCTCACCACTTCACTTCATATTGTTGCCTCCATATCATTTCCATCGAAGCCCGAAGGACGCCATTCCAGATCTCCTCGTCCTATTCGACCTCATTGGTTTGATGGTGACTACATGCTAAATCCACGGATTCACCCATCTCTATCGCCCCACGTCCATGTGAGTTCATCTTCTTCACGCCCTACATGATCCAAGAAGCTGCTAAGAAACTGAAGGTTCATCATACCAGAGATATTGAGGACCTTGAATCAGAACTATCAATCTACGTCACTGCCCCACTTTCTCCCATCTTAGCCACTTTACTCAACCGTGTTGTTCTGGCTGGTTTTCCATCCTCCTGGTGTACTGATATTATCCATCCCATTCACAAAAATGGTGAATCCATGAATTCTGATAACATTGTACTATCATGATTGGGCACATTATTGCTAAGTTATATGGCACTATCCTTTAGTAAGTTCTAAGGCAGAGATCGGGAGACTATATGCTATGGGTCAGGCAGGATTTCCAACTCACTATTCCAATACTTCAATATTTAGGCTTATCATCATCTTCTCTTAATCATAGGCATATTCATGTTTTGCTCACCACTTTCTTGGCACATAGGTTGTTTCCTACATAAGCAGGGACCATGCGTAAAAAGTCAAGTAAATCGATTTTGCTATTTTGGAATGATGTTGTTCTATTTAATCAGTTAATTATTACATAGAACCTATCTACAAGATGTAAACCGTTGTCTACTTAGCAAGGTTATTAATTGAGCTCACCTTCTCCTTTTGTATACTATTCAATATATAATAAAATGCTCAGACTAGTTAAAACTTAGGCATATTACTATGAAATCAAGAAGAGCCATTTAGCCAATTTTCAAAAGATTATTTTGCAATCACTATTATTTCACTTTCTATACCCTTCGAGCTATCATCGAAGAAGCCAAACATAGGAGACAGAGGGTTTATTGCTGTTTTATGACTTCAAGAAAGCCTTTGATTCTGTCCCATGTTCCCTTCTCATTCAGATTTGACGAGATCTCGGCTTCTCTACTGACACTGTCCTAGCGGTGATGGCACTCTATGAGCGAGTCTTTGGTTGCTTTCGGAGTGACACCCACCATTGGGGTGAAGCAGGGTTGCTCCCTTTCCCCCACACTTTTTGGTCTATATATTGATGAGCACGAGAGAGTCATGGAGCAGTGCGGTGATACAGGTCGTAGACTCGGTGACATTCTGATTGCCATCCTCCTATATGCAGATGATGCGGCTCTATGACTAGAGAGGGTTTTTAGAGACAATAGACAATCTTCACGATTTTTGCACTAGATGGGGATTGGGGGTTAATACTAAGAATATGGTCTTCAATACATCCAAGGTTTTTCATGTAGCGATACGTGCTTACCTTTGACGGACAGCCACTGGAGGTTGTCATCCTACACTTATTTATGAGTCCTCTTTACTGGTTTTGTATTTAGTATGAGACATTTTACTATAGCTAGACTCGGGAAGGGACACACTTCTCTTGTCCAACTAGAGAGGTTCTGTTTTTTGGAGATTTATTTGGGATGCGCAGAGTAAGTGTCAGCTTTGCACACGCCCACCAGGTGTAATAGATCCTAACACCACAGTAGGGCAAACACTAATTGATCCACCCAACCTTGCCTACTCCCTGATATAGAGTAAGCCCCTCCTAGCCCAGTGTGAGGACTGGTAGCATGCAACTGCCAAGTGTCGGCCATGTGGCACTGACGTGGCCGACTGCACGTCGGGACCCAACTGGGGGCCCTATCCTGCTGACAGGGTCCCTAGGCTGTGTTAGGCCCGCCATGGCTATGGACCGTGCTGGGGCACACTACTCACACTGTCTTGCCCTGTTGGTCATGTACGCTGGACACGACCCTGACTGTGGTATCTGACCTATCTGTGTTCTCTAGGGTTCGGCACTGGTTACGAGCTCGTAACACTCCCTCCCCCTTAAGAACCGTCTTGGTCCTCTTAGACAAAGTCTGGAAAAATCTTGCGAAGGACGCTGCCTCTTTCCCAAGTGGCATTCTCAACAGGCTGATCATTCCACTTGACCAGATATTCTCGGTATAGAGTATGACGAGTCTGCGTCTCTCTACTATCAAGAATTTCCTCTGGTTCATGTGGAGGTTGTTGAGGATCCAATGGGAGAACTAGAACACTGTCCCCTACCAGATTATCTGATCTGGTTAAGGCTTTTCGTAACTGACTTACATGAAAAACTGGAAAAACCTTACTGCTGTGTGGGAGTTCTAGTTCATAGGTGACCTCGCCTAGTCTCCTACTGATGGTAAAGGGACCACAATACCTTGGAGACAACTTAGCACACACTCCTGATTTGAGGGTTTTAGAGTCAACTGGGACTCTCAAGTAGACTTTCTCACCAGTGGAGAACTGCACATCCCGTCTGTGTGGATCTGCATAATGCCTGGCTCGATCCTGGGATTGTCTAATGCTACGCTTAGCATGTTCTATCATCTGGTTTAGGTCTTCTAAAAAGTTTCTGGCTGCTTCAACTTTTTCTTGTTTAAACCCTACAGCTGTGGGTGAGCGTGGCTGAAAACCGTACATCAGCATAAATGGGCTGTATCCCGTAGCTGAATGTTTGGTACTGTTGTAAGCAAACTCTAATATTGAGAGATACTCCTCCCAATTAGTCTGCCTCTTGCTGACGTATGCACGAAGCATATCCTCCAGCACTTGATTTACCCTTTCTGTTTGACCGTCCGTCTGTGGATGGTCAGTGGTACTCATATTAAGTTTAGTATGGAGATGATGGAATACTGCCTTCCAAAAATTTCCAGTAAACTTACTGTCCCGGTCGCTGACTATGCCGGAAGGTAGACCGTACAATTTAAATAGCCCGTCTACAAACAACCTCGCTAACTCTGGAGCTCTAACGGTTGTTTTGGTCGGAATAAAATGAGCCATTTTGGTCAGACGGTCAACTGTGACCCATATAGCGTCATTACCCTTTTGGGTTTTAGGCAGGCCTACTATAAAATCCATGGAGATACTCTCCCATTTACCAGCTGGTATTTCTAAGGGATGCAACAACCCTCCTGCCTTTAAACGCTCTGCTTTATTTACTTGACATTTCTGGCAACTGGTTACATACTGGTGGACGTCCTTTTTCATACTGGGCCAGAAAAATTGCCTACGAAGAAGCTCATAGGTCTTCTGTATGCCTGGGTGTCCCGCGCTAGGATTGTCATGACATTCATATAGGACCTGCTGCCTATAATCCTCTGAATTGGGGACACATACTCTATCTCTATAGAGCAAGTACTCATCCTGAATGGAATACTGTTTCCATTTGAATCCTTGAGTCAACTGACCCTCAACCACTGGGGTTTGCTTGGGTAATACAGGCTCAGAATCCTCAACGTCATCTGACGACGTATACTCGGACTCATCATCATCCTCAACGGAAGCTGCCGTATTCTTGGATGAACTGGCACCAGCCCCGGGAACTGGTTCTGGAGTCTGTAACTGTCTGTTCTGGACTGAGTTCCAGATAATAGAGAAGAATGCATCATGCTGGCATTTCCCTCTCAAGGACTCGAGTAACTCATTACGAATCTGAGTAAAACTCAGCTCGTTTATCATAGGCATTCTGCTAAGGGCATCTGCTACTGTATTGAATTTTCCACGCCTATATCTGATAGACATGTCAAACTCTTGCATCAACTCTGCCCAACGAGCTTTCCGACCTCTAAGCTCAGGTTGATTGCAAAGGTATCTGAGACTCTCATGGTCTGTCAGGACCTCAAAGTTGGCACCATACAAATAATGCCTCCAAGTCTTAAGGGCATGGACTATAGAAAAGAGTTCCTTTTCATAGGCACTGTACCTAGTCTGAGCTGGCTCGAGTTTTTTACTCTCGAACGCAACTGGTCGTCCACCCTGAGTTAGCACAGCGCCTACTGCAAAGTCGCTAGCATCTGTTTCGACCACAAATGGCTGATTGGGGTCGACGACTTTTAAGACTGGTGCTGTAGCTAAGGCTGTTTTGAGAGCATCAAAGCTCTCCTGTTGTGCAGACTCCCAAATGAACTCCTTTCCCTTCCCCTTAAGAAGATTTGTCATAGGGACTGCTATCTGAGCATATTCCTTGACAAATCGTCTGTAATATCCCGCGAGACCAAGAAAGATTTGAAGTTCCAAAATATTCTGAGGTCTCAGCCAACTGAGTATGGCTTTAACCTTATTTGGGTCCATCTTAATCCCATCTGAAGAGATAATGTGACCCAAATATGCTACTTCTTCAACGAAGAATTCACACTTGGATTGTTTAGCATAAAGCTTATGCTTTCTGAGCAGTCGAAACACCTTTCTGAGGTGTTTTAGATGCTCCTTCCTCGTTTTGCTGTAGACGAGGATGTCATCTAAAAATACGACTACAAACTTACCCAAGTATGGTCTGAGGACACTGTTCATCAAGGTCATAAAGGTAGCTGGAGCATTTGTGAGCCCAAATGGCATCACCTTAAACTCATAATGACCGTGACGAGTCCTAAAAGCTGTTTTCGAGACATCTTCCGATTTTATACGGACTTGATGATATCCCGATCTAAGGTCTATTTTACTGAAAAACTTAGCCCCGTCGAGTTGATCAAACAACTCGTCTGCCCGAGGCATAGGGTATTTATTCTTAATTGTGACTTTATTGAGGGCTCTGTAATCTACGCAAAGACGCATAGACCCCTCTTTCTTTTTCACCAATAGGACTGGTGAGGCCCATGGTGAACTACTGGTCTGAATTTGGCCTTTCCCAAGATAGTCTGTTAACTGCCTAGTTATTTCTTCATCCTCTGTTCGGCTGACCCGATACGGAGGTTTAGAAACAGGTGCTGTACCTGGTACTAGGTTTATTACATGATCTACCTCTCTGCTAGGTGGTAAACCATGTGGCAAATCTTCAGGAAAAACATCTTTAAATTTAGACAATAAAGTTTCTAATTTACTGATTTTCTGCTGAATAGAACTGGAAATAGAAACTTCAGGAATAAACTGAAAGTCACATAAGAATACCTGATGGTCTTCGTCTCCGATTAGCTGACAGAGCTCTGAACTGCAGACCATAGGGCTGTTGGGAACATCATGCTCCCCATGCAACTGGATCTCTCGGCCTTTATACTGAAAGCTGAGGGTGTTCTCCTGATAGTTTCTGTGGAGGGAAGGTCCTAAACTGTAGAGCCAATCTCTCCCGAGAACAATGTCTGTTCGATCCAGGTGCATTATCTGAAAGTTTATTTGATCTTGGTACCCCTGAATACCAAGATTTAACTTACTTACCATAGTTTCCCATATTTTTTTATCTTCACCCTTAGCTAATGAAACTATGTACCTATGCTGACTAGGTACTTCTGGTAGTTTAAGCTTTTTAACCAGGGTGTGGTTGATGAAATTATGGGTTGCCCCATCATCAACCATGACTCTTACTGACTGGTTACCAACTTTCCCATGCATACGTACTAGGTCATGCGGCCCAAAGCTGAAGGGTCTCGCTAGCATTGCAGAGGTCAGCTGGCAACAGTGTTCATGATCTTCATGATACACTTTGATCTCGGAAGCTGCCGAGTCACTGGGGAAACATACAGTCTGAACAAGATGCACTTGTTTTTTATCTTTTTTAGTGAAAGGCCCCTTGGGACACTGTCTGACTGTGTGTCCCTTGCCCATACACACAAAGCACAAACGTTCTTGTTTGGCTTTCTCAAAATCATCTGGTTTTAAGGGCTGTATGTGTGAAGGGCGTTTCTGAGGAGCTTCACCTTTAAATTTATCTTCTTTCTTTCTTTTTAAAAATTTCTTTTTAAATTGAAAGTCTTTCTGAGGAAGCTGCTCAGAAAGTGGTTGCTGTCTCGCTCTCTTCCTACCCACTGAATCATCATAGATTTGAGCATATCTGAGAGCTTGCTCAAGGGTAGTAGGCGAGTTTCTCTGGACCTCTACTTTATATTCATCTTTGAGGCCACGGACAAATCCTCTGATTTTTTGATAGTCATCCATATTTTTAATCTTTAAAATTGCCTCTCGATACTGCGAGATATATTGGATGAGGGACTTGTCCATTACTGTTCTTTCCCAGGCTTCCCAGGCTCTATCAAGTTCATTCTCTGGTAGAAATTCTCTTAGGAAAGCTTCTTCAAAATCTTTCCATGACCGGGGAGTCTGCCCAGTCTCCTGGAGATTTAACCACCACTTATAGGCCATAGGCCCTAAAGAAAGACTGGCCTCATTTGCTTGCAAATGGTCAGGGGTCTGTTTAAGAGCATGAATGTTCTTCCATTTGCTGAGGAAGGTTTGTAGAATATCTGCATTTCTATCCTTCTCTTCCCCATTAAAAGTAGGAGGCTTTAAATCTTTAAAAACACTGGGGTGAGACCGTAAAGTCTCATTAGGATTTTTACTCATGAGCCTAGACAAGAACATACTATATTTGGAAGAGAGGCCAAAATTGTTATAGGAGCACTTACTAAAAATAGAACCCTTCACTACATAAGGGTGCTTGGGTCCTCATTTCTCCACTTCATCCCTTGAGTGTCAGAGTGTTAGTTTTTTAGATTCTCTGTTTTTCATCTCTCGTGTTCTCTGATACGTTTTCAAAGGCTAACCAATGTCGGAGGAAATGGCAGGGACAAAACAAACGGCTAGAGATCCCAGAGTGATTGCATTGCTCCATAGGGATGCACTAGCCATCCTCGATGAGAGAGAGAGATGGGAGAGTAGAAGCAAGAGTAGGAGTCGCAGCCCAATAGCATCTCAGGAATATCCGGCCACTCAGCGTGAAGCTGAAGAGGACATGGCCCATACAGCAGCTGCACAGGAGGACCAGACTGAGTAGTAGCAGCAAGAAGACCAGCAGCAACAGGAGGACCAGCAGCAGCAGCAGCAGCAGCCACCACGACAAAAAAGCCCTTTCCCGATGGCAACTGAGTGGGAGGAAACAATGAAGTTCCTAAATGAGGAGCTTGTGGCATCGGGTGAGTTGTCGGTTCTGAATGATTCTTTCTTTCTCTGATTTACTCTCAGCCTGTAGGTCGCTGGTCTGTAGCAAGCAAGTCTGAAACTCAGACTCCTGAAAAACTTCTGAAAAACAGGGTTAAATTCTGAGATTTCTACCCTACTGTCCAGCGCTGGCCCTGCTACAATATTTCAGATCAGAACTCCTTCTAATCTACTCAGAACTTCATACGAAACTCAGATTTGAGGGCTGACTATACAGCGATGGACCTGCTCTTCCCTTCCTCTTGAATTTCCGCTCAGATCATAGTGATCTACACTCGAAAATCAGAGAGGGAAACTGATTTTTCAGCGCTGAAGCTATTGTAAAAGATATGCTTCCAAACTACTGAGAAATCCAGCAAATTGGAGGATTAGAAAGCTGATCCTACAGCGATTTTCCTCCTCTATTCTTTTCTGAGAATCTCCCAGATCTTTCCTATCTTCTGATAGCTTTCTCTACTGTTGCTCCTGAACTCCCTAGGATGGAGATGGCTCTGATACCAGTGTAATAGATCCTAACACCACAGTAGGGCAAACACTAATTGATCCACCCAACCTTGCCTACTCCCTGATATAGAGTAAGCCCCTCCTAGCCCAGTGTGAGGACTGGTAGCATGCAACTGCCAAGTGTCGGCCATGTGGCACTGACGTGGCCGACTGCACGTCGGGACCCAACTGGGGGCCCTATCCTGCTGACAGGGTCCCTAGGCTGTGTTAGGCCCGCCATGGCTATGGACCGTGCTGGGGCACACTACTCACACTGTCTTGCCCTGTTGGTCATGTACGCTGGACACGACCCTGACTGTGGTATCTGACCTATCTGTGTTCTCTAGGGTTCGGCACTGGTTACGAGCTCGTAACACCAGGGCAAGACAATGTGAGTAGTGTGCACCAATACGGGCCCACAGCGGGCCAAAGACCCACGGGCCGCACAGGCATAGAGGGCCTAATGCAGTTTAGGGACCTTGTCAGTAGGAGGGGACCCTGTCTGGCACCGACATGCAGTCGGCCACGTCAGTGCCATGAGGCCGACACTTGGCAACATGCATGCTACCAGTCCTCACACAGGGCTAGGAGGGGCTTACTCCATATAGGGAGTTGGCAAGGCTGGGTGGATCAGTTAGTGTTTGCCCTACTACTGGTAGTTGAACCTCCAGGAGACCGGGCAGACCCCCCGGTTATGGAAGGCTTTTGAAGAGGCCTTCCAGTTATGAACGTAGCCACAGCTGATCTAGATTTAGTCTATGAAAGCATCACATAAGCAAGACTTAACCCTAGAAAGCAGGAGAGAGAAAGCTTAAAGAGACTAAAGAAGGAGATCATATCATAAGCCAAGTAACAAATGACACAGAATCCCTACTTATAGCCAAGAGGAAGCCCTAAAAGGAAGCTTCCAGTGGCTAGGGCCAAACTGAGAGGGAAAATAGTGCGCCCTCCAAGAAGGCCCCCACTCTCAGTAATATGACCAAATAACCAATATAGTGAATCATAGGGCCCAAGGCCAATAATATGGTCTAAATGTCAATAATAGGGCCCAAGGCCAACCATATAGTCTAAATGTCAAATAATGAATAGAAAAGGGCCCAAAGCCTGCCTATGCATAAAGTAAAGTAAATGTAAATGGACATGGCGAATGTAATGAGCCGAGTCCATAACTCTCCCCGACACAAAAATAAGACCCAACTGCCATAAAGGATTGGATCAAGTAACAGCAAGCCCTGGAGGATCAACTGGAACAACATCTGGTGTAGTAACAACTGGAGCAACAGCTGATGTAGAGGAATCAACAAGTGCGGCAAGAGCACGAGCCTGATCCACAAGTGACGGTGTATGATAAAAGACATCAATAGGCTCCCATGCGGCCTCCTCAACAGGACGACCATCCCACTGGACTAGGAACTGAATCTGCCGGCGGCGTCGACTATGATGCAAACGCACCTGAAGGATAGCAGCAGGTAATAAAGGAAAGAGATCCGGTGCAGTAGGAAACTCAGCATCACGAGGAGCATCATCCTCAATAACAGCACGTAATAAACTGACATGGAATATATCACAGGCACGTGTGGAAGCAGGAAGCTGAAGACGATATGTAACTGGACTAAGAACCTCCAATATACAATAAGGCCCATAATAACGTGGTGCAAGCTTCTCAGTAGAAGCATGGCCCTGAATAAAATGATGACGTGCAAATCGTAGGCGTAGATATACCATATCACCAACATGAAACTCAACATGACGTCGATGACGATCAACTGAAGCCTGATAACGTTGCTGGACCTGCTGCAAATGGGAACTGGCCTGGAGAATAAGCTCGCGAGCACCTGATAGAAATGAAGACAGTGTCACAGGTGTATCCTCGGGAGGAAGAGGAATACCAGGTAAAAGAGGTGCATAACCATGAGATAATAAAAATGGTGCAACGCCGGTGCTGGTACTAACAGAGCTGTTATAGCTATACTCTGCCAAACATAAGTGCTGATCCCAATCCTTCCCTGAAGGAATAACAAAATGGCGCAAATAATCCTCAAGGAACCTGTTAAGGACCTCAGACTGCCCATCAGAAGTAGAATGATAAGCAGACCCCATAAAAAGCTGTACATCCAATATATGCATAAGCTCTGTCCAGAACAATGATGTAAACTTACTATCCCGATCAGAAAGGATAGTACGAGGAAACCCATGTAGGCGAAATATCTCTGAAAGGAACAAGCGTGCACACTGCTCTGCTGTGATAGTACTGCGGACGGGTATGAAATGTGCCTGTTTCGAGAACTTGTCAACTACCACCATACATGAATCGTGACCACGACGGGTGCAGGGAAGGCCAATGATGAAGTCCATAGAAATATCAGTCCACTGGCGGTGAGGAATAGGCCAACTCTGAAGCAAACCAGCGGACTTAGCACGGGAGTACTTATTACGTAAGCAGAAAGGACAGGTACGAATAAGTACAACAAGCTCTTTCCTAAGGGATGGCCAATAGAAATGATCCTTAAGACGAGCATAAGACTTCTGAAAACCAAAATGACCCCCAACTGGGGACGAATGAGCATCCGACAACAACTGAGAACGGATACCCAAAGAACTAGGAATACAAAGAGAACCATAATGATAAAGACGGTGGTCAACAATGGAATAACCCTGATGAGGTGAAGACGACATAGGTGGAGCAGAACTATAAACATCACGAAAATCAGAACATGTAAGATAAGCAAATAGAAGATCATCAAACTAGGAAGGGATCGTGGCAACAAGGGTATTCAATAAAGCAGGAAGTCTAGACAATGCGTCAGCAGCAGTGTTAGCACGACCAGGACGATACAAAATAGAAAAATCAAAAGATTGTAAAAACTGCAACCAACGAAACTGACGATCACTAAGATCACGCTGGGAGAAGAGATAACGTAAGGACTGATGATCAGTAACGATATCAAAAGGAACACGGTACAGGTAATGGCGCCACTTCTTAAGAGCATAGATAATGGCAAGAAGCTCTTTCTCATGGACAGAATAACGTTGCTCATAAGAGCGTAAACGACGTGACTCATAAGCAATAATACACTGAGACTGACGAAGCAAGGCACCCAAACCAACATTACTAGCATCGGTCTCAACAATAAATTTCTGATCAAACTGTGGTAAACACAGGACAGAGGCCTCCACAACAGCACGACGAAGAGTGTCAAAGGCGAACTGACAATCAGAAGTCCAAACAAAAGCACTAGACTTCTTCAAAAGGGCATGAAGAGGGGCAGCCACAGTGGCAAAGTGAGGAACAGGACGACGAAGGTGAGTAGCGAGACCAAGAAACATACGAACATGGTGGGGATAAGGTCATAGTGCTCCAGAGGAATGATATAAAGATCTGCCTGTCCAAAAAAATCACCAATGCGGTAGGATAATCCCTGAAACATCTGAGAACTAGGAAATGAGTGAGAACTGGCAACCTCGACTGTGAGAGGCTGTGGAGCAGGAATAGGTGAAGCGCGTATCCGGCTGAGAACATAACTGCTGATAAAGGAATGAGTGCTGCCGGTATCAACTAAAGCAATATACTCACGACCAGTAATGCGCACACGTAGCCGAATGGAGCGAGGACCGGGGCACCCTGTCCAGGTAGCATAAGCAAGCTGAGCATGGCAAGTAGCAGGAAGTAAATCAGTAGAAGGCTCAGGAGATAGATCAGGCTCATCAGATATATGAATGTAGATATCGGACTCATCTAGGGTAGTGCCCTCATGGTAGAAAACAGCAGTAGAAGTAGGCAGGGGCTGGCGGCAATCACGGGCAATGTGGTCAGGACTCTTACAACGAAAGCAAAGACGCTTATGCTGAATGTCAGCGAACTGCAGACGTGTAACGTCGGACAAAAGCAGGACGAGGAGGCGGAGGGCGAGGAGCGGGAGAAGTAAGAGAAGAGGTCGGGACGACAGTGGATGGGGCAGATGGGGCCGGAGATGGTAGAGGTGAAAGAGATGGACGGGGTCGGGAAAAGCGCAAGGGAGCAGGATCAGGGTACTTATGCTGTAAAGTACTAGCAAGGGACATGGCCTCAACAAGTGTGGGTGGACGGAAAGAAGAGACATCGTATCGTAGAGCACCACGAAGTCCAGCAATGTAGCGAGAAATAAGCTCGGTGGGCTGAAGATCTGTAAAGAGGTAGGAAAGGTCCATAAACTGATTTGTATAGGAAGAAAAATCACCAGTCTGAGTAAGACTACGGAATATATCACGCTGGCGGCTCAGCCACTGAGGGTCAATCATAGCATGACGAAGATCACGACGAAAGGTAGGCCATAACTGGAGACCGTCCCGATCAGGGTCAAGTCGGTAGACCCGCCACCAAGTGGCAGCACGTCCATCTAAATGTAAGGCGGCTAACTGGATCTTCTGAGGATCAGTCTTAGGGTAAATCTGAAAATAAGTATCAAGCTTTGCAAACCAATTCTCTAACAAGTTCCCGTCAGAGGAACCAGAATAGGTGGCAAGCTGTACCCGATCACGAAAATCTCGAGCAAAATGTGGCTCAGGAGCTAGATGTCGTGGAAAATGTGACTCAGGAGCTGTAGGACGTGGAAAACCGGGTGGTGGGTTAGGTGGAAAATGAGGCCCACCGCCAAAGGAAGTAGACGAGGATGGAAGTCCAAATGGAGACCCAAATGATGAATGAACAGGGGCTTTGCCAGGTCCATGTGGCTGTAAGGAATCAATCTGTGACTGCATAGTGGCAAAGCCGGTCTGTAGAGTGGTAAAACCGGTCATCATTTGGTCGAAACGACTACTGAGGAGAGTAAGAGAGTCACGCATATCAGCAAACTGTTCATCTAAAGGTCCGGAATGACTCGCAGGTGTAGTGGGTGAGCTAGCCATGAGGAAGAAAAAGTAAGCGAGAAAAGAAATGTGCTAAACAATTGGACGAACTGAAGGAGAGGACATAAGTCGTCACAACAGGCACGCCAATGAAAAGACACAATAGAACTCGCGATGTAAGATGAACGGAAAGGACAACTAAGTAAGAAATACCTCGTAACCACAATCGGAAGTGAGCTGAAAAATAGCGGCGATATGTCGAGGTACCGGGCAGCCTCCCAAAAAGATGCTAAGGGCCCGACAACGTGGAGTAAACGGTGGGTAAAAGTATGGGAAACAATAATGGACTATGGGGCTGGAAAGGGAGCAGCCAAGGAAAGGAAGTGATAACAAAAAGGAGGTATGGGCAGCGAGGAAACAAGGCTGAAAAATCAGAGATCGCCCTTCAAGGGTAAAAAAAAGTTTGCGATAAAGATGGGGAGCAATCCCGATGCGCGATGAAGTTGGGTGGGAGTGGCTTTTTAAGCATCTAGGCGTGTTTCTATTGTCCGGGGTTGGCTTGCGAACACAGACAGCAGTGTAGGAGGGTGAGCTGAAATTTGAGGCGGATGTAGGGCGCCAGCTATGGTGGAGTGTGGGCGTCCAAGAGAGGTAGTAAACGGCAAAAAAAAATTGGATCAAAAAGATGGGTTGGTAGGGCGCTAGGAGTGGCTGATGGAAGGTGGCGAACAGGGGAGGAAAAAGGCTGAAAATGCAGCAGTAGGCAGCCAGCAAGAGGGCGCTAGCAATGGGCAGCAAGTGGGCGCCTGTCCTCCTCCGATCCGTCGTGAAAATCTGCAAGACAAGTGTGGAGAAATGCTGAAGATCCGGCTGAAAAATGGTGAAGATCCAAGCTGAAGATGGGCGCCCTCCTGTGAGAGAAAAATCTGCTCAATGGAGATGCTCAGGAAAGTGCTCTGATACCAAGTTATGAACGTAGCCACGGCTGATCTAGATTTAGTCTATGAAAGCATCACATAAGCAAGACTTAACCCTAGAAAGCAGGAGAGAGAAAGCTTAGAGAGACTAAAGGAGATCATATCATAAGCCAAGTAACAAATGACACAGAATCCCTACTTATAGCCAAGAGGAAGCCCTAAAAGGAAGCTTCCAGTGGCTAGGGCCAAACTGAGAGGGAAAATAGTGCGCCCTCCAAGAAGGCCCCCACTCTCAGTAATATGACCAAATAATCAATATAGTGAATCATAGGGCCCAAGGCCAATAATATGGTCTAAATGTCAATAATAGGGCCCAAGGCCAACCATATAGTCTAAATGTCAAATAATGAATAAAAAAGGGCCCAAAGCCTGCCTATGCATAAAGTAAAGTAAATGTAAATGGACATGGCGAATGTAATGAGCCGAGTCCATAACTCTTCCTACGAGAGTTCCTACTAGAAAATTTGCTTGATAGAACCTAGGAAGCCTAGGAGAAACAACCATGGACAAATCCTTAACCCAATACATCTCGTAGTATCGAGAAGCCATATCAAAGATTAAAAATATGGATGACTATCAGAAAGTCAGAGGGTTTGTCCGTGGGCTTCGAGATGAGTATAAAGTAGAGGTTCAGAGAAATTCGCCTACTTCCTTAGAGCAAGCTATAAGATTTGCCCAAATCTATGATGATCTAGTGGGCAGGAAGAAGGCGAAACAACAACCCTCTTCTGAGCAGCCTTCTCAAAAGGGTTTTCAATTTAAAAAGAAATTTTTGAAAAGAAAGGAAGAAGAAAAACCTAAAAACTATACTCCTCAGAAACGCCCATCACCCTGGTGAACAGTGTCCTCAAACCAAACTTAGGCAAGTTCGTAGTCGTATTTTTAGATGACATCCTCGTGTATAGTAAGACGAGGAAGGAGCATCTCAAACACCTCAGAAAGGTGTTTCGGCTACTCAGAAAGCATAAGCTTTATGCAAGAAGACTAAGGGTGAAGAAATAGCTTATTTGGGTCACATTATCTCGGCAGATGGGATTAAGATGGACCCCAGTAAGGTTAAGGCCATACTTAGTTGGCCGAGACTTCAGAGTATTTCAGACCTAAAGTCTTTCTAGGCTTGTCGGGGTATTACAGACGATTTGTCAAGGAATATGCTCAGATAGCAGTTCCTATGACAAATCTTCTTAAGGGGAAGGGGAAGGAGTTCATATGGGAGTCCGCACAACAGGAGAGCTTTGATGCTCTCAAAACAGCCATAGCACTCGTCGAATCCCAATCAGCCATTTGTGGTCGAAACAGATGCCAACGACTTTGCAGTTGGTGCTGTACTAACTCAGAATGGACGACCAGCTGCGTTCGAAAGTAAGAAATTCGAACCAGCACAGACTAGGTATAGTGCCTATGGAAAAGAGCTCTTTTCTACCTTTGCAATCAGCTTGAGCTCAAAGGTTGGAAAGCTCTTCGGGCTGAGTTAATGCAAGAGTCTGATATAGTTACGGACTACAGGATACAGGCCTACTGGGCTACTCTGCATATATTCCGCAGGCCTCTTTACATTTACTGTTGGTTATGTATATTTCTGGTTACGCATTTTATATTAGTCATGTATAGGCCCTAGAGCCTTTTTATATGCTTATGACCCGCACTGGGTCCTTTTTAATGACATTGACTGGCCTTGGGCCCTTATTATATGGTTATATGTGGAGTGGGGGCCCGTAGGAGGCGCACTATTTTCCCTCCACATTTTGCCTCCCTTTACTTTTGAATTCCTATTTTAGGGTTCATTGGTAGGGTATTTATAGGGGCATTTGTACACTCATTTTTCAGATTATTGATTGGTATTGCTTGGGCTCTTTGTGGGAGAACCTATTGTCTTGTCTATTGCTTGTAGGGCTTTAGTCTATTGCTGTCTTTTATGCTTCATTGATTCAACACCTGAGATTTTGATCATAACTTGGTATCAGAGCACTTTCTTGATTGCTGAATTTCAGAGCTGATTTTCTGATTGGGTGCCCATTTTCCTTGCTGATTTTTCTCTCTTTGATGAGGGCTTTCGTCTCTTTGCTTCAGCAACATTCAGCACAGTTTGGAGGAGGACCAACTCCCATCAGAGCATTTTCCTTGGCGGAGCTTTAGCAGATAGTTAGCGGAAGTACTTCCGCTAAATTTGGCAGCCGAATTTTTTTTTTTTTTTTTGGGCAGATTATTTCTGGCGCACGAGTTCCAAATCCTTTTCCCTCTTTTTTTTTTTGAATCCTCCATTTGATTCAGGGAGAGGATTCCCAACCATCTTTTCAGCATTGATTGGAGGCTGTCCAACTCCCTACTTCATCACATTTTTCAGCCATTGTTCCAGTAGAGTTTCAGCCATATTTCAGTTTTGATTGGAGGCTGTCCATCGCCCTATTTCATCATGTTTTCCACAGATTTCCAGCCATATTTTCAGCATTGATTGGAGGCTGTCCAGCGCCCACTTTCATTCTCCTTGTGGTCACATTTTCCAGCCAGCTCTTCGCACACGCTTGGAGCTCTATCGAGAGGTATCTTTGCTGGTTTTTCCTTGCTTTCCACACCTTTTCTTGACATGTGTCATTTCCTTTCTTGCTCTTAGTGTCGTTTGTGTACCTAAAGCGTATTTGGGGTGACGACAAAAGTCCGCTCCCTCCGATATTAAGCTTTTCTTACACTCTCTTCACTTCCTGCATTCCTTGACCATGGGTACTTCCCCTACATCTTCTAAGCCTCGCATACCGTCTATTCCCAGATATTTCTACATTGGAGCTCATCTCTCGCTACGTTGCTGGTCTACGAGGCGCACTCAGGTATGATGTTTCTTCTTTTTTTCCACTTACTCTTTCTCACGCCATCTCCCTTGCTACCGCACTGCAGCACAAGTACTCTCCCATCTCTTCCTCTGTTTCTCGTCCTTCGCGTCCTTTCACACGTCCTATTTTTTCCTCTCCATCCTCTGCTAGTCCCACATCTGTCAGTTCACCTTCGTCCACTCTTCCTTCTGCACCACGTCCTCCTTTTTCTCCTCGTCCTGTTTTGTTCGTCGCTACTCACAGCCTGAGATGTTTGAGATCCGTGAAAAGCGCTTATGTTTCAACTGTAAGAGTCCTGATCATATCGCCCGTACGCAGATGTATCAGCAGCTTTCATATCGGATTGGAGACTTCCTTGGTCAGGCAGATTTTCATATTATTCCACTTACACGGTACGATCTTATCCTCGGTGCTGATTGGTTTGCATCCCTTGGTGCGGTTACAGTAAACCTCCAGCAGCAGACATTGACATTCTCTCATGATGGTACTCAGCATATATTTTCCGGTATTAATTCTCGGCAGGACTATCAGCTTATTTCCGGGAAGCAGTTCATACGGAGCCTCCCGCAGGCCCCCAGTGTGGCTATTCTTTCTGTTCAGCCAGTTCAGCCTATTGCGGATGCACCACCTTTGCCACAGGTATTTTCTGAACTGTTGCGTGAATTTGAGCATGTTTTTAGAGAGCCAACTCAGTTACCACCTTTACGAGATGTCAACCACCATATAGACCTTGTTTCCTCTGCATCACCTCCTTCTCGTCCTCCTTTTCGTATGTCTATTGTTGAGCGCGAGGAAGTCCAGCGTCAGGTGTCTGATTTATTACGTCAAGGCCTTATTGTTCCTAGCCACAGTCCTTTTGGTGCTCCTGTTTTACTTGTTGATAAGAAGGATGGTACTAAACGTCTATGTATTGATTATCGTGCTTTAAATAAACTTACTATCCGTAATCAGTACCCTATCCCTCATATGGATGACCTGTTTGACCAGTTAGGCCAAGCCAAGATCTTTTCTAAACTTGACCTCCGTTCCGGTTATCACTAGATTCGTATGCATCCTCCTGATGAGCACAAGACAACTTTCCGTACCCACTTTGGTCTGTATGAGTTTCGTGTCCTTCCTTTTGGTGTTACCAATGGCCCGCCCACTTTTCAGAATGTCATGAATGACATTTTTCGTCCTCTGCTTGGAAAGTGTGTCATTGTTTATTTTGACGATATCCTCATTTATAGCACCACTCTCTCTCTCTTCATGTTCAGCACGTTCGTTCTGTTTTTGTTTTGTTAGTTACTCATCATCTGTATGCTAAACGTTCTAAATGTTCTTTAGCTGTTGTACAAATCGAGTTTCTGGGCTTCTTTGTTACTAATGGTACTGTTTGTCTCGACCCTCGTAAGGTCCGTTCTATTCTTTCATGGCCTGTGCCTGCTGATGTTCATGATGTTCGTATGTTTCTTGGTCTTGCTATCCATCTTCGTAAACCAGTTACTCATTTTGCCACTCTTGCATCTCCTTTGCATGCTCTGTTGAAAAAGGAAACTTCGTTTGCTTGGACTCCCGCATGTCAGTCGGCTTTTGATACTTTGAAGGTTAAGCTTACCACTGCCCCTGTTTTATGTCTTCCAGATTTTTCCTAGCGTTTTGCTGTTGAGACTGATGCTAGTTCCACAGGATTAGGTGCTTTGTTACGTCAGCGTCAGTGTGTTATTGCATATGAATCCCGTCGTCTTCGTTCGTATGAGCAGCGCTATTCCACTCATGAAAAAGAGTTGCTTGCTATCATTTTTGCTTTAAAGAAGTGGCGTCATTATCTGTATCGTGTTCCGTTTGATGTTTTTACTGATCACCAGTCACTTCGTTATTTGTATACACAAAAGGATCTTAGTGATTGTCAGTACCGTTGGCTTCAGTTTTTACAGTCCTTTCATTTTGATATTCATTATAAGCCTGATAAAAGTAACGCTGCTGCTGATGCTTTGTCTCGTTTACTTGCTCTTACTTACAGTCTTGTTACGTCTCCCCACTCTTGGTATGATGATCTTCCTTAGGCTTATGCCACATGTCCAGATTTTCGTGATGTTATGTCGTCTGCCTCTCGTCCTTCCTCTCACCCTCACCAGGTTTATTCCATTGTTAATCATCGTTTGTTTCACTATGGTTCGTTATGTATTCCCAACACTCTCGACATACGTCCACAACTCCTTCTTGATGCCCATTCCTCTCCTGTTGGTGGCCATGTGTTTCAGAAGTTTGAAAGAACATTGGCCTTCCATGAAGCATGAGCTTTCCCACCTTATTCATACTTGTGATTTTTGCCTTCGTAACAAGTATTCCCGTGAAAAACCTGGCGGTCTCCTTCAAAGTTGGCCTATTCCTTCCTGCCAGTGGACTGATATATCTATGGACTTCATTTTAGGTCTTCCCCGTACTCAGCGTGGTCATGATTCTTGTTTGGTGGTAGTTGATAGGTTCTCTAAACAAGCTCATTTCATACCAGTCAGACGTACTATTATAGCAGAGCAGTGTGGTCGTATATTTATTTCTGAGATTTTCCGCTTATGTGGTCTCCCACGATCTATACTTACTGATCGGGATACCAAGTTTACATCAGGATTTTGGATAGAGCTTATGCGTATCTTGGATGTTAGGATACTTAGAGCTGCTACTCATTTACAGCATATTCAGCAGCGGTACAGGACCATTGTTGATCGTCATCGGCGCCATGTTGAATTTGCAGAGGGAGATACTGTTTTTCTCCGGTTACGTTTTGCTCGCCATCGTTTTGTACAGGGTCTTGCTTCTACTGAGAAGCTTGCACCGCGCTATTATGGGCCTTTTCAGATTCTTGAGCGCCTCAGTCCAGTTACATATCGTCTTGAGTTACCTGCTGCTACTCGGGCTTGTGATATCTTTCATGTCAGTTTATTACGTGCTGCTATTGAGGATGATGCTCCTCGAGATTCCTCATTTCCTACAGATCTAGAGCTTTTTCCATTCCTGCCAGCTGCTATTTTATAGGTGCGCTTATTGCATAGTCGTCGCCATCGGCAGGTTCAGTTTTTGGTCCAATGGGATGGTCGTCCTATTGAGGAGGCTACTTGGGAGCCCATTGATGTTTTTTATCATACCCCTATCCTGGCTGATCAGGCTCGCTCACTTGCAGCTACCATTGCTTCTCGGGATGCTCCGGCTTCTCTTGATGTTCCTTTCTCAGATGGGATATCTTGATGCAGTATTTTTCTCTAGCACTGGTTCTTATCTTATTTTGCCTACATTGGGGGCAATGTTCTTTATAGCCAGGGAGAGTTACGAACTATAGGATACAGGCCTACTGGGCTACTCTGCATGTATTCCGCAGGCTTCTTTACATTTACTGTTGGTTATGTATATTTCTGGTTACGCATTTTATATTAGTCATGTACAGGCCCCAGAGCCTTTTTATATGCTTATGACCCGCACTGGGTCCTTTTTTATGACATTGACTGGCCTTGGGCCCTTATTATATGGTTATATGTGGAGTGGGGGCCCGTAGGAGGGCGCACTATTTTCCCTCCACATTTTGCCTCCCTTTACTTTTGAATTCCTATTATAGGGTTCATTGGTAGGGTATTTATAGGGGCATTTGTAAACTCATTTTTCAGATTATTGATTGGTATTGCTTGGGCTCTTCATGGGAGAACCTATTGTCTTGTCTATTGCTTGTAGGGCTTTAGTCTATTGCTGTCTTTTATGCTTCATTGATTCAACACCTGAGATTTCGATCATAACTGATATGTCTATCAGATATAGATGAGGGAAGTTCAATACAGTAGCAGATGCCCTCAGTAGAATGCCTATGATAAACGAGCTGAGTTTTACTTAGATTCATAGTGAGTTACTCGAGTCCTTGAGGGGAAGTGTCAGCATGATGCTTACTTCTCCACCATTTGGAGGTTAGTCCAGAGCATACAGTTACAGACTTCAAAACCAGTTCCCAGGGCTGGGGCTAGTTCATCCAAGCAAACGGCAGCTTCCGTTGAGGATGATGAGCCCGAGTATACGTCAAATGACGTTGAGGACTCAGAGTCTATTTTACCCAAGCAAACCGCAGTGGTTGAGGGTCAGTTTTCTCAAGGATTCAAATGGAAACACTTTTCCATTCAGGATGAGTACCTGCTCTATAAAGATAGAGTATGTGTCCCCAGTTCAGAGGATTATAGGCAGCAGGTCCTATATGAGTGTCCTTTTTAGCTCGGTCTCTCATCTGCGATCTCGTACCATGAGAAGGCCCTATAAACTTAGAGTCAGCTTGGCCTACAACCACCTGTGATGCTCCGCTCCTCCATACAAACAATAAACTCAACCCCCCCCCCCCCCCCCCCCCCCCCGCGTGGAACCTCTCGATTGCGCTCTGGGCCTAAGTGACTGGGTGGCTGGCTTCTCATGTGTCTCAGTATTGGGGTCCACCAACAAGTCATCTATAAAATCCCCCTGACCCTCATCCCCCCTCTTGTCCTCCCCCTCGGTATCTCCCTCCTCCACCGACTCCTCTTGGTAATCAACCCCCAACTCCTCTCCACCCCGCTCATCATCCCTCTCCTCAACCCTACTTTGCCTCTCTTGCCCCCTATCCGCTCTCCAATGACGACGCAATGCCTATGCATCTGCCTCTGCCTGCCTATGCATCTCTCTATAGATCTCCTCGTCTAGCTCATCCTGTGTAAGTGGTGCGCGAAGAGCAGGACTGCTAAGTCCACCATGTAAGAGTTAGGGTTCACTTGCAATTCAAGTACCCCAAGAGTTAAAATCGTACATCAAGGAGCTGCACATTGAACCATAACAAACTATTGCATTTCAAGCATGCCAAAATGTTGGTTCACCTCGATTAGCTCGGTACCCTCTGCATGTGTGCGTCTCAAACACCAACCGCCTGGACTGCTCAATGGATAGCCTATTCCTCCTCTTCGTGTGATGCGTGGCCGATAAACTCCAGTTCTGCTCACAGGCTGGGTGCTGGTTTCTTCAGGTCCAGGTGCGAGGAGGTGTGTAATAGGGCCAGCACGCGCTTCTTCCTAATGATGAAGCCGACCACTCACATGGCCTGAGAAGTGATTTGCAAGACAAACATGCAACAAAAGGTGAATGGCCAAGGGGGGTCAAGAGCTAATAAGAGCAACATGTTAAGCACAAAAGATGGTAAGCTTGGCAAAGAAAATTATACCTGGCGGATCCATGGAAGTGCACGGAGGTCGTGCATGAGGAGATCAATGCAGTGTGTAGCACATGGCATCCACACAATGTTGGGGTAGTTCCTCATCACATCACTCCCATTTGCCTGTAGTTTGATGCGTTGTCTGTGACAACTTGAACTACGTGGGGCCCCAATGTCAGCAACTATAGTGCCGACTGCCTCGTAGATGAGGTCGCTTGTGATGGCTGCGCCATCGCGAGTGGCATCCACGCCGCACATGAAGACTGTGCCAAGCAGGAAAGAGACCAAGATATTGACGATGAATTGTCGACGTCGCTCAATATCAAGCCATATCTACCAAAAAATATCCATCATTCATTAGACATATGCGAAGACTACGTTTTTCCAAAATGAAATACATGCAGAACGTTCAAGGACAAGATTCTTACCTTTGCCATGCCGTGTCAATGGAAATAAGCTCTTGCGTGATGTTCTCCTCCTCCTGACATAAGAGACTCGTGCGCAATGCCCCTCGCTTGGGAGGCTTCCATGTAGTATCCATTGATGTGGGAAGACGACAAAGCTCCCTAAATGCCCATTTGTTAGCAACTGCAAAAGGAATGCTGCACTAGTAAAAAAATCGGCCAACCTATCTAGTACATTGGGCATGTAGCTCTTTGCCACCCAAAACGCTCCAGGGTCTGCTGCGACCTGGGCCTAACCCTCTCTGTTGTACATAGGACTGTTGTGGCCTAGCATGCCCTATGGTGCAGTGGATGGACCAACTGAAGGAGTGTCTGATGGTGGAGCATCAAATGTTGGATCTTTCTGCCTCTCTCCAGTGGGATCATCCTCGTGAAATGGTGCATCTGCTAATGGTGATGATGTGGGATGGGAAGGGCCTGCCTCTGATCTTGAAGGACGATGAATTACATGTGGACCTGATGAACTAGGCCCTAATGCTACGACTGGAACGGGAGGAGCAGCTCTTGGACCATGTATAGCACCTAGACTATGCTCTGCTGTTGCCCTCGGAATATAACCCTCTGTTGGTCTCACTGTCACAGTGGATGAACCAGCGGGCCCATACATATCCATCAATCTCTGGGCGTCCTCATCAGATATCCTGGGGCAAGGAGCCATGCCCAAATGTCGCCCATCTGGCCCTTTGAGCCGCAATAGGTGAGCCCTATCCTTGGTGAGAGATCCAGTGAAGATCCCACAGTGCAAGCATCTCCATCTGCAGGTACTTGAATGATGGTGAGTACCCATGTCGCCCTCTGTGAGCTCAACTTCTGCCCAAATGGCCCTACCAGCGACATGCATCCAATCACTATGGAATCAATCCTGCAAAAGAAGAACCAAACAAGCAAATGTTTAGTACATTTTCCAAACCCTAAACATTTGCATATATAATTCCACATTGAACCATTTGTACAACAACTCTCAAAACTTGTGGCAACACGACATCCAAGAAACACCCTAAAATCTGCTTTTTAACAATGCATTCAAGTTGGAAACATCGCATAGCTTCTTGCTCGTCAGAGCAAACATTTCAAGCATTCTTGTAAGCATGAAAAAACATAGTGTAGCATCAAACTGCACCTCATTTGAATGCCTACAAATCAGTTCACAATGAGGGCAAAAAACACATGGCATTGGGAACTTTCACTGCGGACGATAACGGGCAAAATAATAGTGTAGGAGTCTCTATAGGCACGAAGAAACACGGCGTAGCATCAAATGGCACCTCAATCGGTCGCCTACAGGTAACTTTACAAAGGGGGCCAAAAAATACGTGGATTTTGGGTGATACATTCACATCTTTCATTATGAGTGGTAACGACTAAAAATAATGTTGTAGGTCCAAAGAAAGGTTGTTTAGAACAAACACCCACCCGAATCCGTTGCCTACAGCTCACTCTATTAATTTGCAAAAAGAGAAGCCTAAAACTCACCAAAAGGCTCCGTTTGCCGATTTCTCGCTCTGTGCAACTCAAACTCCATTGCGACTATGCACAATGCCTCCGAATCGCCGAGTAGATGCTCGTCGAAGTGCTGCAATCTGCCCTCCAGCAAGAACTTTGGGAATCCCCTCTCTCTTGGGAGCCCACGGCCCACTGTTCTAAAAACCAAGTTTAAGTAAACTTTTTTTTTGGAAAATCGTATCTACATCGCGAATCGTGATTCTCGTTATTCGCAATTTGCGAACCGCGATTCACGGAGCCCATAATATATATATATATATATATATATATATATATATATATATATCTAAGGAAGCGGATGGCAGACGCGAACGCACGCGCGTCCACGTCCGATTTTTTCAAATTTTTTTTTCAAAAAAAAATAAAAAAATACAGGCACTTGCCCACACTGTCCCCCATTTTAAAAGCAAAATAAAAGCAATTTATGGCCCTGTTTTTCCCCTGGAATTCATTATCACAGGCTGTCTGGCACCCACCTGCCTCCTGTTAAAAAAAAGAAAAACGGTACCAAAAAAATTTGCAAAAAAATTTGCAACAGACCTAACCACTGGGCCATGCCTCTCATAACTGAGATATTACTAAACAACCATGAACAATGAGCAGTTCATAAATTATTACGAACCTTCATTGGGAACTAAGCTCCAAAAAAGCGGCAAAGAGAGATCTGAGGGTGGTTTCGAGTGAAGATGATGGTTTGTATGGCAAACATATTACAAGTTTAGGGCTTAGGGTGCATCAGTGACTGTCTCAAAGAAGTGAATGCTCACCAGAGGATTGGGGAGAGGTGAACGCTCACCAGAAGAGTGACAAGTTGGGCTCGCCAGAAGAGTGATAAGCTCTCAAGACAGGAAACCACAAGACCGACACACTACTATGTAGACTTATACGATGAGATCGCCCCCCCCCCGAATGAACTTCAACAGCTTACTAACTACTTATGCAAAACCCTTATCTGGTAATGGCTGCAATGTCCATACCTCATTTTTTTTCATGGATTCCATCTCCTCATTCATGGCTTGGATCCATTTATCCTTGTTTGGACATTCAATTGCTTTCTCGAATGTTTGTGGTTCTCCACTAAATCCACAAAACTCTTCAAAAAAAAATTAAAAAAATACAGGCACCTGCCCACATTGTCTCCCATCCCAAAAGCAAAATAAAAGCAATTTATGGCCCTTGTTTTTCCGCTGGAATTAATTATCAGAGGGTGTCTGGCACCCACCTACCTCCTCCTGTTAAAAAATAGGAAAACGGTACCAAAAAAATTTGCAAATAAATCTGCAACAGACCTAACCACTGGGCCATGCCTCTCATAACTGAAATATTACTAAACAACCTTGACTAATGAGCAGTTCATAAATTATTACGAACCTTCATTGGGAACTAAGCTCCAAAAAAGCGGCAAAGAAAAATTTGAGGGTGGTTTTGAGTGAAGATGATGGTTTGTATGGCAAATATATTATTGGCTTAGGGCTTAGGGTGCATTAGTGACTGTCTCAAAGAAGTGAATGCTCACCAGAGAATTGGGGAGAGGTGAACGCTCACCAGAAGAGTGACAAGTTGGGCTCACCAGAAGAGTGACAAGCTCTCAAGACAGGAAACCACAAGACCGACACACTACTATGTAGACTTATACGATGACATCGGTTTCCCCCCGGATGAACTTCAACAACTTACTAACTACTTATGCAAAACTGTGTCATTCACTACAGAAAACCACAAGACCTATACGGTACTGTGACTCGGTTTCTCCCCGGATGAACTTCAACAGCTTACTAATTACTTATGGCACTACTTCAACACGCTACAATACGCTGTTGAAATTTTGCGTACCAGCACGGGGGCTCCGAAACATCTCCCAATTTTCAGGTCCCGAGCGGACAAAGTGTCCCTGAAGCCCTGTTTAACGTCGAACTTCGGACGGACATTGCGAGCCGACCGTCGGTCGTTTCCTCGTCCTGTTTGTTCCCACAGGTTCATATCGAGGTTGTTCACTGGCCGAAACAGACGGCACCTGAAACGGATTCTGTTTGGAGAAACAGGGCCGTCGGACGGAGAGTTGCAAAACTAGTCCATTTCGCTTGACCTGATTGCGCTTCTCTCCAGTCGAAGGGCCATTTTGACCGAACGATACCCGAATTGAGCCAGGCTTGATCCCTTGGGTTCGTATCGGGATCACGAACCTGTGGACTGTGTTTCCGGACCATTGATGCATTCTACACAATACCATGGCCTATGTGATGAGATAGACTTAGGGTTTGGGGTGGTACGTCACGTGGGCAACTAATCGGAGCATGTCCTGGTAGATGTTCGCCGACACAACGAACGGAAGCAAGAAGCAAAATTTCACGAGAGCTAGCGAGAGATAATGGGGCGACTACCGGAGCTGCAGCTACGTGCCCTCACGGTCCTCGGACCTGCTCCCTCCCGCCCCAGCTGGCGAGGGCGAGGAAACGCAGCGGATTGGAATTAACTTCACCGCAGAACAACTGGCCATGGTCCGGGGAAGGGTCCCTCGTCGTCGGGCCAGCCAGTAGGTCTTCTGGTTCCCTGTAGTGAATGGCATAGTTATGATGACCATCCACTCTTCTGGTGACCATTCACTCCCTGTGGTGAATGGCACGGTTCTGACGACCATTCATCACTGTTAGCAGCAGTTGTTTTCATCATGCTACGGAATCGGGGACACACACCACACAAACACCTCAAAACGCGCTAAAATATTGGCCTTTTGTTTGGTTTAGGGTTTGGGGAACAAACGACCAGAAGGAGGATACCAAAGATACTGTTGAGCAAGATTCTGATGATGACGAGGAGTACAAGCCTTCAATTAGCCACGAAGAAAGTTCCAGCTCTTCCATAAGTCTGAAGTGTGCCAGAAGTATTGAAGTTGCTTGGTATATGACAGGGACGGTGTGAGTGAAAGTCAGTTAAAGCATGTTTTGCAAAAAGAACACAGTTTGAAAGGAAATTTTATGGGCTTCAATAGCCATTTCTTGAACTCAGACACCCAAGGAAGCAGCATAGATCAGACAATGATCAATACCCTTTCATCTGGATGTTTGGCCAAGAAACTTTGTACGAAAGCAATGGTCAAAAAAGTCTTTCCAGTGAATGGAGATGGTCGAAGTGGTTTTGACGCCAGTACGTGTTCCCGAATCTTGCCACATCACCAATTGCTCTGTTTTTGACTCCACGTCAAATGTTTTTTGTCAACCGACAAAAACAGCACCCAGTGGTTTCTGATCCATTGATCAAAAAGCAGTGGGTGCTGTCTTTGAAGGCTCACCAAAAAACGTTTGACGTGGAGTCGAAAACAGAGCAATTAATGGCGTGGCAAAATACGGGAGTACGTAAGGCTGACACAACCACTCCTTCCGTCTGCATGCCCTGGAAGGACCTTTTTGGCCATTGTTGAACATGATGCATATGTTATGAATGAGATGCAGATGTGCTGGTCTCTCTCTCTCTCTCTCTCTCTCTCTCTCTCTCTCTCTCTCTCTCTCTCTCTCTCTCTCTCATCTTGCACGGAGCAAACCATTTCTGACTAACCATTCAAATTTCACAGAGCTAACCATTTGTAAGCAACCACGATAAATTAGCCATGACACCAATAGACTGCAAAAAAATATATACATCTCATTTGATGCCACTGTACATGATGCTAAAATGTGTATCAGTATCTACAAGTCTGTGCTAAAAAAATCATCCCTCTGCGTGCCAGATGCATCTGCAGGGGTGTTAAATACAAAGTCTGGCTGGGAGTCTGGAGGCATCTGGGACTCTAAGTCTGGGCCAACGCCTGCCAAGAGATGACTAGAAAAATCATCAGTGCGTCCCCTCTTGGCTGGCCTGCCTCTGGGTCTGCCGGAAGGAACCCTCTGTGGTACACTCCTGCCTGGGGGTCTCCCTCTGCCACGGGGGGGTCTCTGGGAAGAACTGCCGGCCTGTGATGCTCTGAGTCGTCTCTGCGCTATCTGTCTCTGGGCAGCAGCCTCTGTCTCCCTCGCAAACTTTGACCAGCCATCATTAGAAAGGGGGCGTGATGCGGGAGTACTGGGTGGGGCACGTGGACCATTTCCTACAAGGTCGACCGTCTCGTCTGAATCATATGTGGGCTCATCATCAGAGGAGGGCGATGGAACGTCAGCAGGGAGGGGGGTGGTCTCATCGGCATTGACATCATCCTCGGGATCACCCTGTAGAGCACGCCAAGCGGCATCGTCTGGATCAACCTCTGGCTCTGGCTCATGATCTGCCGCTGCAACCAGGCACTCATCGGGATTGACCTGCACAAGTCAATCATTCGTGAGAATAGCTGAAGCAACCGTGAGGGCATTACACTGAATGTCTTAAACCAATACGAAAGCAAAACGACAGAGCAACGAAATTTACCTGCAGCAGCAAGGCGTGTGCACCTCCTGCCCTCATGCTCTCCGCGATGCGTCGAACCACCCTGGTGTTGGTGTTGCAGTACACCAGGTCATTGCACCGTTCCGTCGTCAGAGGGTTCCGCCTGTTAGTGTGAACAAGGTTGAACGCTGACCAGTTCCGCTCGCACACGCAAGCAGAACAGTCCTGCATTAATTGGCAACAACTCGAGTGAGTACCGACCTTGTAGAGAAAATGCGAAAACTGGTTGGCTGAATGAGATCAAACAACATACCTGTGAAAGGACTCGGAGCGCGAGCGTCCTCAGGTCTGGCTGCCCAGTGCCATAGCTCTCCCACCATGATACAGGCAAGAGCCTGTTCTCTCGAACTCGTGCAAGGTCCTCGCCGAACAGCCCCAGAGAGTGCCTGCAGTTGAGCAACGATATGCTTGAGTACACTTGACCCCGCGCAGGGAAATTGAACGAACGACAGCGTACGATAGATCAAGAGTTTACCTGTAACCGAGCCTCTGCACCTCGAGCCTGCTGCGGAACCCAGTGTCGCTGCTGAGGAGGCGGATGTATGCGAACCAGTCCGCACGCAGCTCTGCATCGTCGTACTGCCTCTCGCTCTGAAACAGCGGATGCAGTATGTGGGCCACACTGTGAATGGGCCGATGAAACTTATCCCATCGCCGCTGCCACAAGCGGCTGATAGGCTCCAACTTGTGGACCAAACCACGTGGAGGCAACAGTTACATACCATCGTGTTGCGGCAGCAAGACGAAACAGAGTGCAAAATAGAAGTAAGGATGGTGAGACGGAAAAAAGTTATACCTGGCAGGGTCCAGCTCAGAACGCTGGAGAGACTCGCCTATGCGGTCCATGAACTCGTAAATGAGGCCCATCGTGCACCCCTCGCGATCAACGAGCCTCAGAACAGAGTAGATGGGGCGCATGACGTCCATCAGCTGCCGCATATCCACCCAGAAAGGCCCCATGAATAAGATGTCGTGGAAGGCCAAGCCCTCTAGGGTCGTGGACAGGTCCATGGCGGTGAACTTTGCAGAAGTGGCCATTGCCGCAATTCACCCTTGAGCTTGTGTAGCCGCTCAAGCATGATGAACTGGTAGGCGAAGCGGGTGCGAGCGGGCTTCTTCAAGTCGAGCCTGCATTGACAAACGGAATGAGAGGCACACATGAAACGAGCAAAAAAAAAGAAGCATCTTGAACGAGCCAAAAAATAAGTGGCAGCTTACCTGCTGAATGTGCGGAAAAGGGCTGTCATGCGGCGCTTGCGTGTGACAAAGTCCACAACCGCAAGTGCCCTCATGAGAATGTCACTGACCCAAGGCAGGCGCCCGATGGAATGCAGGAGGAGGTCCAGTGAGTGTGCGGCGCATGGAATCCACACAATGGAGGGGTAGTCTGCCATAAGAAGCTCCCCCATACCGTGGCAGTTGGACGCATTGTCCGTCACAACCTTTCGCGATACGTTCACACGATCAGTCCACAACTTGGAAACACATTGCAATCAATCGAAAACTACTGAAAACTATTGTATTAACATTAAGCAGCAAATGACCAAGCAACTAATGAAAGAAGATTATACCTGGACAGTTAGAAATTAGTTTTGATCTGATTCATTAGTATAAGCTTTAAATGTGATGATGTAATTGGTGTACAGTTTATTGTCATGTGAGGGACTTGATGGTGGCTTTGGAGTTCACATCTCAGTGTATTCTCAGGGAGTGGTTTGGAACCATTCACAGGAGCAGCTAGGAGCTAGCTTGGGGAAATTGCTAGCGATCTACTGCAGGGGATACTGATGGCAAGGACTTTATGGTGTGCTCATTTGGGAGTACAAGTTGGCATTACAGCAGGGGGCCAGTTTTGGACATTGGCATCGATGGGGAGGCATCTACCATCACGGGCGTGGATAAGCTATCTATAGCTTTCATGCATTTGGCTGTATTTGCAGGAGTCTAGGCTTGGCACAGGTGTTGGAATTTCCATGGTGCAGATTCTCAGGTGGTGAGATCAGGGGAAGCTTAGAGGAAGTCACTCAGAGCCATATACCTCAGTACGATCAGGGAGACAGTAGTCTCGAGATCCCGTGAACGGCGACTCAGGGATATGCTTGCGTTGGCATGGTGTCAGGTGGCACATAACCAGGGAGAGCGAGCAGATGCTAGGAGCCAGGTGGAACAGGTGATGCTTTGGAGTTCGGCTTGTCTAGCAGGATGGTGACCAGGATCGGAGACATCAGGTGAGCATAGTATGTGGATGACGAGTCCATTGGGGTGGCACTCATGGAGATGCTACAGTTGCTCAGGTATGATATGTCATTGTATGGACGATGTTCTTCAGCTGGTGCATCATGTGATGACCTAGGGATGGGTCATGCCTACTTGGAGGTAGGTGGCATGGAGTGTACCTGCGGTGGTACATATCCTGAGGGCATGGAGTGCATTACGGGATGATGTGGATCCATCATGCCCATGGTTGTGAGCCGACAGGGATGGAGATGGTTGCTCAGGGAGTGACAGCTGATACTTTGGCGAGTAATCAGGTGAGCTGCATGGTTATATGCACAGTGATCTCCAGGTTGGCGTCACATGTTGTTTCTATCCATCATTATTTGGTAAGCAGGATGCAGTTTTTGGTTAGATCCAGTTGGAGTCCAGTTGCACTACAGGTGGACAAATTCTTGGGGAGCTATCAGCGGGTAATGGATACTTGGTGATCAGATGGTACAAGGTACAGGGTTTTGGAGCTATCCTACCTGATATGCTATGGATCGTAGGTGAGTTATTCATCACGATAGTGGATCTAGTTTGCATTTGCTTTGGCTTGGACGCTATGATGGATACAATGTTGGTGAGATAGGCTCCTTGGTAGGAGGCCTATGTACTGGTCAAATCAGAGCTGGCAACGTCAAGCATGGAAAGTTGAACCACATGGGATGTAGGATAGGCAGATCATCATCAGTATCTTTGGGAGGTAGGCGAGCTACTCAGGTATAGCCTATGGTGAGGTTTGTGTACATTCATCCATTGAGTCCTTGGTAGACTTTTGTGCTTGGAGCATGGAGAATGGATGGGGATCAACTTTTAGGGCTTATTGGACAGGATGTCAGGGCAAAGCGGCTTGGAGCATAGCTTTGTTTGGGAGATACATCAGGGATAAGGCTTGGAGCGCTCATTGGTTCAAGATGGTTGATCTTGGATGATGTATGAGGACATCTATGTGATATGGTTGGACGTGAGGGCATCTTGGTTACAGGTGCAGGCCATGGACCTGATTTGGTGACCAGTGGTGTAGCAGCTGATCTACAGGTGGCACAGGTGTTGGTACGACAGGATATCACTTATGGGCAGGCCTTGGTCATGTATTTGATGCTTTATCATTCGTGTTGGTTTGCATGAGTGTGTGTGGGCTTGCATGTTGCCTTGTCACGGGAGTTTAGATCTGAGTCAGAGTTGTATGTGGTTGTGCATTTGCTACGTCAGGAACAAAGTAGTCATTTATGCTCATTGACTTGTCATTGTCTACTAGCTGTTTATCTGGTGAGGGTGCAATCTTATGGTGGCAGTAAGATTTCCTCAGGTTGAGCCTCAGTCGCTCATTTATGTCAGCTTTACAGGTTTGTGCTTGTAAGTGCTTGATAGGATGTCAGCCTAGCTAGATGGAGGATGTAAGTCTCATGGTGGCAGTGGGATTTCCTTAGTTTGAGCCATGTCGCTCATGTGGTCCACTTGTGTTCAAGTCGGATTGGGGACAAGTCAGTTTTTCGAGAGTGTGGTAGACTCTTTGTATGAGCATTGTGGTTGCATGATACTTTGTGAGTCAAACCTGGTGGTTTGTTGGTGTGCTTGAGTGTGAGTCAAGTTCAGAGTAGCAGGACATGCATAACATCTTTTGGACACTCCAGACATTGCTACAAATTATTGTTTTTCACTCTTATCACATTTGAGCTTAAGGGAGAGAGTTAGAAATCAGTTTTGATCTGATTCATTAGTATAAGCTCTAAATGTGATGATGTAATTGGTGTACAGTTTATTTGGTTTACTGTATATGGTTGTGATCGGGACGTGACCCGTTAGGATATATTGATCGGGCACTGATCCCGTAGACGGATACTTGGGTTAGCCGAGTAGCCACACATAGGAAGAATTAGCCTGTACAGAGTTATTTACAGTACTTGCTATACTTGGGGGCATGTCCCAAGTTTGTCGGTCGAATTTGGCCATATTGGGCCCGACCTTAGTTTGACAGGTGGTAGGCCAATTTTAGGACACCTGCCTTTTCATGCAGTTTGTGAATACTCTATATGTACAGTGTTTCTTTGTAATCTGTTAACTTTTGTTGTGCCATCTTTGAGAGCTTGTGAGGAGTGGCTATGGTGATTGTGTGATGTGATCTGCATACTGCACTATATTCTATCAGAATTTCAACTTGGACAATGCGCTGTGGTCTGACCTCCTCTATCGCTGTGCAAATGATGTCGTAAATGTACTCAGCCGAATGCACTCTCCCGCCTCGGAGTCGTCGATGCTGCGCAAGAACATGGAACCGTAACAACTGGAAACAATCACGTTGATGAGTGGACGTCTGCGACGATCAGTCCACGCATCAGCCATGATGGAACAGCCGTATCTATCCCAAGCCTCGTGCAGTGCGGCCAGTCTCTCTCTGACTGATGCAACCCGGTCCTGGAGCAAAGGGCCTCGTAGTGCGTCGGCTGTGGGTGGTGTGTAGCCGGGCCCGCAGACTGCAACTTTCGAGATAGCCTCTCGAAAGATGCGGGATGATGCCATGATAAAGGGGAGGTTCAGGTCATAGAACATTTGTGCTATGGTCCTGGTGGCCTCTCTGTGCTGCCCCTCTCTGAAAGATCCCGGCATGGACATCTGTCTGGTGCCTCGGGATGTGGATGGCTGAGAGGATGTGGACGGACGATGCGGATCTGGAGGTGGTGGCATAGGTGCAGGTGCGGAAGCGGAGGATGTGGACGGGCCGTACAGATTTGACGGTGGTGGCACAGGCGTAGGTGCAGCAGTGGAGGCTGTGGATCCATGGGGAGTACTGGCGGAGGGGGTACAGGTAGCTGTGGCGGAGGCGGTGGCGGGTGCAGATGCGATGGTGGCAGTGGCGCTGGGTGTACCAGTGGCAGGGGCAGGGGCAGGGGCAGTGGCAGTGGGTGCACCAGTGGAAATAGAGTCCGCGGCATCTGTGGACGGCTCGCCGGGCTCAGCAGCTGGCTCAGAATATGTCTCGATAATGCGAGCTCTCTCCGCAGCGGGGATGACCATACAAACGCCGATCCCGTAGCGTCCCCCGGTGGGTCGGACTCGCAACCCCCCCAGATGTGCTCGAATCCGAGAGGCGTTCCCTGTGAACTGCTTTCGACAAAAAGGGCAACGCCACTTTTTGTTGGGCATCACCTGCACCTCATCCCAAATGGGACGAGCAACAATATCTCTCTCTCTCTCTCTCTCTCTCACGCACACACAGAAGTACGCAAATCCAATCTCTCTCTCCCACCCTAAACCCTAAACCCCAAACTCAAGCACCCTTAAACCTAAATCCTAAACTCACACACACACTGTGCACACACACAAATCTTCTCTCTCTCCATCTCTCACACTCTCTGTCTCTTCCTCTGTCTTTCTCACACACAGATCACCACACACACAACTGTATGCACACAAATCAACAATATCCACACACACACACACACAATTTTCACACACACACACACAAACACCATCTCTCTCTCTCTCTATGCCTCTCCCACTCACTCTCTCTCTCCCTCTTCCGCCCTCTTTCGCTGCTCTCGGGTTTTGCGGACTGTCCGCAGGGCCCGCGTCCTTTTGTTTTGTTTTTTTTTAATTTTTTTTCAAAAAAAACGTGTCCGGGGCCCGGACGCATTCTGGGCCCCGGACACGTCCAGCCCAAAAAAAAACAAAATTAAAAAAAAAAGGACGCGTCCAACCCCGCGTCCGGGGGTCGGACGTGGACGCAGGCATTTCGGCCCGGACCCTCATGTCTTATATATATATATATATATATATATATATATATATATATCATAGGTCCTGCGGTACTGGGTACCGCGGATCCCGGTACCGCGGGACCGTACTGGTACCGCGGTACCATGTTGGTACCGTGGTACCATAATATATTATATTATTTATTATTTAATTTTTTTTAAAATTTTTTTTAACTTAAACTACACGCCCGCCTCGCATTTCATCAGAAATTTTTTTGCGCCCTCCTCCGCCCTGCCATCGCTACTGTTCCCACCTGTTTGCCTTCGATTTCTTGCGTCGCCCTTCGCCCACGCATTGCCCTTCCTTGCATATGACTTGCTTCGCCCTGCCTTCGCCCATTTTCAGCGTCTCTCACAGTGTACCCTGCGTTTTTTTTCCAGCATTTTGTCCCTAGTTTTCTCCATCGCAATGGTGCAATCCGACCTTTCCGGTCTGTGGGACGAGGTAGACATTGTCAGGCGGGTTGCCGACAAGGCCAACAAGACCGGTCAGAAGATCGTGCGCTGCCGATACTGTCTCATCGAGTTTGCTGCATCCCTCACTCGCCTTAAAGGCCATCTACTCGGTGCACGCGCCAAAAATGGTGCCACCTTGAATGCTGCCCCTTGTGGTAGCATGACCGTCCCCGACAGGCAGCGACTACTGGACACCTACGGGCCGCGGCTCGTGGCATGGGAGAACACCATTTCGGAGGGCATTCTCCGATTTTGCACCGCTCCTTATGTGGCTGACCCAGAGTTGCTGCCTGCTTGGCTGGCACGCACGAGGAGAGGGAGTGCATCCTCCTCCGGTCCCTTTGCCCCTCATCCCCCTCAGACAGTTCTGCCTCACGCACCCCCATCTGCTCAGATTCCGGTGGATCCCGTCCCATCGCGTCCGCCAGTTGCCACTGTGGTTCCACCACCACCCACTGTTGCTCGCACTCCACCAGTCTACGACTTTCTCATGGACTCTCCGCCACCTGAGCAGGCCCAGGATGCTACTGTTGGGGCCTTCGAGGATGTGGAAGAGATCCCTTCTTCCTTCCCTTCCCATCCGGATGACCTCCTCAGCCAGCAGTTTTCGTACCCCATGCCAGATGTTGCCCCTCCACCAGTGCACCCCACCTATGCTGCTGCACCTATCCCTGCCAGTGCCCAGCCTGTCGCGTCATCGTCCATTCCCGTCACGGTTGGTGCACCGTGCTGGAGGTCCACCACCCGTCGCCCACCAAGGAGAGCCCTTGTGCAGCAGACCATTCGCGGCGCGCATCAGCCGCACATGGACAGAGAGGCCACACAGGCCGTGGCCAATCCGATTTACGAGCTGAACCTGCCCTTTGCCATCACCGACTCTGAGCCCTTCAGAAGGGCCTTCCGCCTTGCACAGTCTGTCAGCCCTAGCTGGAGAGTCCCTAGTTCAGAGGTTGTCCGCACACACATGCTGAGGGATAGGGTTGAGTCCTTGTCTAGAGAGATGGAGCCTCTACGTCGGCACTGGGCCACTTATGGTTGCAACATCATGCCCGATGGCTGGACTGATGTCAAGAGGAGGCCGATCTTCAACATACTGGTCTCCAGCTGCATGGGCACACAGTTTTTGAGGGCAGTGGATTGCAGCAGGGGGGGGGAGAGTCATATCTGCAGAGTTCATGTTTGATGTCATTAGGTCTTCCATCCTAGCCATAGGCCCACAGCATGTCGTCACGGTGGTGACGGACAATGCCACGAATTGCATTCAGATGGGTGTACTGCTAGAGGTCGAGTTCCCTCATATTGTTCATACCCCCTGTGCAGCCCACGACATAGACCTTTTGATGGGGGACATTGGAGCACTTCCCTGGGTTAGAGCCATCGTCCGGGACCAGGAAGAGGCGTGTTCTTGCCATGTTCCAGGTGTTCAGCCATCTGGACCTCCTTAAGCCAGCCCCCACACGCTTTGCATTCGACTTGGTGGTCATCGACCGTTTGATCAGGTGCAGGGCCCAGCTTCTACAGATGGTTGCCAGTGATCTTTGGGTTGCCAGTACGTTTCCGCGCACTGAGGATGGGGAGCACTTTTCTTCCACGGTGAGGGGAGACCAGTTCTGGAGGGATGCACAGACATTGTCAGGACTGCTTTGACCACTCTACATTGTGCTCCGCATGGCTGACAGCGAGGGGTCGACACTTGGTTTGGTGTATGAGCTCATGGATCGGATTGGACAGTTCCTGCAGGTGCCCATCTTGCAGCCAGCGAGGTGCGGTACAGTGTTGTAATTGACCTTTATCTTTTTAGTACATTGCTAGTTTGTTTTTCTGTCAATGTTAAGTTTTTTCGTAATGCCCTAAACCACATGCCCCTCACCTGCAGGATGACAGAGCTGAAGTTCATATGGGAGACGCGATGGAACTACTTCCACAGGAGTATCCACAGCGTTGCACACATGCTGCATCCCCTCTTCCTCTCTCCGACACAGATTGCAGACAGGGAGCTCGAGGCCGATTGGCTTCAGTACATTTACAGGGTGGGTCCACACATAGGTTTGGATCCTATCAGGCTCATGGAGGAGCTTGCTGCATTTCGTTTCGGCATGGGCACATTCGGCCACCCGGCTGCTCAGGATCCAGAGAGGAGGCAGCTACCCATTACTTGGTGGACCATGTTCGGTAGCACATACCCATCTATACAGCGTCTTGCACTGAGTGTCCTTTCTCAGGTATGCATCTTATTTTATCCTCCATTGTTGTGTTTCGTTGAAGTTCCACCTCTGCCACAATGTGCTGAAGTATTTCAATGCACGCACCACAGGACTGTGCTGCTTCCGTGTGTGAGCGTAATTGGAGCACATGGGCACTCATTCACACGAGGAGAAGAAACCGGTTGTCAGTGAGTCAGTTGGAGCGGTTGGTGTTCTGTAGCACCAACGCACGTCTCGCCAGGAGACTTTCGACCATTATGAGCGCATTGCAGGTGATAAGCTAATCTTTCATAGCATGTTGGTTGACTCCTGGTATGTTGGTTTCATTCCTTGATAGAGTTGTCTCCCTGACATGCAAATTTTAAACCTTGCAGATGAAGATATTTGATTTGGAGCGCCAGGTTGACTTGCCTACGGACAACACCCATCCCATGCCTGCAGATGACCTGGGCACACAATTGATGGCAGAGAGAGAGAGGGAGCTTGCCGAGATGAGAGAGAGAGAGAGCTTGGGCTTGAGCACAGAGAGCCCCCATTGTATGAGGCAGATGAGCCAGTGTCAGAGGATGAGCATGATGAGGATGAGCCCATTCGGGTTGTGTTTGCCAGATCAGAGAGGGATGAGGCAGATGATACAGGTGCAGGGCACACGCCACGGGCAGGGGTCACAGGTGCATCACGTGGCAAAGGTGGGACACATGGCACAGGTTATACCGGCAGACAGGCAGGGCACACAGGGGGGGCCAGTGGCATACCTACCTATGTCGACATGATGGAGGAGGCTCTTGATAGAGGGCAGAGTGGTTTAGATGCCGGTCCCGCAGATGTTTGGATGCGTGCAACACAGAGTCATGGCCGTTACTACGACAACACACTAGAGGAGGCACCTGATGACTTTCATTGCACAGATTGGGAGGCCATGTAGGGTCTACAGGGTGCACATGATGAGGCACGGGATGAGGCTTGGGTTGATTCAAGGGTTGGTGCACAGGATGATTCAGAGGTTGGTGCACAGGATGATTTAGAGGCTGGTGCACAGGATGAGTCCCAGAGCTCAGAGCATTTCTATTCGGATGCCCAGCTGGACGACTTGGTTGCCACATTGGATTTAGAGGCCCATCAGATGCCGAGTGTCAGGGCGCCCCCATCATCTCTTGCCAGCATGCCATACACAGAGTCCCAGCCAGAGCAGCCGCATGAGGTGCCTACAGTTCCTCCAGCTCCTCAGAGGGTGTATGTGTGTCGCACAGCTCCTCCAGTGCCACCGATGCCATTTAGGCTTGCAGCCCCTTCATCGCCGTCCACTTTTGCAGCACCAGGTCTCCATGGCAGGCCACCATCTGTGCCCAGGTTTTCTCTTGCAGCGCCCACATCCACAGTGGCTCCTCCAGTGGCAGCACCCACGTCACATCCTCCTCCTTTGGCAGCACCCAGGATGTACCAGTACCGGCCACCACAGCGCCCCTTTCAGTACATATCGCCACTGTACTCGCCTCCTGCACAGCCAGTTCCTCCACCTGCAGCAGCCCCACGGGCACACACTCCACGAGCTCATCCTCCTCGCTCAGGTGCACAGGGAGTTCCCTCTTTTGCTTCCCTATCCCAGCCGGCCTTAGCTTGGGCCCAGCCTAGCCAGCCAGGTGATTTGCATGGGGGTGACGAGGCATTGACAGCTCCTCTTGTCCGCAAGAGACCAGGAAGGCCCAAGGGTGCACCAAACAAGAAAGGCAAGGCACAAAAACTGCCAGGGAGGAGAGGACGACCACGCAGGGCTCCAGGTACAGGTAGAGGTGCAGTATCACAGCCAGTTGGAGCAGGTGTTGTTGGTTTGGCCTGCTTGGGGGCTAATGCGGAGGCTGATTGGGAGGATGAGGATGACGAGTCTTCCCCCTCGGATACACAACCCATGCCAGTTCCAGACAGGCAGAGATATCGGTTGCGAGAGTCAGCTCGGGGCCCTGAGTTGTCTCCAGAGCATTCTTCTGAGTCAAAGCCAGAGCATTGATTGTGGCTCTGTTGTTTTAGTTTCAGTAGTTTGTCTCTAGCAGACGGTCTACCATTGTACTCAGATGATTTTTCACATTATATACAGTGTTTGGCCTACATTATTTGCTGCACATTGTGCGTATGTCGCTCTGTACACGTGATGCTTTATTTTATGTCGAATTCTATGTGCGTGTGTGAATCCTATTTTCATTTAATTTCGTTTGAAGTGAATGCTAGCTTCACATATATGCACCTACATCATGAGCACAAAAATCACCCCTACACCCCAAACGACATTTCATAAACACATGTAATACATCTGCATTTAAAAAAATTACAGACATTGCATCTTACATGACCAAGCTCGCGTTGCACAAAAAACAACTATGTATATATTCAACCGTTGTATCAAGATAACATCACATATACTGTCATTTTTTTAAGCAGCCATCTAGTTATTTGCTACACCATAAACTGCCGAAAACTACATAGCAACAGTCCGCCACATACGGCTGGACCTTATCTATTCTAAACATCCCTCACTGATCCCCCACCGACTCCTCGCCCTCGTCTGGTGCATTGTTTTGTCGCTCTTGCTCTGCCTCCCGGTTAGCCCGAGCTGCCTCCTGGTTAGCCCGACGTCTGGCCGCCCTTTCCCTAACCATGATGAGCTGCCGTCGTGTGAAATTCATTCCGATCTGCTCATCCAGATCCAACTCGACAACGGGGACAGGATCCACAACAGGGGCGGGTGGCTCCGGTTCCGGATTTCTCTGCCGAGTCTGTCGCAGCATCTCTCGGATATCTGCCTCTTGCTTCCGATGTGTCTCGTTGTGCCTTCAGATATCTTCCTCAAGCTTCCTCCTGGCTTCGCCCTCGGCCTTCGATGGTATGCGCTCTGCCATCTCGATCGACCTTCTTCTCACAGCACCCTGGTCCTTGAACACCCTCTCACAACACCCTGTCTCTCAAACAACCTGTCTCTCGCAGCCTGTTCTCACAGCCTGTCACCGGCTCTCGCTTGCTCTCTCACTGTCTATCACTAGCTCTCTCACAGCCTCTGAAAATGCCAACCACAATGGCATTGTGAGTGCCTGTTTATCCCCACAGCCTGATCGGCCATGTGGATCCCCATCATCCATCCATGTGCCTTTGTACCTGCGCCCATGTGATGCTCCCCTGGTGTTGGTCTCCCATTGGGCCCATGGTCTGCTCACCCACAATGCCCATGTGCCTTTGTACTTGCCCCCATGTGATGCTACCCCCCTGTGTTGGTCTCCCATTGGCCCCTCGGTCTGCTCACTCGCAGTGCCTATGTGCCACTGCAACAGTCCCCTGCATCATGTACTGTACCCTCCTTTTTTACACCCAGAACCCCCTTTTTTTACTTTTTTTTGTCCTTTCTTGGTAGTTAATATGCAAATTTTTCTTATTAAAAATATATTAAAAAATTAAAAAAATATTAAAAATGGTACCGCCTTGGTACCGCGGATCCCAGGGCGGTACCGTACCGGCAGTACCACTGATATGGTACCGGCGGTACCATACCAGCGGTACCACGAGGTACTATGATATATATATATAGGTGTGTGTGTGTGTGTGTGTATCTGTATCGATCTATCTTTTCTGTGTTAGAGTTGTGATTGCCCTTGCATAGACATATGTACGTCATGTTTCACCCCTCAACTTTTGAGTCACCCAAGAAGTATTGTCTTTATTTTATCTGCTTTGTGACTAGATGAACTACATGTAGTAATTGGTTAACAAACTGTTCCATGTTTCGTAGTTATATGAAGCTCACAAATTCATATCAAACTTTTCCCCATCCATTAATATATGGACAGACCTTAGATAAGTTGTGTGTTAGCATGTCCTCATATCAAGCTTGAGATCAATGTATAAATATGACTTTGAACAGTAGCTTTTCATGTGCTTCTATTTGTCAATCTTAGCATCGACAACAGGAACAAATTAGTTTGCTGTTCAGTTGATGTTCTCTTATAGACATTTTTATATTTCCAAATTGCAAGTTTTAGGGTGTTGTTTGAAATTGGAATTTTTTTCTTGAATAGCTACTTTAAAGAATTTGCTCTTAACTGTGTTAAATGCTAAGGATTTTGTTTTGTTCTTCACCAGAATTTTGTTCATTGCAGTTATGAGAACAAGGAGATTGCTCTTAACTGTGGTAGCATGCTAAGAGAATGTGCAAGATATCCGACTTTGGTGAAGTAAGCTTTTCCTTGTGTGAAATTTACATGTGCTCTTGCTGGCTTTTATGGTACCAAAGGCTTCCAGTTAATAGAGAAGGTCCAATCACTAACAATCAAACGTTGGTTTACTACTTGTATTTTCTTCAACCTTTGGCATTTCATCCTTGTAACTTATTTATGCTTTATGGAATGCTCGGAAAAATGAGCACATGAGCTGGCTCAACCTTGCTCAGAATTGCCTCAATTGATGCACTTCTTAAGTTTCTTTTATCTGTGTGTTTTATTGCTGTATATTCTTCTATGCCTGTTGTATATTTAGGAAGTACTGTTCCGAGAAGAGCGTTGCAGTGTTTAGCACTTATTTCAGCAAGTTGCAATGTCCCTTTTGCAAAATAAAGTGGCATTGACAGCAAATGTGGTGTTTGTCAGATTTCGAAAGATTAAGATAGTTACAAGTTCTATTTGTGTCCAACCAATACTTTGGCTGTTATAAACAAGAGAAGTCACTAATATATTTCCCAATCTTCAATTTGTTGGATCAGGTCTTATATCAGCTCACAAAATTTTGAAAATAGAATCAGTTAATTATCAGGAAACCTATGCAGTACATGAAATGTCTTTTTGCACATTGTTTTACTTCTCTTACCATCTGCTTATCTGTTTAGTTTATTGTCAGGTATATGCTAAGCTCAGCAAGTTTTGAGCTTTTCTTCAAGTACGTGGAGCTTCCAAGTTTTGACATTGCATCAGATGCCTTCGCAACTTTCAAGGTTCAACAAACCACCCCCCCCCCCCCCCCCCCAAGCTCTACCATGTGCTGCTGCAAGTTTCTTTTTCTTAACAAGGATATGGTGGTACTACAATCAATTCTGTGCAAATTTTCAGCTCTATGTTGAGAAGTGATGGATGCAATGAGTATATCTTTCTGGCAACTTTGCACAACTTTATTTCAGCATCATTGCAGCCATGATAATGCTCATTATGTGCATTTGCTTATAGATATAGCATCACGAGAGCTTGTTTTCAATTCTGTGCTTCAAATCTCAATTTCGCACAACTCTTAAAGCTCAGAATGGTTCATTTTCTTCTTGATCAACAGTACAATGTGTATTGTTCTTATGTGGTGTCATGTCTATGATGTGTTCATAACGTCAGGTTGTTGGGTCATAAGTTGGATTATGAAAGCGAAAGTTCATGATGATTAATAAATCAGGCTTACATGCATGCATTTGAGAAGTCACAATTTCTAGTGCCCTTATCAAAGGAACAGTCTTAAAATTTTCAAGGCATACTCAAAACTTCAAAGTTTTAAGGTCTTTTGTCTTTATCTTCTGGGTGACTCTCTCAAAATGGTGACATTATGAATCATGATAACTACTTTAAACTTGTTGATTCACAATTATCAGCTTCTTCTATATCACATAAGTACAACTTTTACCCCGAATAATTGGAGTCCGGACGGCTACGTTTCAGCTGGTATCTAGTCTTTGGTCATATTTTTTCCTACCTCCAAAGCTACTTTTCTTCTGGCATACGCTCACAACATCATTGATGAAACTTTTGTCTAACATAAATTGCTGATACCCGGTGAGTAATGTATGTTTCATGTGTGAAGGCCTTGAAGTTGTTGGGCACGAATATGAGTACAATGTCGATGCTCTTCAATTACTTGTATGAGAATGGGTCCTAACTTTATGCAAGGATCACGAAGATGATTGATCATTCACATAATTGTTGATGGCCTGAAGTGTCATGCTTTGTTGGCATACTCCACAAGGAAATCCACATGAATCCTAGCTGTCCTCCATCGCTTCATGTGTACGAGCAGCCTCTTTTCCACTGCATATTTTCACACAGCTATTATTATTGCAGTATTTGGCTAATTTATTTTGTCGAACATCCTCCTTTTTGCAGCATAACTTCTTTATTTTTGTGGTATTTTCTTCGACATATTCAGTTTTTTTGAAAAAAATCTTCACAACCAATTTTGACATTTTGGCAAACATTGTGACAAAGGTTTTATTAGTGAGGGAGACTTACGGAAATTGACTATGATTTGTGTGTTGCTTAAGTTATTACATTACTTCTAAACCCTTAAGGACACATTAATTTTATTTAGGCCTAATTTGCTCATTGAGACAAATGTTCAAGTACTCAACTGCATTTTGAGAAAGAGAATCTATGTGAGGGCCCGTACGCCTGATGGGAGACTGGGACAATTTGATCAGGAACTTTGCATATCCTTGAATGAATCCTCATTTTGTAGCTTTTCAGCTTTTTCTAGGGGGAACTTGGATAGGCGATGCTCCTTTGTAGCAGGCGTACAAGGCAGCCTATTGTCATTTATTCTGAATGCCTTGGTATGAGCATTGTTACATTCAAACCCGTTTGGATGGTTTTACAGAATTGTTTGAAAGCCTTAACATCTCAAACGCAGTTGAAATATCAAAAATTTTAAACTTTTCTGGGGCCCCAAAGCCCCAATAAAGAGGTCAAAGGGTCCCCATGCGAATGTAAGAGCCTGATCAGGCCCTAACCCAAAAAAATTGCTGCTCAAGCATCTTTCATTTCCCGAGTACTCTTCATCCTAAACAGATGATTAAAAGGCATTTTGCACAAAAGATTATGACCTTTTTCAATCACAGTAGGTTTAATTCTTTTGTTCAATTTACATGCTCGTTCAACCACCTTTATCATATATTTAACCTTACAACCCTTAAATTAGCACTTCATTTGGTCAAAACCATTAAAAAGAGCGCTTCAAAAAGTTCAACAGCGTTTCAAATGTCTGAGCTCTATATGTTTTGAATGTTTTAAAATTGCTATTATTTGATAACCTGCTATTGTGCATGCATTCTTAACTTTGACTTTTTGTTGCCAAACATTTCACGAGTAGTTGAAAAGACATAAAAAATGAGTCTACAAGACGTCAAAGAATGTGATTTAGTTTCTGAAATACGCGTAAGAAATCAATAAGCAATAGTTTTTGGATGCTGCTATGTATCACTTCTCATGAAATGCATCTACAGGAGTTGCTGACCAGGCATGGAACACATGTGTACGAGTACCTTAACACTAATTATACTCAGGTTGTGTGAAACTTTCCTAAATATGCTCCGTGTTTTGAAGCTTTTCCTTTTTGGTTCTAGTAACTCATGTGGAAGTACTGCTTGTCAACTACTAGTAAACTAAATCGAGCATATCTGCTCACCGTGTACCTTGACCTGTTCTATGCAAACCTAATTGGATAATTCTAACACTGTCAAGAAAGGTATAACAATCTTGTGCTAGGCCCTGTAAGTCATGAATAACCTCAAATTAACAAAGATGAAATGTTTCAGGCCATGCACAGTGAAATGAACTCGTGTGGTGATGCTTAGCACACTGCCAGATAGCAACTCATGCTATGATATCTTGTTTATTTTGAAGAATCTCATTGAGATTTGACTTTTGTGAGTAAATCATTATGTAGCAATCTGCAATTCTTTGACATGTGATGATATGAACTTACTATCAGCGATTCAACTCCTGATCTGGTCAGAAACATGTGCCGATGGAGAGTTTCAATTCAACTCATTAGTAAAAAGGATTTTTTGACCCATTTTTCATGAGTTTTTTTGACAAATTTTTTGTCAAAAAAGGGGCATGTAGTAGCAAATTCTTTTGCGTAGAAATTGTATTGGTGGTTTCAAGTTGCTGATGGACAATGGTCTTGGTGTGCTCAAAGTTCAAGCCAAATCGTGGTGGGGCAGCACTATCAAATCATCCCCAAATTTTCTTTATTTGCATGTGTAATTATGTTTAAGAAATGACATAGCAACCGTATTCAAAGTTTGGTGTGTGTGTACTGAACTGCATTTAGGTGTTCTAGCCATCAAATTGATGTGAAACCATGAGGAGATTGCTGCTAGATCTTTGGTTTCAAGTGTTTTCCATGCAGGAAAAAATCAGATCTGAGGTATGCCTCTAGATGTCATCTTGCTGCCATTTTGCTGCTTCAATTGATAGATTGTATCCTCAAATGGTTCAGTAGTAGTCCTATTGAGGATTCCTTAGTGAAAATGCCAAGTTGGAGGTCGATTTTCATGTCATGCTTGGCCGACGAAATACTGATGACTCAAGAAATATTAGTACCTAGTAGCACACTTGTATGGCTGCATACTCATCGCTGTAGGCAGTGATTTAGGCTCCCAAAAGCCTGACAATAGTGATAGCTTGCTGCGGGTGGCAAGAGCATGGCCTTATTCCACAGGCTAAGGACATCTAGTGAATAAGTTCTTGACTCATTATGTTACTTTTTGCATTACCATTGGATCCAGTTTGAACAATCTTCCATATTTGACCAAAATGAGAATTGTTCAATCTTCTATACGAAGCATATAAAAATCTGGGTGAATGAAAGTTCATTCAACTCACCAATCCGACTAAGAGTATCCGCACTGAGAATTAGTGAATTTTTTGCTTTCAAAGGCAATATATTCGCCTATCATTTTGTAATAGAATTGCTCCTATTGCAATATCACTGGCGTCGGTTCTTATGACTTAAGGCTGATCTAGATCTGCAATTTGCAATACGAGAGCAAAAATGATCAATCTTTTGAGTTTCTCAAAAAATTGATCCAATTCCTCATTCCATACAATAGGTGGACTATGAAGAAACAAAACGTTTCTATTACCAAAGCTTTGCTAGCTTTCAGCCCTCGCTCTGACAAAAATGTTCACGAACGCGAAAGTCAAAAGGCACGAAGCAAAAATGTTTGCAAACACCCTGACAAAAAGACACGAACGAGAAAAATTCGCGAAAGAGAATTTTTCGCGGTACAGGGGGAGAAAGTCAGACGACGCGAAAGTCAAAAGGCACGAAGCGACACGAAAATCGTTGCGACACCTTTTTCTGCCCTCATGCTCCAAAAGGACCAGCAAGATCATGCAAGTACCAAGAAGTACAGATATATGATCTGATATCATGACATCAACAGATACGCTCTAGGTCGTGGCTAATCTGCCACTCTTGTAATTCGTGATTAGTTGTAGATGTTTAATCACTCTAATCTAGAAGTTACACAACGCGACTATATACTTTCTGGTTAATGCATGATACATGATGAAGTCTAATGCTAGTAAGCAAGAAGACAAAATACAAAATAGAAGTCCGCCTGCAAGCGAGATAAGTTTTGTAAGCAGGATCCACAGAGATCCAACAAGTCCGCTAGTAAGCGAGACACAGATTTGCGAGAGAACTGTATTTCTCTCACGCCAACGCACTGCGTGGATCTGCATGCAGCGCTTGAAGAATCAGAAAAATCAATAGATGATTTTGTAGCTGTTGCACACATATTACTCTTCTCTTGTCTGATCTTGAATTTAAATTAGTCTGCTGTTATTCGTGTGTCTGATTCACTTGTTCATATTATTCCGCACCTTGGTTTGAATTTTGTTGAATGCTGTGTTAATCTAAAACGTAGATCAGCAGTGTATGTCTACATTCTGGAGGACTGTAGGAATGATACAGTTGGCAGTGACCAGCAATCATATCTGAAATCCATTCGAATTGTTGTGTTTCGCGTTTCTTTTCTCATCAGACTAGGCTGCCTCCTTTTCTTTTTCTCATTAGCTCTACCCTTTAAGAGATTTTTGAGAGGTGCTGCAACCGTATTCCTCAATAAACCTATGAAAGAAACAATAAATTCTTTTCTAGAATTTACTTGCCTGATTGTTTTTGGAATTGGCCATTCCTTAACTACCTTGATTTTATCTTTATCAATTTTCATCGCCTCTGGGGTGATGACCAAGATAAACTAATTCATGCTTGAAGAATTTGCATGTGGATTTTTTTTGCATGGAATTTGTCTTGCCTGAGAATCCACAAGACAATCTTAATGTGATTTATGTGCATCTTAAGAATCTTACTTTAGATAAGTATATCATTTAAGAATACCACCACAAATTCCCCCAAATATGGATGAAATAAATCGTTCATCATTTGTTGGAATGTTGCAAGTGCATATTTCAAAATAGGAATTGCACTCAAAGAATACACTTCATGCTATGCAATATAAAAAATCTCCATTATGTCAACTATAGAAATTATCTCAAATGGATGTGCATACTTATCACCAAAAAGCGTAACTACTTTATCCCTCTCCTTGAAAGAGAGCACATGCCAAGAAATTTGATTTATTGAATAACCATTCATAATCTAGAATTGTGTTCGTATATGCTAAATTTAAAACATAAAATTAATCAATATTCTATGATCTTGAAAATCCACTTGGAGATTTGGTACTTTAACGTCCCAGGTTTCCAACTCCGCTCCCGAAGCTAGATATATCTTACATCTACAATTGCCAGCTTCAATATTTAAACATTCTTTGCACAAGACGAGAATTAGTGAAATAATGGGTAGATCCATTGTCCACCGAAATACTCCTTGATTTCGAACTGTGTCACTTAAACAAAAGGAAATTATGAAGTTTTAGTTGACATATACACCTTTTTCTTCAACTTTCAAGAGAGAAGTGGGTTATTATTCATAATAAACTGTTTTCTATCAACAAAAAATGGACAATGATTCCATTGACAGTTGAAGAAGGAAATTAATCGATTGAACACTCTTGATTTTTGGGTTTATCACTCTGTCCCACTAAATTGTCATTCCTAATGACATGCTATCACATGTACTTTGAATCCCTTTGCCCAATGTATGGTAAATTGTAATTATTAAATTGTAAATGGCTAAGTCACCGGCCTGTGGAGACAATTGTAAATCGCAATGTAAATATTTGTTATAGTGACTAAATACGAGATGGCCAAGGGGGTACTGGGTCTCATGAGAGTCTGCTGGACTGACCTCCTAAAAAGTAGGAAGGGTTGACTGGTCAACGTGACACGTGTCACATGCTCACTGGGACACTTGGTCCAGTGCATGAGTGACACTTGTCAGTTCATAAAGGTTCTTTAGAGATTAGTGAAGCCTGAAATCAAGTCCGTATGAGCAGTATGTGAGAGAATCGAGCAAAAATCAGTTTTCGGAGGGCACACTATCAAGGATTTCCCATGAATTATTGCACAAGCCTCAAGCAAGCAAAACAAGACATTAATAGCTCAATCTGGAGGCCAAGAGGAGCTTTAAACAACCTGCTAATAGTCTGCTATTGATTTGTATAGGAGGGATGCACAAGAGGACGACATAGCCCCATTATTTTCCTACTTTTTTTGCCATGGTTCAAGCTCTATACACTGGTGTCTCTGTCTACTACCCTCAAGACAGCCTCAATCTACTTCCGGGAACATGCATGTGAAGTTTACGCTTTGAATTCCCACCTAACTATTAGAAACATCAAATCTCAAGCAAAAAACCATGTTTTTTGGTCAAAAATCACTATTTTCCCCATGTTTTGATGGTTCTACAACTTATACAGGTACAAACAGATATTTTTACGCCCAAAATGACCCTCTTCAAGCTTTGAAGGTTTTGATTATGCCAATCATTGGCTTCTACTGTCGATCCATAGCCAAAAATGTCAAAATTTGACCATAATCCTAGTATTAAGCTTGTAATAACGACATTATTGGCATGCAATCATCAAAGCTCTATCTAGTGGATTCATAATCACATGTATATTCATCAAAATCATCCATATACAGTAGGATTTGAATCAAACCAAGCAATTATAGGAATGCTACTAAACACTGATAGCAAACTCTAAAACATTGAGTAAGCAACAAATATGGCTATGGAACAAGCCTAAATCACGGATTTCTGACCATAGAATGAATGGAAATCAGAAAAACCACTTACTTGGAGGTTATTCCACCACAAAGAAGAAAAAGCAATGACTTATTGAAAAAAGTTGAGAAAAGCAATCCGACTCTACTTCTTGATTGATTCAAGCTCCAGCTCTAATACCATTCTTATGGAGAACACTTTAAGATCCTGCTTACAAAGCACCAAAAGGGACAATAGTGGAGACAAACCACCGAACCAAGTAGAAGCTAGAGTTCAATACACAGTAGCTTCACCCTCGAGCTATGGATTGTGAATGCTGATGAGGATAGAGAACTGGCAATTGGAGAACGAAAGCCAATCATGGAGGAGGGCAAGTTTCCATGGGCATATATAGACCGTAGTGTTTCCTATGCATGTGTCCATGCAACCGTATTGCATACTGTCCTTAGTATGCAATATTCGTGACACACTATGTACTACTCCACATGTTGGGCCCTCTCAAGCTTATTAATTACTATACTAGCGTTGAATGGAATTTTGAGGTGTAATTACTAATCTCGACTACTGGATACTTAATACCCATGTTTAGGACATGGACGTAACACAACACCCTTAACCCCGACTCATCCTAAAGCCACTACATGATACATGCCACTTTGGCAAGTACTTGACACATGTGTATGCATGCAATAGTTGCTAAATCTGTCTGACGATGTTTCACTTATTACATGACCAAATGTCCCAATCACTATGACAATTATCTTTAGAAAACTCGTAAATTTAAGGAAGCTAGTCTAGTAGACTCTAACTTAGACCTAGTACCTCTTTGCCAAATACAAGCTCATCACTTACAGTTCCTTGATGGCAAAGTTCGGATATGTGCATGTAACCTGTTTGCGGTCTTGCAGGTAGCATCACTAAGAGGTCATGCATGCCATGCAACCAAGTGCTCATGGAGCAAACGATTCCGCAATCACCTAAGCCTCTGTTCCAACACCCTTGCTAGCCCATGTCTCACCTCCCCATGCTCTTGAAACAAAACAAGTTCAGCAGTCAACAAGTTATCACAGTCATGTAAAACCTTCTATAGGCATGAAACACGAAAATCAGGATGCAGTTGACTCTACAACCAAGTGGTAAATCAATATGTAATGCCATTTATCTTTTTAACAAAAATTTTCTAGGTCCACAAATTCTAGGTGACAACTTGTAACACTTCTTGTCTTTGGAGAAGCTAAGCCCTTTGGAATCCTGAGAAACACCATGTCTCCTTCCACGAACTCTCTTGGTGTACGATTTCGATCAGCATAAGTTTTTGTTCAATCCATCGCCGCTCTCACATTTTGTGCTTAGCTAACTCTGACATGTGTTTCATGTGAGTTAGACATTCCACAACACTAGGCACAGTATGAGGCATACCTACATTAATAGGACTGGCTGGCCTATATCCATAGTTAAGCTCGAAAGGACTCATTTTTGTAGAAGCATTCTTTTTATCATTATAAGAAAATTCAAGTGATGGTAAATGATGCTCCCATTTGCATTTGCTTGACACTCACATACACCCGAAGAATATTTTATCAAATTTCATTAATGAGGACTTAGGTGTGCTGAAATTTGTTCCACCAATTATCCACAAAACATAAAATACTTGACTGTAACTCCTATTAGAATACTTTACTGAACTTCAGTTATTCAGAGTAGAGACTGAAATATCTCTACAACCTACTTCTGCTTGATTTGAGTATGTGTCATGAACGCTGATAACTGGTTTGCAGATATTAGTCTGTTACCCCTGACAGTCCAGCTCATTTTGCAATAGAAGTCAGAATGGTTCTAAACGCATATCTTTTGAGGAACCCTTGATTCAAAAAAGGGGAGTTTAAATTTCAGCTAATCTCAAATATGTTATCCGGCAGTTTTTTGAACTATACGAGAGACTTCTGAGCTCCAGTAATTATGTGACAAGGAGACAATCTTTGAAGGTACATCTAGCAAAGATAAGAAAACGTCATTCTCACTGCCATTTAGTATAAGTACAACATAAAGGATCCCAATTTTCATGCTTTTGTCGATTTTGAAAGGCAACAGGCTGGTAATATTACAATGGCAGAGCTAGTTGAAAGTTACGAGAAATAGAACAATGTAGTTTCAATTCTTCAGTTCATTTTCAGCTTTTCACAATCCCTTAAGCTACTCAGTTTGTCTTTGTCTTTGTCAAAAATGTCTGCTAACTTGTGAACTGTGCACCATAGCTACTAAGCGAGTTCCTCTTAGAGAGATCAAATGCGCAAATCATGGTGCGATTTATTTCTGAAAAGAGAAACTTACGAATAGTGATGAACCTTCTCAAGGTATGTTCTGGAGATAGGGGGACAACTTTATAAGCTGTTTGACAAAATTTTCTTTTTCTGTAGTTGTGGATTGAGTAGAGCTGCTGTCTTTTTTCTTTAGCTTGTTAACTTCAAGAATATGCAGATAGACTTTGCAAAAATTAAGATATCTTGTATCGTCAAAGTTGCATTTTTAAAAGCGTGCTGTTCTATAGACCTTTTGGGCTCCAATCATGGATCAGCAACTGATATCTCTATCTGCTGTAACTTAGTATACCGTGCTCCAGAGGCTATTGGTTTTTGGCAGTGCCTGCACACTCTTTCATGTGGTGTGTAACAGTGAAAGACATCTTCCAGAGACTAGATAGTGTCAATTACCTTAGCCTTCAACCTAGAGTAAGCTCATGTAGGCAATCTGATTTCTGTGATGATGGTGATGTTACCAAAAAACTAGCAAGATTAGTTATATTATGTAGATTTTTTATACAAACCGTAGCGGGAACTACTGAACACTTGCCACCTTTCTGAGGCAGTTCCAGTTTGTAAGCCCTATCCTCAAATTAGAAGTAATTTCTATCTTTAGGCAGCACTCAATTTTTTCTAAAATTTGTGTCAGCTTAGGACGTGCCAGCTTCAAGGGGTGCTTGAGGGAATTTATGTGTGAATCTTTGAAGATATGCAGCATTCTTTCCCTTGCAATAGTTGGTTAGGGGAGGGGACTATCAATAGACTCCCTATTACTACAGTAAACTCTTTTGAAAGAGATAAATATAGTGTGAGTTTTTTCATCTTGCTTGTGTTCTACCACAGTTAAAGTGTGACAGTTGAGGTTAAGGCAGGGTGAAGGAAAACAATTGTGGATGCAAGAATCGCGTGCAAGAAGTTTCTAGCCTCATAGGAGGTTAATGCCTATCAGATTGGTTGCCTGAAGGATCACCTCCCGACTTTTAGTCTGCTAGGAGTGTCAGTTTATGAATTTAGGTTGCCAAGATTTCCTGCATCCAACAATTGGTGTAACCTGGCAATCAAAAGGAGCACTGCCTAGTTTTAAGAGAGCTGTATGTGATTCACAGGTGGAAAGGACCTTCAAGTTGAAATTTGCATCTCAATCAGGTCTTCAAAAAGTAGCAGGCAAGAGAAACCTCTAGGAAATAGTTAGTTGTTAGGGCTGGGGAGCAAATGCCAAATCACTGATAAAGTACATTCCTAGGCTTTATTTTGTTGAAAGTTAGTGACTTAATTGCACGTGGAACCCACAGCTTGAAAGGAATGCATCAAGTTAACTAGCTAGCAAGCTTAGACATCTAATCGTCAATAATGGATCCTTTGGGTGAAAGTGGTGAAGAATCACATATAGGATGTTGTTTCAACCACTCATTGAATGTGTGGCCCAAATTTTCAGGTATAACCACTACTTAAGGTGAAGACAAATTCTGTGACGGACAATCGTTAACCATAGGTGTCCAAAAAATCCAAGGAACTACACGCTGTGTAAAAACTAGTTAAAAAGCGCAAAAAATGTGAATATTAGATGTTCGCATTCTGTATAAAAATTTCCAAATTGTAGAAATTTCACAATAGCCTATTGTGTTAACTAGTAATATTGAGCATACTTAGTTTTGCAAAGACAAGTGGCCTCTCTAATTGTAAGCTATCAAAATTCTATCTATTTTACTAATATGGGAGGCAAAGAATACATGCGTTTATCTTACCAGAAAGAGCAATTGTCCAAGTATGGAGATTCAAGGTGAAAAATTCACTTGTGAAGCTTGATTTATGGGACTTCCGTCAAGAGACAAGACCCCTTGAAGAAGAGGATGGTTAGGAAAATGTAAAGCGGTTGCAATTTGACAAGAGGCCAAGAAGAATATTGTGAGTAACAATAATGCAATTCCTCAAGTAAGTACCACAACTTCACTGTTTCAAATATGGGGAACACTTAAAAGAATGTTTGAAGCAGCTTACTCAACAGAACTACTAGTTTTGAAGCAAAAATTCCATACAATGAAGATGAATGAAAGTTTAACAATGATGGCTTTTTTCATAAGAGTCAAGCAAACCTTTGATCAACTTCTTGCCGTCAACAAAAATGTTGAGGACACGGATACAATGAGCATCACACTCGAGGGAGTTCCTGAAGTTTATTAAAATCTGATGATAACACCCATAGTAAGAGAAAAACCCCCTTCGTCTGATGAAGTTTTTAAAACCTCAAGAAGAGCTAAGAAGAGGTGGATATGGTTTAAGTGGCAAAATAGTAGATCATGCATGGCTCTAAAATCATATTCTCAAAAAGGAAGAGGTAGAGGAAGGAATTCTTCAAACGAGAACGCCAGTAATAAAAATAAAGAACCACATTTAATGGACAGCAAAAAGGAATTTGTTTCCATTGTGGGAAACTCAATAGGTTGCTATAAACAATATGCACAACTCATGAAAGGAAGGGGGCGATTCAAATTATAGTAGATCTCCAAATTAGACCCAAAGACAATCCACAAATTTTGTGGGCAAAAATGGATAAAAGAAAGAGCTCGTTTCTTTTGCAAATGGAATAACTTGGAGTGACTGAATGGTATGCAGATTTGGATGCATCCTCTTATGTGAGTTTGCATAGATGCTCTTATTTAAAGGTTTTCAACAAACGCAAAGTCGTTTGGTGCTAATATCTCACACGAAATTGAGGCATATGGTGATATCCCAATTCATCTTGCTGAAGGAGAAAACGACTGACTTTTAATGCACTCTACATTCCGAAACCGGCAAGAACAGGCTGCAATTCTGATCTAGATGTAAAGGCTAAATTCTATAGCCAAGGTTTGGTAAAAGAAATTAACAACGACTTCAAAGTGGTAGAAGAAGGAATTCGACGTAATGGCAAACTCTACAAGTTACAAGCGGCGATGGATAATCAAGCATTTGTGTACAAAATGATGATCAAAGTCATCTTTGGCATGAGAGGTTTGGGCATCTCCACTTCTCAAGCCTTAAGCTACTTCTTGACAAACAAATGATATTGTTTCACCTGAAGAAATTCTTGAAGTTACAAAAGCGTGTGAAGCATTTGTGATGGGGAACATCAAAGAGCTTAGTTTCCTCCAAATGGAGCATATAGAGCCAGAGTCATCTTGGAGTTGATACATAGTGGGGAAGTCCTATTGTGATTGCAGATGGAGTAAGACCAGATCCTAAGCTGTGATTGTCGCGTTGTTTGTGCTAACTAATTGACGACATTACAATCTTTCTTCGGATTAGCTGGTTTTAATAGAAAATATGTTAAGGACTTCTCCTCGCAGTGCCTATGATAGACATGACTCAAAAGGACAATTTTGGTGAGTTGATTCAACTGTAGCAAGCAAGCTTTCAACAGTAAAAAGCAAGCTATCCCGAAGTGCATCACTCTAAAAAATTAATATCCTTCTAAAGCCGTATATCATTGATACAGATGTGAGTGACATTGTTGTGGGGGCAGTGCTAGCGCAAAGAGGACTAGTAGCTTCGAGAGCAAGAAGCTCACCTTGACACAACACAATTATGCAAAATGCAATTATCCAACTCAAAGAGCTGTATGCCATTATCCATGTATTAAAGGTGTGGAGGCATTATTTATACGATTGGAATTTTATGTGTACACTAATCATGTAACTTTGAAGTACTTCTATAAGCGACAATCGCAGAGGATGATAGGCGAGATGGTCTGTGGGAATTCTTTGTATAAGGTACTCATAATCGTGTGGCAGATGCACTAGCTTTGGTGGTGTATCAGATGTCGTTTGTAGTCATCGAGAATGACTTGCTAGTTGAAATTAGATAGGCTCAACGGAAAATCCTTATTGTAAGAGAGTAGAACATGAGGTTAGTCATGGCCAAAGCAGAGTCTCTAGGAGAGAGCTCTTTTACCTCAGTTCACACCATAGTGGCCTCTGGTACCGCTAGTATGGTACCGCCGGTACCATATCAGTGGTACCGCCGGTACGGTACCGCCTTGGGATCCACTGTACCAGGGCGGTACCATATTTAATATTTTTTTTTTAATATTTTAATATTTTTTTTTTGCCTATTACCTACCAAAATAGGACAAAAAAAATGGGAAAAAAGGGGTTTTGGGTGTAAAAAAAGAGGGTACAGTACATGGTGCAGGGGACTGGTGCAACGACATATGGGCACTGTGGGTGAGCAGACCATGGGGCCAATGGGAGAGCAACACAGGGGGGAGCATCACATGGGGGGAGGTACAGAGGCACATGGAGGGATGATGGGGATCCACATGGCCGATAAGGCTGTGGGGATAAATAAGCACTCAGAATGCCATTGTGGTCGGCATTTTCAGAGGCTGTGAGAGAGCTAGTGATAGACAGTGAGAGAGCAAGCGAGAGCCGGTGACAGGTTGTGAGAGGCTGTTTGAGAGCCAGGGTGCTGTGAGAGGGTGTTCAAGGATCAGGGTGATGTGAGGAGAAGGTCGATCGAGATGGCAGAGCGCATACCACCGATGCCCGAGGGCAAAGCCAGGAGGAAGCTTGAGGAGGATATCCGAAGGCACAACGAAAGACATCGGAAGCAAGAGGCAGATATCCAAGAGATGCTGCGACAGACTCGGTAGAGAAATCCGGAACCGGAGCCACCCGCCCCCGCTGTGGATCCTGTCCCCACTGTCGAGTTGGATTTGGATGAGCAGATCGGAATGAACTTCACACGACGGCAGCTCATCATGGTCAGGGAAAGGGCGGCCAGACGTCGGGCTAACCAGGAGGCAGCTCGGGCTAACCGGGAGGCAGAGCAAGAGCGACAAAACAATGCACCAGATGAGGGCGAGGAGTCGGTGGAGGATCAGTAGGAATGTTTAGAATAGATAAGGTCCAGCCGTATGTGGCGGACTGTTGCTATGTAGTTTTTGGCAGTTTAGGGCGCAGCAAATAACTAGATGGCTGCTTAAAAAAAAAGACAGTATATGTGATGTTATCTTGATACAACGGTTGAATATATACATAGTTGCCTGGTCATGTAAGATGCAATGTCTGTAATTTTTTTAAATGCAGATGTATTACATGTGTTTATGAAATGTCGTTTGGGGTGTAGGGGTGATTGTTGTGCTCATGATGTAGGTGCATATATGTGAAGCTAGCATTCACTTCAAACGAAATTAAATGAAAATAGGATTCACACACGCACATAGAATTCGACATAAAATACAGCATCGCATGTACAGAGCGACATACGCACAATGTGCAGCAAATAAAGTACGCCAAACACTGTATATAATGTGAAAAATCATCTGAGTACAATGGTAGACCGCCTGCTAGAGACAAACTACTGAAACTAAAACAACAGAGCCACAATCAATGCTCTGGCTTTGACTCAAACGAATGCTCTGGAGACAACTCGGGGCCCCGAGCTGACTCTCGCAGCCGATATCTGTGCCTGTCTGGAATTGGCATGGGCTATGTGTCCGAGGAGGACTCGTCACTAGCATCATCCCAATCTGCCTCCGCATCAACCCCCAAGCAAGCCAAACCAACAACACCTCCTCCAGCTGGCTGTAATCCTGCACCTCTAGCTGTACCTGGAGCCCTGCGTGGTCGTCTTCTCTTCCCTGGCAGTTTCTGTGCCTTGCCTTTCTTGTTCGGTGCACCCTTGGGCCTTCCTGGTCTCTTGCGGACAAGAGGAGCTGTCAATGTGTAATAGATCCTAACACCACAGTAGGGCAAACACTAACTGATCCACCCAACCTTGCCTACTCCCTGATATAGAGTAAGCCCCTCCTAGCCCACTGTGAGGACTGGTAGCATGCTACTGCCAAGTGTCGGCCATGTGGCACTGACGTGGCCGACTGCACGTCGGGACTCAACTGGGGGCCCTATCCTGCTGACAAGGTCCCTAGGCTGTGTTAGGCCCGCCATGGCTATGGACCGTGCTGGGGCACACTACTCACACTGTCTTGCCCTGTTGGTCATGTACGCTGGACACGACCCTGACTGTGGTATCTGACCTATCTGTGTTCTCTAAGGTTCGGCACTGGTTACGAGCTCGTAACACTCCCTCCTCCTTAAGAACCGTCTTGGTCCTCTAAGACAAAGTCTGGAAAAATCTTGCGAAGGACGCTGCCTCTTTCCCAAGTGGCATTCTCAACAGGCTGATCATTCCACTTAACCAGATATTCTCGGTATAGAGTATGACGAGTCTGCGTCTCTCTACTATCAAGAATCTCCTCTGGTTCATGTGGAGGTTGTTGAGGATCCAATGGGAGAACTAGAACACTGTCCCCTACCAGATTGTCTGATCTGGTTAAGGCTTTTTGTAACTGACTTACATGAAAGACTGGAAAAACCTTACTGCTGTGTGGGAGTTCTAGTTCATAGGTGACCTCGCCTAGTCTCCTACTGATGGTAAAGGGACCACAATGCCTTGGAGACAACTTAGCACACACTCCTGATTTGAGGGTTTTAGAGTCAACTGGGACTCTCAAGTAGACTTTCTCACCAGTGGAGAACTGCACATCCCGTCCGTGTGGATCTGCATAATGCCTGGCTCGATCCTGGGACTGCCTAATGCTACGCTTAGCATGTTCTATCATTTGGTTTAGGTCCTCTAAAAAGTTTCTGGTTGCTTCAACTTTTTCTTGTTTAAACCCTACAGCTGTGGGTGAGCGTGGCTGAAAACCGTACATCAGCATAAATGGGCTGTATCCTGTAACTGAATGTTTGGTACTGTTGTAAGCAAACTCTAATATCGAGAGATACTCCTCCCAATTAGTCTGCTTCTTGCTGACGTATGCACAAAGCATATCCTCCAGCACTTGATTTACCCTTTCTGTTTGACCGTCCGTCTGTGGATGGTCGGTGGTACTCATATTAAGCTTAGTATGGAGATGATGGAATACTGCCCTCCAAAAATTTCCAGTAAACTTACTGTCCCGGTCGCTGACTATGCCGGAAGGTAGACCGTACAATTTAAATAGCCCGTCTACAAACAACCTCGCTAACTCTGGAGCTCTAACGGTTGTTTTGGTCGGAATAAAATGAGCCATTTTGGTCAGACGGTCAACTGTGACCCATATAGCGTCATTACCCTTTTGGGTTTTAGGCAGGCCTACTATAAAATCCATGGAGATACTCTCCCATTTACCAGCTGGTATTTTTAAGGGATGCAACAACCCTCTTGCCTTTAAACGCTCTGCTTTATTTACTTGACATTTATGGCAACTGGTTACATACTGGTGGACGTCTTTTTCATACTGGGCCAGAAAAACTGCCTACGAAGAAGCTCATAGGTCTTCTGTATGCCTGGGTGTCCGGCACTAGGATTGTCATGACATTCATATAGGACCTGCTGCCTATAATCCTCTGAATTGGGGACACATACTCTATCTCTATAGAGCAAGTACTCATCCTGAATGGAATATTGTTTTCATTTGAATCCTTGAGTCAACTGACCCTCAAACCATTGGGGTTTGCTTGGGTAATACAGGCTCAGAATCCTCAACGTCATCTGACGACGTATACTCGGACTCATCATCATCCTCAACGGAAGCTGTCGTATTCTTGGATGAACTGGCACCAGCCCCGGGAACTGATTCTGGAGACTGTAACTGTCTGTTCTAGACTGAGTTCTAGATAGTAGACAAGAATGCATCATGCTGGCATTTCCCTCTCAAGGACTCGAGTAACTCATTACGAATCTGAGGAACAACTCGTTTATCATAGGCATTCTGCTAAGGGCATCTGCTACTGTATTGAATTTTCCACGCCTATATTTGATAGACATGTCAAACTCTTGCATCAACTCTGCCCAACGAGCTTTCCGACCTCTAAGCTCAGGTTGATTGCAAAGGTATCTGAGACTCTCATGGTTTGTCAGGACCTCAAAGTTGGCACCATACAAATAATGCCTCCAAGTCTTAAGGGCATGGACCATAGAAAAGAGTTCCTTTTCATAGGCACTATACCTAGTCTGAGATGGCTCGAGTTTTTTACTCTCGAACGCAGCTGGTCGTCCACCTGAGTTAGCACAGCACCTACTGCAAAGTCGCTAGCATCTGTTTCGACCACAAATGGCTGATTGGGGTCGACGACTTTTAAAACTGGTGCTGTAGCTAAGGTTGTTTTGAGAGCATCAAAGCTCTCCTGCTGTGCGGACTCCCAAATGAACTCCTTTCTTTTCCCCTTAAGAAGATTTGTCATAGGAACTGCTATCTGAGCATATTGCTTGACAAATCGTCTGTGATATCCCGCCAAACCAAGAAAGATCTGAAGTTCCAAAATATTCTGAGGTCTCAGCCAACTGAGTATGGCTTTAACCTTATTTGGGTCCATCTTAATCCCATTTGAAGAGATATTGTGACCCAAATATGCTACTTCTTCAACGAAGAATTCACACTTGGATTGTTTAGCATAAAGCTTATGCTTTCTAAGCAGTTGAAACACCTTTCTGAGCTGTTTTAGATGCTCCTTCCTCGTTTTGCTGTAGACGAGAATGTCATCTAAAAATACGACTACAAACTTACCCAAGTATGGTCTGAGGACACTGTTCATCAAGGTCATAAAGGTAGCTGGAGCATTTGTGAGCCCAAATGGCATCACCTTAAACTCATAATGACCGTGACGAGTCCTAAAAGCTGTTTTCGAGACATCTTCCGATTTTATACGGACTTGATGATATCCTGATCTGAGGTCTATTTTGCTGAAAAACTTAGCCCCGTCGAGTTGGTCAAACAACTCGTCTGCCCGATGGAACTATCCCTGAATTCTGGTTCAGATTCTGTCAAAAAAGCAAGTAAATCCACCAAGATTTCCTCAGTAGGAGACTGTTCCTACAGCGAGTCTCCTCCTCTATTTCTTTCTGAGAACTTTAAGAAGTTCTGAGCAATCTAACTACTTTCTCCACTGCTGAAAACTGAGTTCCCTAGGATGGAGATGGCTCTGATACCAGTGTAATAGATCCTAACACCACAGTAGGGCAAACACTAACTGATCCACCCAACCTTGCCTACTCCCTGATATAGAGTAAGCCCCTCCTAGCCCAGTGTGAGGACTGGTAGCATGCTACTTCCAAGTGTCGGCCACGTGGCACTGACGTGGCCGACTGCACGTCGGGACTCAACTGGGGGCCCTATCCTGCTGACAGGGTCCCTAGGCTGTGTTAGGCCCGCCATGGCTATGGACCGTGCTGGGGCACACTACTCACACTGTCTTGCCCTGTTGGTCATGTACGCTGGACACGACCTTGACTGTGGTATCTGACCTATCTGTGTTCTCTAGGGTTCGGCACTGGTTACGAGCTCGTAACACAATGCCTCATCACCCCCATGCAAATCACGTGGCTGGCTAGGCTGGGCCCAAGCTGAGGCTTGCTGGGATAGGGAAGCAAAAGAGGGAACTCCCTGTGCACCTGAGCGAGGAGGATGAGCTCGTGGAGAGTGTGCCCGTGGGGCTGCTGCAGGTGGAGGAACTGGTTGTGCAGGAGGCGAGTATAGCGGCGATATGTACTGAAAGGGGCGCTGCGGTGGCCGGTACTGGTACATCCTGGGTGCTGCCAAAGGGGGAGCGAGTGGAGTGGGTGCTGCTAAAGGAGGCGGATGTGGAGTGGGTGTTGCCACTGGAGGAGCAGCTGGAGGAGCCACTGTGGATGTGGGCGCTGCAAGAAAAAACCTGGGCACATATGGTGGCCTGCCATGGAGACCTGGTGCTGCATAAGTGGACAGCGATGGAGGGGCTGCAGGCCTGAATGGCATCGTCCGGACACAGCGTCCGCTACCTTAGTTCCAAATTATAGATAATTCATGACTCATTAGAATTTAAGACAAAACTGTTCAAGACTTCTAACTCGGTTGGGAGGACAATACAGAATGAAACTCTCAAGGGTATGCTAATGCTGCTACATTCAGTAGCCATCGTAATTTTTCAAAATCTCAAATGTGGTCAACTTTGAAACCATGAGAAGCTACAAGACATACAACCATCCATAGTTAATGTAACAAAGTCTTGCTACTCCTAAAACATGGGATTTTAATAAAAGGAAATTTTGTGACCTCCAAATTTATTTGAAGCTTCTCAAACCGTCATTTGGGATTTCGTAGTAAAAAACTCTCAAATTTCCCACCTCATTTTGGAAAGGTGTGCTTCAATATGGTACAGGTCAGGTGCGTCTCTATACATTTCAGATACTGTCTAATCTTATGTAAAATTGACACCATTTATCCTCGTCTACTTGGAGAAAACAAGCATCTACATGGTGTGCTTACTATTTGATATTCCTGATTCCTCTATAAGAGTGATTCATAGGAAGGAAGGGTGAATCTTTAACACTTTATCTTGCAACTTTTGGAGGATGGTGGACCTATACAGTGTTGTTCCCTTGTAGAGGTGGATCAAAGTGAATTCCTTCCTCGTTGTCTACCTATATGTATCTTCTGCTCGCGGCATGATACTCTAGTTCTATATGCTGCTTATTCCTCTTATTCCACTTCTCTCTTGTATTCTTATTCCTTCTTTATGTATGCAAATGAAAATAAACTAAACATGCAAGTGGCATTTTGTTTTTGGCGAACATTGGCAAGCTTTGAGAGAGATGCTTTACATGCTCTTGGAGTACGAGGATGGATTGTGTCAATCCAAACATCTCTTGTAAAGGAACGTTATAGCTGGTTCTTGATTTCGATATACAACCAAGTCTGTGATGGTTGCTCTCCAATATTTGTAGTTGCATAGAATGAATGCCTAAGGTGCAAGCAATGACAAAGAAGAAGCTCAGTATGCATGTGATTTCGCTTGTGTTTTTCAACCTATTCATGTGATGGTGCTCCGGATCTCACATTCATTGAACTTATTGAATGCCTATTAGTTGGATGGAAAGTCTTCACCATCTTGTCTTTTTTTTGTAAATAGAATTTTTTGGGTTGTTGCATTTGTACAATGCTTGCATTTTCATTGATCAATTTAGCATCTCAAGTGGGTCCTACAAGTTATATTGCTTACAAAAATTTCATTGAAAGTATTCTTTCCTTAACGCTCTTTATGCTTCCATGTGTACAGGACCCAAGTAAGAATATACAGTCATCAGCTTTTGATATATTTAAGGTAGGCATCTGTACCATCTGTGCTTCAGCAATTTGTTCAGCACATGATTAGCTTAACAGTCTATAGCTAAAACGAATCGTCGAAGTTGGAGACCACTAGATTTTTCAATACAATGTTCAAACTTTTGTTGAGTACATCACAAACAAGGTTGAGATGTAAGGCCTAAACTATCCCATTAAAACCAGTATGTAGTTTTCACATATGCATTACGGTACATCGATTCTCATCTGCTTTATATGAAAATAGCAGGTGTAGGCACAATCTTAGTATTGAGGGAAAGAACTTTTGAAATTTTTAGCTGTCTATCAATTTGGGAAGCAAGGAAGGGTCTTCCTTTATGGGTTACAACTATTCAACTTGCCAAGACAGCAGGCTATCTTGCATAACAATATGGGTTGCAAGATGAGCCCCATTAAGTAAAGATAGTAACTCTCCATTTGTCAGGCTCAAAATATAATAGAAAAGATGAATAATGCTGCAAATTAAGCTAGAATATACTAATTCTGCTTGATATAGGTTAATAAGAATTAAGCTGAGCACCTTTTAAGATGTGGATATTGGATGTATTGAGGCTTATAGCTTCCATGCGACCTTTTGCCAAATACATTGTGCACTGACATTGTCAATTGGATATTAATCTGCATCACCTCAATGAGATGTCACAATCAATGGAGATAATTCATTGTTGTGAGAGAGAAAAAAAGATTTATTAACATAAGGCATATAAGACCAAACAGTACATCAGATCAATGCTGTCAAGCAACTTAACTAAATCAAACTACCTAACTAAGAAGAGGATTATATGGTACGAAGACCATTAACACGTGCAACTGGTCATCTCTTTATTTTTCTAACTCTGATTCTTCAAACTCTCATTAATAACAATAGGCTTACGATCTACAAATCTGACAATGCCATCACGATAGATTAGCCGCTTTCCAGTTGTTATAGCTTCTTGTCTTGCCTTTTTCGTTCTTGCACTTGGATGAAAGTAAGGTCTTCGTCCAAGTAAATTTTGGTATCCCTCAGCTTCGATCTTTGCCCGCCCTAACACTTCACGACGGTGAGACACTGAGGTAAAGCGCATAACAAGAGTATCTGGATCTTTCTTAGGCCGCCAAGCACTTTCCATACCTTTGTTGTGATGCTGAATAGTCTCTTCCAAAAACTTCTTAGCCTCTCCAATAGCATCCTGGGAATTTGGAATACTTCTAAACGAACAATAAGAGCTTTCTGCTCTATCAGACGGCTCTCAGTGAATGTGGCGGAGATAATTGAAGGTGAAGGAGGAGGGGGAAGAGTAGCATGAGTTGAAAGTACATCTGCCCATGATTGGACAGCCGTATGATGCTGTTCCACTTGAGTTTTGAGCTGCTGGATTTTTGTTGAGGTAGCTATTTGGGACAATGCTTCGATTCTGATAACTAAACTTCTTTCTTGAGTTCTTCAATGGATGTATCTAGCTTTTGAAGGTGCATTTGCACAGCTAGGATCATAGATTCGTGAGAAGGAACTGCCACAGGCATAGGATCTGGTAGTGAAGGAGGAGAAGAAGAAGAAGAAGAAGGTGAATCTGGCGTTGAAGCAATGTTGGGAGCGGAAGATGGCTGAGGAGTAGGGACTGGTCCTTTGCGATGAGGCATTGTAGATCTGCAGCAATGGCTCCACAAATCAGGCACTGATCCCAACGATGGCTCACAGGTCAGGTCTGGTCACCAGTGATGGTCAGCAGATGCAGAGGTGCAACTCTTCATAGGTTGATCCCAGCAATGGCTCAATCATTCACTGGGGATGGTCAGCAACCCTATGATCAAGGCGCAACTCTTCAGCAAGCTGCGAGCAGCAGCACGGGTCACGCTGAGGGCGCTGACCTGCTAGAGACAGACACGATGGAGGCTAGGCACAGCGCTAGGCAGGGGCATGAGAGAGAGAGAGAGAGAGAGAGAGAGAGAGAGAGAGAGAGAGAGAGAGAGAGAGAAAGAAAGCTTTATTAATGTCTTTTCCATGCCAAAAGGCATATAAGACTAATGAAGTACATATCAAGTATGTGGTAACCATGGGAGCGTAAAAAAAACGTCTCCAAACTATAATAAAAAACATCTATTGCAAACTAAAATAGACATGTATGCGAGAGTGTGCACATAGTAATCATATGTATCCATGGTAGGATGTCAAGGCTGTGTTGTTGCTGCTGTACTGATGCTGTAAAAAGATGTGATGCGAGCCACAGAATGGGAAAGCGCTGGAGCCTGCCGGCGTCGTTTGCGAGCCTGAGCACGTACATGTGTAATAGTAGTAGTAGTACGCCTCTGTGTAGGATGTCTGGTAATCCGGGTAGTAACATGATGGTGGGAGGTACACTGTCTCTGATCTCTATGAGCATGAGAGCGGCCATCATCCTTGTCGTCGTCATAATCATAATCCTCATCCTCAGGCACTAAATCACGTGATCTCCATCTAGTAAAGAATGAAGTAATCAATGGCTGTGAGGTAAAATGTTGGGGTGTCTCGTATTAATCTCTCCGTAGTATGGACATCTCGCGTACCATCAGAGCGACACACCGTGGGTCCTCATAAGCTATGAGAGAGCGTAGAGTGGTAGGCATCCCTCAGAACAGGCAATAATATCGCCCTCTGATTTCATAATATACAGGCACCTAAAGCTAAAGTGCTCCTCAGACTCCACCTCACCTAGAGAACATAATTGGCAAATCAGCTCCTCTCTGGGAATACCATGGAACCTCCTAGTCTCAAGAGCTAGTTGATGAGAGGACACCGTGAGCTGCCCCAATGTGAATTTGAGGCAATGTGACAGTCCCGAGTCCAAGTAGCGCGGCATGACTAGGGTCCTTGATGCATCAGCTACCTACCTTCCATCCTTATCAATATGTAAATTACCTAGTTTGCCACATGGCTTGTAAACCATAAAACACCTAGGAAAATGCGCCCTCCTACTAAATGAGTCCAGTAGAAAGCTGGCTTAACCCCTAACTGGTTACGCCAAGTTCGCTCTAGATATGTGCGATAGAGGAAGCGTCTGATATATTGATGTGTGCCTGAGGGGAGCTCTGTGATGGAGATGCCAAATGACGTAAATAGGAGGTGAGAGGCCTGAGAGAACCATGATAACCTGTAGCCCTGATCGTGAAGACGCTGTGAAGAGGATAGTGCAACCTGTATGTATCGCCTGTCTATCTCTAGTAACGCCTGTATCCTCTGTATATAGGTGATGTGTTGAAGAACTGCCTCGATCTCTATAGGTGGAACTGCAAACTCGACCAGGAGAATCTCATGTGGAACATAAGGCTTTGCTCGAATCAATCGAGCTAGCATGGTGGTCTGTAATCATGAGAGACTGGCCCAGTGTGAAGAAGGGAGACCTGTACACCATGTCTCTACCGCATATAAAGCCGTGGGAGTAACAATGGTATCAAAGAGGTGACACTTACTGCGAGCATCCTGGATGGACTTCCGGAAGCAAAATCGCTCTAGCTGAACAAGGGAAGCATGTCTCTTCCCCAGTCGAGTGGTAGCGGCCTGTCTCATGCTAAAAGTAGGACCTGAGAAAAGGACCCCAATAGTGCTCCAGATGTGATCATATATGCCATTGCTATGTCGGAAACAGCCCAGGACACGCTCATAAAGTACCATCACAGCAAGAACAGTGTCGGTGGAGAAGCCGAGGTCTCGAAGTCTCTGGATGAGCAATGAGCGAGGAACAGAGTCAAAGGCTTTCTTGAAGTCCACAAAACAACAGTAAACCCTCTCTCTCCTGTGCTTAGCCTCCTCAATCAAGGCACGCAGTGTGAATATGTGATCAACAGTAGAATAATGGGCTCGAAAACCAGCCTGACCCATGGCATGTAGTCTCCTAGTCTCCGCCTCTGAGCTCACAACATACTGTAATATAGTACCATATAGTTTCGCTAGGACATGCCCAATCATTATGGTGCGTTAGTTACTTGGAATCATGGGGTCACCATTCTTATAAATGGGGTGGATAATGCTAGTGCACTAGGAGGATGGGAAACCGGAAACAATTGCGGAGTTAAGAAGGGTGGCAATAGTGGGGGCGAGTAAGTCGGAGGCATGGGAAAGGAGTTCAGATTCAAGGTCTTCGATGTCTCTGGCCCTATGGGACTTCATCTTCTTAATGGTTGCAAGTACCATGTCAGATGTGAAGAAAGAAAACAGATGGCCGTGGAGATATGGAGATAGGTGAGTCGGTAGGGACCATGTACAAGCTAGTAGCATAATCAGTCTAAATGCGGAGGTCCTCCAGAAGAGGCGGTGGAGAGCGAGGAATGAACTCATGCCAAAAAGCGCTCGAAGAAGAGCTGAAAAGAAGGTCAATGAGGCGTTTCCCTTCAGAATCATCATGGGAACGCTTCCTATGGCGGAGAGCACGATGGTGGAGCGTCGGGAAGATCGAAGCAGATGTGGGGCGTGGATGCGTGAATAGGTTACTGACTGATGGAGAGAACGACACTCGGTATCGTACCAAGGAGGGTGTAGTGGTCGAGGTGTGAGTCGGGTCTTTCTGGGGTGAGGTTTTGTGGGGAGGGTTAGTGATGCGGCCGTGTGGAGAGAGATGGTGAGAAAATCAGCCTGGGCGTCGACTGGACTGTCATGAGGAAAGGAGTGTAGAAGTGAAGCCAATGACTGCCGGTATAGTGGCATGTAAGTGAGATCAAATGTGTACGTGAGTGCTCGGGTAAACATGGGTAGTGTAGGTGAATGAGTGGGTGGAAGGTGGCCGATGTCGAAGGAGAGAAATGAGTGATCAGAAAGGGTGGTGGGGAAAATGTGGAAGTCAGAAACTGTGGGTACAAAGGATGGTGACCCCATGAGATAGTCAACGATGCTATGTCCTCCACTGTGAGGGTGGCATGTATAACTGTCTGAATGTGGCCAGCAGGGTAAGCCATTATAAATGGCTAGCTCATGTGCCTCTCCAAACCTTGCCAATACTAGGCCTCAAGCCCTTTGGTAACGGGCTAGGCCGAGGTCGTGATAGAGTCATAACTGGACTCTAACAATCCTTCCCTCCTCTGGCAAGTCATCGGTCCTCGATGACAAACTCTGGGTAAGACTTCTGCAACGCTTGTCGCATCTCCCAGGTAGCATCTGACAACGGATGCCCTTTCCAGGTTACTAGATACTCTTGAAGGAGATGATTCTGCAATCATCGCTCCTACATTTCTTCAGTTTGCTAACATGGAATACTGGATGCACCTTGCATCCCATAGGTAGCTGTAGCTTATAAGCTACTTGGCTCACCTTCTTAATAATCAATCATGGTCCACAATACCTAGGAGATAACTTGGCACACTTTCTTGTCAGTAGCACCTTCGACTTTGAAGGGACTAGTAAATACACCCAATCTCCATTCTCAAATTTCCGATAGGTACGGTTCTCACGAGCATAATTCTCTGCCCTAGCTACAGCTTTGGACAAGTTATCTCGTGCCAACTCTAGCTTCTGCTGCATCTGAGCCAAAAACTGTACAACACTAGGTACCCTATGCGGAATCCCTATGATTGCAGGACTCAGTGGCCTGAAACCATAATTGAGCTCAAATGGACTCAATCCAGTGGATGTTGCGATGAAATGAGCCATCTTGGAAAGCCTGTCTACCACTACCATAACGGAATTGAATCCATTCTGGGTCTTGCTTTTCGGCTCATCCTATAAGGAGGCCTACATACCGGACTTGCCCCTGGAACGAGCTCAATACGATGATCAACGTTCCAACTAGGCGGCAATCCCTCTGACATGTTACTAATTAGCACGCGTTTAAACTGAGTACGGATGGACTTCTCCAACTCACTTGCTGGGTCACATCTAGGCTGTAAAGAAAATGCATGTGCACTAGGGGATGCAAAAGTAGATGAAGCTTCTTGTGGTTTATTAGTGAGTGTGCTTATTTGATTATTATCAACATAAGAATCAAAACTGAAATCAACATTCACATAACACAACCACAAATACTGAATCTCCATTCTCTTTATTTGCATACAAGGGTAACAAGAGGACCCTCAACAAATGGTCTCCCCCCCTTTTAAAACATGAGACAAACCCTCATGTCCAAACTTTATATACATGCAAAAGAAAGAAAAACTATACAAGCTGCCTACTCATCGTCGCTTACTAATAAGTCTTCCAAAATCTCCTCATTCTTGTCCTTATCTTGACGCTGTTGTAAAACATGGAGCTTCATGTCCGTGCGGCGAGGACAATCTTTGACAAGATGCTTGCCAAGACAAAAAAAGCATAATCTGTCTTTCTTGGCCTTGTCCTTTTGTTTTGGACTGAGAGGAGACTTGTTGTAAGCCTGATGAGCCAAAGGAGATCCCGCCTTGCGCTTCAAAGTCTGCTGCATCTGGATAGGATCCTTCTGCGAAAAGCCTTTCTGACCAGCTTGGCCAGACTTTCGCGAACCCTTCTTCTGAGGCCAGCTTGGCACTCCAGATTCAGCCTTGGTGCACACATTACCTTCAAAGTTGAGAGCTGTAGCAACTGCCTCTTCTAAGGTCGCACCCTTCATTAAGCACTGAAGGCCTCAACTCTTCACGAAGGCCAAATATGAACTTGTGGACTACTAGTCACTCGGGAATCTCTTCCGGAATCTTGATAAGCGTCTCACGATACCTATCAGCATATTCTTGCACCATGTACTGCCTCTGACGATGCAAAAGCCAAGCATCCGTCGCACGCACATGCTCATGTGGAGGAATAAACTGAGCTCTGAAAGCTCGCTTAAACTCAAGCCAGGTGGATGGAGCCTGATTAGACTTCAACAGCTTGCACCACCACCTGTCTGCAAAATCATTGAAATGGTAAGCCGCTTTGTGGACCTGCCAGCCCTCATCAGTTGGGGACCGTTTCAGATCAAAATACTCTTCCCACTTATGCAACCACTAATCTACAATACCAGTATTGCATTGGGGAGTGTTTCCAACGAAACGGGTAGGTTTAATATCTTTGTCTTCTGGATAGGGTGGAGGTAACACAGGATGAATAGCAGAAGACGGATAAGGTGGAGCATACTGTGAAGAAGATGCATAACCACCAGCTACCATCATCGCTCGCATCTCTGCGATGGTCTTTTCCACACTATCCATGCGAGCTTGCACAAAAGGGGAAGTACCAACAGGCGAACGGGCAACCACTGTAGGTGGATTATGGGCAGGACTAAGCACAGGGCTGGGTGGTGGTGATGGAAGAGCAACGGGTAGACTGAGCGGAATATCAACTCTATCATCTTCCATTATGAAACAAAAGCATAGACAACACGAAATCAAGCTAGAAATTGCACTTATTGAAACACACTCAAGAATGGGAAATGTGGAAATTTTCATCTTATTCACAATTTAGAACTGAAAGAGACAAAAGGCAATTGGAAAGTAATAAAACTCTGGGGAAAATAGAAATCCAAGGACAGATAGTACTTCCCTTGCGTCCTACGCTGGTACAAAAGTCGGTAAAAAACTTTTTTCTTGGGCACCAAATCGGCTTGAAAGTCGGAAAAAACAGGAAAAAAGCGGGCTGTTTGACGTCAAATTTCTTCCAAACGGCAAAAGCTTTTCACGAACGGTCAATTGGCAGTAGGTCGCTCTCCTACTAGGCCCAATCTGAACCCTTAATAGCAGAAACCGGAAATAAATTGGAGAAGTTACACCCAATTCAAAAATCTGACCTGTTTTTTGCTTGAAAACCGACTTTTTGGTGAAACAGAGGCAAATCTGCTCCAAAACCGACGTATGATGGCTCTATAGGATCGCTATGGATGCTAGGAACTTGCTCCCAAAATCTGATCAGGATCTGAGAAGGTTCTGGAGAGTTATGAGCGAAAATCCTTTTGAAAAAATGCGCTGGAGCTGTAGGAACAAGGTACGCCCAAATTTCCCTGCTAATTTGAATCTATTTCCCTCTTTTTCAGCGATGGAGATAGGCCATAGGAAGGCGATGGAGCATCCTCAGAAAATTTTCCACCTTTTCAAAACGGGTGTTTGTGGGCTCCCTGTATGCTGGAACACCACCGCTGGAGGCCCACCTTTCTTCTCCAATCTGTCTCCCACGTTTTCTCCCTCAAAAGTTCTTCAAAAACAAGCAAACTCTGACAATTTCTACACTTTCTCTCTCTAGAACGAGGCTCTGATACCAATTGTCACAAGCCAGTCACTCCAAGCTCGTGAATCCTAGAAGCTGGTGTGTAGAATGAACCTCCCAACCATAGGCACCCCCTCCTTGAGTCCTTCTACCTGCTATTCCCATCAACTGGCACATGGCATCCACCTGTGGGTGATCAGTCCACTTGGCATGCCTGGGCCTCTGTGACCTGTGAATACTGAGTGACTCATAGGGTATCACCCCCGTGCCCCGCCAAAGAACTGTGACCCTCTTGGTCACCCCGACTACTTGCCGGCTAGCATCTCGTCACTGACGGCTAGGGCCCCGACGGTCAAGACACACCGCGTCTCTGACAACTTGTCAGGCGGCCACACCAGGTCACTGCTCGTGACGCACCGGTCCCAACTTGGGACAGATGTCCTCGTCGGTCACCGACCCTTGCCAATACTAGGCCTCAGGCCCTTTGGTAACCGGCCGTGCCGAGGTCGTGATAGAGTCGTAACTGGACTTTAACAAGCTATGTATGGATGCGGTTGATTGCAGCCAGAATGTCGGTCGCAGGTGTTTTCCAACAAAGATTGGCTGTGAAGCTTAATCTTACCCTGGAAGAATCCATTCATGATAAATGAGCTATAAATGGAGCAGTGTCTCAGACCTGCTGTGACAAGAAGAAAGCATGAATGGCTGTGATGCTTGTGCAATGGCCTGTAGGTGAGGATGGAGCTTGATGGCAATCAAATTGTTGCCTCCCGTCTCTGTTTTGATGTTTTGTGGCGTGATGGAGGTGGGTAGCTGTTACGTTCCCATAAGGGTACGCAACAGGAAACTTGAGGTGACGGTCTCAGTTATGGGACAGAACGCTGATCTGGAGCTATAGGTCTTTTGGGTGCCACGTGTCAATGTCTCATTGGCACGCGATGACTCGTTGTTATGGACCCGCGTCAGTGTGCACAACTGTCGCGTGTCGTTAGTCATGCGTGACTCCTATGGAGGGAGATGATCCACCTGGACTTTGATACCAACTGTTAGAATCCCCATCGTCATGCCGGTCATTGCGTGACGAACGCTACGTTACCACCCAACCATGGAGGTACTGCCACCTCACCCCCGTGCACTGGAGCTACAGGCCACCATCAAGCAAGCTCGAATCTCATGTAAGCCATGGTGTCCCATACCACCATGCCTTACCCTCGACCCTCACCTACCTACATCCTGAGGCCCAGATACTCGTCCTGACCTAACCACCAGTGGAAGAGCTCTTCATTCTCCCAGGAGAGAATGAATGCTCAGCTCATGGAGATCCACCTCTATATACATAGTCCAGGTGGGGCATTTCCCTCCATAGGAGTCACGCATGACTAACGACAAGCGGCAGTTGTGCACACTGACGCGGATCCATAACAACGAGTCACTGCGTGCCAATGAGACATTGACACGTGGCACCCAAAAGACCTATAGCTCTAGATCAGCGTTCCGTCCCATAATTGAGACCGTCACCTCAAGTTTCCTGTTGCGTACCCTTATGGGTACGTGACAGTAGCTGGCGCGCGATCCAGCCTGTGGCTCTCCCTGTCTCTGCATGAAACATGTTGCCCTCACTAATCTCTCTCTCTCTCTCGCTTGTGATGCCCGAACTGCCTATGGTGGATGTGAAGAGGGAGCCGGCCCTAATTTTTTTTTTTTGAAGATAGGGTTTGGTTTTTTGGCCTATGCTGTTTTGTAATTTTTAAACCTTACTTTAGGGGTTTTGGTATGAATATGCTTGGTGTTTAAAGTCGTTTTGATGCATGATGAGTGGTCGGCGGGAATTGGGTGACTATTTGCATCAGTGCTATTACATGCTGGTTGATCAAGGTTTGATAAGATTTTGACATTTGGTAATTTTGAGTTTGTTCGAAATGGGTTTTCTAGATCAACTCTGGAAGTTCAAATTACTAACCGCTCCCAATTATAGAAATTTCGGTTTCTTGGTGTCAGATTGTCAAAGTTTGACCTTGGATTTAGATATTGCTTCGCGTATAGGGAGTTGAAGGAATTTGGATTTCCTTTCTTTAGGGACAATATGCATGTTTTTAGACTTTTTATCACTTTGACATTTTGCTAAGCCAGTTTAATTGGAACTTATGTACTATTGGATCCTTGGTCAAGCTGTAATAATCAGTTTTAGGAATCAATTTTTTTAAGCTGATCTTGACGGAAAGGGAAAAATTGGTATGGTTCTCAGGCATATACCCGATATAGGAATCCTCTCTTTGGTACTATGCTATTTAACCACTTAACTCTGGAGTATCGGTACTCTCAGTAAATTGTGTTCTTGATGATTTTGATCATTAGGATTGAACAAGCCAAAGCTTGTGAGATACTTGTTAAAGTGATCAATTGGAATAAAGTGGATAATATTTGGAGGTAGCTCTTTATGCGACAAGAATTTATGTGTGGAATATAGGAAAAGAGGTACCCGAATCCAAATTTTATGGATTTTCCATTAATTACAGACAACTTTAACGAAGTAATGCTTAAGCCAGTTTAATAAAAAGGGAAGCAACATAACATTTACTTGTGTGTAGGGAATTTCTAATACCTTAGCTGATGAAATTTTTTGGGGGACCAAAACATATGAGGGAAGAAGAAAAAAGGGACACCTGTGTTAGTAAATGAGGGGTGGGTTATGTAATTTGGATTTCTTGTTAATCCCTGTGGAAAAGTTGCATGATACCAGTTACGGATTAATTCCATAGTAAGATTTATTAATGGATTTCATTTAGTTGAATTCCTGTTTGATATCAGGTATGAACATGAGAATGATCGTAAATTTTTAGATGATTTGAATGAATAAGGAACGTATGGATCACATTCAAGTTGTTAGTACAATAAATGGCTTTCTTTTAAGGATAAGGTTCCTTGATTGATAAAGTTTTACTAACCAGGAGTACTTAAAATGTGACAATAATCCATGTGTGGAACCTTATGGTTGGATCATCTTTTCTTAAATGGATTGTTATCCATTGGGAAAATAAAATTTATGGATTCTCCAGTGTTTCGTTATAATGATATGTGCCGATCTCTAGATTATCAGATATGACGGTTAAGGATTGTCTGGAAGGAAGAGCTGGTGGTATGGGACATCAGTAATTTCGGAAAGGGAATCCTAGGACTGTAAAGATCTGATTACCAATGGTAAGTTTGAGTACCTATTCGTGATATGGGAAAAATTAGATCATTGGTTAATTGAAGGGTATTTTGGAAAATTTTGAAATTTAGTCTAGACCCATTAATGGTATCTCATAATTTACAAAATTAGGGATCCTTTAAAACTATTTCTCACTTTTTAAAAGAACCCTTACTTCTTTTGAATTTCTAATATTTGGACGTAAGGTAAAATTCGTATGATCCTTCTGGCATGGAAATCATTTTCTGAAGGACTGTTTACAATCATGTGAATTAGTACTTGGATAAGGCTTTTGGAATGTTTCAGGTTGTTGGTATTTTCAAATTCTTGATCCCATATTGTGTCTTATGCATGGATAGATCTCAAATAGATGATAATTACTTTCACTCGTGTTGAGAATATCTACAAGAAAAGTCCTATGTATAATAGATTGAATCCTGTTTGGAAGGTACTTATTCTTGACTTTTCACGATTATGATATTTTCATTTGTCATCTCTCTAGCAAACTTTTATAAGAAATTGGAAATTTCTCTTAAAAGGAGGGGTGAAGTGATGAGTAAGATTCTATTAAAGGACCTATATCAATTGCATAGATTTGAGAGAAATTCTCTGGGGATTGTGTTGGAACAATCTAGAACTAGAGATGGATTGAAATTGGAAATCATTATAAGTAGTACTGAATAAGATCAGAAGTCACTAATCCTTGGTTTTGAGGGATAGAAGTAAATTTGATCATTGGGATGTTTGTGTAAAATCAACCTAATCTTAGTTGGAATACTAGGATGAGGGAGGGGTTGATGAGGGAAATTTGGTACAAAGTTGTAAGTGGGTTGGAAAACTCGTGAGAGAGGATGTATCCCTATGTTCTCTATTGTTTTATCTTGTAAGTAGGATCTTGAGGAGGTGACTCTTACAACTGTACAAGTGACTCTGATGGTGTCAGGTGCGTGAATAACTTGCTCTGCTTGTTGGCCTGGTTAAAATGGTGGTACTGAATCAAAAGTATCGAAAGTTTCCTAGAAATGATCGAATCCTATTCCGGGGGAGTTGGGAAACAACATCACAAATCGCTCATCTGCATGTAAGGGATCGGAATCATCGATCATATCCATAAACTGTTGGGTATTTGGGGAAACAACGGAGTTTGTGGGGGTGAGGCGGCTTGGGTAACTGTGATTGGAATGGTAGATCCAATTGTCATAGATGGCCCTTGTGAGGAATCAGAGGGAAGGGTAGTTGCAGAGGTTGAGGGGACGGAAGAGCAGAGCGAGTAGCAGCAGGGGGTGTGGGCGCAGCTGACGGTGGTGGGTGAGTGCGACGATGAGACGCGGGAGGCGAGTGGGGTGAAAGAATCTCGCTACGTAAGGACTTTGGGATGAGGAAGCCTGGTGGGAAGATTCAGCCGGTGCTACTTTGTAGATGCGTAGCACGGAATCAGCGTGAAATCCGTGACCCTTATTTTATAGATATGCGGCGGCTAAGGATGACAAAAGAGAGCCAGCAACAGGGGCTGTTGTTGCTGGAGTAGGCTGAGAAGGCCTTGCGTTTGATGGTGTCGCACCGACGGCCTATAGGGTCTGACTAATGTACTAGTGGCGGGTGCACCATTGGCACAACACTACAGGCCATAGAAGTCCATGAAGATTATGAAACATGTGGGTGTGCTTTCATGACCGCTCGCAAGCCTACCAAGCCCAACTCCCCATGTTTCTTGAATCCAAAATAGGGGACTTTATCTCCATGCAGCAACGCTACGTCCTCCCGCATATGCTACCAGACTCAATTGGCGTGCCAACAGACTGAAGCGATAAGATATAGCACAAAGAAGCAAGCACCATCACAAACAACTCTCCCACCACCTCAAAACAATTCACAAGAACTGTAAGGCAACATAGCTAGTTCTAATGCAGCGAATCTTAGCAACAGAAATCACTGAAAATGGACAACATGCAAGGAAAATATCAGCCTACAAGCTGCCCTGTTCAATATTTACTCTCCACAGCCACCAAACCCCATGTTGGCTGTTGGCAATCACTAGCCTCTCTCTCTCTCTCTCTCTCTCTCTCTCTCTCTCTCTCTCTCTCTCTCTCTCTCTTAAAAGAAAAACGCACTGTAGCAAATTAGGCCCTAATCGGGCCTCATAAGAAAATGTCAATTTTCTTTTGTGCTTGTTCTGTCACTCAAAACAGATGTTTCGGAATGCCAAACGCAATCTGGTGCAAGCAAGTGATAATAGCTTGTGTTATTGATTGAAAATAGAGATAGTGAGGATATTTGAATCAAGGTTTACCAACCTAGGAATCCTTGATGGTCTTTTACAACTCAAAATAGCTCAAAACTAACAACATGCATTCAACATGCAAGCAAATATAGCAACATGCATGGACTAATACTTGCACATGCAATAGTAATTTGCTAGCAAATGGTGAATTTGTTGACATGCAATGAATCAATCAAACTTATGTAGCAATTGGATCTTCCTAGCTATGGTGGACAACGAAGAAGACAAAGAGAACGTGAGCAGAAAATTACATAATACTCACAAAGGAACTTGCTACAAGATGTAGAATGATGGTGGATGCTATAGAAAGCATTCTAGCATCAAAAACTATGTCCTTCAATTAGGCCGAATGGATCTTGAATACTTGTTGCCCACAAACTTTCAACACAAAGAACATAAGGTTAGCAAGATTATATTGAAAGAAGCAAGATCCAACACCCATCAATCTAGAAAAATAATTGGATAGCATAACACTAGCATAAATGAGCAAGAAACTTCACCATACAAGAAAGCAAAGACCTCTAGCATATGTGAGAAAGACCTCTCCAAAAGGAGTGCGCCCATTGGGAAGAGGGTCTCTTTTATAGTTTAGAACAAATGATTTGTTATGTACATGGCTTCCAAGTGTAAGTGTAGGTGTCCCACATGCTAAGACTCAAGCATGCACATTTCATGCATGGGTTTTCATATTCTACCTTCATGCAATGATTCTTGGAATGATTTGCCTTGGTCCACGAGTTTCCATGCTAGGAAATGTGCGCCCCTCTTCAACATTTAAAATTGATAAAGTTCCAACCTATAGTTCGTAGCATGTGAAGTTTCTCCCATTTACAAACTTTTTTGGGCCTACTCAAGGTGAAAACCTTTACAATAATTTATATTATAATGTTTTACAAACTTGGAAAGCCTATTTAAACTTTGAGAGAAAAACAATGTTGTGTGGTGCAAATTAATGTTGCGTGGCGCCAAAATACATGGTGAAATTGACCCAAACTTAAACCATAACAGCTCCCTCTTAAGTCAATTTTACATACTTCTTCCTATGACGATGAAATAATTTTGCATGGAGTGCCTTTGTAAGAATACCTGCAACCATGTTACTTGAGTCAATGAAGATAGGGGACATCTCTCAAATGAGGATACTTGATATGAATATGTTTGGTCCTCCCATGAAATACGGAGTCTTTTGAAAGTATAATAGCAGAAATGTTGTCAATAAATAAAGAACTCGGACCTTCATGAAGTTGATGTAGATGTTCAAGCATGTATTGCAACCAAACTATATCATTGGAAACTCTTGATGCTGCGATGTATTCCGCCTCGCAAGAGGATTGAGCTACAAAAGATTGCTTCTTGCATATCCATGTGATGGCTGCTCCTGAAAGTATACTACATCCTCCTGTAATGCTTTTATAATCATCCATATTAGAAACCCAATTGGCATCACTGTATGAAGCAAGTGATAGACCATCTTGCTTTGAGAAAACAAGTCCATAATCGGAAGTAGCTTTCAGATATTGTAAAACATATTTAGCATGCTTCCAATGAATAACACCAGGGTTAGTAGCAAATTGACTAAGAGTAGGAACTGCATATGCAATATCAGGCCGCTTCCAAGTAGTGAGATACATTAAAGATCCAATCAAGTTGTGATAAGGAATCTTGGACATTTCTTTATGTTCCTCTTTAGTCTTTGCTCCATCTTCCTTAGATAATTTAACTCCAGGTAGCATGGGAATGTCTTTGCCTTTGCACTCTAGCATATTGTAGTCCTTCAAGATCTTCAAAATATAATGCTGTTGATGAAGTGCAATTGTGCCTTTTACCCTGTCATGGTGAATTTGAATTCCAAGGCAAAACTTTGCCTCTCCAAGGTCCGAAACATCAAAGATAGAGTCAATTAACTTCTTACAATGATTGATGAAAGGAGTAGAATTTCCTATCAGCAATGAATCATTAGCATAGACTGTTAGCAATACATAATTCTCATTTACCCTTTTAAAATAAACATTACCATAAGGAATGAATGGTATAAACCCCAATGCTCTAAGGACTTGATCTTAGCGGATTGCTTTAAGCCATATATACTTTTTAAAAGCAAGCAAACAATCCATCACAACTTCGAACGTATTATCAGTAGAATTAAACCAGTCTTCTACACAAACAAAAGCAGCAGCTTGAGCATTCTCTTCTTTGCTAGAGCTAGAAGAAGGTTGTTCCTCTTGACAAACATTGGCTTTACTATTGTTAGGCTTAGAATAGCATTTGAAAGATGAATGACCAGTTTTACCACAGTATCTACAAGACACTCTAGGATTAGCCCAACATTTATCAAGTGTATGTCCAGTCTTTTTACAATAGTTGCAAAAAGACTTTTTTGATTTAGGCCCAAATGATTCCCCTTTGGAATCTTTGTTGATTGGATCATGCATGCTAGTAGCTTGAATCTGGTTTCCGCATCCTTTTGCCTTGCCCTTTCCTTTCTTCGCATAAAAGACTTTAGCTCCTCCTTGAGAAGGTAAACCTTCTTGTCGCATAAGTTACTCCTCTCGAAGGCTTTGAATGGCCTCTTCAAAGGATTTTCTTGTAAGAACAGGTCGCATATAGGCAGCCGGTACATGAGCTTTTCTTCCTTGGGAGTTATTCTTCCTGCACTTTGTAGAGCACTAAACAAAGATTGCAATTTGAATATCACAATTTGAAATTCCATCCCACTTTAAACTAGTAAGTTGCTCAAAAAGATATAAGATTTGAGTTTGTGATTTGGAATCAAATCTTCGAGCAAGTTCAATTTGGCAACAGTGAGAAAGATATCCTCCGAAACGGTTTGGGAAATAATTACTTTAGCTTTTGAATTTGCATCCAACCAGGCTTGATAGGTTTTTGAATCTCCTTCATAATCTCTAGTATCCGTTCCATCAGGTACATTTGGTTTGGGAGTGGTCCCATCAATGTAAGGCCATAGCTTGTCAGCTTGCAGGATCAGTCGAGTCTTTGATCTCCATGCAGGATAGTTGATTGAAAATAGAGATAGCTAGGATCTTTGAATCAAGGTTTACCAACCTAGAAATCCTTGATGGTCTTCTACAACTCAAAATAGCTCAAAACTAACAACATGCAAGCAAATATAGCAACATGCAAGCAATCTGAAAAAATTTGGAGACATGCATGCAACATGCATGGACTAATACTTGCACATGCAATAGTAAATTGCTAGCAAATGGTGAATTTGTTGACATGCAAAGAATTAATCAAACTTATGTAGCAATTGGATTTTCCCAGCTATGGTGGACAGCGGAGAAGACAAAGAGAACGTGAGCAGAAAATTGCATAATACTCTTGCTGCCCACAAACTTTCAACACAAAGAATGTATGTAAGGTTAGCAAGATTGCATTGAAAGAAGCAAGATCCAACACCCATCAATCTAGAAAAATAATTGGATAGCATAACACTAGCATAAATGAGCAAGAAACTTCACCATACAAGAAAGCAAAGACCTCTAGCATATGTGAGAAAGACCTCTCCACAAGAGGTGCGCCCACTGGGAGGAGGAGGGTCTCTTTTATAATTTAGAACAAATAATTTGTGATGTACATGGCTTCCAAGTATAAGTGTAGGTGTTCCACATGCTAAGACTCAAGCATGCACGTTCTATGCATGGGTTTTCATATTCTACCTTCATGCAATGATTCTTGGCATGTTATGAACTCACCTAAGCTAAGCCTAATTACCAAGTGGCCCTAATTGGGATATCTTTAGGTACTGGGCCATTACCATTAAGGGCATGTCCTTATGGAACCCAAGTACCCTTAGTTGCCCTAATTTTTAGAAGGTTCCACTAAGGGCCTCTAGATAGTATATATAGGGCTATACCATCTAGGGCTAGACATTAGATATAGGATTCATTGTATTCATTTTTTGCTAATAGGTATTGCTTGGGCTTTTCGTGGGAGATCTCTTGTCTATGTTTAGCTATTGCTTGTAGGGCTTTAGTCATTGTTCTTCATTTGATATCAACATCTGTGATTATGTTCATAACATGGTATCAAAGCACTTTCCTGCTTTATCATGGGGAGTGGTGCTTTTCTCTTTGTTCTGTTTGTTGTGCTTCTTTTTTGTTTGTTCTGTATGTTGTTGAGGGGACTTCAATCAGCCAGCCATCCCCATCGCTGCTCCTCTCTTCTTCCACCTCTCTCTGTACCTTTAGTGATCCCCTATTCTTCTCTCTCTGCTGCCATCACTGCCATCTCAGCCAACGTTCCACCTACTCTTCTCTATGGTGTTGATTATTGCCTCCAACTTCAATCAGTCCTGCCTCTCCAACTGCCCCATCGCTGCCTCCTGCCTCTTCACGCTGTCAAGACCCGACGCTCGCTCGACCGCTCGCTCTCTCTCTCTCTCTCTCTCTCTCTGCCCAGCCTGCCTACGTCCTACGCTCTAAACGCCTGCCTGATCCGCTGGTCTGCTACCTCAAATCAGCTGCCCGCATCTCCTTCTTACCTGGCCCTGCCCTCATCTCCTTCCTACCGACCCTGCTCATCTCATGACCCGCTGCCTCGTCTCTAGGCCCTACCTGATTTTTCCGTTGATCTTCCCTGCTTACTAGCCTCCACTCTTCCTGCCCAGCCCACAGGATTTCTGCCCGCCCAGTTTTGTTTGGATTCGTTTTTTTATGACATTTGCTTGTTGTTTAGTTTATTTTCTTCTTGTTTAGTTTCTTTAAGTTTTTTTTTATATTTCATTTTCGTTTTTTATTGTTCATCACTTTTGTTTCCAGTTGCTTATTTAGCCTACACTCGCTGCCTACACTCCTATGTTGCCTACAGCTTATATGCGGCTTCCTACCACGAATTGCTAACGATATAAACAATTCATTTACGTTTTTTTTTTTTTCGCTTTTAACGATCCATAAAAAAAAAATATTTGGATCATTTATCGTTTGTTGTTGTTATTTTCCAATTCATTTATTGTACTTTGTCTTTTCGCTTACGTCCTGAGATAGTAATAGAGTCACATAGTCCTATTGTTGAAACATATAGTCCTATTGTCGCGTCACATAGGCTTGGTTTTCCATGCTATTACAGCGTGCCTGTTGTCCTACTTATGTTCCTACTTTTGGGTGTTGGTCTTCCGATGCTGCTATCTTTTCTTGAGGCACCTATATCACTGGGTTTCCACATATGGTTGATAGTTACGTGTATGATGCGACTATTTGCGATGAGTGTCCATCTCTTTTTCAGTTTCCTTATTGGCTTCCAGTTGCTGATGCAGTTCTACCTTCTCGGGCTTTTTGGATACCTTGGTATGATGTCCCTATCTTTTGGGCTGCTCCTCTACTATTTTGGGCATTACGAATACCTTGGCATTCCTGCTTGCTACTTGATCTTCTTCTGGTTCCTTGGCATTCTTGGTTGTTCCATATTGCTTGGTTTCAGATGACGCTGTCGAGATTTCCCCTTCGTTGCCTCGATGTTGTCTTTTTGTGGTGTTCTTGGCTTATTCGACTAGCTTTGGATATGCTAGTTGTTGGGATCCTGCCTGATCAGGTTTTCTTATGGCATTCATGGGCTATCATAGTGCCTTGAGCGTGCTTCTTTTCTCCTGGATTGTTCTTATGCATCTATGTCGACTTCTCATTATTTTAAGTTGATGTCTTCTGCTATATGGAGGTTGTTTGTTGCTTTGGGAGTACCTGATGTGACGACTTATGTCCTCTCCTTTAGTATTTCGATTGGTTCATGCATTCTTGCTCCTGTATTATGTGTATTTACATTTTTTTTGTTATTCCTTATGATTGGCTATTACCACAGCTATTGCTTGGGGCCTTTCTTTCAGTTTTTAGGGTTCTTTCTTTTTAGCCCAAACATTGTGGGCAATGTTTTTTAAAGTTGGGGAGTGTTATGAACTCACCTAAGCTAACCCTAATTACTAAGTGGCCCTAATTGGGATATCTTTAGGTACTGGGACGTTACCATTAAGGGCATGTCCTTATGGAACCCAAGTACCCTTAGTTGCCCTAATTTCTAGAAGGTTCCACTAAGGGCCTCTAGATAGTATATATAGGGCTAGACATTAGATACAGGATTCATTGTATTCATTCTTTGCTAATAGGTATTGCTTGGGCTCTTTGTGGGAGATCTCTTGTCTATGCTTAGCTATTGCGTGTAGGGCTTTAGCCATTGTTCTTCATTTGATATCAAAATCTGTGATTATGTTCATAACATGGCATGATTTGCCTTGGTCCACAAGTTTCCATGCTAGGAATTGTGCGCCCCTCTTCAACATGAAAATTGATAAAGTTCCAACCTATAGTTGGTAGCATGTGAAATTTCCCCTAGGGTCCCATTTACAAACCTTTTTGGGCCTACTCTAGGTTAAAACCTTTACAATAAATCATATTATAATGTATTACAAACTTGGAAAGCATATTTAAACTTTGAGAGAAAACCAATGTTGCGTGGCACAAATTAATATTGCGTGGCGCCAAAATACATGTTGAAATTGACCCAAACTTAAACCATAACAGCTTGCAGCTGTGAATTTCAGCTCAGTCATCTCCACAGGCATAGATTAAGAAGAGGTTGAATAATCCACCCGTGTGGTGTGGTGTGGTGGTAGGGGTTCTTGGTGTGGGATTGACGCGGTTTCCCAGAGAAAAGAAGAAGAGGTTGAATAGGGGAGCTTGCTAATGCGAATGGAAAGGGCCTCTTCTAATAAACTCTAAAGAATCTGTTACACCACATATATTTTGTTGTCTTGGGAATTGGCAGCACATATCTTTAGAGATTTTTGTCTTTTATTGTCAACTATATTATGACCAAAGGATCGGCATTGGGCATGTTAATTGTCAATGCTAGACTACAAATGAAAGACCAGGATTATCATCCTTTTTATCATCTTTGCCACGCGCTTAGTGGAAGAGTTGATGACGATTACAACTGGCTGAAAGCAGAGGATCAGGGCATTTAAATGCTCTGCCCCTCCAAGACGGTACTTAAACATATTAGGTAGGAAATTATTTCTTCTCCAAATTTAAGTCATGCTAAGGTTTACCCACTCGAAGTGATTCATCTTTGACTTGGCTTTTAAGCTCATGATGTGCATTTGCCAGAGTCGTGTCTGGCCATGAATATCAGTAAGAAGTAATCATCTTTCGAACTTCTTTGAAAAACAGTTGTCATTACTAACCTAAGGCAATGCACCTTTACTTGATGTACGAGTTTATAGACATAATTTTACTGACCAGAGATCTAAATTGGCTCGATTCTAGCAAAAAAATCCAGACAAATGTGCTCAATCCAGAAGCTCATGACAAAAAGGTACTAGCCTATGTTCTAAATTCTAATTTACCCTTGAATGCATTGTAAAGTTTCTCTAATTGATTTATAATCATATAGAAAATATGAGAAAATAATAAAGCTACAGATGAAAAAGTTTTCTCTTCAAGTGTACCGTGTACTACAATGGGTTAAAGTCCATTAGGCAAGTAGCAATTTGAGCAGAAGTGTCTCTGAGCAGAACATTATTTCAAGTTAAGAACAGCTCACTTTAAAGGCATGCTATGTATATCTTTGACAAAGTTCCTAAGTTAAGAGCCACTTGTCCTTGATATTCGATTTTTAGTGTGGGTGTATACATGTGTGAAGTGCCTACGAAGTGCATGTGAGACGACAGATGAGTGCTTCTCCGAACAATGTATCTCCCCCACCTCTGCACCTGAGCCCTATTCTGCCTTTTCTGCACACAGCTATTCATGTCAATCTAAGTTTCATGACAAGGTTTGAAGCCTGATGTAGTAGCCTGCAAGAATGTAGTCAAGTAACACTGGAAAATCGAATGGAATCACAGATTTCATTATAGGTTGAAAATGCTGTAAAATATTCCCCGTGTTTGGATTTCTTGTCATTTTTAAAGAAGTATTGTAACTACTGATGATTTGGATGGTACCATGAACAAGTGCTGATATTTAGTACTTACTATAGACGCTAAGGAAGCGGATGGCGGACGTGAACGCGCGTCCGGACCTGGCGCGTCCGTGTCCGGACGCATCCGGTTTTTTTTTTTTTATAATTTTTTTAGACTTACAAAAATTTTAAAAAAAAATATCAGTCCAAGGGTAGGTCCGGACCCCGGACCAGTCGTTTTTTTTTTTTTTTTAAATTTAAATATTTTTTTTAGGGTTATTTATAAAAAAAAAAATTGGACGCGTCCTTCCCCGCGTCCGGGGGTCGGACGCGTCCGGGTCCGGATGCCGGACGCGGGCATTCCGGCCCGGACCCTCATGTCTGCGTGACATATCAACAATGTGCATGGTCTTTTTATCAACACTGCTGGTTATTTTTATCTTTGCTTGTGTTTTACATGATAGCAACAAGCAAACTGCAGACCTGTTGCAATCTTGAAATGAGCTGTTACTTTTTGTGGATCAGTTGAATCGCACAGGGTTGTGTTAGCTGATTTCAATCACTGCGAACTTTGGAATTGCTTAGAATCTGTCTTTTTGAATCCATGAATGCAAACTGTACTACCATCAATGAGAGCTGATCCTGATCATAAGCAGTGATAGTGTGCATAATACCATAATTTTTCTGTTTGAAAGGTGCCAAGTATTTGGAAGAAAAAATCCAACCAAGACCGTTGTTTTTTTTTTTTTTTGGTATTCTTGGCAATATGCCAGCGCTCTGAACATAGCTAAGGAGTTTGTTTTCTTATTTGCAGGTATTTGTGGCAAATCCAAGAAAATCACCTGGGATCATAACGGTCCTTGCCAAAAATCGTGAAAAATTGCTGCATTTTCTTGACAACTTCCACCTTGATAAAGGTATTGTCTAACTACCTTGCATGAAGTTTTGCCCATAAAATCAATGCAATGTCCTCATTTTGATTTAACAACTACATCAAATCTCAAGACTAGGTTCGGTATGTTGAATTATACAGAAGATGAGCAATTTGAAGAGGAGAAAGATTTGCTGATCAAAGAAATCGAAGCACTGGAGCAAGTTTTACCTGCTGATACACATAAATCATAGTCTGCAACACTATTGAGATAGCAAGACAATTGCAAGGAAAGTTTGAAAGTTATTATTTTTTAGACTACTGCGTCTATTCTTGTGCTTTATATCAGAACTATGACTTTCAAATTTAAATATCCTTAAATCAAATTCAAAAATTGGCGTAATTGGTCAAATCATATGTTGTGGTTGTTTTGGATGTTTCACATGACACAATTTCAATGCCTTCCATGCAGGCATATCACAAATAGCAAATCATAGCATAAAGATCAATTTAGGAACTACACTGCACATAAATATCGAGCAAAAATGAACTTGAAAATCTTTGCCAGCTATATTTCACTGTATATTTGACAATGAATGTCGACAAATCCTCTTTAACCTTGTAGCTTGATTTCTTGGAAAGTTCTTTAGGACCGAGTAGAAGCAAAATCTGTGTTTTCAAGGGCCCTGGAGGAGCAGGTCATAATGCGGCAGAATGACAGGCTCTACTTGAGTAAAGCATTAGGACAAGAGCAATTATTCGAAATTGAGCTATTCCTTGCTAAACTTTTATATATTGAATAATCAAAGTGTAGCAGGCTATAACACAACAAAATTATAAAGTTCTTCTTAATCATGACCCTTGGAACTCATTGTGCCTATTCCAAGCTAATGCCGAGTTCAAATGGAGGAACGTCTTGTCCTGATATATCGTGCTATTTAGGTTGTGTTCTTTAAATCTTAGTGCCTGTTGGTTTAGACAGAAATTATTCTCAAATATCGCTAAGGAATTTTGGTATAGAGCCTATTTAGCTGGTGCCAAGCTAAGCTATTTACTAGCAAGTGACTCAAATGTTTTTGGACCATAAAGTTGCAGCTTCTTGCTCCCAAGCTAAAATGAGTTACTCCATATGAAGGGTAAGTGACTCCAAAGGAACTGTTGATGCCAAATGGATCTTTCAAAAGAGATTCAACTGTAATCAGCTGTACCCTTTCAAGCCTTTTGGCATCCTTCTAACCATGGCAAAAGAAATAGTAGACATGTTTCACAAGTATTACAAAACTCGGGCCATGGGTTAACTGATTTTATGTCAGGACGTGTATTTATTACCGTAAGTTAATGTTTTTATGGAGTGAGAAGATTAAGAGCTCTTGGAATTCCTTTGTTAATGTTCAAGAGCCACTGTCTTACAGGAAGACAAGGATTTCAATTTTTTTCTGTTTTTTATAGTTTCCCCTAATACCCAGTAGCAGCATGCTAATGTCATAACATTTATCATAGAAGTTGGGGTTAGTTATTTAGAAATTTTTGTTTGCAAAAATTTGATTTTAAAAACATTGGAGTGGGGACAAAATGAAAAGGACATTGGAAACTCTACTCTCTTCAATGCATCTATAAGGTAATAATATAGAGATCCTTGTAGTCCTGTGTTTTAGAACGTGTCAAGTTCTAACTTAATGCTGTCATATATGGGGAGCCAAGTTTTTAAAACATTAAGATTGCTCTTTATTGGCCAACATTTTTGTGGTACTTGATTTTTGCCTCTGAATCGTCAGCGAGTAAGTTTCACACGTGTAGCTTTAAGTCTACATCTGAAAATAATTACTGTATTAAGTGGTACCCATTAACTTAATATGTGGTAGCCTATGGCGTAGACTTCCACTTGAATTAAGCTAAGAGAATCCTTAAGATATATTTACTGGCATCTATTACCTACTAAATATGATTCCCTTATAGATATTTAAGCACTTCTTTTTACAAGTTTGCCATTGGTTGAAAAATTCCCACTTGTTAGTCTCAAACCATCTCATTGAACAACGCAGAAACTGGAATTTTATTTGCCAGCACGGATGTGTTTTTGTGAAAATGATAAACCTCAAACAAAGATTTCCATCTCCAATACTCACAAGATAGTAAAAGCCTCCAATAAATTCTTGTAAACATGGATTGTCTTTTCTTATTATTTTATTGCTTTAATGTGGAGCATTTATATGCACTTAATCCCTTATCTTTTTGCATGTGTTGCAATATATCTGAAAAAACTTGTTTCATTCCAAGGCTAAAGCACAACTATGAACAAATGAAGCACAGCTGCTAGGATTCTTAAGAGAATAAGAACTTGTTTCTAGTTGCTAAAATGCCCAAAATAAGCGAGTAAAAGTTAAGGGTTTCAATTTCCAGACATAATGTTAGTGGCAAAAGGTTTTACAGAGTGGAAAGCATATACTTCATGGAAATTATGTTGGATCTTATTAAACCATTGGATTTGCCCACAAGCTTCTCCACTTCATTTGAAGGGGCCAAAAGGGCAGAGGGCCATTCAACTTCAAAAAAAAAATTTCAAACTGAAGTTTCTTCAACTTGAAAAAACAGTTCATTTTTTAAAAAAAGCCCTTATTTGCACCTCCCTTAGCCATTTTGACCCTACGAAGGGCTACGGACTCTAAGCGAAGGGCACTCGGACTATACCTACAAGTACGTTATTGAAAAATAGAGTGAATTTTGCAGAGAAACCACTTGGAGTGCATCCAAAGTTATTGCCCCTTTTAGGGAGCAACTAGTTGGTGGTGTGCGACAGAAAGCATTCATGGTATGGAGGAGATCTTAGCTTCCAATTTATCACCTAAGCGACGAGAGGCCTTGTAAGGCAAAAATGGCAGGTCATTATCTTAAGTTTCTGACGTTGGCATTGTGCTCGGGACACCTTTTTTAGCTTAGAGGTGCATTTTTTAGCCGTTTTGAAATGGCAAAAGTGAGTGAATCAATTTTGGGCGAGGCTAGCAAGTTGGACGACGTTTCCAACTATAGCATATGAAAATTAAAGATGAAGAGCATTCTTATGAAAAAAATTTGGGACATTGTGACGAGCGTGGAATTAGGATCAAACACAACTCTAGCAAATATGCGGGCCTCAGACAAAAAGGCACAAAGAGCATTGGTAATCAATTTCTTGGTAAAGGACCACGTCATTGTGCACATTAGCGAAGCCGTGACAAGAGGTGCTTGGGAAGCACTTAGAATGCAATACCAAACAACAAATCCATCACAGATAAAGGACTAAATTGCATACGATTCGCATGGAGAAAGGTGAAAATGCAAGTGCCTACTTTACATCCATCAAAGGATAAGGGATCATCGTCTGGAAAGAAGAAAAAGGGCAAGTGCTTCCATTGTCAGAAGGCAGGCCATTGAGCAAGAGATTATCGCAAGAAGAAGGCGGACATCAAGAAAGGCAAAGTGAAGCACTAATATTGCCGAAGATGTTGGCGACAACGACAATGTTGACCCTAGCACAATATTCGTGACCACATTAACATCACAAGACTCTATGGATTATGAACATTGGTTCATAGATTCGGGAGCGACAAAACCTATGACAAGCAACAAGTCTTAGGTTAAAGACCTGAAGTTAATGGATGATGGGGACAAGGTTGCGCAAGCGAATGGAGATGAGTGCCAGATTTATGGCATTGGCACCGTACCCACACGATTTTCTGATGGGTAAATCAAGGTAATCGAGTATGTCTTGTATGCTCTTGGCTTGTAGAAAAGTTTGCTTTCTGTTTGAACAATCATTGATCACATGCTAAAAGTTGAATTTAAGCTATTTGTATGTAAGATAAACTAGGACTTAAGGGAGAGTGTCAGAATAGGTAAGTCTAGTTTATTTGAACACTCGACCCATGCTGCCATTTTTAGCAATTTTTTTACAATGCTCTTTATACATAATACGTGTCAATATGGTTCTTAACATGATTAGTAGTGACTTGGTACACACATCTTGTAACAGGGACCCGAATTACCATGCAACGGTACCCCCCAAATTTAGACTATTTATATGTACTATTTGTTTTGTGAATATACTCTACATGTGAGTTTTTTGGGGTTGGTGTGTGCTCTCTCTTTATGCTTGGTGAATTTGAGTGATGATTGGCCTGTGGACGAAGCTACTGTTGTCGAAAAGTCGTGGGAATGAATGTGCATAGGAGAAACTATGAATCGATTCACTCAGTGATCAATTCTCTGAGCTACTGACAACAAAAGTTAGAGCGCAAACTTGTTGTTGGATCGGTAGTGTGTCAGATAGCTAGTATGAATGAAGAGTGATCAAACAATACACTATTGCAAAGACAAATTAGTTGTATGAGAAAAATTTGCACTCTTGATTAGAGCAAAACGATTTTAACATATCAGAGTACATGGGCGTGAAAAACGCACTTTTGGTTGTGCGCGCTGATTCAAAATCGCTTCACATCTTTTTGCCTTATTGATTGACGATCTACCTATTGATATATATGGTTGAATGATCAAGGAGATATGATTATACATGTTTACTAGTTCTACTTGATCCGTCCTATATTAGATAGCAGTCGTTGTAAATATTAATCAGAATGTACATAGCAGATAAACTATCAACATTGTTCTTTGATCGCGACATGTGTCACAACGATTGACAATATCGAAATAGATGTCGAGTCGAAATAAGTGCTGGGTCAAAACAGGTGCTAGGTCAAGATTGGTATTGGGTCAAAATAGAAGTCGAATTGATTCGATCCATTCGACCAAGGCCAAGATGAAAAACAAACATTGATTCTTTCTGCAGATTTTACAATTTTTTGAATGTTTTACAGTTTCAGGATGCTCATTAAAAAGTATAATTCCACTTGAGCTTTGAAATCCAACACTCCTCCTTAATGTGGATCATGAAATTTTTTGATCTTTTGAAATAAAAGACTATCAAATCTAATATGATTGTCTTTTGATAATGTTTTGGTGAAGTAATCTGCTTCCATAAAATCTGTCTTGTAGTAAATGAGTGAAACTCTCTTGATCTGCACCTTTTTACTAAGATAATGATATCTAATTTTGATATGTTTTCTTTGAGAGTGAAATATCGTGCTATTGTGATTTGATGGTGGTGTGCGACAGAAAGCATTCATGGTATGGAGGAGATCTTGGCTTCCAATTTACCACCTAAGCGACGAGAGGCCTGGTAAGGCAAAAATGGCAGGTCATTATCTTAAGTTTATGATGTCGGCATTGTGCTTGGGACACAATTTTTAGCTTAGAGTTGCATGTTTTAGCCGTTTTGAAATGGCAAAAGTGAGTGAATCAATTTTGGGCGAGGCTAGCAAGTTGGATGACGTTTCCAACTATAGCATATGAAAATTTAAGATGAAGGCATTCTTATGAAAAAAAAACTTTGGGACATTGTGACGAGCGTGGAATTAGGATCAAACACAACTCCAGCAGATATGCGGGCCTCAAACAAAAAGGCACAAAGAGCATTGTTGATCAATTTCTTGATAGAGGACCACGTCATTGTGCACATTAGTGAGACCGTGACAGCAAGAGGTGCTTGAGAAGCACTTAGAATGCAGTACCAAACAACAAATCCATCGCAGATAATGTTTCTAAGGACTAAATTGCATACGATTTGCATGGAGAAAGGTGAAAATGCAAGTGCCTACTTTACATCCATCAAAGGATAAGGGATCATCGTCGGGAAAGAAGAAAAAGGGCAAGTGCTTCTATTGTCAGAAGGCAGGCCATTGGGCAAGAGATTATCGCAAGAAGAAGGCGGACATCAAGAAAGGCAAAGTGAAGCAACTCACTAATATTGCCGAAGGTGATGTCGACAACAACAATGTTGACCCTAGCACAACATTCGTGACCACATTAGCATCACAAGACTCTATGGATTACGAACATTGGTTTGTAGATTCGGGAGCGACAAAGCCCATGACAAGCAACAAGTCTTGGTTTAAAGACCTGAAGTTAATGGATGACAGGGACAAGGTTGCGCAAGCGAATGGACATGAGTGCCATATTTATGGCATTGGCACCGTACCCACATGATTTTCTGATGGGTAAATCAAGGTAATCTAGAATGTCTTGTATGCTCTTGGCTTGAAGAAAATTTTGATTTCTGTTGGAACAATCATTGATCACATGCTAAAAGTTGAATTTAAGCTATTTGTATGCAAGATAAACTAGGACTTAAGGGAGAGTGTCAGAATAGGTAAGTCTAGTTTATCTGAACACTCGACCCATGTTGCCATTTTTAGCAATTTTTTTACATTGCTCTTTATACATAATACATGACAATATGGTTCTTAACATGATTGATAGTGACTTGGGACACACATCTTGTAACGGGGACCCGAAGAACCCCCCAAATTTAGACTATTTATATGTACTATTTTTTTGTGAATATACTCTACATGTGAGTTTTTTGGGGTTGGTGTGTGCTCTCTCTTTATGCTTGGTGAATTTGAGTGATGATTGGCATGTGGACGTAGCTACTATTGTCGAAAAGTCATGGGAATGAATGTGCAAAGGAGAAACTATGAATTGATTCACTCAGTGATCAATTCTCTGAGCTTCTGGCAACAGAAGTAAGAGCGCAAACTTGTTGTTGGATCAGTAGTGTGTCAGATAGCTAGTATGAATGAAGAGTGAGCAAAGAATACACTATTGCAAAGACAAATTAGTTATATGAGAAAAATGTGCACTCTTGATTAGAGCAAAACAATTTTAACATATCAGAGTACATGGGCGTGAAAAATGCACTTTTGGTTGTGTGCGTTGATTCAAAACTGCTTCACATCTTTTCGCCTTTTTGATTGACAATCTACCTATTGATATATATGGTTGAATGATCATTGTAGATCAACGACCAAGTACAAGGAGATATGATTATACATCTTTACTAGTTCTACTTGATCCGTCCTATATTAGATAGCAGTCATTGTAAATATTAATCAGAATGTACATAACAAATAAACTATCAACATTGTTCTTTGATCACAACATGTGTCACAATGGTTGACAATTGGGTCAAAACAGGTGCTAGGTCGAGATTGGTATTGGGTCAAAATAGAAGTCGAATTGATTCGATCCATTCTACCAAGTCTAGGATGAAAAACAAACATTGATTCTTTGTGCAGATTTTACGATTTTTTGAATGTTTTATAGTTTCAGGATGCTCATTAAAAAGTGGATTTCCACTTGAGCTTTAAAATCCAACACTCATCCTTAATGTGGATCCTGAAATTTTTTTATCTTTTGAAATAAAAGACTATCAAATCTAATATGATTGTCTTCTGATAGTGTTTTGGTAAAGTAATCTGCTTCCATAAAATCTGTCTTGTAGTAAATGAGTGAAACTCTCTTGCTCTGCACCTTTTTACTAAGATAATGATATCTAATTTTGATGTGTTTTCTTCGAGAGTGAAATATAGTGCTATTGTGATTTGATGGTCGTGTGCGACAAAAAGCATTCATGGTATGGAGGAGATCTTGGCTTCCAATTTACCACCTAAGCGACGAGAGGTCTAGTAAGGCAAAAATGGCAGGTCATTATCTTAAGTTTTCGACTCCGGCATTGTGCTCAGGACACCTTTTTTAGACTAGAGTTGCATGTTTTAGCCGTTTTGACATGGCAAAATTGAGTGAATCAATGTTGGGCGAGGCTAGCAAGTTGGACGACGTTTCCAACTATAGCATATGAAAATTAAAGATGAAGATCATTCTTATAAAAAAAAAACTTTGGGACATTGTGACGAGCGTGGAATCAGGATCAAACACAACTCCAGCAGATATGTGGTCCTCGGACAAAAAGGCACAAAGAGCATTGTTAATCAATTTCTTGGTAAAGGACCACGTCATTGTGCACATTAGTGAAGTCATGACAACAAGAGGTGCTTGGGAAGCACTTATAATGCAGTACCAAACAACAAATCCATCGCAGATAATGTTTCTAAGGACTAAATTGCATACGATTCACATGGAGAAAGGTGAAAATGCAAGTGCCTACTTTACATCCATCAAAGGATCATGGATCATCGTCTGGAAAGAAGAAAAAGGGCAAGTGCTTCTATTGTCAGAAGGTAGGCCATTGGGCAAGAGATTATCGCAAGAAGAAGACGGACATCAAGAAAGGCAAAGTGAAGCAACTCACTAATATTGCCGAAGATGATGTCGACAACGACAATGTTGACCCTAGCACAACATTTGTGACCACATTAGCATCACAAGACTTTGTGGATTACAAACATTGGTTTGTAGATTCGGGAACGACAAAACCTATGACAAGCAACAAGTCTTGGTTTAAAGACCTGAAGTTAATGGATGATGGGGACAAGGTTGCGCAAGCGAATGGAGATGAGTGCCACATTTATGGCATTGGCACCGTACCCACACGATTTTTTGATGGGTAAATCAAGGTAATCAAGAATGCCTTGTATGCTCTTGGCTTGTAGAAAAGTTTGAGATCGGTATGTTGAAAAATCTAAATTTTTTAACTCTAGTGTTTTATTGAGAACATATGGATCTCATAGGCATTTCCCTTTAAGCAAATTGTTTTTGCTTGTGGAGAGTTTGCTTACATTAGTGGATGGTATTTTGCTACAGATTGTAGTCTATAAGTGCAGTCTAGATCTCCGAATTTATAGGAGATAGATAAATCTATTGAGATTTGGATAGATTGTTGATTTCTTGTATGTGATGCTAGAAATGGGGCATTTAACTCATTAGAGTAGTTGTAGTGCTATGGATTGAGTTATACTTATTTGAGACTTGATGGATCTCCTAGAAATTTTGGTTGATTGAATTATTGTGCCTTAGAATATTTGGATACTCTAAGATTATACATGCATTATTATCTATAAGAAGCTATGGATAGTTTTTGGACTATGATTGAAATGAAATTTCTTTAGCTTTTGGACTTGATCTCTAAAATAAAGAGTTGATTCGCCCAGTGGTTCGTGTAATTGGTATTATAGGAAGGTGATATCTGTTATTAGGAGAAGATCAACCCATTTAGAAGATTTATAGCTTAGTGTATCTTTGGATTCTGAGTTAGTACTCCTGTGTAGAGGCATGCAATTGGAGCATTGTTGCATCTATGAGTACTTGTTCTAGTTGAAAAGATCAGACCCAGGATAATAACTTTTGGGTAGGAGTTGAAATCTTAAGGAACAATTTTCATGGTTTTCTTTCACGTTTTGAGGATAGAACCTGTTTAAGAGGGGAACAAGCTTATGGCCATATCCAACTCAAAGGACTTGGAATAGTCCTGATAGGGTAGACTGGCTTTCTAGTGTTTTAGATTGTTGGTTACTCCTCGATTTAATTTCGTGTCAAGGCCAGATTGTAACTAATAATCTTGAGAGGACCCAGACACTCCTATCGAGACATGTGGAGTAGTGCATGGCTTGTGACAATTGTATGCATGAGGATAGCATGAGATGTGTGACCTATGTTTAGATGGACTGCATGGGAGGTTGTGTGGGTGCATGCACATGCTTTTTACCCCTATGCATACGGGTAGAGACTTGCCCTCCTCCATTCTAAGCTTTTGACTTTAGGTTTCCGGTTTCTCTTCTATCTTCAAGTATTCACATAGCATGGCTCAGGGGTGAGGTGTTCATTTGGATGGGAGGTTTGGCTTCCACTAGTCTCTTTGTGTGTTAATCCTGTCCTCATCTTAGTAGTATTCTTGGGAGTCTTTACAACGACTATACCTAGTGCAAAATTTTGAGGATGTTTCACAAGAAAAAGTATAGAAGGAAACTTTTACCATCAAACTCTTTGGTTGGACTTTGCAAGTAGGTAGCGATATGGACGACATCAAGCCACAAAAGATTAGTGAGGCCTTTAGCTTTAAGCAAACTTCTTGCACACTTAACAATGTGGTTCTTCCTTTTAGCCACACAATTCACCATTGATAATCAAACGAATTGTTGGTGATATGTTCACCTCCACAATCATAATGCAAGCACTTTATGTTCTTGTCAAGTTCAAAATCCAACATTTTGAACTCCTTGAAAGTATCAAAAGCAATGCAATGTTTTCTTCCAAAATTAGACCAAGCTTTATCAATTAAAAAAACTATAAAGGCGAAATATACATGTGCTAAATAAATTGAATTCAAACTTTGCTTCAAAAGTAAACAAGAATCACAATCGTCACTACTACTAAAGATTGTATTCTCAGTCAAGTCATTGCTACCAAAATATTTAGCTTCTTCCAAATTTCATCATTTATGTTTACATGTCACGACCCTTAGCCAACATAGTAGCTTCATCGATGTGGTTGTACCATGCAAATAGGATGAAGAATATAGCTTATAAACCAAAGATGACTTATATTGATGGAAAGAATTTGCAATCTATTTTGTCGTTTATACATAAGCTCAGCATAAGTTTTTGCCATATTACAATAGTCCTAGACCTCAATAAGACGAACTCTAGAAGAAATATGTTTTACATGACCAAGTTCCTCTTTGGAAACTAGTGATGAAGAAGTCCTTTGATGAAGGTCACATGAGTGTAACATAGAGAAAATGTTGTTGAAGTATCATCAGGAGTGCATCCATTGAGAAAATTTTGAAGTATCATCAAGTGGGTATTGCACACTATTGAGGAATTTAGTCATAATAGTGTCTTAGTTGAATGCATAATTGATTGATGCATTGAGTTGAAAGGTATAAAATTAAAATTTTCTACTATTTTCTTGACATATAGGGAAACCTACTTTCAATAACTTGAATTGTTGACCAAGGGATGAAGATCGAGTTTGAACAAGGGATGCTAAAGTCATTGTTTCTCTACACTTCTTGTAACTACCATAGATTACAATCATAGCTTTTGTAGCACATTGAGCAACAAGGCAATGGTTGTTTATTCTTAGTATGGGAACCACAATTTGAAGAATAAAACTTGGAAAGTATTAAATGGATATTCAATTTTGACCTTTTTCAAGTAATTTCTAGCCATGGACTTGCTAGCCACAGCCTCTCTTACTTGTGCTCAGCCCCACACTACTTTCTTGTAATCATTCTAGTTGTCTTCATGTTGGCCACAAACTTTACACAAAGAAAAGACACTTCATTGCATGGATTTCTAGCTTACGAAGGCCCTAAATTGTCAAAAGAAGGCTCATATATCATCCATGGAGCAAATATGCCCATCCTAAACTAGCTATGGTGCAAAAAGTGTTGTCTACTATTGGCATTCTTGGCTAGCATCCATCTATTATTTGAGTGATAACTAGTACTTCAATGGCCACAATAATTTGCATTTCAATATCTCTATGAGCCTCCAGTAGAATTTCATCTAGCTTCACCTTGCTCATGCCATCTTTCGAGTCCCAATCCCAACAAGTATGCTCCCACTTAAACTTGTCATTAAACATCACAATGGACCTGCCTATAAAATAAAGAAATGTTTGGCCATCCAGTTGGTGGTTCCACCATGACAATGGCCATATCATATCATATAATCACTAGAGTAGTGATAGCACAAGTTTTCATGCACTACAAGTCTTATTTCCCAATGATATAACTTGGAAATATTAATTTTCACAACAAATATTTGTGCATCCACCACCACTTGACTCTATGCAATGTCCAAAGTTTTGTGTGACACTTCTTTATGCAAAACGATGGAAGAGTTGATGTTGGTTAGCATGCACCAAAATGATAGATTATAGAAGAGTTGATGCTCACATGGGTTGGCATGCATCAAACTAATGGATCCTAGAAGAGTTGTTGCTCATGTGGGTTGGCATGTACCAAGATGATGGGTGATGGAAAAGTTGATTATCACACAGGTTGGCATGCAGCAAGGTCAAAGCCTAAGCTTATAAAACAAGTTCTTTTACTATTGTTGAACCACAGGATGTCCCTACCTTCTCAATGCTTCATAGGCAACCTAGAAGCAATCATAGGTTGCATGGCCCAAAGGGACATGCACATGCCCTCTAGGGAATCCCATGGGTCTCAAAGGGAATCCATTCACTTGCCTAAGAATGGTTATCGATCATGTATTATTAGCATAGCATTGATAAAATGTTGTTGTATGATTCCCGCTAGTTGATAGCAATGATACTACTGATACACTTTAGAACTTGTTGATGAGAATCAAATCTTTACATTGTGTGTAAAGATGATGAACTTCTCATTATTGTGTTGTATGTGGATGATCTTATTCTAATATAACGTAGTAACTCCATAATCGAGGAGGTGAAAATAAAATTTTCACTTTAGTTCGACGTGAACGGCCTAGGGCAACTTTGTTTGTTTGAGGGTTAAAAGCAAACTACTAAGAGTTTTTTTAGTCAAGGCACATTTTTTGTTTAAGCTTCCCGAAAAGTAAAACATGTTGGATTGTCAATCTGTCCATGCACTTGCTTAAGTTTATTTAAAAATTACTTGGAAGAAAAACAAAATGATGGGATTGGTTTCAGGAGACTAGTTGGAAGTCTAAAGTGCTGATACATCATCACATGCTTTTAGGGATAATCCATATTTAAAAAATATTCAGCATTTTTTATTTGCAAGGATAGTTGGGCTTCCTAATGACTATAATGTTTCTTGTAGTTGCAAAACATGTGATTAGACACTCAGAGTGTGACAATCACAATGGGTGTAATGTAAAATGCAAAACTATCAACACACATGTTTATGGATCACTTTTTATTACTAGAATGATGACCATTTTTTTGCAAGTGAGGATTCTCACTTACATATATAGGGAATGATGAAAACTCGTGGTAGTACTAACATGCAACCAGTTTCCTCCACATCTAAAGGCCTAATCTACCAAAATAGTGATACATATAACTTTACATGCAAGTTTAACCACCTACATCTACCTACTTTCTACATGTGGCAATCTCTAAACTAGAGATGTACAAATCATCATGCATGTGTCAGCAACCATTCTTGCATGCCTTGCATGTCACTTTGACAAATTAGGACTTTATGCATTTATGGTCATGAGATGTAGCTCGAGCTTCTACAAGGCTATTTTTGATATTTACAACTTGTAACACTACATGCAAGATGAAAATCTTCGTCAACCCCAATAGTCAAGTTGGATGGCTTTTTTTATTTTCACACTTCTCCTAAAAAGCTATCAACTTGATTTGAACATTTGAACTTGAAATACTCCAAGGTTGGTCCAATGTTAATGAAGTAACTTTTTGTGTGGATTCTTTGTTTTGCATTTGCATTGAAGATCATCCAAAGAATCCATCATAGCAGCATCCTCTCACCATACCATGATAAGATCTCTTTTGGAGAAATCTCTTGTCGATTCCACCAAACTGCCACTATTCTAATATGCCATCTCCATGCTTGATGTTGGTCTCGGATTTGAGAAGTCCATTTGCATGAAAATAGCTGCACCAAAAAAGGTAGAAAATCGAGGCCTCCATGCCTCACAATGATCACCAAGATCATAGAGATTGAGATCATAACATCAGCAAAAGTATTGACTAACAAGATTAAGCATACTAGCTTTACTCAGATACACTATGAACTATATCCTCAAAGGATCTAATCTTGAAATCAACCTCATTAAGGCTTAATACTTTCTAAAGAATATAAGTGTCCACATTGGATGTTTCACTTATCCTCAAAAGAAGTTTACAATATGCCTCATCACATGAAATATCCTCTAAATATTTGACATAAGCTAGCTCCATATCCACTCGTCAATCACAAATGCCATTTCTGTTTGTTCACAGATTCCAGCCAAATTTATAAACACGGTTTCTTCTTTCTTTACTTCTTCTCTTTGGTACATCTCAGGTGGTTACCGCTCTGGAAACCGGGTGTTTCTGCCCGTTTCTAGAAGCGAGTTCTTTACAATTAAGTCCCCTTGTTTAGAACAATTTCCAGACAGAAATGCTTCTCAGTTTGCAACATATATTCCCAGCCTGTCAGTGGGATGAAACGGTTACGTTCACTCAGCTACATGCATTTACAAGCCAAGTAACCAAATCCTTGCTCAAGCACAGATTAACATTCTGGGACAGAGAGCAAATCTACAATCTATCTACCAAACTCTCCGAAGAAATCAGGGAACAATACAATAACAAGATTAACAAGAAACAAGAATCAAGAAAGCTAACTTTCTAACTACATTCTAGCAACCCAAGAATCAAGAAATACCCATTTCTTGATGCTTGGAATATCCAAGAACAATCAAAGACATGATTGTTAGTAAAAATGCAAGATCGGATCCACAATCTCAGCCTCTATAGTTTACCTGCATGCTGAAACTACAAAATCAAGAAACAAGGAAGTTAATCCACATCTACATTCCACAAAGCAAGAAATCTATTAATCCACAATCACAAAAAAAAATCAGAACATGTTCATAGGAATTTCACTCAATAAGATAGCCATGAACAAAAGCTTCTCAATTGCCAAGAACTCGTGGAAGATCTTCTTTATTCAATCAAGAAAAATGACAATACAATCAAAAGCTCCCTCACAAGAGAGGGTGGCCCTTAAATAAGCAAGAGGGCTGCCCATTTGGAGCCCAAGTGGCAATTCCACTAATTTAGAAATTACATGTGGAAATAGTCCTTCCACTAGAGGTCACCATCAAAAGGTGGCTCACTCTAATATTTAAGGGGGTCTTTTCTTGCTTGGCCACAATATTTTTGAAATTTCTCTTCTCGGCTTCTCGTTCCTAGATCAGCCGCACATATTTCTCCATCCGGATGGCTGTGGCCTGTGGGGCCTGGAACTGTATGTCCTCGAGCTTAATTAGAGGGGCACCAACTGTCATTGCACTCGACGATCCATCTCGTGCTTGGTCGATCTCGGCCATCTGGTGCTTCAGTTGGACCTCTTCCAATTGATCTTCTGCCCGGTCATCACGGATCTGATTTCATCTTCTTTTTTTTTCTTTGGCCAGCTTATGTTGTTGTGCGATATCTTGGCCCTGGTATTGGACCTTATTCTCAAGCACTTGGTGCTAGCTTATCAACCAATGCATGTGGTAGCTTGCTTCGGATAGGCCGATCATCGAGCGCTTAGCTGCTTCAGAGAGCTTCTCAGGGTTAGTGATGGTTGGGTATTGATCAGACGTGTGAGATGGTGAAGATAATCCAAAAAAACGTTGTGGAGGAAATGAAGATGGAGGTGGAGGGAGTGGAGAAGCAATACTAGTAGAAATGGTGGTTGTTGTGGTGGTGGTGGTTAGTGGAGGGGTCAGACTTCCTCTTGACTGATCCGCTTTTTTCGGTTCATCATTGCTGATCTCCATCAGGTCCGCAACATCAAAATACTGTGAAGTATCCAAGGTATGGATTTGTTGGGCCTGTGGATGTTGGTCTTGTGACTACTGGGCCGCTTCCATGTCTTGGAAAATGGGACTCCCCACTCCTCCCCCCCCCCAAAGAATGTGCCATTGGTGAAGTTGGCATGGTAATCAATAGGGGTGGGGTGGTGACTCGGTCTAGTGGCACGTGTGCCCGTGTCTGCTACTGCTTTAGAAGTAGTTGCTCCATCACCCCCGTCGATGGTGTGTAAGGGTGGTGAGTGTGTTGGAGAGGCTGCGTGTGAGGTTGAGCTTCCATCATCTGAATCTGAATCTTCTAATGTTGTGCCGTCAGGTGATTTCCTCCTGGCCTGAAGCTTTCTGCGGATGCGTTTTGTGGTTTGTATACCAGTGGAACAATACTGGCGTTTGTCCTTTTGGGTGGAAGCCCTGATGGTGAAGTGGCCCGCGAGCGTGAACGCTTGGTATTTTTGGACCCTATAGGAATGTCCCAAGCTTTGTCAGCAACTTGTAGGTATTGTTGAAGTCTGGGCCCATTTTGTACCTGATGGAGTGTGATATCAGTCATGAGGTATCCCAGGATTGTTATCGACTGTTTGTTTTTTACACAGTCATGAAGGCAGTTCGAAGCAAACTGAGTCCAATCATAAAGATTTTGGGCATGCAGTCGTGAATCTGCCATGAGATTTGAGTCGTGGCCTCTGATTGAGATTGATTGGAAACCCACCAGTTGAGATCTGACAGAAAACTCGCCGGTTGAGATTTGAGTGAAGTGCCCCGGTCGAGATCTGAGTAAAGTGCTTCGGTCGAGATTTGACTGAGGTGCTCCGGTTGAGATTTGATTGGAAACCCACCGGTTGAGATCTGACAGGAAACTCGCCGGTTGAGATTTGAGTGAAGTGCCCCGATCGAGATCTGAGTAAAGTGCTCCGGTCGAGATTTGACAGAATGGCGTCGGTCAAAAGCTGACAGAAGTGCTCCGGTCGAGACTTGACAGATTCGGTCGAAATCTGACAGAAGTCCTGTATGGAGGAATGGAACCGTGTGATGCAAGTGAAGAACTTCGGGAGGGAAAATATGACTGTGGCTCAAATTAGAAGTTCTTATGGGAAAGAAGTATCTCAGTGATTGGATGTATGCTTAATTGAGAATATTGAGATATCATACAGACATAAATGAGATGGGCTTAAAGTGTGACAAATCTTCTCTTTATGATGTAGTCTATCATTTGTTGACCTAGAACATTCATGACAAATGGGTATTTATAGAAAAAGAAGATGCACATAAAGTAAATAAGTACAGGCATGAATTAGAAAACAAAAAAAGTATACAAAAAAAAAAAAATAACAAAGCAAGGAAAAAAAAAGAAAATAAAAAATGTAAAATATACCAGGGAAATAGTGTTAAATTGGGTCAACAAAAAACAACTCCTCGTAATACCGCCGTAGACGACCACCGTTGACGACAGTGTCTAGGAGTATTCCATCAAGTGTTTGTAGCTGGAATGCACCATTAGAAAAGATTTTATTGATAACATACGGTTCCTCACTTCGGAATTTCAATTTTCCGGGGTGCTTCTTCGATGTATAAAGAAGCACCTGGTCACCTAAGTGTAAATCTTTGTTGCGTAAGTGACGGTCATGCCAGGCCTTTTGATGTCTTTTGTTAACTAGTTGTGCGTGGTAAGATACGCATAACTGGGCTAACGTAAATAGCCTGGTCTTGACTTGCTGCTCAATTGTAGCTTTCTCACAGAGATCTGTAGAGAAGGCTTCCATGACTCTTAGAGAAGGTACTAAGAACTTGATTGGCATTACCGCCTCTTGACCATACACGAGATGGAATGGGGTAATCCACCCTGTGGCTTTCTTCGGGGTGGTGCGGTAAGCCCAGATAGTTGAGAAGAGTTTCATTTCCCAATCAGAGCGACTGGTTTCAACTATCTTTGTCAATATCTTACATATCGTCTTGGTAGTTGATTTGGCCACATCTAGGATAGTATGGTGTACTCTTTCGGTGAACTACAAGGTAATGGCATAGCAAATTATCAATAATAGCATTTAAAAAGTGTGTGCCGCGATCACTAACTAGCTCTATAGGACAACCAAAACGTGTAATAATGTTTTTGTAAAGAAAACGCGCTACAGTCTTCACGTTGGCGTCCCTTGTTGCCCGAGCCTCAATCCATTTAGTGGCGTAATCTGTGGCTATTAGGATATAATGGGCTTGGGTGTGTTTCGTTGTTGGGCTGATTGGTCCAACAAAGTCAATTTTCCATTTATGGAAGGCTTCGTCTTCTATAATGGGAGTCAAAGGTGTGAAGTCTGCTTTCATATTTTTCTTGGCTCATTGATAGACATCACATGTTTTAATGACAGCAAATGTGTCTTTAAATAATGATGGCCACCACAAGTCTACTCGAAGGATAATCTTAGTTGTCACTTCAGCAGAGAAGTGACCGCCGCCAATGCTCTCATGAGCCTGAGATTTGATAGGTCATATCTTAGATTCATAAGCACATCGTCGGATAATATCGTCAATGCCCCATTTGTAAAGTTGTCCTACTATGAGTTGAAACGACGCTGCTTTAAGTAAAAATTTTCGTTTTGCAACCGTATTCAGGCCGTCTTTGAGTGTGCCTGTTGTTAGAAACTGAGTGATCTCCTCAACCCATAAGGGTGTAGCATCAATCTGAAAAAGGCATGCATCAGGAAGATCATCGTTGACTGGTGCAGTTGCTTTTTCAGCATTAGGGAGCCGGGAAAGGTGATCCGCCATGAAATGTTGGGTTCCTTTCCGAACGACTACAGGAAATTAAATTTTTCCAATATTAACAGCCATCGAGCTATACGTCCCATTTTACAGGATTTATTAACAATATATAACAGGGCTTGATGGTTGGTATAGAAGACAAAGGTCTGGCCTAGTAAATAATGTAGTTATTGAACAGCAGAGACCATTGCCAATGCTTCTCGCTCGGTTGTGGTATAGTTTACTTGAGCAGGCACCAGTTGCCTGCTCAAGAAACATATTGGAAAATCTTTGCCATACTCGTCCGGTTGTGCAAGAAGACCTCCAATGGCATACTTACTGGTGTCAATATGCACATGGAACTCTTTCGTGTAGTTTGGCGAACAGAGTATGGGTGCCGTTGTAAGGGTTGTTTTCAACTCCTCAAAGGCTTTAATGCATTCTTCAGTCCATCGAGGATATACCACAACTAAATAAACGAGTCGTGCCTTGCTGGCATAATCGATTATAAAGATGCGATAATAATTAGTGTGACCGAGGAAGACGTAAACTTCCTTCACTGTTGCAGGTAAGGGAATTTCAACTATTAACTTGATTTTTGAAGGGTCAATAGAAATACCGTCCTTTGAAATTATATGTCCGAGTACTACCCCATGGGTGACCCAGATTTGACACTTATCAAGGTTTAGTGAAATTCCAAATCTACACCTAATGAAGCTTCAGCATTCCACAAAAGAACCAGAATTGCCCTTCATTTTATAAAAATGAATGTTACCAATGAAGTGTTAAGAGAGATCAGTACATGCACCACTACCAAGGAAGCTTGGGATACTCTAAAAACAATCTGCGAAATCAAAAATACTTCTAGATTGCTTACACTTAGAAACCAAATATTTCTAAGCTATCAGAGAGTAGATGAGAGTGCTTCATCATATATCATGAGAGTTAAGGATCTTCATCAAGAGTTAGCTGGTATTAGTGATGCTCTTAAGAACACTGAACTTGTTCAAGTAGTCCTAAATGGACTTAGAGATGAGTATGACAATATTGTACAGACTTATGCTGTCAGAGAGGATTTTCCATCCTTGGAGACACTGCAAGGTGTTCTCATTGCTGAAGAAAGTAGGCAAGAGAACAAGATGTTGAGGATCAACAGACTTTCATTGAAAGATGGTGGAAATGACAATGCACTCTTCATCATAGACAAGTCAAGAGGCAAGGGCAAAGGACAACAACAGTTCAAGAAGGACAAAGCCAAGGAAGGTGGTGAGAATTAGTCCTTACAAGGTGCAATATCCAGTGGCAAGAAGAAGTTGTCAAAGATCAAGTGTTTTCTGTGGAAAGAAAGGACATTATGCATCAAATTGTTTCAAGATGAAGAACCAATCTAAGCAAGCTAAGCTTACTAATGGGGATGAGTGTGAGGGTGTAGAGAGTGAAAGAGAGGATTCATTAATGATGTCTACTTTTTCATCTTCTCCTTTTAAGAATGAAGAAGTGGTGGATAGATAGTGGGGCTAGTTCCCACATGTCTAGTTCTAGGAACTCTTTCATAACAGTGACTAGGCCTGATCTAAGCTTTTGTGTTCATAAGCTAAGTCAACACATGCAGGATCCAAAGTTATATCCCTACATCTAGGCTAATCTAGCACCCCCTTTAAAACATCCCCCAAGACCTCAAATAGAGAATGAGCGTTAAGAACACAATAAGGGAGTGCAGTGGACGAAACCGTCCCAACCAATCCTAGACCGTCCGATCTAGCCCCCGAGCAATAGGGAGTATGGCAAATCACTATGATAGGAAGCGCTTACCAATCCGACAACATAATGGCCGCAAACTCTCAATGAATCAAATGGACACAAGAGTGAGTATATATAGCGAGAAGCCCCTCCCCTGCCTGTCCATGCAATGAATCCACATGTAAGTGTGCTATCAACTCATGCCTTACTCCCAAATGTCCACTACATGTAGGTACCCCTAACTCATAATAGCAAAGACCCATGCATAAACACAGTGCATGTACATCCTATCCCATACTAGGATGCAACACACATGCCTATACTGCATGCAGACATAGCCTAAGGTCCTACTTAACTATAATCAAAATTATTCCTGGCCCCTACATCCAAGGCATCCCCCTAATGGTACAAACCCCCCATTAGGGCCGTAACATACCTCCCCCCTTATTTTAGCTCTTTCCTCAGAACTCAAAGTCCGGGAAACTCTTCCTTAGATTACTTTCTAGTTCCATGAATCCTCATCATTAAAATATCCTTTCCAACAAACCAGATGCTCAATAACATCCCGATTTTGCAATCGCTTGGATCTCGTATCAAGAATCTTTTCAGGTTCTAAAGAAATCCTCTCAGATAAGTCTTCAAACGAATCTAGATTAGTACCAGAACCAACATGATCTCCCTCATGTAAACTCATCTTCAGACGACTTACATAAAACATAGGATGAGCCTTGGTTCCCTCTGGTAACTCTAATCGGTAAGCTAAAGATCCAATCTTTTTCAAGATTCTATAAGGTCCACTGTACCTAGCAGACAGTTTGTAATGCTTCCCAGTGCGCATTACCTTAGAATCTTTCGAAATTCTAAGATACACCTAATCTCCAATTTGAAACTCCCGAGGCGACCTTTTCAGATTAGCAAAATGTCTTACCTGATCCTGGGCACTTAAAACATTTTCACGTGTTAATTGTAACATTTCTTGCATTTCACACAAGAAATCCGCTACTTTCTGAACTTTAATCGACTCAGTTTCAACCGTTATTGGAGATCTAGGTATAAGCATAAACGGACTCTACCCAGTAGCCGAATGCTTACTACTGTTATAAGCAAACTCAATCAATGGAGGATACTTTTCCCACTGAGATTGCCTAAGTGAAACGTATGCACGAAGCTTTTGTTCCATCGTTTGATTAGTCCTCTCAGTCTAACCATCGGATTCCGGATGATCAGTCGAACCCATGCTCAAAGACGTCTCAAGCTTTTCAAACACTATTGTCCAAAATCGGCCTGTAAACTTAGGATCCTGATCACTAACAATGTTAGATGGCAACCCATATAGCTTGAACACAAGTTCAACAAACACTTGAGCTAAATCAGACACTTTAATTGTAGTCCTTACCGGAATAAACATAGCCAATTTTGTTAACCGATCAACTATGACCCAAATTGCATCATTTTGTTTATTCGTCCTCGGCAAACCAACTACAAAGTCCATTGAAATACTATCCCATCATTTAGAAGAAATATCCAATGGATGTAAAAGTCCACCAGTCTTTAAGCGTTCTGCTTTATTCCGCTGGCACTGATCACAGTTCAACACATAAGATTCTACGAAAGGTTTCAACTTTGGCCAAAAAAAAATCCCTTTGTACCAAATCTAGAGTACGATGTATACTTGGATGCCTAGCACAAGGTGCGTCATGACATTCAAATAAAATTTTCTTTTTTAATGCATCCACTCTTGGTACACACACTTTTCCCCTTCGGAAAAAAATCCCATTCCGAATGGAAAAATCATCCACTACCTTTTTATCTTTCACAACCAACTGATCACCTTGCAAATCAGTTCCTGATTGAGAGCCATTCAGAACTCTTTGTCATATAGGTCCAAAATGAGAATCTTGTTCATAAAGACCTCGAAACAAAATATAGAAATCAGTAGTGATCTCTGTGAATGACAACTCATTCACCTCTGCAATCAGACTTAAGGCATCCGCCACTTGATTTGACGATCCTTTAATACATCTCAAATCAAAGTCGAATTCTTGCATCAGCTTAGCCCATCGAGCCTTTCGAGCCCTAAGGTCTTTCTGATTACAAAAATACTTTAATGGTTGGTGATCTGAGCACACTATAAATTGACTACCATATAAATAGTGTCTCCACATTTTCAACGCATGCACCACCGCAAACAGTTCTTTTTCCTGAGTTGTATATCTAGTCTGTGCATCAGAGAACTTCTTACTCTCAAAAGCAATTGGCCTCCTCTCTTGCAACAGAACTGCACCAACCGCATAATCACTAGCATCCACTTTAACCAGAAAAGGTTTATCCAGATCTGCTATGATCAATACTGGTGCTGAGACAATTAGTTCTTTAAGTTTATTAAAACTTGCATCCAATGTCTCATTCCACACAAGAGGTGGACTCGGCCTACCCTTTTGAGTAATTATCCCCTTCAACGCATTGTTGAGAGGTGCAGCAATCAACGAATAATCCAAGATGAATCTACGGAAGAAAATAGTAAATCCCAAAAAAGATTTAAGTTCTCTTATTGTTTTAGGAATTGGCCATTCCAAAACTATTTTAATCTTTTCTCGATCTATCATAATTCCCTTCCAGGATATGACATGACCTAGATATAGCAATTCTTTTTTAAAGAATTCACACTTTGACTCTTTAGCATAAAGCTTCTCCTGTCTGAAAATCCTCAAGACAGTCCTAAGATGCTTCTTATGCTCTTTGAGTGTTTTACTATAGATGAGTATATCATCTAAAAACACAACAACAAACTTTCCCAGATATGGACGAAACAAGTCGTTCATCATTTGCTGGAAAGTGGCCGGAGCGTTTGTTAACCCAAACGGTAACACCAAGAATTCATAATGACAAAATCTAGCCCTAAAACCTGTCTTAGACACATCTCCTGGATGAATTCGAATCTAATGATAACCAGTTCGCAAGTCAATTTTAGTAAAATATCTAGCTTCACCCAACGATCAACCAAATCGTCCATCCTAGGTAGAGGATACTTATTCTTAATGGTAACTTTATTCAACCCCTTGTAATCCATGCACATCCAGAAAGTACCATCTTTCTTATTTTTAAGAAGGACTGGCGCCCCCCATGGCGACTTACTAGGTCGAATGTGACCCACCCTTGGAGATACTCCTTAATTTGCCGAGTCACTTCCTCATCTTCCTTCAGACTAAATCGATGCGGTTGTCGGAAGATAGGTTGACTACCCGGAATTAATTCTATCTTATGATCTACTAACCTAGACGGAGGTAGACCATGTGGAAGTTCACTTGGAAAAACATCACTAAATTCTTGCTTTAAATCTACTAATAATTGTTTCTCTTCATGATCATGATCTAAATTACCATACCGATTTTCATCATTCACAATAAAATTACTATCAATAATTGATTTAGTACTATCATTCTCATGTGAAGACTCAGAAACAATTCCACTTAAGCAAGATTTTAAAACAAGATAGTAACAATCAAAATTGTGAGCTTCCTTTATTAATTCCGCCGATGTAACCATCGAAAACTGAGTTCCAGTATCATTACCAAAAATGGATACAACTTTACCACTAGAATCTATGAATCGTAACTCATGCTTCTTAAAATCAATTTGCAAACTATCAGATTTACTAAAGAACCACTCATATCCTAAAATTATGTCCGATTGGCCCAGGTTTAGAACATGGAAATTAATCTTCTCAATATGGCCTTGAAGATCCAGCTCCAAATCTGGAACCATTACTTCAAAAACTTCAGTATCTGCGCCCGACGCAAGCTTAACCACATAACGATGGTCACTTGGCTTGGTAGGCACCTGGAGTCTCTGTACAAGTTGAGAATTAATAAAATTATGAGTACTGCCTAAATCCAACAATACATTCACATCTTTCCCTAAGAACTTGCCCCTTACTCGAAAAAAATTTGTGAGGACCAAAAGACAATGTACTAAATTGACATTAACAAGCACTATTAATAACATCAATTTCCATTTTACCTGCTGGCAAATCAACTGTCATAAGATTAGATGAGGACTTGTTCTTTAACGGACACTCTTTAGCCAGATGGCCTGCCTTGCCACAATTGACACACAACCCCTGTTTGAAGGCATCTCTGACTGATGACTTAGATTTTTTTTTTTTTTCGATTTCTTCACTGACTTGGGTTTCTGATAAACCATACTCTCAAGTTCATCAATAAACTTTTTTGACTTTTTTTGCGGTCGAAAATTTGTTGAGCTTTTCTCTTGCCCCCGTTTCCTAGAAGCTACCACCGTCTGATTCTGAATGGCATCCTCCAATGAGTTCAAAGAATTGCGCTTGTATTCATTCTAAAAATCCGCTGGCAATCCATTCACAAACTGCCACTCGGCATACTTTTTCAGAAAATGCGGGACTTTAGTACTCTTGGACATAAGTGTCCAAGTCATGCGACCCCATCTTAAGCTCTACAAAATGCCGATACGAGTCTCTTTCATCCACAGTCATAAATGCTTTCAAGAATACATCCCGAAAAACATCCCAAGTGACTGGCTTAGGATCGAGATCTCGCCACCACGACATGGCTTTTCCTTCCAAAAAAATCAGTATTGAAAAAATTCGCTTCTCCTCAGGTACTCTATGCAGACCAAAATAGCTATTCCACCTGTTAATCCAAGACCCCACTGCTGCCGGCTGCCCCAAAAAACTTCCGGCTGAAAATCTAAGTGTGAAGAAGGTGTCGCATCATGCTTAGACAAAAGAAATTTGATTTGCTTGTCTCGCTGCTTGTTACTCTGGTGGATTTCTTAGTAGTGCTTTGCCTATCACATCCAGAATAGAATGCGGACCATTGTCCGGGCTTCCCACACTTCGAACCGGTGACAGAACTCCCTCACCAAATAATTCTTGATCCATGTCAGCCATAACTGCCAACACAACAAAGAATTGCGATGAGAATTGTGGAAACCGTCCGAAACCCCACAAAAAACAATTCTTTTAGCAATCATCATCTTACACTTAGAAAATAAGCCAGAGACTAATTTTTGACTTAGGATCAAAAAAATGTTCTAAGAACCCGTAAAAACTATACATAGACTATGGCCATCCGAGGAGGCCATGAAGACCCAACATGCACCAAAAAATTTCCATTGTGTACAACACACACACTAAAAAAAAAAATTTATACATGTTAAAGCCCTACGCATGTTAAAGCCCCCCCCCCTTCCCCCCCCTTTTCTTCACCTAACTTGCGCCCTCCATCCCGAAAGTCAGATCGCGAACAGAGGGCTGGATCCAGTGCCAGAGAGAGAGAGAGAGAGAGAGAGAGAGAGAGAGAGAGAGAGAGAGAGAGAGAGAGAGAGAGAGAGAGAGAGAGAGAGAGAGAGAGAGAGAGAGAGCCCAAACACAGGCTATCGCCCCTCCTCCTCCCCGGATCTGCAGCTGCTCCTCCTGAGACGCTGGATAGCGCCCACAACCATGCGATTTTTAGTTCTTTTGTGGACTCATTGGTGTAGAATCAGGGTTTTTTCTTCTTTGCAGGTTAGGTGAAGAAGAAACAGGGTTTAATGACACCACGGCCACCCACCAGTAGCCCTACTACTGACAGAACCTAGAAGACAATTGTGAAGGAGTTGAGTGTTATTACACGATGCTTCCTGCGCTCTCATCAAGCAGATTGTTCACAATCAGAAAGTATTGTTGTTAGCTTTCTATCAAACTTTCAAGCTTGAACTCTCTTGAGCATTCTAGCTCAGTCTTTTAGAGATTTAATAGTTGTTATTGCGCTACTGCTTATCAGCAGAGTTGCTTATTTCAGACTTATTCTCAGTTACTCTCCTATCCTCTTCATCCCTTATCTCTGCTAATCTAGATCCATTCACTAGATTGTTGTAAATACTTGAACAGTCGCATACTTTGTAGAAATACTCTTGTTCTTAACAGTCTACATAAATACAAAGGAATCGGTGACAATGTCTATCCAATAGTTCGGCCATCTCCGATAGTTCAGCCATCCTAACTATTCAGACATCAACGACTATTCAGCCATACTCGATTGTTTGGCCATCCTCGAACAATCGGCCGCAATCTAATTGACAACGGATCATCAAGTACACTGTATCACGACCGGACAGAATCTCAAGATATTGTCCGATGGTGACTGACAACAACACGTAGTGCCTTAATCTAATCGTAAAGAATAGATTGACCATTCTTTTAATTTGTTGGCCATGTGTATATATACATGAACTTATCAGTTTCTCCGTTAGCTGATTTATCTATTCATCGCAATCAATCAATCGCCAAGAGTGCTATTTTTGTCTTGTTTTTTCTAAATATTATTACAGAGTATTGTCTCAGAAAGAACGTGTCTCTACCTGCATTCAGACTGTATTCTCTACACAACTAAACTATCATTGTTCCAATAATCTAGATTGTGTATGCTGAATGTTTTACTTCATCTATGTTCAGGTAAATTCATGCTCGCAAATAAACTTACTCGTAGATCAAACTATTCATATGACTAATAGCATAAGTTGATTTGTCGCTCTAAATCACCGCACCTAAAACGCTTCCGCAAAGCTAAATCTAATAACCCAGATAATTCGGGCATGGCTATGGAATCCACTACTCCGATCTAGTGACTTCAAAATTGTGACCAAGTAAGACAGACTTCAATCCATCGAAGTCGGTCTGAATCCTATAGATGTAGTTGCTTGCACCGAGAATTCCGTCGACTCCACCGCTTTTGCCTGCTTTCGCGATACTACACACCAAATCCCAACAACCTCCTCCTCTCCAACTTGAGATATGGAAGTAGATCCTCCTCTTCATAGAAGCCTAAACTCCTCATTCACCAAGATTTCTTGCAAGTCCTCCATACTTGGCAATGTTTTCTTAATAGCAAAACTTTGAACAAGATTAGCATGATCATTTACAAGCCATTAAGAACTACTTGAACAAGTTCTATCTCCTTACTGCTTTCGTCAATACATGCTAACTCATCATTGAATGCTTTAATCTGAAAAAAAAAAAAAACATGAGCACTTTCATCCTCCTTTTGCAAACTTTGAAAGATTTACCTCCTAAGGATTAGGACCCTTGACTGATGTAGCCTTGGACTCATAAACCTTCTTTAAAGTTTACCAAGCCTCACTAGATGTAGTGCACTTACCAACTTCTTTGAAAAGTTCATTAGTTAATTCATCTTGATCACATGAAGACCTTTCTTTGCCCTCCTATCATACCTCAATTGTTGTTGAGGTTATAGGGCCGATTCTGTTATGAGCCCATGTTCAGCACTTAGGTTGCTTTTCTTAATATACATGAGTTGATGGTGAGTGATTCTACGTCTTCTTGCCTAGAAGCACTTAACTTTGTGTTTTGTTTGACTGAATCTATCTGTTTTCGTGTTGTTAACTTGATATCAGAGCTCCGGATGATTGCAATCAGTGGACAACGAAGAGGATCGGAGTTGAAGGGAAATCTGAGTCGAACTATTAGTAGCCGACTGGGAAGAGGAGGAAGAATCTTCGTCCACAAGCTGTGGTTCTGAAGTATCCAAGTTTGAACTTTTTGTTGTAGGTAGAATTCTCTTGAAGCTGAAAGCGAGTTTACAATTGGTGTGTAGCCAATTCATGATCGTTTTGAGAACCAATTGAAGCAGTGCATCATTAGCTAGAGGGTGACCTCAGTAGAAGAGGAAGGTGCTTGAAAAACTCACTGTGAGAAGGAGGAATCTTGCTATCAAGTTCTGTAAACTCGTGACAAGGGTTGGCTGGAAAGCGGTTGATTTCACATTATACTCAATATGTTTTGTTGCTGTAAAATCACAGCTGTGGGCGCTGGGATAGGCCAATCTTGATTGCAACTGGCCGTGGACAGCCATAGTGGCAAGAGTGCACTGGATCGATCCACAGGCCTGGTGAAAAAATGGCCAGAATCCCTCTACCTGCCATATCCTTGAAGAATATGAAGATGGCCGTGTTAGAAATCGCGGGTCAGCGCGCGCCCTCATCCAAAGAGGTGCTGTAGCGACCGAAGGGATCTAGTGACTATAAGACCTGGGTTTGGCGCGCCAAGTAGAGGGGCATCGTTGGATCATAAAGCATTAAGATCACCCGCGTAAGAGGATATATGGGCCATAGGATGCTTGATAACCATTAGATGAAGAGAAAATGTTTTTTTGAAACTAAAAAGGGCCTGAGGTGCAATTTGCAACTTCACTAAAGATTCTCACTTTGATATGGGCCTTGAGTTTTTGAAATTTGAGGCCTTTTCAAGAGGAAAAACAATTTAAAAACAAGAAAAGCCCTTATTTTCCCTTCCTTAGGCCTATTTTGGCCAAACAAAGGCCTCCTTCTACTCTCAAGAATTTCATCTCTCTGAATCAGTCTGCAAAAAATACACACAAAGTTGAATCAGGCGGAACCGCAAAACCATCGCCAGATTACGGTTTGACCGAAGGGCACCGTTAAATCAACGTTTACGGAGAAGCACGACTCAAACCGCAAACCGCAACAAACCGCAAACCACAGGGAGTCGTTAAAACCCATAGGTTACTATCTACGAGCACTTGCGGAATCTTCAATGGCAACGGAACGTAGAATCTCGTCGACCACCGCAAGTGACCTTCTTACGATCTCCTACGATGGAAGCCATGACCAGAGTCAACTCTCCTCAACCGTCTGAAAATGTAAGCAACCTACTTACGGTTATCAACGAAGTCGACCAGCGACAACAATTTGCGAGTTCCTACGAAGTCAACTAACAACTGTTGACCCATCTCATCGTTTAGCTCCGTAAGTTATCACTTATGCTTATCAACAAAGGAAGCAAACGATCAATAGCTGAATGAACGACCAGCGGTTGTTCAAACGATTGCGGACAGACTACGGCCATCACGGCCTACATCCTTGCACTACAACGCATACAGAGGATACGTTACTCTATACTTCTCCTCCTTCACAACGCTCCAATAACGGATCTACGGATCTTGTTTAAATGGTTGTTAATCATCTTGTAAAGTGTAATTACAATAAATCAAAAGACTCTGACAGCTATAAATATGTATCTGAGCGAAAAGAAGGAGAGATAGAGATAGAGAGTAGTGAGTTGAACAATCTGTAGATACACAAAGTGATCAAACGACCAAAAGGTCTTAAGTAGCTAGCTCCTTAGAGTTAGTGATTTATACACACACACAGAGAGAGAGAGAGAGAGAGAGAGAGAGAGAGAGAGAGAGAGAGAGAGAGAGAGAGAGAGAGAGAGAGAGAGAGAGAGAGAGAGAGAGAGAGAGAGAGAACTGTAGCCATTGTTTCAGAATCTGTAAGTAGGAATACGCGCTTATCAGTGCTACTGTATTGTGTTTCGAGTTTCTCTATTATACAGATTTGCTACTGTTCAATTATTACGTTCTTGATTGAATGCAATTGTCTCTCTCACTCTCTTGCACACAAACACAGTTACCAGAGACAGAAAATCGCATGGCTGTCCAAGATGCCTAATGCTTCGCAATCCTACTGTTACGGCAGTCTCAGACTCCTACTCTGATAACCCAAAAGGACAACAAGCTTTTGATTTCATTCCCTAGTCAATCCACGTTTCTGAAATCGCAGTTATTACTGAGTTCACAATTGTTTTTCTTACCGTTGGTAGAGACATCGTTTACATCATAATCGTCTCTCGTGTTCTACTTCCGTCACGGCTCCACTGCAGTCGCAATCAATCCTAGACCACGTAGACCACCATTTCACATCATACACCAACAGAATTGGTATCAGAGCATTGTTCAGTGGATTACTAGAGTCCAAGATCTTTTTCCAAAAGTTGTTCTAAATTGTTTGTGTATAATTTTGATCACTATGGAAGGCACCTCAAAGGTCTGCTTGATCAATAAATTCAACGAAGATGACTTCCACATGTGGAAGTTCAAAATGAGGATGATCCTGATTGAAAAGGAGTTATGGGGATACGTCAACGGTTCTATAGCCAGAACAGCAAAACCCGAACAGCTCCCAGCTTGGGAAGCCAATGATGGCAAGGATCTTGCCATTGTATCTCTAAACCTTAAAGACACTCAAATTGCTCATGTATCCAACTACACTACTTCCAGAGAAGCATGGGATATACTAACATCTACGAGACCTCAGATGTCTCGACTCGTCTCTTCTTGAGGAAGAAGGTACTGACACTCAAAATGAGTGAAAGCACCTCAGTCAGCGACCATCTGAACGAGTTCAAACAATTGTTGAACCAACTGGCTGCAATAGGTTCCCCTATCTCAAAAGAAGACTCTACCATGTCTCTTCTTGCCAGTCTTCCATCCTCCTACGATAATTTAGTGTTGCTTCTGAGCAATACCCCCTACGTTGTCTCTCCAAAAATTGACAACAAGTTTGCTGCAGGAAGAAGTTAGGAGGAAAAGCTTGTCCACATCTACGAGTACCAAATCCATGGCACTCTATTCAAACAAGCAGCAATCCAAGAAGAAGAAAGGCTTCAAGGATAAGAAGACAAAGGCAAAACAACCAGCAGCATCACAACCACAACAACAGTTCGTCCCAACGGCTCCACTTATCGTCAATGGGCCTAGACCCACAATCGTTCAATCGCAAAATACTACGATCCCAGTCATTCACTAAGGAGAATCGTCTGATCAAGCACCTGTAGTTCGAAGATCTGTGAGACAACGACAACAGTCTGACTGCTTCATCCCTCATGCTTTCATCAGTCATGACGAATCTGCCACCATAGCAAAAGCACTGCAAATGCCCGATGCAGACAGATGGAAAGGTGCCATGGATGCTGAGTATCAATCTCTAATGAAGAACAAGACCTGGAGTCTTGTCATTCCTCCTACAGGTGTAAAGCCTGAGAGGACAAAAGCATACATGTGTTTTGATTTGGGTTAAAACATCATTTTGTGTTTTTCTTTGAACTTGGTGAAAAGTTTAGTATACTTGCCAAATTTTACACTAGTCTAGAAGTAGCATAACTGCATGAGAATGAAAAGTCTTATAATCATAATGTAAGCAAGCCGTATGGTTATAAAACCAAGTAATTGAAACTTGTCAATGAGCTTATTTGTCCAATAGTTGTTATAATGTCTCATGTAGTAAGGGACAAGACAATAAAAGATAACATACCAGTGTAGGAGAGTAATGTTAGGTGTAACTTTGACACATTGAAAAACCAGTATTGATGGCAAAATATCACTGGACAAATCTAGCCAAGTATGGTTGGATATTCAAGGGGAATCAGTGGTGTGTGTGTGTGTGTGTGTGTGTGTGTGTGTGTGTGTGTGTGTGTGTGTGTACTTAACAAATCTAAACAAAACTGAACATAATCGTCACAATACAACACATACGAATCTTAAAGTCAATTGAATTCGTATAGTGTCATCATAGTAAAAAGACAACCATATTTTCTCAAGGGTGATGCCATCATATATGTCCTAAGATTTCTCAATAGCATCCAAGAACCGAGATAAACACTCAAGATATAATAATAGTTTTTCCCAGCCAAATTCCGAACTAGTTCACAATACTAGCCAAAGTTTACACCAGTCTAGCAGTGGGCTTGAGAAGCATTTCTCAAGTCTTACAACCATAATGTAGGAGGCTGTATGGTTAGAAAATCACATACTCGAAACTTGTCAATGAATTTACCTTGTCCAATACACATTATAACCACTAGTGTAGTAAGGGACACGATAATGAAAGACAAAGTACAAACCCATGTAAGATAGTAATGTCAATACTAAAATGCTAGTATTGTTGGTGAAATGTTACAAGGCAAATCTAGCCAAGTATGGTTGGATTTCTGAGGGGTATCCTCTCCAACAAATAAGAGGTGTGTGTGTTTTTGGACCTAACAAATCTAAACAAAACTGCACACTATCACCAGAATACCAAACATATGAATCTTAAAGTAAATCAAATTCGTATAGAGTCATCATAGTCAAAGATATCATATTAACCAAACCTAACAACCAGCAAAAGCTCCGAGTTGAGGAGAATATGCTCACCTGCATCCATCCACAACAACAACCATGTTAGAACATGGACATTATTGTGGGAACTATATAGGTGTCTACACATATTCTCAGTTGTTATCCATGTCGTAACAAGTAGTCATTGCCAAGTTAGGTGACTCTAATTATGTCCATATCACTCAACACAAAATATGTACAAACATTTTATAATTATATTATTGAGGCTTCCCTAATGTGATTTGGCCCAAATGAATTTTGGCCACACACTCAATATGCAAATCAATCTCCTCCCTTGATCAAGATCAATGGTAATGTGACAATCTTGACTAATTTCAAGGGTCTATGTTTCTCCTACACTTTAGACCAATAAGGGACAATGGTTTATGCCTCCCTTGACATTTATACATGTGCTAAAAGTGTGGAAAACTTTGAATGAGCAATTATAACTCGTATAATACTTTTATGCCTCAAAATAGTCAAGTTGTAATTTACTAGTTTTCACATCCATTATGGCAAAAGTATCATCCGGCACCCAGAAAGAAACTAGACTTGCTAGAGATTTCTATGGCAGCATGGTTACCTACTACCAATAAGCAAAAATCCATTTCCTCTAGCAAAGTTTATCGACTAACTTTACTCATAGAACAAGCAGAAAAAGGAGTTGCACACATGTCTACCTTTGGGTTTGATCAATGCATGACCTATGGACCATCTCAGAGTTTGAACTCAATTGACAACAACCACATCTTGAAGGGACAACAACCTTTAGCTATACATCTAAAGAATGGAGCAAAAATTTTCCTTCAAATGAAGCTTACTAATTTGATTTCTAACAAAAAGAAACCTTAGTAGCTTCTTTTCAAGAAGGCACACTTAGCATTAATTGATTTCTTACAGCTCTCATGTAATTATAAGAACCAATATTCATGTTTCAGCTCTCATGGTAGGAACAACTAGTTATCTAGCAAGAATGCTAAAACAGAACATACAAGCCTGTTGAACTTTTTGGTAATCTAAAAAACATGATTCACCATAACCTCTTTTCTAGTCAATGAAAACCACAAGCCAAAGTTCAGAAGTTTGTCACCACCCAATTAAGGCATGAAAAGCTGAATCAACCAAACCATAGTAGAGAGACCACCCTATCTGTCGATGCACATAATCCACATGGAAGCAATATAACTAATCATGGCAACCTCCCATGCATGTTTACTGCATGTGGAAAGACCCTTTACCAGTAATAGCTAGTTCCCATGCAAAAGCATAGTATGTGCACATGCACACCCAACGCATGCGTACAATACACATGCTAGTACTGCATGCATGTGGTTATCAGTCCACCTAGTCCTATTCGGCTATTACCAAAGTTAGGTCCATCCACACTGTCCTAGGTACCCCTAAAGCAAGTCACCTTAACAAACGACGTTCGTCAAGAATGCCCATGGACTATCCAAGTGTGTGCCAAACAACTAAGCTTTGATAGACAATGTTTGTCAAGAAATTTCGTTCAATTTCTCTTGTAAAAGAAAATACATGAGACTTGGACCAGGCTCAAAATTATTAAACATGACAGAGTGTCTCATTGGTAGCAAAGGCACATGTGGCACATGGACTAAAATTGAATGCAATTGTAAAGGGCAATGCCAAATCACATAAAAGCGAGAAGGAAATAATTACACTATTAAGTTTTGACAATGTTATGGCAAGACAACAATACAAGGTAGAAATTGATGTTTAACCCAGTTGCACTTGCATAGATTTTCAACGAATTGTCAAAGATAGCAAATACATCTTTGCAAACACTTGTACTATTTCTTTTTGATGCCAAAAGGCTTGGACATGGATTACTATAGTTAGAGTTGGCTAATGAGTGCAAGTTGCTTATTGGGACAATATAGTTTTAAGCTCCTCTTTCTTCACTTTTGGATGCATGAACGATTTGGGTGGCACCTCCCTTGAATATTATAAGATATAATTATTATATTCAGATTGTGCCACGTGTTTAAAAGGAGCCATTGAGTAGTCTGGCATCTAAAAATGTGTGGTGGCATTTGTGTGCTTTACAAATGTAAAAAGGAGCCAACGACGAGCCTCTGATTTGTCTATCTTTCGTTCACCGATGGCTTCCTCCTCCTGTCTTCTCAATCAGGTAAGGTCTTCCGCTTGCATTCACTCTCTCTAATATCCAAATACATCGCCTCGCCTCTCTTCGCTGCTTTTTGAGCTTGCAAATGGAGGATTACTTCAGATTTATGGGAACCAGTCCAACATCCTGAAAGCTTGAAAGGGTTTTATACTTCTTTTTGCATTTACGCTAGTCTTCTGCTTGCGGATTTTCTTCACATTGTGTTGTTTGTAAACGAACTCTAGTATTGTCCATAAAAGTGCAGAGTACATCCGAGATTGAAGAAGTGCAGCGTCATATTAACGGCAAAAGTCTTTTTTCCTTCTTCGTAGATGTCAGATTTTGTGTGTGCATCTGACTGTAAGCTCATTCTTTGCAAAATGATCTTGTGGCAAGTTAGTGCTCTCCATAGGACGTGAAAGCTTTCTGTTTGTGCTATTGTTATGCATGTCTTTCGCTGCTCTATAGAGCTCTGAAGAAACTGATCTGGATTTGTTTGATAGGTTGCAAATGTCTATATTCAGAGACTGCCTGTGGTGCCCTCAAAAACAGAGACAACACGCCGTGTTTCCTCATTAAAGATAGCTGCCATGTGTCAGCAGAGCTTGCTCCAGGGGTCTGGGAGCTCAGCATCTCGACCTCTATATCCAGTCATTTCAGCCTTTGGTTTTAGGGTTTCGGGGACGAATTCTTTGGTAGCTTTTGCCCAAAGCATTGCAACGACCCCTGCAACCGAATCCGAGACAGAGGTTCAGCCCGATAGTGTAGATGATAGTTTGCCAGATTTGTCAGCTTCTCCAGTTTCAGATTCGATATCGGAAAGTGAAGAAGCTCCTGCACTGAAGGCCAAAAAGCGTACGAAGCCTTTAAAACAAATAATGGAGGTGATGAATTATTACTTGAATGTCGCAACTTGTGCTTTGATTGCATCTTCCTTTAGTTTGTTTTGCATACCGATCCTTTGAAGCAGATAGCAGAGCTGATGCCAGATGACACTCACCTAAAAAGTCTCCTGAAGCTATACTTTGAATTGCAACTTGCTTTTTATTTCATTTTCAGTTTCTCCAAAATCACTTTACAACGATTATTGAGCTTAAGAGAAATTTTTTTTGGTATGTCCTTTTTTTTGTGACTTGGATTCAAACTCTATAAACTTTTGTACTATTTTGGTCCATCAAGATTCCTTTGACAAGCTTATATATGTTGATTGACTAAACAATGGTACTATTTAAATCATGTATTGAACTTGCACAACTACAACTATATGAGTAAATGCAAGTAATGGATGCACAATAAGTTACTAATACGACACTAGACACCGTCCCAATAGAACGGAACATCTATCTGCTTAGAAGGTTTTGGAATCCACATCTTAAAATTTTGGGGAAAAGGTTAGCAGATATTCTCAGGCACGGTATGAGTGATATTGTTGTCGAAGTGACAATTATGTAGAGACGAAATGGCCTTGTAAGTTACCTTCACTAGTTATATGGTTCATTTGAGAAGATAAGGTGAGCTTGCTAGGGCTAGACATAACTTTGAAAATGACATGAATGCTCAATAAAAAGCACCCAAGAAAGAATATTCCCTTAGATGAAAAGTCATCCTGATGTTTTGAAATCGTGTCATATGAATACATATCATGAATATTGGCCTCACTTAACAATAACTCCATGAATTAGCTCCAAAACTCTTCACAGGTGTGGATGTACGGCCTGCTGCTGCCTGTGTACTGTACCTACAACTCCAATCTCATTCAATGATCATAAAAAATCATATGCCAATTGTGAGAAATTGGCAAAAATCTAGCTTGGTATTTTTTATGATAGAAGTTTGTAAGTGAATCTCACATGTGTGGAGGATGTTCCAAATAAATTTTTTAAAAAAATCACACAATGCACAACCAATATGACATTGGTTTGCAAGCATGTCCTTCTACCAAGAAACAATAGTAAGCATATTCTACAGAGACAATAGTAGACACAAGAATCAAATGTAGTTTCGTACCAACCGAGGCTTTCATTATGTATGTACTATATGTCCATGAAACTCCTCAATCAACAATAGTATTTATTGCCTTCGATGTGGCAATAAATGGAATTACTGTATATTAAAGCTCAATGTAACTAATGTAAAATATTGCAAATTTAAAACTGCAAAAGGGCATATGCTATATGCTAAATGTTTAGCTGTAAATGTAAATGTTGAAGATGCAACACTATGATTTGTTCAATTTGCCGATCGATACAGATGGACTAGGATGCTGAAGGAAAGCACCTTAAAGATTGTGTTGTAGGCAAGTTGCTGCAAAAAATGATATACCATGACAATCATATGGACAAAGGATGCCAAATATTAGATAGCATATATATGCGCATCATGGTTGAAAATATGTTGTGGGATAACTATTGCATATAGGTAGTGATTGTTATGAGACCGTAACTCGGGCCGAACCCAATGGAGCCACTAGATGCAACAAACCACCGTAGGGCAAAGGACAATGTGAGACAGTCGCATGCATGCATACCTGGTAGTAGGTATGAGGGCCAACTGTGCAGTGTGTGGCTCCAACAGCCAATAGTACTATATAGTAGCCTCTAAGAAGAATAGTGATTGTATCCTGGACCACAAAAGTTGCTACAATACTAGTGGGCTGAAGCAACATGGTATTTTAGTGTTACACAAATGGGGATGGGATTGCTATTTGTAAAGCATGCCCATTGTATTAATGGGCCAAGAATATTAGAGGAAAGTTTCTTAGGTCTAGAATGAGGATGTTACATCCAAACAATAAGAACATGACTCACAATGCATGCCATAAGCACTTTGTTGCGAATGAAGGTGTCCTTTCACCAAGCAATGCATCTATCTGTATGTGGAATGGATTTTACTTGCATGGGATGCAAAGTTTATTGTCGAGTAGATGGATCGTGGATCCTAAGCAATAGCATACTCCTAGGCTCGGGGGTGAGCATAGATTTGCTCCATCATTGTGTGGTGAGTCATATGTCCAATCTTTGTTGAATTCAATTATACTGACTAAGGTAGATTTGCATCACGTTGGGCCTTCACAACTAGGGACCTAAGGTTACCACTGACCAGGGACTCTTGGTTTCCTAGTTATAGGGCTAGGGTTTGATGGCTCTACAAACATATCCTCTAATATTAACTATCTTCTTGTAGCAACAAGGGGATGTAGAAGCACACTCTTTTTCCACAATGGAGACTCTCCCAGCCCTCGAAATTGAGGTCAAATTTTTCTTGTGCTATCACACAAACCACAATCTTTAAATGTCATGTCCTTAAAGACGCTGTTTCAACCATAAATCACGTAATATGAAATTTTTGTAGTTTTGATACTAAATGTGCTACAAGTGCATTGCTTGCATATATATTGAAGTCAGGACTTAGTGGAGCATGTGAGATGCATGCATGCCTATTGATAGTTGCATTTACATAAAGATTAGTTAGTGATTATAGTTGCACTTGCATAAAGATTATAGACCTAAGTTCTTTTTTGGCTCTTTTATTTACTTCCATTTCTTAGGTTTATCTTTTGTCTTTTAAGATTTTATACAAATTTATAACTTTGTTGTTCAACGACTAAAGTTCAATCAAGAATGCCTGCTATGGGTTGTGTTATGATCGATAGGTTGATGGTTTACGACTTTGGGTGAATATGTGCAAGTTAGGATTGGACACCTTACATGTAACATCAATTAGCACTTGAGATTTTACCTATGTTTGTGGCTAGATAGTGACAACTCACTCTTTGTTTCTTCAGTTTTACATTCTGAGTTTTCTTACTCGAAAGAGTTTTCCTTGAGCTTTTTATGAGTAGGTGTCTAGCCATAGTTGATTTGAGGATGCCCGGAGTCCGGACTTGTTTAAATTGGATTTCCGTTGAGCTTTTTATGAACAAGTGAAGTGTCTAGCCATAGTTGATTGGATTTTTCTTAATTGCAAGTCTTTGAGAATTACTACCTTATGCTTGCGTTTGTGGTTTTGTAACATGGATATCTATGAATGTGTCTACCTTATGGTTTTAGCTCATAAGCAAGGAAGCAATTGCAGCAGCAACAAAGGATAAGGAGATTCCTGACCTTAGGCCGGGGGATGTTGTGCAACTTCGAGTTGTGAGTGTTTTTGGTCTTGCTAGTTGCATATTGCATATTGCATATTCGAGGTGACATTTTGTGGTAGTTTTTCTTGTTGCCATCTCTATATATTGTTGGTATATGAGAGTTGAATGGACTAGCCCCAACGTATACTTGTCACAATTATCTGTTTGGATGAACTCAGGAAGTACCTCAAAACAAGAAGAGGATTTCTCTTTTAAAAGGGATCGTCATATCACGACGTAATAATGGGATCAATACAACTTTCAGAATTCGGAGGGTGCTTGCTGGAGTAGGTGTTGAGATGGTGTTTCCTTTGTAAGTACTTTTTGACTCATTTTTGGCTTACCCCGCATTTTGCTATTGTGTTATTTTTTATGCTTCTAAGAGCATCAAAATTTTTCTGCAACATCAAATACTTATACATGCTTTCATATTGTAAACACAAAATTGGACTTCTTTTAATCTTTGTGGATGCAACTAGTTGGTGTGTCTTCAAGTAAGTATATCATAAAAATTACAACTTACAAGCATATGTTCTTCAAAACCTTGTTTGTGTTTCGATATTTTTAAAAAGCCAATAAAATGATCGAAAACACGATCTCTTAGAGAAATTCTTGTGTATGTTTTCTGTGTCATCTTGGAATATGTTATAAATGTATGAGCTAGTCCATATGCATGCACAAGTGATTTTACGTATATTGAGAGGTCATACATAGTATTTGAATCTTTAAGTTGTATAGTATGATAATTACAAGATGGATATTAACATAACAAAATCATATAAATTCTTTTGAACACCATATGTATGGGAGTGAATACCATCCATACCTATTCCTCTGTATAATAAATCATTTAACCTAGTTTTGTTGAATAAGAATATACTTCAGAAGTTGAACATTTGGAGCATTTTGAACAAAATTTACTTTTTTGTTTGGAAAGATGCGAGTCTCACTATTTGCATGCTCCCCTCGCTCAAACCAGCCTCTCTTGTCGTCTTTGTTGCTAAACTTATACCTCGTTGCCTTTGAGTTTATCCCTCCATAAATAAACATTGTAAAGGTCTGGTTAGGACTCGTATTTTCCTACCACAATTTTTTCATAATTTCTAGAACAGATGAACAAACTTTTTCTACAAATTTCTTACAAACTTGTGTGCTCAAATGTATATTTAATTTCTTTCAGTCCTTCAAAGCCACTGAATCTCAAAAAGAAGACTTTACTTTTCTCAAGAAAGTTGATTATGAAAGGCTTCATGTCTAATGATTCAATATTGTGTTAAAAACCCCTAATTTGACTACTTCTTCGCTAAGACCACCACCACCAATGAAGTTGGTTGATTCGTCTTTGGCTTGCTTGGTTGATTGAGAGTTTGATTTCCATTTGGCTTGTGCTTCCGCTGCAGCTTGTTTGATACGGCAATTCGATGCTGAATGTCCGCTCTTTGCGCAATAGAAACAAGCCTTGTACCTTGTTTGTTGAAGAAGAAGAAACTTGCTTTTGCTTTGCCTTAGATGGATCATCCTTGAACCAAGAATTTGCTTTTTTGTGGCTTTTCCTACCACAAATAGAACACTTAGAATTGTTAGAAGCATTAGAACCTTGTTTCTTCTTATGCTTTGGATTTTTTCTTCTTGTTGTATGCAACAAGAGCTTGAGATTGTGCATTAATTTTTGCTGTCCCATAGGTTTGGGATCTTATTTTTTCTTGAAGAAGAATTCCAGCCACATCATCGTAGCTTGTCGGTTTCTCTCTAACATTTAATGTGGTGACAAGATGCTGGAATTGTAGAGGAAGCCCATTGAGGGTGACACTAACCATGTCTAGGTCATCTACATCCTTCCCAACATCCTTCAATTGATCTACCACATCTTTGATTATTATGTCATAGCTTCTCCCTCACTCATCTTCAAGGTATGAAACTTTTGCTTGAGGGAGAGGATCCTAGTGGCAGAAGATGTCTCAAACATTTGTTGGAATTTCTCCCAAGCCTCCCTAGGTGATTTGACATCAGTGACATGTGGAATAAGGCTATCCTTAATAGACATATTGATTATGGCTAGTGCTCTACTGGTTCTTTTATCAAAAACCTTTTTCCTCTTGAAAGTTGCATCCTCCTCATTAGATGTATTATTTTCAGGAGGAGATTCTTCTGCTCCTATTGTCAAATCCCATGGATCTAACATAACTAAAACATTCTTGATTATAAATTTTTAAACCATGTAATTTTTACCATTCAATTTGGAACTTTCACCAAGGGAAATAAATTCTCCCTTTTCAGCCATGAAGTATATGTAAAGATCTTCCTAGAAACCACACCAAAAAGATTAGAAAATACCTTATAGATGAAATATGATCAAAAAACCAGATTTTAAGGCCAAATCTTTACTAATGAGTAGTTGTATGTGGATGTTGATGATCACAAGACACTTTTGATAGAAATCTGCACCAAAAATGTGATATGAACAAAGATACTTTTCAAGGATGCCAAGAGTCCTATCCTGAAAAATGCAAAGTTTGGAGGAGGTTGGATCTTAGTTGTTTTGATACCAAATGTAGGTGATTTCAAATGCTATTGGGTTGAATCTAAGATGCTAACAATCAATAACATTGAACACGTTCAAATCTGGAAAATAGTGGACAGCCATAGAACAACAGTCCTCAAGAAAGAGGAAGCTAAAATTGAGAGAGAAAACTCAAAGCTTGTATTGCACAAATGAATCCCTCTTGTTCTCTTAATGTGGAGAGATACAAATAGATGGGGCATGGTATATGTAAAGGCTAAAGAATGGAGAACCAAACACCAATAGCCCATGAAATTGAATAGCCAACAAATGTAACTCCTCATAGGAGTGAATATGAGGTGTTAAACTCATATGAACTAAAGGCCATTTTCCACCTGTGAAACGCAGCCCCTCGGGAAACAAGAAACATGATACGGGAAACGGGGAAACGATATACATCATATGACATAAAATTTAGAATCTAGATACTATAGAAAATTCTTTTAGCAACATTTCTGAGAAAAAACATAGCTTGCTGTCCAGCGATCTTGTTTCCAGCTCGATTCTGAAAAAAAGTTTGTGGCAGACCCCCCAGCAGGATTCCGACCTACTTCAGGTGAGATTCCGGCCATTTTCAAGCCATTTTCAGGCAGATATACTTTCTTGCAGCATTTTGGGTCATTTTTTAAGGGTTAAAAAGAAAAACCGTTTCCCAACAAAAGGTGTTCTGGGAAACGAATAGGAAATGCGTTTCCCTGATGGGGAAACGACCGTTTCCCAAGGGGCGTTTCCATGTTCGAGGAAACGAGATATACTGGGAAACATGTTTCCCCAATACTAATGTCCCGATGGGTATACAACATTGGTAAGGTCTAATTTTAACATTAAACTTGACATTAGACCATAGAACAATTCGCAAGAGTTTGATTTGTTAGATATACTTTGTACTTGAAAATTATGGTCCTCGTACTTGGGGAACAAAGCAGCTTGTCCAATAGACAGTTCGTTTGAGCATGGAAAAGACCTCTCTCTCTCTCTCTCTCTCTCTCTCTCTCTCATGCTTAAAAGCAAAGCGATCATTTTTCACAAGAATTGGCTGCCAAATTCTGTTAGAGTGAGCCCTTACGCAAAGTGAGTTGGCCTCAATAAATGTAAGTAGATAGGGCATAAAAGATTAACATTGGAATCTGCAGAGTGGAAACTTTTCTGCAGAAATACCTTGAATAACGAGTTTTTAGCTAGACTAGGTTTTTTCGGTGAACAAAAATATCCAGCAATAGGTGTGAAAGGTTAATATCTTTTGGTAGGAAGTAGCCAGGTTTTCTGTATGTTAAGGCAAAGATGATCAGCAAGTGGTTTATTCATTCTTCTTCAAAGATAGACATTTTAGATGCTATTAGTTTGGAACTATCTATCTATCTGGATGGAAAGGGGCTCCCTTTTTAGCCCCTGAACGATTTGACTAGATCTATGGGGGTGCTTTGTGTTGAATAAGTGGCGCTTTGTGAATTGCACAATTGCAACATTTTAGTGGCATCTTTGGTCTCTCTTTCATGTCAAAACACACACCAAAATGACTCTTTTAGTGTTTTGTACCTAAGACCATGAACTCTTTATTGTTTTCTTGTAGCTTTGCAAGTTGAGCAAGAAATGACCTGGCTGTTACATCCTTTATTATTGGTTGCAGATGCTTTTCTTAAATTTTCAACACCCTTTTCCTACCTATATGTGCTGCTTCTGTGTTTTAGGTCTTTTACAAGTTCAGCTGCCTGATAATTTTGGATTTTTGCTAAGATTTTTGATTAAGTATGTTCTTAACAAGAAAAAATTCATAATACACATTTGGATTGGACATCAATGTTGGCATCCTCTCTGCTTCATAGAAGAATGAATTGTAGTTGTTGAAGCTTCTCTCTCTTTTGTGGAGGAAGATGTATTTCAATGCATAAGATTTTTTTCTCTTCTAGGAATTTTCAGTTACGAGTCATTATACGATGCTCAAGAAGATATCTTGGCTATGCTGGTACTTGGATTCTATTGAAGATCAATTTTCACTCTTTTTGTTTTGAGCAGGTATTCTCCGAACATCAAAGAGATTAAAGTTTTATCTCACAGGAAGGTTCGAAGGGCGAAACTGTTCTATTTGCGAGATAAACTTGCCAGATTGTCCAGTGTTTAAATTTTTATATTTGTTAGAGTGATTTGATCAATTAATACACATGTTACATTCAGGCAATGCCTTGTATATCCAGTTGCATAGTTGTATTATCAAAAATAGTGGATTATTATATAAGGCATAGCCAGCGCATTTACCACAGTATTTTTTTATTATTTGAAAAATCTGTAATTTTTTGTATGGCCATTTGTAATATGGATCCCGGGCTATTTTGCTGTTCTTTGTGCTTCACAAGGATTTTATGGCAGCTCATAACACTAGTGATTGTGCTAGAATGCGTTGGATAAAAGTAAATGGCTGCAAAGAGCATTTGAAAATATAGTTTTGTGCACAAAGGACTACAGAATACCGACTTCATCCAATTTTAGAATATTATTGACTTTTGAGAGCTACTTGTGGGGATATCAAGCTTTTCAAGCTATTTAAGTTGCTGGATTACTGATTACGATCTATCGTAGTAAAGAAACTGTACGATTAGAAATATGGAGAATGCCCGCTTTGGTAGAGCACATGCAATGAAGGTAAATCTATTTGTTGTTTAATGCCCCTTGTTATGCTTCATACATGATCTTGTGTTAACACACGTGTAGCCTCATCTATGGTTCTTATATGCTACATCTACCTTGGTTGTCAATGTAGAGAATCTTCCATCTGATGTAGAAGGTAGGGAGTCTACTCTTGAACAACGTCAAGTGTGTGGGGGGCAATGCACTTGGAAAAGAGCATCCCGAGGGCACCAAAACTGAAGCAATGTCATTGTGGGCCATGCAACTGAATATGCTAGTGTTGAACGTGGAAAAATGCTTTAGAAGAACCTGGGCCCAAAGTGCCAATAAAACGATTGGCCAAGGAGGCCTTTGGGTTTGTCTCATCAGCACCAACTTTCTGTATTCTCAGGCCTTGTGAGACAATTAGGGCAATCTCTTCAATTTAGCATGACTTATTAATAAAGCAAATGTGATGGAAAAAGGCCTACTAAAATGAAAAAAAAAAAAAAAAACTACCTTCAACAAAATGGATATACCTTTAGAGTTCTTGAAATTCTGAGGCACTATTTGTGCATTAGAGCAGTCGAGGAAAACTATGGCCCTAGACACACTCAAAGCATAGTCACCAGAAAATTATATCTTAATATGGGGCACATTAGGCAGAATAAATTGCCTTGGGGAGAACCTGTTCTACTTACGAATAAGAAAGACAAGGGGTTTTGCTGAATTTTTGAATACATGAAGCTTTCAAATGACAAAAGTTCCAAGTCAAGGTTAAAGACTCTAAGAACAATATATGAATCTGGATTGCTTATTATAATTAAAATCGGACATGTTGTAATAAGGATTAAGAAAAAAAGATTAAGAAGTGAAAATTTTAACAATCTAGAGTTGAGGAAGCCAAAATTTGTGAAAAGTATCAATTCACGATCTAATGACAAGCCAAAGTCTTAAGACAAGTGACGTCAATTTGCTCGTAATTTTGGAAGAAGGAACTTTCTAATGAGGAGTGCTAGTTTTGAAAAATTAGAATATGATGTTTGTTCCAAGTTGGATAATGCATAAGTGAAATCACCAATCATGAACTGGTGAGTGCTTCATTGCACAATACAAACTATTGAGTCTATCTCCTCCAAAGAAGAGCTCTTCATTACATGCATATAAGTTAATAGGTATATAGTTCATTTCAATTTGATAGTGGTGATAAAGAGAAATGGTATCAATCAAAACAACCAATAAAATTTTCTTCAAATCACAATATTTTTTGATTCATATAATGATTATATGTAGCTATATAAGAGTGACAAAAGCATTACATCGTATACTTTTCAATATCTCACTTGTGATGTGGTAGGGATAGATTGTGATAGCATTAATTCTTGGCAAGCCTTATAGATTTGAAATACATGATGTTTGTCTAGTCAAAATCAACACCTATAAGTTCTCAAAGTCTTGGGAACGTATTCACATCTTACAATTCTTGCCTCCCAAGGCATATGCTTTGATTGTTTCAGCTCATCATTGCAATAAGCTGAACAAAATAAGCATGTATGCAACTTTTCCTATGAATTTTAGATTTGATTAAAGGGATATAATACACTCAAAGATCAACACATTCATTGAACTGAATAGAGCACCTTAGGTTTGTGATCCATTTCTTGAAGTTTGGATGTGGAATGGCCTAGAATTGCCAAATAGTTAATGAGCTAGTTTGTCTTGATTTGTGTTGGAAAGTCATATGGACCTTATCAAATCTAAAAAAAAGATCCTTTTATTGTCTCTTGAATGTGATTATACTTGGAGTTTGGTACATACCATCATTGCTTCTGTGAAGAATTGCCAAAAATTGGCAAATCTAGCTTGATAAAAAACTATGTAGTATAATGTAAATTTTGTACACAAGATGCCACATGGCAATCCACTCCTAATGTAGGTTAGTTCAAGTCCATAGGGTTGGTCATGTCATTTTGGTAGTGATTCCTAGTTTATAGGACTTAAATCCTAGATTTAAGGTGAAAATTGACCAACTAGCTATCTACCAAGCATGACTCTAGGAAATAGACTAGGGTTTCGTTTTAGGGCAAAAAGGCTGGGTTAACTTCCTTATTACATGCTGGAAATCCACCTAACTTCACAAAGGAAGTCGAAGAAGGAAGATTATTTTTGGAGTTCATTGGCAATCTCAAGCTAGTTCACTATGTACATTGAGTTTTTGTGATCCAAATGCAACCGAATCAATTTCAACTTGTTTCTCAGCTTGAAGGCCGTACTACAGACTGTAGTACACACGAGTGGGCTCAGATTTCAATGTTGATCAATGCTTTTGATTGTTAATGCTTGTTGTTTGTCAAATTGCCAATCTAAATCAACTTTTTTGTGTCTAGTTTTTTGATAAATTGTTAAGCAAGCATCCAATCACTCTTGTGGATCTTTTGTAGTTTTTTATGGTCCTAAAGCACAATACTTTCACATGGTATCAGAGCCAAGTACAAGAGCATTAACCATGGATCTATCAAATCCATTTTCAGCAGTTTTTGGTGCTAAAAACTAGTATTGAGAGGACACCCAAGTTAGAGACGCTTGGGAATGGAAGCCAAGAGCGAAACAGAAGTTTTGACCTAGCAGTTCATCCTGTCTTTAAAGGTTAAAAGAAGTAGACTGGAGCGTCCAAAAGATGTTATGCATGTCACAACTACTCTGTACTTGACTCACACTCAAGCACACCATCAAACCACCAGGTTTGGCACACAAAGTATCATGCAAACAAAATGCTCATACAAAGAGTTTACCACACTCTCGACCAACTGACTCGTCCCCAATCCGACTTGAACACAAGTGGACCACATGAGCGACAGGCTCAAACTGAGGAAATCCCATTGCCACCATGAGACTTACATCCTCCATCTAGCTAGGCTGACATCCTATCAGACACTAACAAGCACAAACCTGTAAAGCTGACATAAATGAGCGACTGAGGCTCAACCTAAGGAAATCTTACTGCCACCATAAGACTATACCCTCACCAGATAGACAGCTAGTAGACATAGCAACAAGTCAATGAGCATAAATGACTACTTTGTTTCAGACGTGACAAATGCACAATCGCATAAAACTCTGACTCAGATCTAGACTCTTGTGACAAGGTAACATGCAAGCACACATTCATGCAAACCAACACGAATATGTCAAATACATGACTGGGCTTGCACAAACTATGGTATCCTGTCATACCATCACCTGTCACCTGTAGATCCACTGCCACACCACTGGTCACCAAATCAGGTCTCCAACCATGGCCCGCACCTGTAACCAAGATGCCCTCACGTCCAAGCATATCCAAATGACCAATAAGCCCTGAAAGCTGATCTCCATCCATTCCCCATGCTCCAAGCACAAGAGTCTACCAAGGACTCAATGAATGAATGTATGCAAAACTCACTATAGGCTATACCTGAGTAGCTCGCCCATCTCCCAGAGGTACTGATGATGACTTGCCTCTCCTACATCCCATGTAGGCTCAACTTCCCATGCTTGACGTTGCCAACTATGATTTGACCAGTACATAGGCCTCCCACTAAGGAGCCTATCTCACCAATACTATATCCATCATGTCAACCAAACCAAAGCAAATGCAGTCTAGATCCATTGCCGTGATGAGATATGTAAAAATGAACTATGTATTCCATAGTGTCAGCTTTTTTGCATTTTCCCGAAATGCGAAACTGGCATAGTTCAACAGTTTAAACTATTTTGCAACAGCTTCCCCTTTTTCACATTTTCCCGAAATGCAACACTTAGGCACAGTTCAAAGTTCAACCACTTTAGGGCACCTTCGGCTTTTTCGCAAAATGCAAATAAAGAGAAAATTTCCAAAGGTCATTTACTTCAAGACTTGAACTGTTTTAGGGCACCTTCGACTTTTTCTCGAAAAACCTGATGAGAGAGAAAAAGCGAAGGTCGTCTATTTTGAACGAAGGACGTTCCCAACCACTTCCCGAAAATTTGCAAAGTGAGAGAAAACAACTTCACGTAAAATGCGAAGTGAGAGAATTTGCGACATCCTTGTCCGCATCAACATTCCTAATTCGTTGACAATATACACTATGTATAGTTGTCACAAAAGCCATATACTTCCAAGTACAACAGCTTATCTAATTAGGTGACAAACATTTAATGTAGTTAATACATGGATGCAATCTATAAATAAATTTGTAATTGCTATTTTATTGTGATTTAGTGTAATATAACAACAACATGCTTTTCTATCTGTGTATAACGTAGATGAATGTTTGTTGTGATTGAATGCACTTTATTGATGTTTGATAACATTTGTTCACTCACTCTGATCAGAACACGGACGTCTATGACTCCTCAGTTCTGATCAGACGATGGCTGTCTTTCCTCAACTATCAAAGAACCTATTATCAGTCTCTAGGATAACTAATGAGGGCTACACTATTACTTTCTCATCTGAGCAGTGTACAATTTCGAGGAAGATACTACTCTAACTACATACACTAGAGTCAGAAAACTTTATGTACTCTCTCATTCAGTTGCATTAGCTAGTATCTCTAATGAAAATGTAAACGATAATGCTATTCTATGGCATAGTCGATTTGGACACGTGAATACAAGATCACTTTTCTATATGTGTTGTAATAACTTAGTTGATGAATTGTATTTCCCTTCTTTATTAGATAAGAAATCTTTCTTTTGTGAATCATGCGTCTACGACAAACACTCTAGAAGCAAGTCTCTTAAATCACATTCCATCAAAACAAAGCATGTATTGGATCTTGTACATAGCGTTCTTTGTGGTCCAATGCCAACTCCATCCTTAAGAGATGCAATCTATTTTATCACTTTCATAGATAGTTATTCTAGATGGTCTACAGTCATGTTCATTGAGCACAAATCTGAAGCCTTTGAATGCTTCAAGAGATTCAAGGCCATGGCTGAGACACAAATGTCTACAAAAGTGAAGGCACTCCGAACTGATGGTGGCGACGAATACCTCTCTAATGAGATGTCCGACCACATGGCTGAACATGGCATTATAAGATAGTTCACCACTTCCTATTCACCTCAACAAAACGAGATTGTAGAAAGAAAGAATCGAACTCTTCTCAACTCAGCTAGATCCATGCTACATCAAGCACACCTACCTGTGAACTTCTGGGCAGAAGCTATTGCCACAACCTGTTACGTGCAGAACAGATCCAGCACCAAAGCCATCAACAACAAACTCCTCATGAAGTTTGGCATGGGCACAAGCCTAGTGTCATCCATTTAAATCTTTGGTTGTATATGTTTTGTTCACATTCCTAAACAGCTTAGGAAGAAACTGGATCATAGGACAAATAAATGTGTTTTCATTGGCTATCCTGATGAACATAAAGCTTATAAAGTTTATGATCCATCCACCAATGTAGTATTTGTCTATAGGGATGTAATATTTCAAGAACATACATAGTATGATTTCAAACAACCATCGATAAATGATGCTGTCATTTTATCCTATTTTACATAGCATGGAATCTTCCAACGATAATGGTTCTTCTACAGAACCTGCAGCTACAGTGACAGAAGTCGAACCTGCAGCTACAGCGACAGAAGTCGAGCAGTAAACAATACTTGTCATCAGACTAGACCAAGCTAGCTCGAACAGATCTAGAGAAATTCAAGAAGAAGCATAATCACATCCTGGTCAACCAAACATCCGTAGATCCTCACGGACTCGAACAGTTCATGAGAGATATACACCTCAATCATTCTGGACTTCATCAGAAGAACCAGAGAGCCTAGTCGAAGCAATTAACTCAAAGGATGTTGTGAAGTGACAAGAAGCTATGGAAAGCGAGCCAGACCTAGACACTGGTTGACTTCCCCACTCACAAGAGAGTTATAGACAACAAGTGGATCTTCAAGAAGAAGATCAACTCTGATGGTTCCATTGCTAAATGGAAAGCACGGCTGGTGGCTAAAGGATTCACTAAAGTCCAAGCAGTGGATTATCAAAAAATTTTCATTTCTATCATCAAGATGCAGTCATTAAGGACTCTGATTGCGTTAGCAGCCGCAGAAGACCTCAAAATGTACCAAATGGATTCAAGACAACATTTTTCAATGGCAACGTCAAAGAGGAGTTGTATACCTTCCAACCAGAAGGATTCGAAGTCAAAGCTTTGCCAAGAGCACAAAGTGTGCAAGCTGCACAAAGCAATCTACAGTCTGAAACATGCCGCAAGAGCATGGTTCGATAGAATCAACTCTTATCTCATTCAATTGGGATTTGCAAACAATTCAGTTGACTGTAATGTTTATTCGAAGCATATAGGCACCAATTCAGTTCACATAGCTCTTTACCTAGATGATGCATTTATTTTGTCTAATGACACTTCTCTTCTACACACTACTAAGAGTGATCAGTCAAAGAAATTTGACATGACTGATTTAGGAGCTGTCCATTCTTTGCTAGGAATTCACATTATTAGAAATAGGTTTCAGAAGAAGATCTATCTTAGCCAACAGACATATCTAAAAGCATTTTAGAAAAATTCCATATGCCTGATTGCAAACCAATTGATACTCCAACGGATCCAAGTATAGTATTGACTAAACTTTCTTGTGCTGATTTTGATAGTGAAGTACTCGACATAGCAAAGTACCCTTATTATTCACTAATAGGATCTTTGATGTATGCAATGTTGTGTATAGACCAGATTTAGCATACACTGTAAGCATGGTAAGTCAATTCATGTCAAATCCTAGGATCATTCATTGGAAAGCATTCAAGAGAGTGATGAGATATATTCAGAGAAGTTTTAATCACATTTTATGTTATGATGGAAATGCTATCGACCCACTCGTCCTACGAGGCTACTCCGACTCAGATTGGGGAGGAACAGTCTCTACTAGAAAATCAAGGGGACCGATTTCGTGGAGCTCAAGGAAGCAGAAATCAGTTGCACTTTCTACGACTGAGGCATAGTACATCGCAGCATGTCAAGCTTCAAAAGAAGCTGTATGGATCACGTTGTTACTTCACGACTTACATCACACTCAGTTCAATGCTACCACCATTCTGTGTGACAACTTGGGGGCTGTATTTCACTGTCACTGAATCCCAAATTTCATGGCAAATCCAAGCACATAGAAATCCAATATCATTTCATTTGGGAGAACGTTTTCTCAGGGCAAGCGATCCTTCAATACTGCTCCACAACAGAAATGGTCGCAGACATCTTCACCAAAGCGCTTCCCAGGATCAAGTATCAGAAGTTCTCAACATGCTGAACATGACGAAGATACCAAGGCACCAACCGTGACCTTAAAGGGGACTGTTGGAAATTAAGCCCACAGTTGTCTCTTTGGAACTACAACTCAGACAACCAATTTATTTGAAGAACGTCTACAATGGGCTTCCGGCTGGTCTCTAGCGAAGGGTAACCAGTTCTATCATAATTTCAAGTTTAGATGTTAAGCTCAATAATTTAAAGTCATTGAAGACTTGGCCATCTTCAAGGACTTCCACGAGATTAGCATTTAGAACAAGTTTGCAGAAATACATTACTTTCGTGACAGTCTGCAAAAATTACTCTAAGTGTCGCAACAGTCTGCATAAATACTCTAAGTGCCGCGACAGTTTGTAAAAATGAACTATGTATTCCACAGTGTCGACTTTTTTTGCAATTCTTCGAAATGAAAAACTAGCATAGTTCAATAGTTTAAACTATTTTGCAAAGCGTTGAAGTGTATCTTCTTAGATTATGATGTCCGTGTGAAGGGCTACATGTGCTTTGATCCCTTGGAGAGAAAAATGCACATTAGCCGTGATGTTATCTTTGATGAATCCATGATGTACAAGGATGGGGATGCTAAGAAAAGTGACACATCAACTCCTAAGGATGTTGTTGTGAAAATTCTTTTTTATGATGGACCATTTATGGACATTCTTGATGATGGACATGGTGATGCACCTTGTGAAACCACTTTACGACCTTGTGAGACGAGATGGAGGGATAAGCCATTTGGATCCAAGAGAATTGAGGTTACAAGTGACAAACATAAGGAGAAAGATGTACATTGGGGTACATTTTCACTTGGAAGTAGATCACCTGATATTAACCTTCCTAAATGATATGAGTGATTGATGGAGAGTCATGACATAGATGACTTTCATGAATCATCCAAAGAGAACTACGAAGATTATGCCTTTTGGTTTAACCAATACACCAGCTACTTTCCAAACATTGATGAATCAAATTTTCAGACCATATCTATAGAAGTTTATCTTGGGATTCTTCAATGATATTTTGATTTATAGTCCAAACTTGAAAAAACATATTCAACATTCACAAGTGGTTCTGGAATTGTTATGAGAATACAAGTTGTTTGCTAAGATGTTAAAATGTGAGTTTTCTCAACAAGAAACTGAGCATTTAGGCCAGATAGTGACAAAAGATAACATCAAGCTAGATCAATGCAAGATTGATTCAATGGTTAAAAATTGGAAGAGTCCTAAAACTTTGCGACAATTAAGGAGATTCTTGTGACAATTAAAGAGTTTATTTTTTATTTTTCAAAGATAGCTGCACCACTTACACTTTGTTAAGAAAAAGAAAATTTGAATGGAATGATGAGGCTCAAAAAGCTTTATTCAATCGAAGGAGACTTTGGTGAATGCCCCAATTTTTTACAATTCAAAGTATAGTTGATGCAAGTGGTCCCGGATTAGTTACTAAGTTTGAAAGATGGTCTGATTGCTTATAAAAGTCGAATGTTGATTGACAAGGAGATGTCATATTGTTAGCCGAATTTTTGACACAAAAAATCGGACTAATATTGAGCAAAAAGAAGTTGTGGAGCATTTGATGAGCACCAAAACAATGTGAATATGACTTTAGTTGACGCAAAATATTGGACCAAAAGGGGCTAGCCCGTCCTTAAAGTGGCTCGACACGTCATTTAGTAATAGACGATATATCTTTATACACGGTCTAGAGAACCGTCGAAAATATGTGACATTGACAAACTTTTTGTAAGACCGAAGAAAAATACTGGTCCATGTAGAAATAGGTCTCAGCCCCCGCCGAAATGTGGCTAGTCGAAACTTTTACGGCCTTAAAATTGGCCCGGATATAAAATGCCGAGCAAAATTTTGATGTAATCGAAAATATTTTACTAATACCAAAAACCTCTTTATTTTTCAGAAATGGTCGGTTTTTTCTCAAGATTGCTCTGTCTGTCACTTGCAACAACGTTAGCAACTTGTAGAATAAAAAATTGGTCAGTTGAAATACCGATAAATTTTTTTTAACAAAATGGCACACATCAGTGAATGGGCACAGTGGGTTTAAAAAATATAGGTCTATGAAAATTTACGGCATCAAAACCGAAGTCACATAGAAAAATCGGCAAGGCAAATGAGAATGGGAAAATTAAATACCAGGGAGGCCAACGGGACTAACCAACTTGACAAAAAGTTTTTATGGCCCTTGCAAAAGTTATTTCATTAAGATTAAGACTTAATGAGCTAATAAGGAGGTTAAAATATTTTTTAGAGTGACATCACACTGGGTGACGTCACACCCTTGCCACATGTCAAATGGGGGAGCCTAGTGTCTACATCACCTTGGAAAGCAAAAGCAAAATTTTAGAAAAATCTTCTTACACAAAGATCATTGGACAAGTACAAGGAGAAGGTTCTAAGAACAAAAAAGTGGCTGATGTGATGGGCATTGCATTTTACACATGCTGAAATAGAGAGAAATGTTTGAAAATTCAAAACATTGAGCAATGTCATCGTCAGCTTGTGAGAGCTATCTACACCAACGAAGGTTCTATTGTTTGTGAGAGCTATCTACACCAACGAAGGTTCTATTGTTTTGTTGTGCTTTTGCTTTGTTCTGCTTTGTTGTTGTGTTAATGTGTTATATTGATGTGCTGAAGGAGAAGGATGGCTGCACCATCTGTGTCTGACATTGTTATACTACTATTGTTGAGGGTGACTGGTTTTACCTTGTGATGTTGAGTGAAGAAGCTTGAGTGTCTTGTTATGCTGAAGAGCCTCCTTATCTTATTATGCTACTAAAGCATGAGTTGCTTTTACGCTGCTAAGTGTAAGGATGGGTGTTCTAAATTTGAGCAAGGTAGTTGAGGCTGTGAATGATTGTTGAGAGTCGAGAGCATGAGTGTGAATGATGGGAGAAATGCTTTTCGTTGAAAGGAGCCGTACAATTACGATATAAACTTGACAGAGAGAGATGGAGATGAGAAGATGAATGTTGACAATCAGACTTGCAGCTGAGCACCATTTCTCAAAGGCCCCAAGCTCTGAGTCTAAGTACACTATCAGAGGAATCAGTTGTCGGTTTTCAAGAAAGTTGCTTGAGAGCACTTAGCTACCTTTGTTATAATCTCCAAAGCAATGGTTGAGTCATCGTTGTCTCAATTTCTAAATATAATGCCATGACTTATGTGAAATAACCTCAGTAAGCATCTATATAAACATCATATTCTGGTTTCTAGCCAACGATGATGTAAATCATGAGCAATAATTGTTGGGCCATCACGTGTATCTATGAGATGTTAAGTCTCTAATACTTGCTATCAAGAGTAACTGATGTTGTTGTCTCACTTTTGGTAGATCGCAGCCTTGAGAGGAACACTATCATTTCATATAGTGATAAAGATATGAACGCTAGTGTTGTTACCACATTCTGATAAACGTTGACTGCCACAAATGTTCTACACTTTGAGGTGAGTCTATCAACATATTGACTAAGCTATGTGATTGCCTAAGCACTGCGTTTGAATATTTGATTTTGAAGCTTCTTGAAGAAGTTATCAAGTGAGCCATCACTAAAGGAAGGAGCATGCAGCCAGTAGAGGATCGCGACCAGTCAGGAATGATTAATGCGTTGTTAACATTTTTAAAATGACCTTAAAAAATATTCAATATTCTAGGATACCCTATCATTTCATTCTCATAGAATTGTCCATCATTTAGTCAAGCAAGAAAAATATATAAAAGTCAGCCCACTCCCTCCAAAATGGTTTGTAGGAGTAACTTAGCTACACAGGTATACTCCTCTGTCCAAACGATTGACAGCATATTTTGTGTACAGAGGTGGCAGGACTGGTGATAACATATGGTACTGGATCAACGATGAGCTGGCCCACCAATCCTTCACGTAGGTTCAATGGTTGACTTCTTCTGCTGACAGCCTTTCGGGCTAGCTGCACCTCTGATCAACGATGGATGGATGAAGTATTCTCTAAGCACTGCTCAGCGATGGTGGTTCAACCTCATCTTACTCAACTACGGCTCACTGATGGTTCGATTCACTTCTTCTCCACCCGAGCTCTGTCTTACTCACTGTTGCTTGCTGCCTTCTGGTTGTTAATGGGAGCAGAGAGCTAGAATGCTTCTTGATCAATAGCTCGTTGGACACATATCAGTAAAACAAGCATGGGCTGTTGTGAAAAGCACTGACTTGACGTTGACCTGTAATTATGAGTATTCTCAGTGTGCTGGCTCAGCGATGGAGGAAGGAATATTTAAGAAAGTCTACTGAACTCGCATATCAGAAGTCAGACCAAAATCCTAAAGTACATTGCAAGATCATTACTAGGAATCACCTGATAAATTGGACAAGTACCCAAAACTATTCCACCTCTTCCAAGATGATTTTCGTGTCTATCATCCCTGGTGGAGTGCCATGGCACAGTTCGGTAATCCTAGAAGATTCTGTCCAGTAATATGAATCTTGAGTTGGGGATCAGCCACCAGTATAGCTTTAAACACTACTTTGGGACATGTGACCACCGGCGATCGCTTTCAAAATCAATACCAACGGAGCTCAAATACAGGCCACTTTGTACCTACAATTGGGTCATCACTGGTTTTTTTAGAAGTGAAGTCAAGAAGTCCTCCTAATCCAAAGGTAGTTGCCTCCAAAGGTCCTCCAAGTAACATGCAAGCTCCAAGATGCTCCCCAACTCCAAGCTAGGATGCCTCCACCTGCAAATAAGAATCTTCAAGCCTCCATGGATCTGTCTTCCACCTGTGTTCCTAATCTTAATCACAAAGGTAGATAACAAGTGGCCTCAAGTATTCACCACCCAACCATAGCTAGACCCAACCATAGCTAGCTAGCACATGCAATCTGCATCTAGGCTAATCTAGCACCCCCTTGCTAACCAATAACTAACCACAAGCATACCACCACACACCATAGCATACTCAAGATTCAAACCCTACTAATGTCCCATACCATAAGGAAGATCCAAATCCTAAGCATACTACACACAGGAAAACACTCTATACACTAGTAGCCACACTAGAGCATAAGCATAACAAACAAGAGAGATCTCCCCCCCTCCCAATGGGCGCCGTCCTCCCCTCATATAGATGGCAATTGGCACCCTCCAATACACTATGGAGTTCCATGCACAACCAATGAGAAAGAGAGAGACCTAGGGGAGTTAAAGAACCTTCATAAGCTTATAGAAGGTCAAGAGATTTCTTCCATAACCTATTTGAATCCTTTTCTTGTGGGAGTTGGAAATTCAATGGACCCCTTTTAAGGGCGGCCTCCTACTAGGTCCCATTGCCCAAGTTGTGCTTGTATACTTTGGTCCAAGACCAATAAAGTGATATGGTTCAAGGTTGAGGCGTTGAGGCCCAAGGTTTAGAAAAATAGCCAAACACCCATGGTAATGACTTTCTAGCACCTCACTAGGTTCCATACCTCCAACCAAGGCATAGACACCTACCTACCCTTATCCAAGGACACCAGTACCTTAATCTAAAGGTACATATCCTTAATCCTAAGGGTACCCCTTATCCAAGGGTAACTTGATTCCATACCTCCGACCAAGGTATAGTCACTTGTCTGTCCTTATCCAAAGGCACCTACCCTTAATCCTAAGGGTACTCCTTATCCAAGGGTAACTTGCCATTTAGCCCCCAACACTAAATGGACATATAGAGGTCACTGAAGTACTGCTAGTTACATAGGTATGTAACATTCCTTCCCCCTAAACTTAAATTTTTCCTTGTAGAAAAAAATTTGGAAAATTCTTCTGGAGATCAGTCTCCTTTTCCCAAGTATCCTCTTCTTCTGATTTGCCCCTTCACCTAACTAAGAATTCCAAAAGCACTCTATTCCTTAGAGTTTTCTGGTGGCTATTAACAATCGCCTCGGGTTCAAGTGGTCCACTCGCGGACTCATCATGAAGAAGCTCCACTAGATCTTCCACAGGGACTGGGGTTTCTCAACCCCCAACAAGAATTTCAACTTACTAACATGGAAAACAAGATGAATTCCAACGTTAGCTGGAAGGTCTAGTTTGTATGCGGCCTTGTTTATCACTTGGATAACCTTAAAAGGACTGCAATACCTAGGCGTCAACTTTGCACACTTACCAGTTTTTGTCGAAAATAGGATAGGTAATGTAACAACGGAAACTTCCTACTTCCGCTACAGGATTATGCCTATCAAAAATTGAACAAAACAGTTGTGATGAATATCACGTCGCCAAACATAAAGTATTGAATTCTCAAACATATCTTATCAGTTACAAAAGCAATACAAAGATGCATGCATTCTGACATATATTGAACGCAATAAGAAATAGTATTGATTCAGAAAAATAAAATCAGATGCTAATGAGCGCAAAACAATAGCGGATTAAAATCTCACACTCTAAGTTGTCTCTAAGTAACTGAGAATAAGTCTGATAATAAACAGCTCTGCTAATAAGCAGTAGCGCAATAGTAACTCTAAAATAAATCTCTAAAAGACTGAGCTAGAATGCTCAAGAGAGTTCAAGCTTGAAAGCTAGAACAATTCGTGAAGATCAAACAATTCGCGAAAGTCAACGTGCCTCCAGGACGAACGAGTGGAAGACCAAGGTTATGGTCTTTAACACTTCGCGAGCATTCATGCAGCGACATGAGCTTACTTTGGGTGGACAGCTAACTACAAGGATTTTTGATTGTGAACAATCTGCTTGATAAGAGTGAAAGAAGCGTCGTGTAATAACACTCAACTCCACAATTCACAATAACTTTTTGAAACTTAGCATTGATAATGAGATGTATGAATAGCTGATTTATACTAAGTGTTTAGGTCTTCAAATGTGACTGCCAGTTGGCTGGAGTCCACTGGCATTCATCCAATTCCTTCTTAGAAATTGATTGTTGATAAGCGGTGACAATTGGCCGTAAACAGTCTGTCTGCATAAATGAACGTAAACTATCACTCTACAGAAATGAACTACGACTACCACAGGCGACAGTGTTGCAAAAAGGTGACGATGTCGACTTTTGGAGAAATGTGATAGTGTCGCAAAATCTCATGTGCTTAGTATTGGGGTAGTCCCACACTTTGCCAAAGTCATTTTCTTAACATTTGAGGCACTTTGAAAACTGTGAAAAATGCAACACTGTAGTTTTACTTGCAATTCCTGACAGGCAAAAAATACGAAAAAGACGACACTGCATTTTTTTTACACGTAATTCCTGACAGGCGACAATGTTGCAAAAAGGCGAAAAAAATGACACTGTAATTTTACTCGTAATTCTTGACATGCAACACTATCAGGATTGTAGAGAGAGAAAATGCGACACTGTTGTCAAACTCCATGTATTTCTGCAGACTGTGTAAAAACACTTATAATTCTGCAGATTGTATAAAGACATGGGAAAATCCACAGAACTGGATAAATAGTAGATGAAGATTAAAACTGATTAGTCGATTAGTAAGAAGGAAAATAATCCAACACTATATGATGTGAGGGACGTAACTACTAAGTTATATCTACGAAGGAAATTCTTCACATTCTAGATGTCTAATAGTGATTGTCTTCAGACTCACATTAACCAGTTTAAGAATCTCTTGCAACATATGGTCGTTGTCGGATCAGTCAGAGATGATCAAGACGCAATTATGACATTGTTTTTTGGGTTGCCCTCTAAATATGAAAACTGGGTGATGATCATATCGACACACTCAAATTTAGCCCTTACTAGAGTTATCACTATGTTGTTACAAGAAGACAATAGAAGAAGTCAAGACACTTTGTCTATTTTCTCCTCTCAAGCTCTATATGTCAAGAAAGGCTCTAAGCGACAGAAGTAGAAAAGCTCCAAGAAGGCTACAACGAATCAGAAGCTAACTCAAAGTCAAGGACCGTCCATCAAATCAACAATCGAAGAAAAAGATGTTTTGCAGGTATTGCAAGCGCAATAACCATGAGATCAAGGATTGCCAAATTCTCCAAGTGAAGAATGCAGCCAAGCAACCTGATCAACAAGCAAACACAGTCTCATCATCTCCCTAGGTTGAAGTGGACGAAGGCGCATTTATGGTCAAAGACCAAAGCGCATTTTTGGATGATTCATGTTTTCTTGATTCTGGAGCAAGTCAACACATGACCAATCAACGTGAAATTTACAACTCCTACATGTCTTATAACACAAAGAAATTTGTTCATCTTGGTGACAATAGTACTCACACTATTGAAGGTGAAGGTCCTGTAAGATTGCGATTCCAACATGATCAATTCAAACTACTATCAAAGGTTTTATATGTTCCTAAACTCTCTACAAATCTGTGAATAGTAAGTAGAATTACAAATTTAGGCCATAAGGTAGAATTCAAATCTGAGCAATGCAAAATTATTGATAGGAGTAATAAGGTTTTTGCACTCGGCAAGAGACCGGGTTACTTATATAGATTGGCACATTGTTATTTTGATTCTAGTCAAGCCTTGAAAACCTCTGTTCTTGTCAATAAAGCATTACTATGGCATCATCGCTTAGGACACTTGAATTATGCATTTGTTTTGAACATGTCCAGACAATCCATGATTCTTGATCTTGACTATCCTTCTGGTAAGGTCGATCTCCCTGTCTGTCATAGCTGCATCTTTGGAAAGTAGACTAGGATTCCTTTTAGATCGAGTCATAGGCATGCATCAAAAGGTCTGTTAGATGTTGTTCATACAAATATATGTGCAAACTCCTTCATTACTAGATGCAAAGTATTTCATTACCTTTATTGACAAATTCTACAAAAGAACAATTGTTTATTTCATTAAACTAAAACAGAGGCTTTCATCAAGTTCAGACAATTCAAAGAGCATGCAAAATATCAAACTAGCAAACAAATCAAAACACTGAGGTCAGATAACGGGGGAGAATACATCTCCACCGAATTTAAGGAGTATTGCCTTAACAATGACATTGAGCAACAATACATTACCTCCTATTCGCCTTAGTCAAATGATCTTATTGAGAGAAAGAACAGGACCTTAGTTGAATCGGCAAAGTGCATATTATCACATGCGACACTTCCGAAGTCCTTTTGAGCTGAAGCTGTTTCAACAACAACCTATATTCAGAACAGATGTCCTACTAAAGGTCTCTCAGACAAATTACCATTCGAAGTTTGGACAGGTACCAAAACTTCTCTATCAAACTTATGAGTTTTTGGATGTACTGCTTTTGCACAGATACCTTGTGATCTTAGGAAGAAGCTCGACTTCTAGAGTATCAAATGTATTTTCATCAGTTACACTACTTCAAATCAAGCCTATAAGTTGTTTGATCCCATCGAGTCGAAGATATTCACTAGTCGGGATGTCATCTTCATCAAAGATCAGGTTCAAGACCTCAAAGGAAAAGGCAGTGCCCATGTAGCCGACCCCTCCTAACATATTGAACTTTCCAGTTCCTCAATCAACTATTCCCATTGAAGGTCCAAGCTCATCTCTCTCGACGAACAACATATCAATGGTGGATCAGAAGATGGTGATGTTGCAGTTCAACGACTACAGTATGATGGAAATGATCAATTTCCTCTATTACCCAGAAGATCTTCAAGAGCAAGCAAACCACCTAACCGGTATATTGACGAGTCTGCAGCCTATCTTGTTTACGAGCCGACAAATGTCGAAGAGGCACTAAGGCAGTGAGATTCAGATCTCTGGAAAGAGGTTATGGATTAAGAGTATTCATCTCTTATCAAGAACCAAACATGGACAATTGTCGAATTACCTACTAGCAGAAACATAGTTGATTGCAAATGGATTTTCAAAGTCAAGTACAATGCAGATGGAAGCATCAACATGAGAAAGGCACGACTTGTCGTCAGAGGATTTTCTCAGGAATACAACATCGATTACACTGAGACCTTCAGTCCAGTAGTCAAGCATTCTTCTATTCGACTTTTGCTATCATTTGTTGCTGCAGCAGATTTGGAAATACATCAAATGGATGTACAAACAACATATCTCAATGGAGTTATTAAACAATACATTTACATGGTGCAACCCGAAGGTTATATTATCGAGGGTAAACACAATCATGTGTGTAAACTCTATAAGGCACTTTATGGCTTGAAGCAATCTGCTCGAGCATGGTTTCAAAGAATCAATACTTTTCTTATTGATCATGGCTACATGCCAAGCTCTTCAGATTCTAAAGTTTACTTCAAAGCAGTGCAGCAGTCTTTTATTATTATCACTCAATATGTGGATGATACATTGCTTTTCAACAATAGTACCAATCTGATAAAAGAGGCCAAGACAATGTTATCTTCCAAATTTGACATGACCGATATGGACGAAGCTCATTTCTGCCTTGTTAAATCCACAGAGACCGAAAACAGAAGTTGGTCGACATTACACAACATAGGTATATCTACAACATGTTAGTCAGATATAATTTGATTAATTGCAAGTCAGCTCTCTCACCAATGGAACCAAGTCTCAATTGTCAAAGGACCAGTGTTCTCAAACAATTCAAGAGAAGCAGCAAATGCGTGAGTATCCTTACCATTCTATTATAGGATCTCTTATGTATGCCATGATCTGTACCAAGTAAGTAGCCAATGTGTCGCGAAGCTGGGTTTCCCCATCCTCTAACATGCATCACATTTTTGAATGAATAATTTAACATCTCTATAGACGGTAGGCCACCAATACTTAGCATTAAGGACCGTTCTTGCAGTATTTTTAAGAGCGTAGTGACCCCCCAAATCTTCCTCACATAATGCACTTATTACAGTGGTCATCTCAGTGGGTTCTAAACATCAACGAAGATTATCGTCGGTTCTCAATTTATACAATATTTTGTTTATAATTGTATAAGGTCCTACTTTTGAAAGGAAAACAGTTTTTTGCTGTTTATTAAAATGATCAGGATAAATCTGGTCCTGTAAAAAGTTAATAATGTCCATATAAATTGATGTTTCTGATTGTATACGCATTATATGTTCGCTTGAAAATTCATCAGAAATGAAATCAAACTGATTTTTCGTTTGGAGGTGGGATATATAATCAGCATTTTGATGATCCTTGCCTCTTCTTAATTCTACTTCATAATGAAACTCATCTAATACAATACCCATCTAGCTACTCTGCCCGAAAGATTACGTTTATTCACTCAATGTTTCAATGCATAGTGATCTACATGAAAAACAAAAGGGTATCCTAAAAGATAACGTCTAAATTTCTTTACTGAATAAATCATTCCGAGTGCTTCACGCTCTGTAGCAGAATAGTTCTTTTCAGATGCTGCAAGTTGTCTACCCGCATAATAAATTGGATAATCTATATTTGGTCATCTTTTTGACTAAACACTACACCTATTGCAAATGATGATGTGTCTATATTTACATTGAACTTTTTAGCCCAATTTGGAGGTCTAACTCCAATTGCTTCTGCTAATGATTGTTTTAACTTATCAAAAGCTTGCTGATGTTCTTGCGACCAATGATCTCAACAGACTTTTTTAATAAGCTTGTTAAAGGAGTCACTACTATGGCATAATCCTTAATTATCCTACGATAATATCCTACGTGTCCTAGAAATCCTCTAAGCTCTCATAAATTGGTTGGTTCTAATAACTCTAAAATCTTTTTTACTTTTTCGATGTCGGCTTGAATGTCGTCCTTCAAAATTTTATGTCCTAACAGGATGCCTTTCCCTCATCCCACTCTAATTTTTTTCAGAGTAACATCGTCGACTCCACGTCCCAGCCAATTAAGGCCAGGAGCGCGTCCCCGACCAAAAGAATGGAGTGACCAGTGCACACCAAAGGAGGTGGACCGTTTGCCCCAACCCAAGATCCAACTACAAGCTTTTTAACTGCAACAACTCAGATATACGCTAGAATTACCATGGCTGCTGGCACCATATTTGCCCTCTAATGGATCCTCGTTAAAGGTTTTAGATTGTACTCATTCCAATTACCAGCCTTGTAAAAGCCCAATATTGTTATTTTTGGCTTAATCTTTGAGACAAGCATATGATAACTGGCAGAATTAACCAAGTAGCTATCTTGAGTTATCCGGATCTCCAGGAGAGAAAGAGCCCAAGGCAAAATGGGTCCGGTCCGGTTCCAATGAAGGTTCCCGAGTTTCACATGCGGAGGCCGAGTGCTGGGCTGAACGACACCCCTTGGGTGTGATGGTCTAACAACTAGCCCAAGAGTTCCGATGCGCCGGAGCCCGAGGGTAGTGTGGGTCAATGGCCTCCTCCTTTGGAGTGGCGACGATCCATCTGTGATCATTATAGTGCCGTAACTGGGCTCTAACAATCCTTCCCTCCTTTGGCAAGTCATCAGTCCTCGATGAAAAACTTTGGATGAGACTTCTGCAGCCACTATCACATCTCCCAGGTAGCATCTAATAATGGAAGCCCTTTCCAAGTCACTAGCTACTCTTGGAGGAGACGATTTTGCAATCGTCGCTCCCTCTGTTCTAAGTTCAAATTTCTAAGATTCAAATATCTAAGTGAAACCATTTAAGTTTCAAGTGCTTTTTCACTAAAAATGGCATCAATGGGTGGTTTACTGCTTGAAGCCAATGAAAGGCTCACATCCACTAATTATGCTATTTGGAAAGTTAGAATGGAGTCTTTGTTAGTACTTCATGATCTTTATGACATTTTCCTTGATGTGGAAGAAGAACCTCAAGGTGGTCAAGAATTAGTAAAGTACAAGAAGAGATCTAGATTGACATTACATTGCTTAAAGATGAATGTAAGTAATGACCTATTGAAAGAAATCCCATAAGGGAAGTAATGAAAGTTCCCCTCCTCCTCAAGAGTGCCTAACCAATGACTCAACGCCGACCCCTGAAGCATCAGATGAGTGAACATCAATCAATCAAGATTTAGAAAATATTCTCTTTGTTCATCGTTAGTAGGTCATCAATGTTGATCTATCCAAACCTTTCATGAGATAAGGTAATGGTCATGAGACACTTGCAACATTTGTCTTGAATCTCATGCAAGTGTGCAAAGACAAAAGATAAGTCTACAAGTTTTATGCAAGTGCTCAGATGCCAAGCTAACCAAATGAATGGGGTATTAAGAGCATTCAAATACTTATAAACAATCTGAAAGACATAGCTCCTAAATTAGTTTCACACCAATGTGCACAAGAAACTCACTCAAGACATCAGAAGCGATAACACCAACTCCAACAAGAAAAAATTGTGTCAATTTCTGCAGCTCATTAGTCAATGATGGAGGTAATTTGAGCCCATTCATGTGTGTGTAGCCCTCCAAAGCAAAAGAGTTCAACTTTCAACTCCTGCTTCTTAAATAAGAGAGCATAGACTGGTATCTAGACAAGTCAACTATGGAGCTGGTTTGATCATAGTCGACATGCCTTTATCAGTCAACCTGTATGCTCCTATCAAAAACATTGTTCAAAGATATGACATAATCATAATATTCTCAGACTAGTAGCAGTGGTTGAGCATATTATTTCAAATTTCAATTTTACCTCTAGTTATTTAAATTTTCTAGTGATTTTCTAGGCCAAAGTTACAAAATGACATTTTCAAAATTGGTAACCAATCAATGTCACGAGACTGACCTCATATATGGAAGTCTGTAGACCACATGCATCAATGGTAAATTCACATTAGATGGTAGAATTAAGATGGCAATTGAAGCATCTATGTTTGAGTGATTTTGATGATCTACATAGTTAATTGAATGATAGTGAAGTGATTTGCTATCCTACAAACATTTAAAGTTGCTTTGATTTCTTGATCATAGTGATTCTAGGAGCAATTGCCACATAGTCAATTTAGATGCACTTAATATAGCCTAAATTTGAAGCTAGTTTTGATTTATTTGGTTATTTTGCAAACCCTAGTATTGTATTGGTCTTGTTAGATGTCTACCATTAATCTCAAAATTAATGCCTTGTATGTAATTTGTATTTTGTCAATTTCATGTGTACTTCAATAAGATTTAATTTTAATTTTGTTTGTATATCATAGATCAGATATCTTTATCACGATCAACCTACGAATATGTCATCTGCTGAAGAAATGTCCCGAAACAGGTATTTATTCTGTAGTATTTATGAAATAATATGTACTTATGATATGGACATTTAATGTTGTGTGTTGCATATGACATTTGTTTTTTGTGAATGCTCAAAGAACGATGCCTCCACAAGATTTCGAAAAATTAAAAAGGATGAAAGCTTATCATAAAAACAAATCACGAAAAAGAGTGCAAATGATTGATCGAGTATTTAGTGGAGGATCATCGTCATCAAGTTCTGGCACTCGACCTTGACAAAGAACTATAGTACTATATATGTGTAATTATTAAAAATTTGAGAGCAGATTGATTCTCATGCAAATCATTTTTTGCATCAACAAGCTAAGCATTCTTATGTTTGTTACATGAAATTAGTATAAAAAAAGTACGACGAAAAGATATATTGTGAGTGTAAGCAATGCAAAGGATTTAAAATTTAACCAACACGAATTGTGGCACAACATTTGTGGAAGTTTGGAAAGCATGTTGAGGATCCTGATGTGGTTATATTTTATTTGCTCAGTATATTTTAGAATTTATTATACACAATGTTTTTGAGAAAAAGACTAATGCATTTTTACTTTTTCTCTCTTGCAGAATAGTACATTGGTGTCAACCTCTTGCACAATTGATAATCTTATCAACAAGATAAAAAATATTGATTTTGGATCATCTTTGGCATTGGACAAAGATCTAGTTGATGATTTTATTGATGAGGTCAGTAGTGACTACACACCGAGTAATGTGGAGGTTATGCATATTCCTATGTCTCATATATCCACTCACTCCACCAGTCTTGACATTGGTCCTGCTTGCATGGATTCCGATCATCCCATAGTGTCGTCACATCTAGATTGTATCCAATCCAAAAAAACCTTGTGAAAGTCCTATCAAAAGCTCTATCCATCTCTGTAGAACAACTGATCAGACAGATCTTGATTCTACTAACAAAGCGCGCAGTTTACTTGACAAAGGATGAGAAAGAAACGAACACGAACGCGAAACATTTCTATTTGTGACCAACTCGAAAAGATTCGCAAAGGATTCACAAAATTTGTCTTGCAGTCAACTCGAAAGATTCACGAAACAGTTTCTTGTAGAAGCTCGTGACTTTCTTGTTGAAGCTCGAAAGATTCGTGAACAGAATCTTGTCGCGAAATATTCTGTTTCTTGTTCAAGCCTCAGATGTCGCAAAATTGTCGCAAACAATTCACAAAATCTTCTGGACTGTTCTTTAAGCTCACCTGTCGTGAAACTATCTCAAAGAGTTCGCGAAATATTCTAGATTTTTTCCTCATTGTCATCTGTCGTGAACAATTCACGAAAGACAAAAATGTCACGAAGAGACAAAAATGTCACGAAGAGACAAGTGTTGCGAACAATTTGCAAAACACGAAGCTGAGACGAAGAGATGGACTGTCGCGAATAATTTGTGAACAAAATTTATTCGACCCTGGAAACAGAGCGTCTATTTGAATATCAACCGTCATAAACGGTTAAATATTTATTGTTACAGCATTGAAAGACCAAAAGACCTGTCTTGTAGCAATATAAATACATGTGCGCTACTCGTTGTAACACACTCACTCAATCAGAGACACAACAGCGAGATAAGACAACAAGAGATGTATATTGATGAATCAGATTCAGAGTTTAACAAATTCATTTTTTATCAATAGTTTCTTATTGTCTAAATTGTCTCTTACTTCCACATATAGTTTTTGCACGCATATTCAATCAGAGCTAATATTGTTCTATTAGTACATAGATCAGATACAATCCCGATTGAAGACACTGATATTAGTTTGATATATTCAAACTTGCATTGTGTTTTCTGTGGAAGAATAATTACTATTTTTTTCTACAATGGTATCAGAGCATACGGAATTAAAGTAGATACAATGGTATCTTTGCATGCCTCTCAGCATTCTTCATACATTCATCAGTAAGCTGCTATCTGGAGCTTATTCAGAATTAAAAGATGTCGTCGATCACCAATATTCAAGCTAAGATCACTATAATCTTGAACCCAGAAGGTTCAAACTACTTGATTTGGAAATTAAAGACTTCACTCTTATTGAAGGGTGAACCAATTGAGGAGAAGCCAGAAGCCACTCCTGGCAAAAAACTTTGAGAATGGAGTTTAAAAAATGACAAAGCTATAGCAATTATTGCGTCTTTAGTTCATGACAATATAATGCTAGATCTTACATCAATTTCTAATGCAAAGGATTTATAGGAAGAATTGCAAACCAAGAATGAGACTCGATCTCGTAATCAGACCATGTTGAAAGACCAATTAACTTACCTATAATGGGACGGCAAAGACCTGAACACATTCGTGCGAAAGATTAAAGATCTATTTATTTCCTTGCAGAATTCTGGTATAGAAAATACAATTTCTAAGGAAAAACAGCTTAGTTATTTTCTTCGAGCCCTACCTAGATCATTCCACACAACTCGAACCTTATTGGTGAAAGATGCGACAATGACACTTCAAAAGGCAATAGACGGAGTTAAGGAGGAAGTAGAAGCTTGTGAACGCTATGACGACAATGGGGATTCATAAAATGCTCTATATACTCAGAAGAATAAATCTTCTAAGAAGTCTAAGTTTAAGAGGGAGTCGTCTAAGAAGAATGGGCCTAAGACTAATGAACAACAATCTAGAAAACAACAAAAGAATTCTGGTGATAAGATCTGCAATAGATGTAGAAGATCAGCTCACACTGAACCAAAAACAAATAGGAGCAGAATCGAAGTGAACCTTCAGATTCAAGCTATGTCGAAGACAAAGCAGAATGCTCCAGAGCAGTAGAAGATAGGGCAACAAGGAACTTAGAAGCTTATGTTAGTACTGATCTATGTTGTTCATCTAATTCAATTCGAGAAGTAGTACTTGATTCGGGAGCCACCTCACATTTTGTTTTCTCAAAACAAATTTTGTCTGAGTACAAGAAGATGAACTATTCGAGATTCATTATACTTGGAGACAGATCCTCTACAAAATTGTCTCGCTCACAGGCGGACATGTATTCTGTATATTTTTGTCTTCTTCTTGCTTACTAGCTTAGTATTATGCATCAAACAAAAAGTATATAGTTCATGAACTTTTTCGTGTCGGGTCGTGTAACTTCCAGATTAGAAAGATCAAACATCTACAACTAATCACGAATTACAAAAGTGGCAGATTAGCCATGATCTAGACTACTTCTGCTAATGTCATGATATCTGATCAAAAATATTTGTACCCCATGGTACTTGGCTGATATTCTTGATCCTTTGAGGAGCACGACTGATTTTGTGTTGTGTCATGTCGTGTCATGTCAAGTCATGTCGTGTCGTCTTTTGTCAAAAGTTCAGGATTGAAAGCTAGCAAAGCTTTGCCAATAAAAACATTTTGTTTTTTCAAAGAAGCAAACAACAGTAGCTCAATCTTCCTGTGAAGCGGAATATACAGCAGCAGCCAAGATGGCAAATGAGCTGATATGGATTAAACAGATATTGGAAGGATTTGATGAATCTAGTTCTGAACCTTATGTCTTGTTAATGGATAAAACTTCAACAATCTATCTTACGAAAGATCTTGTATTTCACTCAAAAATGAAGCACATAGCTATCAAGTATCATGTGATTCGGGACTTAGTTGAGAAGAAGATACTGAAGACAGTCTTCATACCCACAGAGGAAATGACAACTGATATCTTTACAAAGCCACTAAGTAAAGCTTTGTTCGAGAAGCAACGAAGAAGATTGGGGTTAATCCAACTGCCACTTTAAGAGGGAGCTGTAGAACAACTGATCAGATAGATCTTGATTCTACTAACAAAGAGCGCAATTTACTTGACAAAGGATGAGAAAGAAACAAACGTGAACTTGAAACATTTCTATTCGTGACCAACTCGAAAAGATTCGAGGATTTGCGAAATTTGTCTTGCAGTCAACTCCAAAGATTCGCGAAACAGTTTCTTGTAAAGCTCGTGGCTTTCTTGTTGAAGCTCGAAAGATTCGCAAACAGAATCTTGTCACAAAATATTCCGTTTCTTGTTCAAGCCTCAGATGTCGCAAAATTGTCGCAAACAATTCGCGAAATCTTCTGGACTGTTCTTTAAGCTCACCTGTCGTGAAACTATCTTGAACAGTTCGCGAAATATTCTAGATTTCTTCTTCCTTGTCATCTTTCGCGAACAATTCACGAAAGACAAAAATGCCGCGAAGAGTCAAGTGTCGCGAACAATTTGCGAAACACGAAGCTAAGACGAGAAAATGGACTGTCGCAAATAATTCACGAACAGAATTTATTCGACCCTGGAAACAGAGTGTCTATTTGAATATCAACTGTTGTAAATGGTTAGGTATCTACTATTACAACATTGAAATGCCAAAAGACTTGTAAATAAAAGGCCAAAAGACCTATCATGTAGCAATATAAATACATGTGCACTACTCGCATTAGGGAAACTTCGGACTCAGTATGGGCCCTTTAAGAATGTAGAGAGAGAATATCATTAGACTGCCCAACTTCAATTTTGGGTAGCCACTTTTGAGATAAACCAATGACACTAAAATTCAAAATGAAAAGGGTGAAAAACCCGAGGCCATGTCCTCGCGCATATGTCATCGCGTCACGTTGTGCCTCGCCACATGTGGAAGGCAGCTGGAGTGAGCACATGTGGAGGAGGAAAATAGATTGCCTCTCGTAAAAGAAGTGTAGCATCTCTTTACACCATTACGTAGATCATAAAAAATTGCACATTTTTTCTTTTTGGATCACTTCAATCCGACGCACGGTTAAAAAGTTATGGCAGTTTGAAGATTCATACCCTACCTGATATCGGAGCCGAGCGACGAGTGACCTATTCACACTGAACATAATGCTCTGGTCATGTGGCTGAGATATTGTAGCATCTGCATACACGATTGCATAGGTCATGAAAAATTGCACACTTTTTCTTTTTGGATCACTTCAATCCGACACACGGTTAAAAAGTTATGGCCATCTGAAGATTCATACCCTCCTTGATATTGGAGCCGAGCGACCCATGGCCTCTTCTCACTGAACATAATGCTCTGGTCGCACAGCTCCGATATTGCAGCCATGCAACCCATGGCCTTTTCTCACTAAACATAATACTCTGGTCGCGTGGCTGCGATATCGGAGCTGTGCGACCAGAGCATTATGTTCAGTGAGAAGAGGCCATGGGTCGCTCGACTCCAATATCAAGGAGGGTATGAATCTTCAAATGGCCATAACTTTTTAATTGTGTGTCAGATTGAAGTGATCCAAAAAGAAAAAGTGTGCAATTTTTTATGATCTACACAATGGTGTGAACAGATGCTACAATATCTCAGCCACGCGACCAAAGCATTATGTTCAGTGTGAACAGGTCATTGGTCGCTCGACTCCGATATCAAGTCGGGTATGAATTTTCAAACTGCAATAACTTTTTGAACGTGCGTTAGATTGAATTGATCCAAAAAGAAAGAGTGTGCAATTTTTCATGATCTACGTAATGGTGTAAAGAGATGCTACAGTTCTTCTACTAGAGGCATTCTATTTTCCTCCTCCACATGTGCTCACTCCACTTGCCTTCCGATAGCGAGGCACGACGTGACGCGACGACATATGCGTGAGGACATGGCCTCGGGTTTCCCACCCACTTCATTTTGAGTTTTAGTGTGATTGGTTTATCCTAGAAGTGGTTGCCCAAAATTGAAGTTGGGCCACCACCGTTACGGTCTAGCACACATGGAAACACACCATTGGGCCATGTGGACATAAAACCCAAAAAAAGCATCTTTACAAAAGGCCCTTTTGGATTCAAGGGTTCCCCTAATAATTGTAACACACTCACTCAATCAAAGACACAACAACGAGATAAGACAACAAGAGATGTATATTGATGAATCAGATTCAGAGCTATAAAAATTCGTTTTTGATCAATAGTTTCTTATTGTCTAAATTGTCTTAGATTGTCTCTTACTTCCGCATATAATTTCCGCACTCATATTCAATTAGAACTAATATTGTTCTATTAGTACATAGATCAGATACAATCCCGATTGAAGACACTAATATTAGTTTGCTATATTCAAACTTGCATCGTGTTCTCTGTGGAAGGATAATTACTATTTTTTCCTACAATCTCATGACGTCACCACATACAGATATTGTGCATCCCATCACACTTAGCATAAATCATACAGATTCTTCGATCTTAGCTACTCCATTAAAAAAAAGAACACGACTTGGACGCATTTTGACAAGATTTGAAAATGAACAAAGTTTTTTTATGTACTATCGACTTGTCCAAAAATGTTTTAAATTCGTTGACCGAATCTCCCCTTCCTCCTCATCTACATGCATTAGTTAAGCCATTGTGATAGAAAGAAATATTCATGTTGGCCTGATACGGTACCACTACCATTATGTGGGACATTATTTTCATATTGGGGTCATGTGTACATAATTGAGCGGTTTCCTAATGCTAAATTAGGTTACTTTCCTTGACTAGCATTGATGTCCCTTTGCATAGTGTTGTCACATTAATGCCATATGCAGGACCTCAATACAATTGGGTTGATTGGCATGCTCTATGTCGCCACCAATGGAGAATGCAAATATATTGTTTAAATTCCAATGCCTATTCTTTGGAAGAGAGGTGCATGCAAAGAAAAAGTGTTTCAAAAGCACATTGTACGTACATCAATGGGCGTCCAAAAATACATGGAAACATCGATGCATATATAAATAGTTCTATTTGTCACCCTTCATTAACTAATTGTGACTTTGAAGAACGCATCAATGGAAAAGAAGATTATTTTTCTAGATATGTGAAAGCTACATATATAAGGGTTTGTGCAATCAGACCTATTAAATGTGGTGAAGAACTATTCATCAACTATAGCTTCAATCGTCCTCTACTAGATGTGTACAAAAAGTTTTGAGCCAAGCACAACCATGTGCGTTGTAAATACCAAAAGTACATCCTTGTCATTCGAGTTCAATTTGGATGTCTTATTTGACTTTCAATTTGGATATGATGTTTCTTTTGGATGTCATATTTAAGTTCACATTTGATATGATGTTTGATGTTAACCTTTTACAAATAATGCTCAATTTTCAATGTCTTATTTCAGTTTCAATTATATTATAATGTTCGATTAAGATGTCTTATATAAGTTTCAAATTGAATATGATGTTTGATGTTTAGGTTTTAGAAATAATGTTCAATTTTCTTGTCTTCTTTAAGTTTCAATTTGAATATGATGTTCGATTTTGATGTCATATTTAAGTTTCAATTTGAATGATGCTTAGTGTTTAGGTTTTAACACAAAATATTCAACTATATTGAAACTGTATACAATGGTTTTAATCTAATTAGTTATACATTCTTGATATTCGATAGTTGAATTATAAGATGATATCTTTTATTTGAGAACGTGAATAGTCTTAATAGTTGTATTTGTGTTTTTTAAAAATAATGTTCAATTTTCATATCTTTATTTAAGTTCCAATTTGTATATATTGTTGTTTAGTCTTGATATCTTTTTTTTTTTTCCCTTGTTTGAAGGAATACGAATTGTCATCTACTTCTAGTGATGATGATCACATACATTCCATATCCACCACAAGATTGCGATACAATGGGCCACATATAGATCAACTATCTCGTCCTGAGCTGATGGGATTACGAGCCATGATGAGAGTAGATGAACAACAATGTCGCAAGACAAATCGATCTCAACCTAACCCTTCTTCTTTCTCAAAATCAAGTTCAAGTGATGACATGATTGTTCTATGCAAGATGAAGTTGAAATTATGAACAACTTGACAAATGATGCCTATGAGCATCATGACAATATAAAAGAACCCACTAAACACAGTACCGAATATTTTGTGACTGACGAGGAAAGGAAATTGAGAGAAGAATCACATACTCCATTATACCCTGGAGCAAAGACATCTCGTTTGGCCGCTGCGTTGCTTCTATTGAATCTCCAAGCGAAATATAAATGGAGTGATACAAGTGTTACATCTTTATTTGGGTAAAGAAGATTGAATTATTTTTTATTTAACTAAGTGTGTACTTGTGTAATTTAAAAGTTTTAGTTGAATAAGCAATTGTGTTTCATGTTATGAAAATTCATTTGGTTATATGCAGGGTATTGCACAAACTACTCCTAGAAGGAAATAGCATGCTAGAGACAAGAGCCGAGGCATTGCAAGATGTTGAATGCAATGGGAATGGACTATACACAACATCATGCTTGTCCAAAAGATTGCATCTTGTATTGTGGTGAGTATGAAAGACTAAAAAATTGTCCTATAAGTGAGACTCCTTGATATCGAGATGATTTGCAAGGGACCACGACATTTTCCAATAATTCCACGATTGCAACGATTGTTTTGTTGCAAATCCCTTGCAGAACTGATGAATTGGCATGCTAGCCACCGTTCTTGAGATGGGGTTATGAGAGTACCCTCAGATTCTCCTGCATGGAAACACATCGACAAAGAGTATCCATGTTTTGGAAGTGAATCTAGAAACATAAGATTTGGACTTGCAACAGATGAGGTGAATCCCTTTGGCAATATGTCAAGCACATGGTCTACTTGGCCAGTGGTGTTGGTCAACTACAACATTCCACCTTTGGCTAACTATAAAAAAAGGACATCTCATGTTAGCACTTTTAATTCTTGGAAAACACAAAGTAAAAAATATGAATGTCTACCTTGCATCGTTAGTTGAAGAATTGGAGCTGTTATGGAAGGGTGTCCAAGGGTATGACATCTCACGTCCAATACAAGACAACAACTTTTTGTTGCGCACAATTCTAATGTGGACAATGCATGACTATCGAAAATTGGGTTATTGTCCAGGTAACTAGAAAATGAGATTATCTGTATTTTCTATATATTCTTTTTTCCATATTTGCTATTTATGTTTAATTTTTTAATCTACAAGTTGTAACACAAATTGCTTTTGATTTCTTGAGGTTTTACAACTTCAAAATATCACATGTGTCTCGTTTGTGGACCAAATATTGATGCTCGACACTCACGTCATCTAAGCAAAGTTGTATATGAAAATCATCGCAAATACTTGCATGAGGATCATTCGTTTCGGCATACAAGAAGAGGATTGGGAGGAAAGACGGAAACAAGGATGCTCCAAAGAGAATGTCCATGGCCGATTGGCACAAGCTCTAGATTGAATCTGAGACCAAGCCAATCAATGGTATGAAAAGACTATCTATCTTTCATTGTCTACCATATTGGAATAAACTTTTGATCAATCACTTGCTTGATCCTATGCATATGTGGGTGAATCAATATGGAAACACTTGGTGGGCAAAAAAGATAGTATTAATGCAAGACAAGACCTACAAGAATCAAAGACAAAAAAAGAGTATTGGCCAAAATTGGGTACAGATGGAAATACTCATATTATTGAAAGAGCCCTTTGGATTCTTACCAAGGAAGAGTACAAGTATGTACAGTCAGTAATTTGCGAGATGAGAACACCAACTAGTTTTGCTCATTCACTACGAACAGCATTCACAGCAGAAGGAAAACTTCATGGTCTTAAATCTCATGATTGGTTGAAGATACTTGAGTACATATTTCCAATGTGTGTTCGTGGTTGTCTAACTGATCAACTTCGCGATACCATTTACAAATTAGCATCCATTGTCAAGTACTTACATTTCTTTCACTCAAGTTTTATGCTATTGCATATTTATTTTACATACGAGTTCGATAAAGTCATATGATGATCACATACTACAAATATAATGTAGATGGATGTGTGACAAGGAGATTCGTGAGATAGATGTGGAAAAAAAACATGAAGATACAGTGGAGGCTGTATGTATGCTTGAGAGAGATTTTCCAACCTCCATCTTGGACATACAAGTGCATTTGCTTGTGCACTTGGTCCAAGAAATTGGTATTGTTGGTCCTGTGCTCTCAAGGTACAAAATATATGATTTTGGTTTTTGTGGCTTCAATATATTGTGCATCATTTCTTTTTTCTGTTATTGAACATTGCTCTCATCATGCAATAAATGTTTATAGGTGGGTGTTTTTTTTGGAGAGATGCATGAAAGTTTTGAAAGATTTTGTGTGTCAAAAGGCAAGACCAGAGGGAAGCATGGCCGAGGTGCAAGAATCTCTTATTTATGTCATTGAATTTTTGTTTCAAATACATCCATCTACTCCACGGCTATGGAATGATGAGGAGAACAATGAGGTAAAAGGCGAAAAACCCCAAGGTATGGGTGCTCCTAAGAAAATGACACATTTTTTTAGAGAAAAAATTTCTACTTTCATGCTCTATAATTCTGGAGTGATGGATAAGTTTTTGGAATTATATGAACAAGAGAAGAAAAAAAGAACGTTGGCTAGAAATAGACACCGACATAATAGGCGTAGGGGTCATGCTGCACCTTCTGGTGATGTTGAGTCATTGCCCAACCAATGCACCATAGAATGGAGCAAGATCAAATGGACAAGTCATACCTGACATGGAATGAGACTTTGCTAGAGGATGTGATTGGAAGGTTTGTTTTTTGTTTTTTGTTTTTTACAAAATACAATGTACTTGTATAATGATTGATTATTGTCTTAATTACAATTATTATGTCACTCGAAAGTATAGTGCAATGTGGGCATATGGTCGTCGTCATCGCGTTGAACTAGTTGATATGGAACGACGAACTTATGATTGTGGTGTGATGACATCTTTTAATCAAGAAAGTCGGAGTAGTGCACGAGACCAAAGTCCAAGATATATATGAAGTGTGTTTTGTTGAAAATGGAAAATATTTTTTGTTTGATGTGAAATGGTTCAAAATCAATTATCAAGGGTCAAATGCAACCGTGAAAAGAGATCGTAGTGGATTTTTTGCTATTGACTCACCCAAGACATTTAACATGGATTATTCAGACACATTGGTGTTGTCTCATCATTGTGAACAGGTGTGTCACATGAGTTTGACATTCATTTTTTCTCAATCATAATCAGTAATATACATTATTTCATCACAATTAACTAATGTGGACCTTAGTTCCATGTTGGAACAAATTTTTCAACTAAACATTGTTAAATGTGTAGGTATGGTATGTTGTTCAAGTAAAGCCATGCACAAGACATGTATCTGAAAATGCATACATTGAGAATGAAATGTAGGAGGATATAGAAATATCTCCAAGTTCCCTAAATATCACAGAAAATACTATAAACGAATCGAATGATTCTGACACAAACGACAAAATTGAGAGAGGGTCCGATTACTATAGTGATGATGAAAATCATCTAAGCAGAGATGAGTTGCAAGATGTATTGGCTGATAAATTTGAATCTTGTGATGACAAATAAATTATATATATATATATATATAAGTTTTGTGATAAAATGATAGTTTACGTAATTATTGCATCTTTAGTGTTGCATTCTTGCATTTTTCAAGTTTATCTTGAGTTTTATCTAGCAATTTGATTCATTTTAAATCAAATGCTTTCAATGCAATCTATATCTTATTAAAAATCTGGCAAAAATTGATTAACCAAAGAAAACAATTAGTGAGCACACGTTGGATCATTTATATACGTTTCAAAAACATTTTTCTTTTGAAACATCCTTACTATATTGAAAATCTATTAAAGAAATATCTTCATATTTTCACTCTGGTCAAAATAACATTTCTTTTAAAATAAAAAAAAAGTTGTAGATATACACTTGTTGGTTGCGATATTCCTTCTTTGCTCGTTTGCTCAATCCAAAATGTTGACAATGCAATTCATCTCAATCAAGTATGCACAATCATACAAATTATATATTCACACAATCATGCACAAATATGCAAATTATATATTCACATACATATATAACATTGCATATTTTTATCAACAAATTTCAGGAACATAATGATTTCGTCAGAGCACAATAATTTGACACAATGATCATTTGATTTTTAGTTCACACTCATGATCACATAGTAATCATTTTATTATTAGCCCACACTTATTCAAAGCCTAAAGAAAACTCTCATTACTATTAATATATTGTTCAAATAGTTTTAAAAAAAAATTACAACAAATTTATTTTGCCACGCATGGCAATATCAAAATCCAGCTCTCTGGAATTTTCTCTAGAGATATTTGCCAAGCGTGGTAGTGCCACGCGTGTCAAATCTCCAAAGATACATGTCACATAATGAATGCCAAATGAGAGGCGGTTAAATAACAGCCGTGCGTGGCACTGGCACACGTGGCTCTACCACGCCAAATAATTTTGGCGCTCAATTTTTAAATTCTAGTTTTAAAAAAATTTGTGGCACTGCCACGCGGAAAAAAAAAATGCCGAGCCACCTCCATCCCCGATTTGACCAACAAGGTTTGGAGAATTTTTTGCGTGGATGTGCCACACAAAGAAAAATGTCAAAATTTTGGTTAAGTATCAGGTTTGCGTGTCAACATCGCGTGGCAAAATGCCCATATGTGTAGTTGTGAGACAGATGTTAGCAACTATGCTATAGGAGTGGTCATAATCAAGATGGTAGGCTAATTGCTTTTAAAAGCAAGAAGCTAGATCCTGCTTAATGTAGGTATTCCACCTATGAGGACTGTGATCTACAGCTCAATATGACTAAGTGTCAATTGTGACCTGGTTAAACAACTATTGTAAATCGTCATTCGGGTAAGCTCATTCGACATTCCTAACTAATATAAATAGCTAATCATATTCTCAAGTTAAAATGATCAATCAAGTCAATTGATTCAAGAACTCAATTTGTGATGAGTATCGTTAGCAACATTTCACTACTTATTAGCGGAAGTGTATCAGACAAACCATTAGTATTTAGAGCTGTTTTGAGTACACGGTGGAGATTGATATGATATTTCTAAGGATTGCCATAAGGTCCACGTAAGCTCTAAATTGAAAGTAAATCAGGTCTAAACAACCATTCAATGAGGTACTTTTAAAATATTGAGTAATATCCTCAAACTAGATCTCACAACTTTGTGATGTACTTTGACTACCTTAAACAAGCACTTTGATTTTGTGCTATAGATCATTGTTGATCATTTTGATCTTGATAATAAGTCATTCTTAGGTCCCTAAGGAGTGGGAAGATAATTCTAATCAAGTACTTTTAAGAGTTACTCGGTGGTTTGAGTCAATTTTTCTTAGTATGGCTTCTTTCATGGCAATTTCTTACTATTACATACAACAATAGTTTTTAAATGGAATAGTTGGATGTTGTTAGACTTTCACTAATTTTGAACAAATAACTACTAATAAGCATCACGATAGGTTCTATGGCTAAACGAAGCTAGAGCCAGAGCACTAAAAGGGGAATACTTAACGGGTGCATTGCATGTTGGCCCCACTCCATCAAATGGTGATGGATGAAGCTAAGGGAAAAATAAGATATGTGATCCCTGGGATGGAGCGGGGCCTGTGCAACAGAGGCACTGTAGGTGCATCTGCAGTGCACTCTCTAATGAGAGCCCACTAAAAGGGGAATGCTTAACGAATGTGTTGTGAGGTATAGGGTCCAACAAACAAGTTAAAAAAGAATCAACCTCCTTGTCAAGGTCAAACAAAAGTTGCTCACACAAATGGATGGAGCAAGCACATTGCCAACAAGAGAGTTCTACCATTGTTTGCCAATCAGAATGTGACACCATAGGCACTAAGAATACAAGGTAACGACAAGAATCTATGATATGAAATAAAATACCTAAGGCAAGAAGACCATTGTGCATCAAAATGTATACACTGTCACAGAAATCATTGGAAGAGACCATGCATGCCAAATAGTCTTATCACAAACTAGAGCAAGTGCATCCCAAGCTAATCATATCAAACATGAAGAAAGATGAGAATTAGTGGTGTATAAGAATATCAATGTATCCATAAAGTCCATGAGAGGTCAATGAACAATATTAGCAAGGAACTAGCGCAAAAGTATTCCAAGCTAGTCAAATAGACCATGCATACCACATGGTAATAAATTGGAAACGGATGTAGAGGCACAAAAATGAGGGACCAAAGATACTTGCATCCATACCTCAAGCCAATTGATATAGCCCATGCCTGTCATTTTGATATCAAGAGTAAAGTCTCATAGAACGTAAGGGATTTGAAGCCTCAACATGAAAAAGGCACGTACCACTTGCCCATCCTCATCCCCAACGCTGGTGCGACTTAAGTGAGAGGTGACTTGCGGACACTTGGCATTTAAAGCTGATGCTAAGATTTTGTTACTATAGTAACAACTGTCTGATTGCTTTATAGACGACATCATATCTGCTGTTGCGGGAATCAAATTAGAGAGCTAGAAGAGTGGTGACAATAAGTGCGAGCACTGATTACAATCTCTCAGGGTGGGCAATAGGTAAATATACTGAGTGCGCAATAGACAATTTGACCATGGCCAAATGAGGTAAGGAACACGAGTCTAATATCATTATAAATCAAAAAGAGAATTTTTTTTTCCCATCCGATATCGCTTATGTATGCAACATGCTATTTGACAATGGCAAATTGCACTGGTGGGCACAAGCCCAATTTGTCCATAAAATATTGCTTATATATGCAATAAGTTATTTAGCAATCGTCAATTGCACTAGAGCCCACAAAAAACAGCTCTGGTGCACGACAGGTGATTTACCCTTGAAAGCTCCAATCTGGTGCTAAAAATTGTTTCATTTGTGACCCCTCAAAGCAAAGCCCGTCTCGGGAGGCCTTTTTGATAAACAATGGCTAATAGTGGGTTGTTGTTAGTGAACCAGTAAAAGAAAAATTAGAGAACAATCTTTTTCAAACTGCAAAATGCACAATCCATGCTAAAAATGGAGAAAATACAAGACAACTTCCGAAAGGAAATCGTGGTCCATTTAGGAGCATAGTTACCATTCAATTCAAATTGAGTTGATTGGAATTGCGAATTGAGTGATTGTAATTTTTTCTTCTTCCAAGTTCAAATCATAGTTGCACAGAAATGCTTTTTTTTTTTTTTGTTGTGGAAAAATAGCTTATGGCTGAAATTTTTTTAGGGGAGCAATGGTCAAACCAATGTTTTGCCTCCCATAAGTGCAGTAGATAGGGCACAAACATATCTTATTTTCAGTAGCTATTTGGTTGTTATTTGCTCTGGTTCTCAGTAATTGTTAATGCTACAGTTTGGGCCATCGACTCTATGGATGATGATCACTTTTTCAATCATTTCACTGGAGATGTGAGTGCAATGTGCATACAATTGGGGGCATAAATATTGAGCCCTTATCAGTGCGCATTTGGACCCCCATTTTTATCTTAGGGGGGGTGCATGGGGGCAACGACCCCCCTACTACTGTTGTTGGGGATTGGGGGGCAGCGCCCCCCGAAGCAAAAAGCGAGGTACAATTGCTCTACAATTCTCTGTCTCAGTCCCACTTGAACCATCTGTGATCGTAACGAGCAGGCTACAGGTTAGTTTTGAATTTTTATCCTTGACAGAACCCAACATGGATTAATGCACTACGATATCACAGAAAAAGAAATAAAAAAAAAATAGGAACAAGTTAGGACTGGGCAAGAGGGATCATGACGGGCAGGTAGTGGGACATTCTAATTTTTTTCATGATTTTTTATATTAAAGGAGCTAAAGTGTAAATCTAGGAGTTAATGCACTTGAACTAGACCATCCTATACCCAAAACATTCGACAACCTATACAAATGTAATGCCCTTAATTACAACTTTCATCTGATACCCATATTGCCCTTGAAAAAAAAAACACTTTTCTCAGAAACGCTACCAAAATCCAGAAACGCGTTTCTAGAAACACAATGCAACTATGGTTCAAATTGATACGAAAGCGATTTGAATTAACCAGTTTTTTTTCTCACATTTCATAAAAAGCAACAACCAATTTCTAGAATTTTTTGGATTTGGTTGCAAAATTCGATTTGAATCACGAATCAATTTGAATCAGTTTGGAGGTTTTTGAATTGCAGTTCTTTGTTACTATGTTTTGGAGTCTCAAACTCAAGTCTTGTCATATATTGCACAGATAAAAGTTTTTCTTCAAACATTTTTTCAGAAGATTAACATTCTGTGTGCACAATGAGCTTCCAGCCGGTGGACATCCAGAGCAAAACAAGCACAAAAGATCCTTTGGATCACATCTTACAACTATCATGATGTAGGAAGTACCGTAAGGGACATTTGCATGGTATTTAGCATTAAGTCAGGGGCATGTTCAGTGCACACGCCCACCAAGGCAAAGACAGTTTGAGTAGCGTGCACCAATACGGACCTACAGTGGGCTAGTAGAGACCCATGGGCCGTACCACAGGCATAGAGGGCCTAACACAGTTTAGGGAGCCTGTCAGTAGGAGAGGCCCCCATCGGGCACCGACATGCAGTCGGCCATGTCAGAGCCACGAGGCAGACACTTGGCAGCATGCATGCTACCAGTCCTCACATTGGGCTAGGAGGGGCTTACTCCATATAGGGAGTTGGCAAGGCTGGGTGGATCAGTTAGTGCTTGCCCTACTATGGTGTCAAGGTCTCTCACACTGGTATCAGATGAATTTGTTACCAAGGAGCAGCATCTCCAGTTGGTAACATAAGTGGACGAGTTGAAGTTGACCTTAGACAACTATCAATCTTGAATGGAAGATTCGTTCACCGAACTCAGAAGTTTCATTCTGAGTTCCTCGAGGGGTAGTCTTCCTTCCACTTCTCAACACCCCTCTCCTCGACTTCCATCAGCAGGGGGTGAGCCCATTCGGTCTCATCCCAGTCTTTTCAAAGATTTAAAACCTCCTACTTTTAATGGGGAAGAGAAGGACAGAAATGCAGATATTTTAAACACTATCCTCAACAAATGGAAGAACATTCATTCTTTTAAACAGACCCCTGACCATTTGCAAGCAAACGAAGCCAGTCTTTCCCTAGGGCCCATGGCCTACAAGTGGTGGTTGAACCTCCAGGAGACCGGGCAGACCCCCCGGTCATGGAAAACTTTTGAAGAGAGGCCTTCCTACGAGAGTTCCTACTGGAACATGAGCTTGATAGAGCCTGGAAAGCTTGGTAGAAAACAGCCATGGACAAATCCTTAACCCAATACATCTCAGAGATCTTGTTTTCGGGAGAGACGGGATCTACAGTTGAGGGCCTTCCCTCCTAAGAAATTATCAGGAGAACACCCTCAGCTTTCGGCGTAATGGCAGGGAAATCCAATTGCATGGGGAGCATGATGTCCCCAACAGTCCGATGGTGTGCAACTCAGAGCTCCGTCAGCTAACCGGGGATAGCGAGCACCAGGTATTCTTATGTCAGTTTGTTTCGGAAGCTTCTACTTTAAATTCTTTATAGTCTCAAGTAAATAAATTAGAAACTTTATTGTCCGAATTTAAAGATGTTTTTCCTGAAGATTTATCGCATGGTTTACCACCTAGCAGAGACGTAGATCATGTTATAAACCTAGTGGCATAGCACCTATCCCAAACCTCCATATCGGGTTAGCCGATCAGCTTATTTGGGTCACATTATCTTGGCAAATGGGATTAAGATGGACCCCAGTAAAGTTAAGGCCATACTCAGTTGGCCAAGACCTCAGAGTATTTCAGACCTACAAGTCTTTCTAGGCTTTTGGGGATAGTACCGACGATTTGTCAAGGAATATGCTCAGATAGCAGTTCCTATGACAAATCTTCTTAAGGGGAAGGGGAAGGAGTTGTCCGCACAACTGGAGAGCATTGATGCTCTCAAAACAGCCATAGCAACCGCACCAGTTTTAAAAGTCGTCGACCCGAATCAGTCATTTGTGGTCGAAACAGATGCCAATGACTTTGCAGTTGGTGCTGTACTAACTCAGAATGGACGACCAACTGCCTTTGAAAGTAAGAAACTCGAACCAGCATAGACTAGGTATAGTGCCTATGAAAAAGAGCTCTTTTCCTATAGTACATGCCCTTAAGACTTGGAGGCATTATTTGTATGGTGCCAACTTTGAAATCCTAACAGACCATGAAAGCCTTAGGTACCTTTGCAATTAGCCCGAGCTCAGAGGTCGGAAAGCTCGTTGGGCTGAGTTAATGCAAGAGTTTGATATGTCTATCACATATAAAAGAGGGAAGCTCAATACAGTAGCAGATGCCCTCAGTAGAATGCCTATGATAAACGAGCTGAGTTTAACTCAGATTTGTACTGAGTTACTCGAGTCCTTGAGGGGGAAGTGTCAGCATGATGCTTACTTCTCCACCATTTGAGATTAGTCCAAAGAAGACAATTACAGACTTCAAAACCAGTTCCCGGGGCTGGTGCCAGTTCATCCAAGCAAATGGCAACTTCCGTTGAGGATGATGAGTCCGAGTATATGTCAGATGACGTTGAGGACTCAAAGTGTATTTTACCCAATTTTCTCAAGGATTCAAATGGAAACACTATTCCATTCAAGATGAGTACCTGCTCTATAAAGATAGAGTATGTGTCCCTAATTCATAGGATTATAGGCAGCAGGTCCTATATGAGTGTCATGAAGTCCTAGTGCGGGGCACCCAGGCATTCAAAAGACTTATGAGCTTCTTCGGAGGCAAATCTTCTGGCCTAGCATGAGAAAGGACATCAAGCAATATGTGCTTAGTTGCCAGAAGTGTCTAGTTAATAAAGCAGCGCGTCTTAGGGAAGGAGGGCTCCTGCAGCCCTTAGATATACCAGCTGGTATGTGGGAAAGTATCTCCATGAATTTCATAGTGAACTTGCCTAAGACCCAAAAGGGTCATGATGTTATTTGGGACCGGTTGACCAAAATGGCCCACTTTATTCCAACCAAAACAACCGTCAGAGCTCCAGAGTTAGCAAGGTTGTTTATGGAAGGGCTATTGGATTACCGCTCTCCAAAAATTTCCATCAAACTTACTGTCCTGGTCGCTGACTATGCCGAAAGGAAGACCACACCCTACATACCGAATTGAATATGGGCACTACAGACCATCCACAAACGGGGACGGTCAAATAGAAACAGTACCAAACATTCAACAACGGGATATAGCCCATTTATGCTGATGTATGGTTTTCAGCCACATTCACAACTATAGGGTTTAAGAATGAAAAAGTTGAGGTAGCCAAAAACTTTTTAGAGGACCGAAACCAAATGATAGAACATGCTAAGCGTAGCATCAGGCAATCCCAAGATCATGCCAGACATTATGCAAATCCACACAGATGGGATGTGCAGTTCTCTCCTAGTGAGAAAGTCTACTTGCGAGTCCCAGTTGACTCTAAAACCCTCAAAACAGGAGTGTGTGCTAAGTTGTCTCCTAGGTATTGTGGTCCATTTACCATTAGCCGGAAACTAGGCGAAGTCACCTACGAGCTAGAACTCCCACGCAGCAGTAAGGTTTTTCCAGTTTTTCATGTAAGTCAATTATGAAAGGCCTTAGCCAGATCAGATGATCTGGTAGGGAAAGTGTTGTAGTTCCCCCATTGGATTCCCAACAACTTTCACATGAGCCAGAGGAGATTCTTAGTAGTAGAGAGACGCAGACCCGTCATACTATATACCAAGAATATCTAATCAAGTGGAAGGATTAGCCTGTTGACAATGCACTTGGGAAAAGGGTAGCGTTCTTCGCAAGTTATTTTCAGATTTTGTCTTAGTGGACCAAGACGGTTCTTAAGGGGGAGGGAGTGTTACGAGCTTATAGCCAGAGCCGAACCCTAAAAGGACACTGGAGATCAGACACCATAGTTAGGGGCGTGTTCAACGCGCACGCCCACCAGGGCAAGACAGTGTGAGTAGCGTGCACCAGTACGCGCCTACAGTGGGCTAGAGACCCACGGGCTGTACCACAGACATAGAGGGCCTAACACAGTTTTAGGGAGCCTGTCAACAGGAGGGGCCCCCGTCGGACACTGACATGCAGTCGGCCACATCAGAGCCACGAGGCCGACACTTGGCAGCATGCATGCTACCAGTCCTCACAATGGGCTAGGAGGGGCTTACTCCATATAGGGAGTTGGCAAGGCTGGGTGGATCAGTTAGTGTTTGCCCTACTATGGTGTCAAGGTCTCTCACAAATATCCAGTCTAAAGGTCTTGGACATCCATGTGCCAAACATGAATCATCAATTTACCAAAAGTCGACATTGCATAAGATACAAATCTACAATCAATTTGAGTAGAGCTGCTTCTCTCAACTTTAAAAGCTTTTTGTTGAAAGTTATAATAAAAACTCATTCAGGGCATCAATTATCAGAAGCTAGAGAGTAAAACTGTCAGAACGTATGCAGTTACTTTCTATATTGTGGAAGCCATGCTCTGTGAATTCGAATGTTGGAACATTCTGGTACCTATAGACAGTATCTCACAGAACAGACCACTTGATGGCTCACCATATTTACAATACTACTTTCCAGTAACAAAGACATTCATCCACTAGCGTGTCAGAAAAGACCTTATAAGTACTATGTAATGGTGGAGTGTGTGTTAGCTTTTACCGCTGACTACATTGTCTTAACGAGCTGTTGGTATTCTTCACGGCTTCCATCAAACATGTGTCAGGAGTCTAACATAAAAAAAAACCTCGTCCAACAAGGCCACAATTTTGAAAAAAATTGTTAAATTTTCATCCATGCCTTGAATCCCAATAAAAACAAAAATAAAACAGCTACTGTTTCATGATTATAATGTTCAAGGCTTTTTCTTTGGTATGTGAATCGTATACATTTCAAAATGAATTTTCAACCAACTAACGGCACTACAGCAAGCTAAAGAATGAAAGCAGTAAAAATATCTCAATTAACATCGTACTGCATCTTTTCAGATCAAACACGAGACCGTTGACATATGCTTAAGGTTTGACCTCTCGTACATTCAAAGTCGGCCACCGTGCTGAAGTAGAAGGGTTGAACGATATACTGCCGCTAAATAATAGAGGATAAGCCCAGCGACAAATATATCATCTAAAAAGCCAATAACTCCAAGTATATCTGTTGGAAAATCAAACAGATGAGAAAAATGTCAGAACAATGCTTCACAACGTGACATCTATGAACATACATACTAAACATTAAAACTGCCCGGGGCCAAAATGTGCTTGACAACGACGAGTGAAAAAAAGAATGCAGACTCAAATTAGCTGACTTACACTCAGGCAAGATATCAAGAGGAGAGATCACGTAGCAAGCCAGCAATAACAGCTGTTAAACACAAACGAGGATTGCAATTACTACTTCATAGAATAACCATACTACAAAAAGCAGATTAATCTAGGGTCATTTGCGAGCCTTGCATTTATCCAACTCCCAAGTCATTTTTCTAACAGAAAGTTTCAGTAAAAAGCGCAGCTACACAATTTCAAAGAGAGTAGTATTAGTGTCTTCCATTGTAACCTCTGCTACGTAAAACAGATGACAACCAGCACGTGGTGCTCAGCAAAATGTTTAGAACTTGCAACAACCTCCGAATAAGTCATTTGTGATGATGACCGATATCAGATGTAAGTTGACAATTGTCATTACTTTAAGCTTTCAAGATGTAACTGATCTCTGGCTTTCAATCACAACTACTAAGTGAAATCGAAGAAACATTCCACAAAATATTTTACGGAGTTAATTCACCAGAACCATTGGAAACAAAAAACTTAAAAACATAAGGATTTGCATCAAATTGAGCTACAACTTGATGTAGAGTTCCAATTTGTGCCATCAATTTGTGATAAATGGTCAGCTGAATAATTCAACTGCAATCTAGGCCTTCTTGACGACACGTGTTTCATGTAGGTTGACTTAAATTGAATTTACATGAGTGTGGTAAGATTGATTTTTGCTAAGCATTTGATTTGATAGAAAGGTCGATGAAAAGATGATGACTTCTGGAAGCGAGCTGATAGTTTAAAGGACAATTTCCTTGGTTTCCACTTCTGAGGGCAAAGATGTCGTAACGGGGGAAGTATGTTATGTCCTTTGTTAACCCCAATCGACCATAGGCAACAACGATACCTCAATTAGTCGTTAAGTATATGCGGTGATAACTGATGATATTAGCCATCATAACTATTTATCATCTTGGAGGCTAAGTTGAGGTTCTTGGAGGTGGGTATTACTAGTGAGAGGAGGGCCTGGCCTATAGAAGGTCTAATCCCCTTCCTTTCCATTCATTGTATGATGTGCTAGAGTATTGTTGATACATGTTACTAGCTTGAGTCCTTGTTCCAGTCACGATTAGGCTTAACCTTGTGCGTGTTATGATAGTAGATTGGTATTGGTCCATAGCTAGGAAGCCTATTAGTAAATTGGTATTGTGGTGATCCTTACCACTTGGGGGTGAGTGTATTGATAGTGTCTACGCTCAGTCGGTTGGGCTCGATTGTCCGATGCCTAGGCTCTATTTCGTTGTTGAGTACCTAGTTCATTTCGTTAGAGTCTTCAAAAAAAAGAACAACTAGAGAGGACGAAGTTTGAGGTATCACAATGTCATCAATCATATCCAAGTAGTCTTATGAAATTGAAGGTGCATGTATGGGCTTTCAGTGCTTTAGGGAGGACATTTAACTTCACTGTATGCCCGAAGATGGTGACGGAACAAAAGAGAGGGGCTAAAGGCTACATATATATACAATAAGATGCTAGAGCCACATTCAGCTAATTGTGATGACATTCTAGATTTTTATGATACAAACCATAGAAGCCAGTGGAGCTACAAAGTCCTCTAGAGTAGTTACTAGAGTGTTAATGCATCAAAAGGTGTGATGGATATTTGCGCAAACTTCTTAAGTGATGACCTTCCAAGACATCAATCAATGAGGCACGCCCTAAAAGCAAAACGTGCAGAAAGAATTCATATTTCAAAGTCAACGCTTTGCTATCTTTTTCTCCCTCATAATGTGTAATCCTTCCTCAATCTTTCACATGCTTTTGATGTTGTGGAATTTCATTTCCCTATTTGTTTCTCAATTCCTAAGGGGTGACAAATTTCCTTGATTAGATTGTTGTTGAGACTTGCTACACCCATTTTTTTATTTCTTCTGAGCTCTTGAATACGAGCTCTTGAAGAGATAGGATTACTTGTGCTAACGAGTTATTGACTTGGCAAAAATTGTAGGCTATAAGAAATGCCACAAGTAAGTAGGGTTGACATTTGCAAGTCAAGGTTTGGATAGAAAGATGCAATTACAACCAATAATGGTTGCTCTTCTTAGGTATTCACACTCTTGCTTTAGAGAGGCTGGCTACCCATTTTCTCATCAAACTAGCTAGAGGAATTAAAAACCTGACACACCCCATTGAAATGTGTTGTTGCCCTTGTTTTTCAGATAATGCATTAGCATTTTCTTGAAGGTTTCTTTACAATTTTCTAGAGGACTATAAATAGGGATTAAGTTATGGACTCCGCTCATTACATTCGCCACATCCATTTACATTTACTTTACTTTATGCATAAGCAGGCCTTGGGCCCTTTTTATTCATTATTGACACTTAGACTATATGGTTGGCCTTGGGCCTTATTATTCATTGTTTGGACATTTGGACATATTACTGGAGAGTGGGGGCCTTCTTGGAGGGCGCACTATTATCCCTCCCAGTTGGGCCCTTGCCACTGGAAGCTTTCTTTTAGGGCTTCCTTTAGGCTATAAGTAGGGAATCTGTGTCATTTGTTACTCAAGTGATGATATTGATCTCTCTCTTTAGTCTCCTTAATCTCTCTTTCCCACTTTCTAGGGTTAAGTTTTGATTATGTGATGCTTTCATAGCTTAGCTCTAGATCAGTTGTGGTTGCATTCGTAACTTGGTATCAGAGCACTTTCCTTTGCACCACTTTTTCAGATTTAGTAGAGGCTGTCCAGCGCCCTACCAACCCATCACTTTCGTCGATTTTTTCATCAGATTTTCATCATTTTTCCAGATTTGGAAGAGGCTTGCCAGCGCCCTACTACCTTATCATTTTCGTCAATTACAAGCTGATCATTCATGTCACAACAAACAGATAGCACATGCATTCCAAACGTTCATCAAAAGAGCAATCGCTCGTTTTGTCCACCCTGATAGCATTTCATAAATACATATATTACATTGCATTTAAAAAAATACAGAGATTGCATTTCATAGCACCAGGCGCGCGCTGCACAAAAAACACATTGTATATTAAAACAGACAGGGGTCCAGGCCGGACGCGTCCCAAAAAAAAATTAATTTTTTTTTTCTGGACACAGACGCGTCCGGGCCCCGAACGTGTTTTTTCTTAAAAAAAAAAAAAAAAAAAGGACGCGCGGGCAGCGGAACAGTGCACAGAAGCCCAAGCCCGAGAAGGCGAGAGAGAGGAGAGAAAGAGGGCGGGAGAGAGAGAAAGAAAGAAAGAAATAAAGAAATCTTTATTAACGTCTTTTTTCATGCCCAAAGGCATATAAGACGAAACAAGTACATCAAAATGGATGGCACCAAGACGGAGCAATGCCGTCAAAACAACAAAACTAAAACCAAACTAACTAAGAAGAGAAAAATCTCTTCAATGCTCTAACTCTCAACCTAACTCCGAACAATAAGCTTCAATGAAAGGCTCTCACGCAGGAGGCAACTTTAAATACAGTCTGAAAATTCTATGTTGACTAAAAGCTCTCACGTAGGAGGCATCACTGAGTGATGAGTTCCGGATGGGGTGACTAGAAAATGTTGACCATCCCGAAAAATAACCCTTTTTTCTATTGCATTTGCTTCCTCAATGAGCTGCTTCCGTTCCTTCCACTGTAAGGCAGTTAGATCCTCATAAATGAAAACGTTACTGCCTTTAAGACGTCCACGACGCTTAAGAACTTCATTACGATAATCAGTGTATTTGAAACGGATGAAGACAACTGAAGAGTCGAACTTACTGTGCCAAGTTGCTTCCACGACGCCTTCCTCTTCCTCATATGAAAGTGAGGCCAGAAGTTCTTTGGCTGCAAGCAGGGGGTCAGTTTCAGAAAGACCTCTAACACGGACGTTTTGAGATTTTTTATTCTCGTTTGGCTTGTTCTTCCATCGCCTGTGAAACCATCTGATTACTTTTTGCTTCGGTATTTTTCAGCATGTCGGCCCAACTTTTTGTCGAGGTCTGAATTTTCTCCTCCAGTGCCTTGACTTGATCAGGGTTCACTTTTGGAGCTTTGCTAAATGCATCCATTTGAGCTTTGAGGCTTGCATTTTCCGTTTCAAGTGTAGTTACTCGTTCTTGAAGAGCCAACAGATCCGTGTGCATACTAGTTATGAGAGACATCATACCGGAAAGGGGTGACGCACTGCATGTATTGCATAGATCGCCCAGGAGTGTCATAGAAGCAGGAGCTGGAGATGAGGCAGAAAGAGGCGGTGATGGAGCAGTTTGCTTCTTTCCTTTCCGACGGGTAGTAACCCAGTCTAATTCCATTAAGCATAGATAGACCCAACGGGGTTGGCTCAACTGGTTAGCTTGGCATCCAAAGTTTCTTTGGTCCCAGGTTCGAGCCTCCCCTTGGAAACCAAGAAGCATTAAGCATAGATAGATAGGTAGCTGGTTGACAGGGTCCAAAAACAGGTTGCTGTGCTCCAGGATAGTCGTAGGTATCAGAGAATGCAGGCAGGGCCTCGCTTCAGGTCCGTTGCAAATCGATGTAGGCAGGGCACAGATTAATCGCTGTCAATATGGGCACTGTGGGGGAGCAGGCCATAGGGCCAATGGGAGTGCAGTACGTGGGGGAGCAACAAATGGGGACAAGTACAAGGGCACATGGAGGTATCATCAACAACTGCACACGGGGGAACAGGCTGTGGGGTTAAATAGGCACTCACGAGGCTGTGAGAGCCTGTGAGAGGTTGTGAGAGAGAGGCTGTGAGAGGCATTGTGGGAGGCTATGAGAGCCAGTGAGAGCCAGTTCGAGAAACAGGGTGTCGTGAGATGGCAGAGCGCATACCACCAAGGCCTGAGGGCGAGGCCAGGAGGAAGCTCAAGGAAGATGTCCGAAGGCACAACGAAAGGCATCGGAAGCAAGAGGCAGACATTGCAGAGATGCTGCGACAGACTCGGGAGAGACACCCAGAGCTGCAGATCCCCGCCCCCGCTGTGGCCCTTGCCCCCGCTGTCGAGCTGGATTTGGATGAGCAGATCGGAATGAACTTCACACGACGGCAGCTCATCATGGTCAGGGAAAGGGCTGCCCGTCGTCGGGCTGACAGGAGGTAGCTCGGGCTAACCGGGAGGCAGAGCGAGAGCGACAGAACAATGCACCTGACAAGGCCGAGGAGTCTGTGGAGGATCCGTAGAAATGTTTAGAGTGGATAGGATCCAGCCGTATGTGGCTGGCTATTGTTATGTGGTTTTCAGCATAAGATGAGGCAACATTTAGTGTTTGACACAGTGTAAAGAACAGCCCCAGCCGTATGTGGCAGGATATGTACTGTTATTTTGATACCACTGTTGAATTAATGTTCAATGTGTTTTTTGTGCAACGCATGCCTGGTGTAATGCAGTGTAATATGTGTGTTTATGAAATGCTATAAAGGGGGTTGTATTTCTGTGTTGTGCATCTGCTATCAATCTCTGCAGTTGAAACTAACTGAAAATACGGACATACGAGGATGCACTCCCTCTCCTCATGCGTGCCAGCCAAGCAGGCAGCAACTCGGCGTCAACCACGTAAGTTGCGGTGCAAAACCGAAGAACACCCTCCGAAATGGTGTTCTCCCCCGCCACAAGACGTGGCCCGTAGGTGTCCAGAAGTCGCTGCCTGACAGGAACGGACATGCTGGTACAGGGGGCAGCATTCAGTGTGCCAACATTTTTGGCGCGTGCACTGAGTAGGTGGCCTATAAGACGAGTGAGAGTGGCACTGAACTCAACCAGGCAATATCGACAACGCACGATCTTTGCACCGGACTTGTTGGACTTGTCGGGAACCCGCCTGACAATGTCCACCTCGTCCCACAGATCGGCAAGGTTGGAATGCACCATTTATGTAAAGGGAACTGGGGAAAAAAGACAGAGATGATCGTGAGTGCGATAGGAGGCGGAAAGCTGGAAAATCCACAGCAATGGCCGAAGTAGCAGTAGCAGGGGTAGAAGCAATCTGTGCAATGCAAATACGATGTGATGGTGAGGAGTGCACGAACAGCAGAGAGGGCGCAGACAGCAGGAAGAGGGCGCGGACAGCAGCGCCATGAAGCGAGGGAGGGGATTAAGGTAAAAATAAATAAATTAAAATATTAAATATTAAAAAATAATATATTGTGGCACGGCGGATCAGTAGGGATCCGCGATACCACAATGGATCCGCGGTACCGGGATCCGCGGATCCCGGTACCGCTGGATCTATATTATATATATATATATATATATATATATATATATATATATATATCATAGTACCCCGTGGTACCGCTGGTATGGTACCGCCGGTACAGTACCACCTTGGGATCCGCGGTACCAAGGCGATACCATAATAATAAAAAAAAAAATTCCCGTGTTATTTTCGCAAAAAAAAAAATCTTTTTTTTTGGTACCGCCAACCAATATGGTATATATAGATCATAAATCCCGTAGATCCCGGTACCGCGGAACATATCAGTCGGCGGTACAAATTTTTTTTTTTTTTTTTTTGCGAAAATAACACGGAATTTTTTTTTTTTTTTATATTATGGTACCGCCCTGGTATCGAGGATCCCAGGGCGGTACCGTACCGGCAGTACCATACGAGCGGTACCACGGGGTACTATGATATAGATATTATATCTATATCATAGTACCCCGTGGTACCGCTGGTATGGTACCGGCGGTACCATATCAGTGGTACCGCCGGTACGATACCGCCCTAGGATCTGCGATACTAGGGCGGTACCATTTTTAATATTTTTTTATTTTTTAATATATTTCTAATAATATTTTTTTTGCATATTAACTACCAAAAAATGACAAAAAAAAGTAAAAAAAGGGGATTCTGGGTGTAAAAAAAGAGGGTACAGTACATGATGTAGGGGACTGTTGCAGTGGCACATGGGCACTACGAGTGAGCAGACCAAGGGGCCAATGGGAGACCGACACAGGGGGGTAGCATCACATGGGGGCAAGTACAGAGGCACATGGGCATTGTGGGTGAGCAGACCATGGGCCCAATGGGAGACCAACATAGGGGGGGAGCATCACATGGGGGCAGGTACAAAGGCACATGGATCCACATGGCCGATCAGGCTGTGGGGATAAATAGGCACTCACAATGCCATTGTGGTCGGCATTTTCAGAGGCTGTGAGAGAGCTAGTGATAGACAGTGAGAGAGCAAGCGAGAGCCGGTGACGGGCTGTGAGAACAGGCTGTTTGAGAGACAAGGTGCTGAAAGAGGGTGTTCAAGGACTAGGGTGCTGTGAGAAGAAGATCGATCGAGATGGCAGAGCGCATACCATCGAAGGCCGAGGGAGAAGCTAGGAGGAAGCTTGAGGAAAATATCCGAAGGCACAACGAGAGACATTGGAAGCAAGAGACAGATATCCGAGAGATGCTGCGACAGACTCGGCAGAGAAATCCGGAACCGGAGCCACCCGCCGCCGCTGTGGATCCTGTCCCCGCTGTCGAGCTGGATCAAGATGAGCAGATCGGAATGAAATTTCACACGAGGACAGCTCATCATGGTCAGGGAAAGGACGGCCAGACGTCGGGCTAACCAGGAGGCAGCTCGGGCTAATCGGGAGGCAGAGCAAGAGTGACAAAACAATGCACCAGACGAGGGCGAGGAGTCGGTGGAGGATCAATGAGAGATGTTTAGAATAGATAAGGTCCAGCCGTATGTGGCAGACTGTTGCTATGTAGTTTTTGGCAGTTTATGGTGCAACAAATAACTAGATGGCTGCTTAAAAAAATGACAGTATATGTGATGTTATCTTGATACAACGGTTGAATATATACATAGTTGTTTTTTGTGCAACGCGAACCTGGTCATGTAAGATGCAATGTCTGTAATTTTTTTAAATGCAGATGTATTACATGTGTTTATGAAATGTCGTTTGGGGTGTAGGGGTGATTGTTGTGCTCATGATGTAGGTGCATATATGTGAAGCTAGCATTTACTTCAAACGAAATTAAATGAAAATAGGATTCACACACGCACATAGAATTTGACATAAAATAAAGCATCATGTGTACATAGCGACATACGCACAATGTGCAGCAAATAATGTAGGCCAAACACTATATATAATGTGAAAAATCATTTGAGTACAATGGTAGACCGTCTGCTAGAGACAAACTACTGAAACTAAAACAACAGAGCCACAATCAATGCTCTAGCTCTGACTCAGACGAATGCTCTGGAGACAACTCAAAGCCCCGAGCTGACTCTCGCAGCCGATATCTCTGCCTGTCTGGAACTGGCATGGGTTGTGTATCCGAGGGGAAAGACTCGTCATCCTCATCCTCCCAATCAGCCTCCGCATCAGCCCCCAAGCAGGCCAAACTAACAACACCTGCTCCAACTGGCTGTGATACTGCACCTCTACCTGTACTTGGAGCCCTGCGTGGTTGTCCTCTCCTCTCTGGCAGTTTCTGTGCCTTGCCTTTCTTGTTCGGTGCACCCTTGGGCCTTCCTGGTCTCTTGCAGACAAGAGGAGCTGTCAATGCCTCGTCACCCCCATGCAAATCACCTGGCTGGCTAGGCTGGGCCCAAGCTGAGGCCGGCTGGGATAGGGAAGCAAAAGAGGGAACTCCTTGTGCACCTGAGCGAGGAGGATGAGCTCGTGGAGTGTGTGCCCGTGGGGCTGTTGCAGGTGGAGGAACTGGTTGTGCAGGAGGCGAGTACAGTGGCGATATGTACCGAAAGGGGCGCTGTGGTGGCCGGTACTGTTACATCTTGGGTGCTGCCAAAGGAGGAGGATGTGACGTGGGTGCTGCCATTGGAGGAGCCACTGTGCATGTGGGCGCTGCAAGAGAAAACCTGGACACAGATGGTGGCCTGCCATGGAGACCTTGTGCTGCATAAGTGGACGGCGATAGAGGGGCTGCTGGCCTAAATGGCATTGGTGGCACTGGAGGAGCTGTGCAACGCACATACACCCTCTGAGGAGCTGGAGGAACTGTAGGCACCTCATGCGGCTGCTCTGGCTGGGACTCTGTGTATGGCATGCTGGCAAGAGATGATGGGGGCGCCCTGACACTCGGCATCTCCTGGGCCTCTGAATCCAATGTGGCAACCAAGTCGTCCAGCTGGGCATCTGAATACAAATGCTCTTGGCTCTGGGACTCATCCTGTGCACCAGCCTCTAAATCATCTTGTGCACCAACCTCTGAATCATCCTGTGCACCAACCCCTGAATCAACCCAAGCCTCATCCTGTGCCTCATCATGTGCACCCTGTAGACCCTGCATGGCCTCCCAATCTGTGCAATGAAAGTCATCAGGTGCCTCCTCTGGTGTGCTGTCATAGTAATGGCCATGACTCTATGCTGCACGCATCCAAACATCTGCGGGACCGGCATCTAAACCACTCTGCCCTCTATCAAGAGCCTCCTCCATCATGTCGACATAGGTAGGTATGCCACTGGCCCCCCTGTGTGCCCTGCCTGTCTGCTGGTATAACCTATGCCATGTGTCCCACCTCTGCCACGTGATGCACCTGTGACCCCTGCCCGTGGCGTGTGCCCTGCACCTGTATCATCTGCCTCATCCCTCTCTGATCTGGCAAACACAACCCGAATGGGCTCATCCTCATCATGCTCATCCTCTGACACTGGCTCATCTACCTCATACAATGGGGGCTCTATGTGCTCAAGCCCAAGCTCTCTCTCTCTTATCTCAGCAAGCTTCCTCTCTCTCTCTCTGCCATCAACTGTGTGCCCAGGTCATCTGCAGGCATGGGATGGGTGCTGTCCGTAGGCAAGTCAACCTGGCGCTCCAAATCAGATATCTTCGTCTGCAAGGTTTAAATTTTGCATGTCAAGGAGACAACTCTATCAAGAAATGAAACCAACATACCAGGAGTCAACCAACATGCTATGAAAGATTAGTTTATCACCTGCAATGCGCTCGTAATGGTCGGAAGTAGAACACCAACCGCTCCTATTGGTTTTGTTATGTTTTGTAGGGTTAGGGTTTTCTTAGGGTTGGAGAGAGTCAAATAGCCATATAGTGAGGTGTTGGAGAGAGAGAGAGAGAGAGAGAGAGAGAGAGAGAGAGAGAGAGAGAGAGAGAGAGAGAGAGAGAGAGAGAAGTAGAGGTAGGTAAGGCATGGCGGATAGAGAAGTGTAGAGGGCCATGGAAGAGAGAGATAGCTAGGCTGTGGAGGAGAGAGGAGCATGGAGAAGATAGCAACATGGAGAGAGAAGAGATGTAACAAAAAAATCTAGCAACTAAGATAGGTTAGGAAAGTGCTCTGATACCAAGTTATGAGTAGATTCACAGCTATGGTAGAACATAAAATGACTACAATCAATAAGAAATGAACAATATCCTCAAAAAATCACTAAAGATCATCAACAATGATCATAGAAAAAGCCCTAGAAGCAAAGTAATTGAGTTTTTCAACGAAGAGCCAAGAATTTAAATAATCAAAAGCTAATCATGAGTTTGTCTAATTAGTTACGAATGCAACCACAACTGATCTAGAGGAGCGTCATCCTCAATAGCAGCATGTAATAAACTGACATGGAATACATCACAAGCACGTGTGAAAGCAGGAAGCTATAAGCAATTCGTAACTGGACTAAGAACCTCCAAAATGCGATAAGGCCCATAATAATGTGGTGCAAGCTTCTCACTAGAAACATGATGACGTGCAAACCGTAGGCATAGATAAACCATATCTCCAAGCTGAAACTCAACATGGCGGCGGTGACGATCAACTAAGGTCTGATAACGCTACTGAACATGTTGTAAGTGAGAACTAGCCTGGCTAATAAGCTCACGGGCACCTGATAAAAATGATGCAAGTGTCACAGGTGTATCCTCAGGAGGAAGAGGAATGCCAGGTAAAAGAGGTGCATAGCCATGAGATAATAAAAATGGTGAGACCCCTATGCTGGTACTAACAGAGCTATTATAGCTATACTATGCTAAACATAGATGTTGATCCCAATCCTTCCCAGAAGGAGTAACAAAATTGCATAAATAATCCTTAGGGATCCTATTAAGGACCTCAGACTGCCCATCAGAAGTAGAGTGATAAGCAGAACCCATAAAAAGTTGTACATCCAAGATACACATAAGCTCAAACCAGAATATGGATGTAAACTTACTATCCCGATCAAAAAGGATAGTACGAGGAAACCCATGCAGGCGGAAAATCTCTGATAAGAGCAAACGTGCACACTACTCTGCTGTGATAGTATTGCGAACTAGTATAAAATATGCCTGTTTCGAGAATCTGTCAACTACCACCATACATGAATCGTGACCGTGCTGGGTACAGGGAAGGCCAAGGATAAAGTCCATAGATATATCAGTCCACTGGCGATGAGGAATAGGCCAACTCTGGAGCAAACCAGCAGACTTAGCACGGGAGTACTTATAACAAAGACAGAAAGGGCAGGTACGAATAAGTACAGCAAGCTCAAATCGAAGAGAGGGCCAATAGAAATGGTCCTTGAGATGAGCATAAGACTTTTGAAAATCAAAGTGACCCCCCAACAGGGGACGAATGAGCATCCGACAACATTTGGGAACGGATACCCAAGGAACTAGGAATACAAAGAGAACCATAACAATAAAGACGGTGGTCGACAATGGAGGAAACCTGATGAGAATGGGACGAAACAAGTGGGGCAGAACTATTAACAGCACGAAAATCAAAACATGTAAGGTATGCAGCAGGTAGATCATCAAACCATGTAGGAACAGTAGCAACAAGTGTATTCAACAAAGCTGGAAGACGAGACAATGCATCAGCAGCAGTGTTAGCACGACCAGGACGATACAATATAGAAAAATCAAAAGACTGCAAAAACTGCAACCAACGAAATTGAGAGATCACTAAGATCACGCTGAGAAAAGAGATAACGTAAAGACCGGTGATCAGTAACAATGTCAAACAGAACTCGATAAAGATAATGGTGCCACTTCTTAAGAGCATAGATAATAGCAAGAAGCTCTTTCTCATGCAAATAATAACATTTCTCATAAGAGCGAAGACGACGCGACTCATAAGCAATAATGCGCTATGACTAGCGAAGCAAAGCACCCAAACCAACATTACTAGCATCAGTCTCAACAATAAACTTCTGATCAAACTGGGGTAAACACATAACGACAGCATCAACAACAGCACGACGAAGAGTATCAAACGCTGACTGACAATCAGAAGTCCAAAGAAAAGTACGAGACTTCTTCAAAAGTGCATGAAGAGGAGCTACAATAGTGGCAAAATGAGGAATGAGATGATGAAGGTGAGTGGCTAATCCAAGGAACATACGAACATGATGAACATTAGTCGGAATAGGCCAATCCTAGATGGCCTGAACCTTATGAGGATCCAGATGAATGTGCCCATCACAAACAAGAAAACCAAGAAACTCGATCTCAGCAACAACAAAAGAACATTTAGACAACTTAGCAAATAACTAATGATGTACAAGTAACTGAAAAACAGAGGAAAGGTGGGAAACGTGCTCAGCAAGAGACTGGCTAAAAATAAGAATATCATCAAAATAAACCAAGACACAACGACCAAGAAGCGGACGCATGATGTTATTAATCACATTCTGGAACGTAGGAGGGCCATTAGTAACACCAAAAGGAAGCACACGGAATTTCATATAAACCAAGATGAGTACGAAAAGTAGTATTATGTTCGTCAGAAGGGTGCATCCTAATTTGGTAATATCTAGAACGAAGATCTATCTTAGAAAAGATCTCAGAGCTACCGAGCTGGTCAAAGAGGTCATCCATGTGCGGAATAGGATATTGATTACGAATAGTCAACTTATTTAAAGCACGATAATCAATACAAAGACGTTTGGTACCATCTTTCTTATTAACAAGGAGAACAGGGGCACGAAAAGGGTTGTGACTAGGAACAATGAGACCTTGATCTAACAAGGCAATAATTTGGAGCTCAAGCTCATCACGATCAGATCGAGACATACGATAAGGGGGATGAGACAAAGGAGAAAAACTAGGACGCAAGTCAATATGGTGGTTCACGTCACGTAATGGTGGTAGTGTCGTGGGTTCTGAAAAGACAAAAGCATACTGATGTAATAATTCAGAGATCACTTGAGAAACAATTGCTGGAGTAAAAACTAGAGGAACTGCTACTGCCCGCTGAACACATAATAAGGCTGCACAATGAGCCTTCGGCAGGCTGCGAATAAACTACTTCCCAGTGATCAACTAGAAGTCTCCCTGAGAATCAAAGCCAACAAGTGAGTGTGTAACTGCACCATGCACAAATGTCAATGTCTGTTGTGTCAAGTCCAGTGTAACGGCCCCAAAAGGTAGGGCATTTTAACCTATCTACTGAAATAATCCTATCTAAATAAGAGTAGATTTGAAATAAGAATTTAGGCCTATAAAAAACATTGTGAGACACCCCAAAAAGTTGCGGGGTACTCACATGGGGATAGAAGAGAAGTATGGACTATGCAATGTATGTCCATAACACTCCTCCATTTGAAAACATTTCCCTCTGGGCTTTAACGTTTTAACTACTAGAGCTACTTTTGTACCACGTTTGTAGTCTTTTTTCCCAAGTTATGATTCGTGCTAGTGGCATAAGTCCCAAAGTTGAACCCCCTATGGTTGCGAGAAAAATTGCTTATGATACCACGAAGCTTGTGCTTTTAGCACAAAGGCTAGTAGTACTAAGAATATTTTCCATAGGTAATCAATGGTCTAGGCAAAGCATCATCTAGTTTAGCAATATGAAGATCGGAGATGTATAAAGCAGAAATAAGAGCATCAAAAGCATTGGCAACAAAATCAACAAAAATAAAAGGATCATGAAGAGCAAGATGAACAATAGGTACATCAATGAACATTATGACAAAAAAATGAACATAAATATCAAGAACATTAGGTACATTAGCAACAGGACATCCAAAGACTCCCACGCAACTTCATCAAGAGCACGACCATCCCATTCGACAAGAAACTGAACAAGTTTGCAATGTTAACAAAGTAAGACCCTTAGTTGCAAAATCGCAACATGTAGAAAAGGAAACAACTCAAGATCAATAGGAAAAATAGTATCATGAGGTTCACCAGGAAAAATTGAATAGCAATTCCGATTGGCATGAAAAATTCACAAGCACAAGTGGTATCAAGGAGTTGCAAGTGATATGTGACAGCGCTAAACTTTTCTAAAATTCTGAAGTGGGTAGGCAGCTTTTCGATAAGGGATTGACCCTGAAAAAACTTATGGCATACAAAAGATAGGTGGAGGTAAACATATTAACCTTTATCAGATTCTAGAACAAAAATCAGCTAGAGACTTATATTGAGTAGAATATGCGGTGGGAGGGATATCAATCTCGCTATAATCTAAAAGTGACCCGTTTGGTAAGTTGTCGACAAAGGTCGAGTTGACACATTGGTGTAATCCTACTTTGAAGTTTAGCCCAATCAATTGTAGTAGTAAGTTGAGATTGATGTGTACACCACCATGTCAAAGCATGTCTTGAAAGATGAAGGACAACAAGTTGTATTTGTTGGTCGGCAGTACAAGGGGTCAAACAAAAGTAGATTTCCAATTAGAAGAACCAATCAACTTGAATAGATGGACAAGGACACCTTATCACGAAAGTCATAGGCAAGATTGGAAGGGCAAGGTGGATTGTGTGAGGTAGTGTCTAATATACAAAGAAAAGCCGGGTGAGAATGAATAGGTGTGGTAAGTGGAGGAATGTCAAGGGAGATAGATTGCATAGCATCTTGTAAACTACTCATTTGGGTTGAATGTTGTGCAAAAGTCTGGTATTGCTGGTAATTTTTACCAAATAATCATCTAGTTGTACTTGGAGGTCATCATGTGAGGAAGAGGCAGAAGAATGAGTGTTTGTCATGATGAAGAAGGAGAACAAGGAAAGAAAGAAAGGTTGAAAAAGAAACGAAGAAAGTGCAAAGAGGGTTATAGACAAATGAGAGATGGCTAGAGGAGCAAGGAGAAAAAGTGGGCAACAAAGGCACAAAGCAAGGAGAAGACGTGTGAGGGTGGTGAAAGTGGCAAGATTAGGTGCTATGTTAGAATTAATGTTTATTTTACCCCTGATGTTCTTAGACCATGCCTGCGAGCTAATTTAGGGGTCTATGCTATTTAGGTTAGTTATAGATTCAAGCATGTAGTAGGGTGCTACATGATTATTATAGGACTTAAAATTTTGATATAGAGATTAACTTGGACACTTACCGAGTATAGGAGCTAGTTTTAGGAATAAGCTTTATGCATTAGCTTTTGCTTTTGCCTAAGTTAGAAATAGACAAATTGAAGAGGACCTGCGCCCTCCTCCATATTCTATTGTAGCGAGCTTCAGGCTTATGATTTGAATCTAAGATATTCTGCTTTGCTCTATCTATTCGATGTTGTACATGTGTGAGTGCTAATAAGATTAGGTCACGCCACTTATTATACCTATAATTCTAATATGGTATCAAAGATAGCATGCTTCTGATTGGAGCGTCGAACATAGGAAGGAGTTGCTTTTGCTTAAGCTAGAGATAGGCAGATATTATTTAAAGAGGACCTACGCCCTCCTCCATATTCTATTGTAGCGAGCTTCAGGGTTATGGACTAGGTAGCGGGCATGAGCAGGCCCACTACTGGCAGTAGCATGCAGCCTTAAGGCATGCACCGAGCCGCCCTGCGGCGATGTGCATTGAAGGCTGCATGCTACTAGGTAGCAGGTCTGCTCAAGCCTGCTAACGGGCATAATTGAAGTTTGGGCCTTTCAATTGAAAGGCCCAAACTAATATGAGTTTAAACATTTGTGGTCAGATCCAATTAAAATCTGCCATCTGTCCACTGTAAGCCCAAACATCAAATATGATTTAAATCTAAAATATTCGCTTTGCTCTATCAATTCGTTGTTGTACGTGTGTGAGTGCTAATAAGATTAGGACACTCCACTTATGGATTAATTATTATACCTATAATTCTAAAACGGTATCAAAGATAAGGTGCTTCTGATTGGAGCGTCGAACATAGGAAGGAGTTGGATCGCTACAAGAGAGATCAAGTCTTGGAAAAGGATTGCTACGAAATCTGCAAGGCAGATTATAGTAACCAGTTCGCTACATTTCCAAAAGATAGGTCGCTGGAAAGCAACAGTTTCGATTGTTTAATGAGGACAGATTTGACAACAACTAAGGTCATTGGAAAGGATCACTACAGAAGAAATTGTTGCAAAACAGATCCCTGCTAGAAATCTCAAGTTGTTTGCTGAATAAAAATCATTGTTGCAGATTACTGAAAATTATTACCTATGGTTGAAAACCGGGATAGATTCCGTTCTATTACAGATAGCTACAGCAGATCGTTGTATCAGAACCTGCTTGCTGCAGGTCGCTATAGATTTACTGTTAAAATTTAGTTGATTTCTCACTGCAAGGTTTGAAAAATTATCGAAAAGATAGTAAGTCTCGTTTTTGGTAGTATGATATAGCTTAGCAGATTGCTACGAGGCTGTTAGGAGTAGTTCATTAAGTCGCTGCCAGCAGATCTTGTCAGGACGCTGGACCAGGACAGGTCAGATCCCTGGAACTGAAGAAGACAAATTGCTAAAAGACGAGCATTTTTCTACTTAAATAATCCGGTCGCTGTCGGACAACAAAACATGGAGCATCATATCTTTCTTTCTTTTGAAAAGATTTGTAAGTTGAAACTTAGTTGTTTTTTTTGTGAGGCCAATACATGTAAGTATTTTTAAACTATTCTCAGTTTCAGCTATAGCAAAGCAACATGTGGTTGTGCAGTTCAGTGAAGAACAATGTCTAAGAAGAAGAATAATGAAGTGGTAGCTGAAGGGGTTCTTGCAGGACGGTTGTATAAATTGTATAAACTTCAGGCTCAAGTGATAAGTCATCAAGCGAGAATCGCAAATATCAAAGTGACGAGTAAGCTATGGCATGAGAGGTTTAGACATTTGAATTCTAATTATCTACAAGTATTGAGGAAATTTAATATGGTTACAAGTTTACCTCAAGTTATTTCACATCACAAATTCTGTGAAGGTTGTGCCTTTGAAAAAACATTTCTAGTACAACTAATTATCATTCTTGGAAGATATAGGTATATCTTCTCAAGAATAAAACTGAGGCATTCAGATATTTTATTTGGTTAAGAGCACAAGTGCAAAAGAAACAGGTAAACAAATAAAGATACTCCATTCAGATAAAGAGGGAGAGTATCTTTCTAGAGATTTTGGCAAAGAATCCGGTTTTTCATAGCAGGTCAAAGCATATTGAAGTACAACAACACTCTATCGAAGAGAAACTTCAACATCATGAAGTTGAGCTTATCTGTTGTCCTACTGAAGAGCAAGTTGTAGATATTTTTACCAAGGGACTTGGTAAAATCAAATTTGAGAAGTTTAGAGAACTTTGAGGAGTGATAGATAACAAAATAAACATTAACGGGGAGTGTTATAAATTGATGTTCATTTTACCCCCAATGAAAATAGGCCATGCCCATGAGCTATTTTAGGGGCCTATGCTATTTAGGTTAGTTATAGATCTAAGCATGGAGTAGGGCGATAGAGGACTATTATAAGACTTAAATTTTGATTTAGAAATTAACTTGGACATTGGCAATTGTGGGCACATCCATGGAGGATTAGAGGAAACAAAAGGTTGTCAAAGAACAAAAAGGAGAGAGAGTTTAACAAAACACAGTTCCTCTTGCTATAGTACTCAAAAAGCACCATAAAGCAAAACCTCTTTCAAGACATCTAGCTGGTACCTGCCACCATCCCACCACACAAAACCGCGCAAGTTAGCACAGTGAGGAAGACAAGTGTCAATGCTGAATGTCAATTGTTATCCATGTACAAATAAGATATGCCTGGCCGAGGTAAGTGCTGGTCACAGCAAGGAGTAGGCAGGCGCATCACGCCATCATCCACGAGCCACTGGAAGCACATCACGCATCACACTGGAGGTGCAGGCGCTGGCCCGAGCAGCAGGCCAGGCATAGCATGAGAGAGAGAGAGAGAGAGAGAGAGAGAGAGAGAGAGAGAGAGAGAGAGAGAGAGAGAGAGAGAGAGACAGAGACAGAGAGAGAGAGAGAGAGATTTTATTAATGTCTTTTCCATGCCAATAGGCATATAAGACGAAAGAAAAATACATATCAAGTGTGTGGTACAGCGGGGAGCGTATGAAACGTCTCCATAACATAAAAGAAATGTCAATGTACTACAACTATAGCTATAAACATAAAATACGTCTAACGTCTAATGCTGCCAATATGACAATGGTATATCTCAATGTCCTCAAAAACTGTTGTGGCCAATGAACGATGTGATGAGGATAATGCCTGGAGGTGGCCCCGATACATGCTACTGATGTCGCCAAGAAGGTCACCTCTGAGTAGTGGCTTTGCGGGCAATATGAGTATGAGTATGTGTAGTACATCATCTCTAGTCTCTATGTCGTAAAGAGTCACTGTCGTCGTCACTATCATCCGATATAAAGTCCGTACGCGGTCTCCTGTGGGAGAGAAACGATGTGATCTGGAGCTGTGCATCAGGATGAGCAGGTGGCTGGTGTAGGTCCTCTCGCAGCAAAACATCTCTCTGATCATAAGTGCGACACATCGTGGCTCATCATATGCTATAAGGGACCGCTCCTCTCGGAAGAGGCAATGGTATCTCCCTCTGAACTCGTAATAGATTGGACATCTGAACAAAAATTGCTCCTCTGAGCACACCTCGGACAGTGAACATCACTGGTAGATCCGCTCCTCTCGTGGGTTCTCGTGGGCTACCATGGAAACGTCCAATGTCAATCTCAAGCTGATTTGATGAGACTTGTAACTGGCCCAATGTGACTCTCAGGCCATGGGATAATCCCGAGTCTAAATAACGTGGTAACATTGGGGTCCCTACATGATCCATCTCCAAGAAATGAGTCTTGTAATAGTCGAGTTTAACCCCTAACTGGCCCTACCATGTACGACGAAGATATGCTCTATAGAGGAAACGTCGGATATAATCGTGGGTACCCGATGGGAGTTCCATGATAGAGATGCCAAAAGTATCCAATAGACGTGATGCCTGTGAGAACCATGACAAGTGATAACCCAGACTATGAAGTTGCTGAGATGATGTGAGTGCTGACTGAGGGTATCTCTGTGCATGAGTGGGAAGTAGCCTGAGGAAGGTCGGTTGAGGAGCAACAAGAGAAAAAAGGAAAAGAAAGAAGGGCAATGGAGAACTAGGAGTGCGTGAGGGCAGTAAGGAAGGGGAAACGAGAGATAGGGAGGGCAATGGAGGGCTAGGATACTTGGATAGGGCATCAAGAAGGGAGGAGGATAGGTAGGGGTAGCAAGAGAAAAAGTAAGAGAGAGGAGGGTGAGGGTGAGGGTGAGGGCTAGGAGTGTGTGGGGGCAGCAAGGGTGGAGAAAAGAGAGATAGGGAGGCAATGTAGAGCTAGGGAAAAGAATTTTTAGCGACTAGGTGACAAGAGGAAAGTGCTCTAATTACATGTTACAAACCTTATCACATATATTGGTATAAAATGAAAGCATAAAAAAGTAAATAGCATTCACAAAGCAATCTTCAACTAAGAAAACTTGATGAACAATGATGGTTGCCAATAGCTTAGGCAGATCTCCAACTAAGATCCGCAGAAAAACATAAAACTTGCCTACAATAAGCTCAACACACCAAACTCATAATCTGAGAAATGGTAGATCCCCAAAGCCTATCTATACTGAAATGGAAAAAGTCTAGAAAGTTTCAAATGCGAAAATAGGGCCTTTTGGCCTTACCTAAATGTGTGTGTGTGTGTGTGTGTGTGTTGGCAGGGGGGGGGGGTTAATAGCATTTTAGCCCAGTAGAAACAATTGCAAGGCCTCAGTAAGTTGTAGGCACTCAATTGGCCATAACAAAGAAGCGTGTATTATGCAATGTATGCCTATAGCTTTTCCACCTTTTAGGCAATGTCACTCATTGCATAGATCTTCTTCCTAGATTTGTTCCCACTTCCCATGCTCCTTATTGTATGTTTGGCTAGGAACAAGCTGAAGTGCAAACTTAGATCATTGATTTTCATTGGCTTGTGCTCTTATTTGTCCTAGTCAAAGTCCTTTTGGACCTTTGATTTGCTTGTTGATAAAAAAGATGGTACCAAACATTTTATATATTGATTATCATGCTTTAAACCATAGATGCACAGAAACGCGTTTCTGAGGGCACGCGTTTCTCCTCTCAGAATCATACTATCTTTTTTTTTTTTTTTTTTGGGAAAAATAGCTTATGGCTGAAATTTTTTTAGCGAATCAATGGTGAAACCAGTGTTTTGCCTCTCAGAAGTGCAGTAGATGGGGCACAAATAGATCTTATTTTCAATAGCTATTTGGTTGTTATTTGCTCTGGTTTTCAATAAATGCTCAGGGGGTTTGGGGGGGGGGGGGGGGGGGGGGGGGGGGGGGGGGGGTAGCCCCTCGAGAAACAGGGGGTCCGAGGGGCGGTAGCCCCCCGGTGGGGGGTTTGGGGTTTGGCAGGGTTCGGGGCCTGCCGGTAGACCCCGGCCTGACGGTAAGGCCTCTTCGTGATTTGGCCTTCCAACTCCCTGAACAAAAACACACTTACTGGGACCATCTGTGATCGTAACGAACAGGCTAGAGGTTAGTTTTGAATTTTTATCCTTGACAGAACCCAACATGGATTAATGCACTTGAACTAGACATCCATAAAAAAACCAAAAAAAAAAATATAAAAAAAACGTTTCTGGAATTTTTTTGTATTTTTCAGAAACGCATTTCTGAAACACGTTCCTGAACGCGTTTCAAAAACGCAGTGCATTTATGCTTTAAACGATCTCACTATTTGTATTAAACAACCTATACTACACATGGACAATCTTTTGATCAATTAGACAAAGCTTTTGTTTTTTCCAAAATTGATCTTTGCTTTGATTATCATCAAAATTTGTATTCAACCTAGTGGCGAAATGATCTTATTTGTCTTAACAAATTTATGTCCTCCTAGGTAAAATGATAAAGCTTTAACTGCCACTATAAGACTCTCCCCAACTGGGCTCAGCTTGGAATGAGCAATACAGATCTCATTCTTCAGGAAATGCCTAAGATAGTGGCCAAGTCCACTATCCCTCTGGAACGAGGATGCATGTTGTCTGAAACCACCTCGTCTCGCAGCAAAATCATCAATTATGAGAGCATCCTGCAATAAGAAATATGTTAGCAAAAACACATTCAGTGGTTAAAAACATTCTAATTCAAGGAAGTTTAAACACTTACACATTCTTCATCATCAGCAGCAACCAGATCAGGATGATCAATATAATGACCACGTACCGAAGTGGAATCATCAGTGAAATGCATTAATGATGGACGAGGGAAGCCCATCTGGGATTGAAATGTCGTGAATTCTTCATCGGATGGTCTTCCTCGCCCATCCTCAGCAATATTTGATAAAGTCTTAGTCAGGCATTCTTCATCGGTCATAAGTCCCTCCTCATCATCAAAATCAATTCCAGCAACAAGGTCATCTGTTTCAAAATCTACAAAGTCGGAGAATTCGAATCCACGTGACAATCTCATTACTATTGCTTCTTAATCTTACTAAGATTAGAAAAATATTGTGTAGGCTCAAGAGCATTTACAGCATACACAACAACAATTGTTCATGATAAATATCATTGACTCTTTGAGTTTTCTAAAGACCAAGGTTTTTAAACCTGTGCTTAAGCTTCGCTAAGCACAAATTTGTGCAAGGCCTATTTCAAATAGATGCTGCTCGCTATTATGGTCCATTTGACATCCTAGACAAGCTTAGCCTAGTCACATATTGTTTGTAGCTTCCAATTACCACCTTCTTCATGCTTCATTTTCAACAAACCTTATGATGGTACTTTCCCATATAATCCTGAGCATTTTCCATATTTGGCAGCTACTATACTTCAGGTACCCATTCAGCAATGCCACCACCACAAATTAGTACAATTTCTCATCCATCGGAATGGAAGACCTAATGATGAAGCCATGTGGTATGGATGTCTTCGCTCATACAATTTACTTACAAGAATAGGCTTGTATGCTTCATGCCGCGCTTTAGTATACGTTCAAGCACCGTCGTTTCTACTAATATTTTACCACCTACTTTGGCAATAACATCAAGTGAAACCCTTTTCCTTTAGAATGCTCATTTTCTACAAAGTTCAGCAAACAAAAGAAAATGACATAGCACAAAAGTTAGTTGACTGTTGAGCTACACTATTAGTTATAAGGACTAAATGAATTATCTACGTGAAAGCAAAAGCTACCAAATGACAAACATCAATGCATGGGACTCCGCGACTTTCAAGACTGAAAATAGCCTCTTAAAGATTGTAGTTGTACTTGTGCATGCTTAAAGATAGCATGCAAAAGTAGCTATCCAGTAGTATTCATTTTCCTATACGGTTCTCCATAGGACTAAAATAGGGATTATAGACACTGATTTATTACCTTTTGATTACTGTGATGCTTGGGCTCTTCATGCATGAGAACTCAATTACATTGCTTGTAGGGCTTTGTCCATGATTATTACTGATGATCTTTAGTGATCTTTGAAGGAGATTGTTCATGACTCATTGATTCTTTTCATTTTATGGTTTAGGTCATGCCATATTTGTGAATTTGTTCAGAACTACCCAAAGATTACAAAGAAGTGGAAAGATGCACTAGGCTAAGACTATGATTATGAAACCTCATGTGCATGTGAAGACTACATAATGCACAGCTAGGGTCAGCAACAGAGCTAGCAGGGTTTTTGGACAGTCATGATATGATGAAAAACTAGAACAAGAATCAAGATCAATATCACATCCAAGCCTAAATTTTTTTCAAATGATAAGCTCTCACAATATTTGAGACACTACTACTCTTGTAAACGACACGCCTAAAAAGTTTCTTAAAAAGAGAACACAAGTCACAAAATTTCACGTATTTTAAAATAAGAGATTTCAAAAGATCTCAAATTTTCAACATGTTATTATTAAATTTACATTAGTGACTCAGTAGTTTGTACATTTTCAGTACTTAGTTGTTTGCATACAATTCAAGGCCTAGACACAGATTCTTCCAGAATAAGACTAATCATTCTGATTGCCTTTCTTGTTTCTTATAGGTCAGATATCTAGATACCAGAAGCTTTTCTAATAGTGTGCCTAAGTACAATGTGCTATTGGGTGGAATTCCTTCACTCATAGTTCATATTGTTTGAGCTTTGCCTCATTGCCAATTTACCTTTATTTTACAAAAAGGAAAAGAACCCTATATGATAAACTTGAAACCTTGTAACAGATCTTATGTTTGAGGTCTGTAATTATTGATGTACTAGCGTGACTCTTGAGATTGTACAGCTGTGTTGGCAATTTTCAGTAAACTTACGCACTAGCTCATCATAGGAGCTATTTTCTATTTGACTACTTTAGATCAATTTGATGATGCCAAATAAGAACATGTAGATTTTAAATGGATTGTTTACAAATTCTACAAATCTGTTTCAAATACACAACAGAATGCAAGAATACAAATGTGAAACTGCAGTTTTTATTTATAAATCCATGAAAAATACCAACAAACTCTTCACCATCAATTGACATGCACAGCACCGGCTAGATACTATGGTGGAGAATGAAGTAGCCACTTGAAACTTAGAAACTTACCAAATGTACTGGATAGACGGAGCCAGGTTAAACCTTTGTTAATTTTACACATTTAAAAGAATTCTACCTTTCTATCAAACAAATCATGTGCAGATTTGAAAAGTTTTCATGAATTTTGCAAAACAAATACTGGAGAGTTTGCAATTAACATATATCTCATCCTGAGAAGCTTGAAATCATCTTCGTGTAGGCAACATGGAAGATTGACAAAGTGTCAAAGTGTCAACAATCTAGAAACTAGTTGCTTTACATGTAATATCAATTCCATACTCTCAGTGTAGGAAACATTAAAGATTCTGGAGCAACTGAGCAACCAAGACTGCCATACAACATTGAAAGAACTGAAGCAGCTTATATTGATTAGCCTAACTCTGAAAATTTATCCAGGGAAATTGAGTCACAAAAGAGCTATCCAACCAAGTAGGATATATGGAACATAAGCTGAAATAAATCTACGGAGTTGTTTTCATAGGACAGCAGAGTGATTAAGCAATAGTAAGAAGTATCACAATAATAAGTAGCATTCACTTACAAAAAAAATTATGCGTGTTCTTTGTACAAGAAACAGTGCCCTTTGAGGATCCATCAGCTCCCTGGCCATTCGATGGAGGAGAAGCGGCATATCTCGCACTCTCTGTAAGAAAAAAGGCAATGTGTTTTCATTGTAATTACTAGTAGCTTAATTCCAATTATATATAGAGTATTTATTGTTTCAAAACAAAATTTTAGAGTTTGATAGATCTCTTTTACTAGAGCACATATTGCTCAAAAACCTTCCCTTTGTCCCCTAATCTTACAATCACTTTACTTTAAACAGGGAACTTCTTTCAACTTATATGACTAACCCTTGCTAGGAGTCAAAGCCTCACTCTTGACTATTCCAGATTCACAGAAAGCTTATGAAAAAATTTTGCAAAATGGTGTATCTACTAAATATTTTGCACAAGCGTTGTGATGCGAAGGGTTGATTAAGTACAAAATGGAAGATAAACATTGGGCCACCTTGTCCCAACTTCATGAGGCCAAAACGAAGCTGAGCATATATGAACTATGCATACCCATGAAATCCAAGTGCTCATACACCGAGGACTCAACAAACAGATTGCCAAAGGTACTTCACAATGCAGACAAAAAATGGATCTATGTGAACATGCGTTTTCTAGTGTGTTGTTAGAACACTTATAAATATGCACCAGCTAGTTAGATATAATTGGTGCTCCATTTGACGTCAAGATGGGGATGTTTCTAAAGACAGAAAATAACAACGAGAACACTGCAACAAAGTGTAGGAACACTGACACGACGTGCTTTAGGTGACTACAATAAATTGAGCAAGGTTAGGTGGAAGAGTGTGATGTGAGCACCTGCTCCTCTTACAAGTTCATGAAATCGTGCCTCATAAGATACATGAAAGAAAAAAATACAAATGCGCCTCATGTTCCTCAAGAGTCCTACTATAAATCAAAATGTCGTCCAAAAATACCACCAAAAACTTTCCTAGATATGGACAAAGAATATCGTTCATCATCTGTTGGAAGGTTGTCGGGGCATTAGTTAGACCAAAGGGTAAAACGAAAAATTCGTAATGGCCATACCTAGAACGAAAACCAGTTTTGCAAACATCCCCTTCGTGAATTTTAATTTGATAGTACCCTGACCTAAGGTCCAATTTGGTGAAATACTTAGCACCATTCAATCGGTCCATTAAGTCGTCCATCCGAGGTAAGGGATAACAGTTCTTAATAGTCATTTTATTAAGCTTCTTGTAATCGACACAAAGACGAATACCACCGTCTTTCTTGCCGGTTAACAAAACAAGAGCTCCCCAAGGGGACTTATTGGGTCTAATGTGGCCCTTACGTAATAACTCCTCAAGTTGCATAGCAACCTCATCTTCTTCCTTCGGACTCATCCTGTAACGAAAAAGCGATACAGGAGAGCTGTCGGGAAGGAGATCTATATGATGGTCTACTCCCCGAGAGGGGGGAAGACCCTCAGGCAACTGCTCAAGGAATATATCACCTCCCTAAGTCTTTTAAAGATTTTGCCCTCAGGAATTGATTCTAAATTAACATCAGAAAAAGACAATGCTTTGGGGAAAGACGATACATCAACATTGAAAATATGAGTAACAAAAGCATCCATGTAAGATTCATCTTTCAAATAACATAAATACGAGTGATACTCAAAATCCAATAAACATGGATTAGCCTCATGAGCAGTTACAAAAGGTAGCTCATCGCCTTTAAGATAAACCGTAGAGCCATTATGCAAGAAAGATAAACTATGAGTAACATAATATTTCTTTAATGACTCATTTCTAGCATAAAACCATTCCTTTCCTAGGATTAAATCTACCTTATCAAGATTCATAATATGAAAAGACAAACTATCTACATAGTTCTGAATCTTCAACGGCACGTGGGAGGAATCATCCCAACCGGTCGGGACTATAGCACGCTCCTTCAAATCCTACCACCATAAGTACGCTTTGCCGCGTAAAAACATAATGGCAGTCGCAATCCGGGAGTTGTCTGGTAGATCGTGCATGGAAAAATGAGAAGTCAATCGATCTAACCAAGTCAAGACCACGTCTTGGTGTCTGTCCTTTTTCTCGCCCGTAAAGAATCCCGGAATGAACATTGGATTGAGGAGTGTCTGCCGAGATTGGGACATAGCCCTCAATTCGGTCTCCGCCCGTTCATGCTTAGAGCGCATGTCGATAATTTGTTGCTGCAACAGATTTAACACACGCGCCTTTTCCTCCATATCAGTCCTAGCGGGGACATCCATAGGAGTCTCCATGGCAAGAGTAAAGTGTAGGAAAAGACTAGAGGAAAAGCAGAGAGCAACGGTGTCCAAACCGTTAAAAAGTGACAACTAAAGCACAAAGGCCCAAGAAAATAAGCTAACTTGAGCTTATAGAGCACTAAAAAACAACTTGGAAAAATGAAGTGAAGGAATGTGAACGTACACTCCTTTACCCCCTCTCCTAAGCTTCTCCCATTCCTCCATGCAAAAAGGACAAAAGGTCCCATTTGTCCCTTCTAGATCTTCCCTACCATGTGGGACCACCAAAGGGTGGCCCATAGATTTCAAAAGGATTTTAGAATTGGTTAAGGTTCCTCTCCCACCTCCCCTTCCCTACCTACCTCAGCTCCTCTCCAAGAATTTGGAGATCTGCAGGTACACAGAGTGAGGAAGGAGAAGTACGAACCCAAAGGACAGAACTTCAAAGATTGGCTTGGTTTGAACTCTTTCGGGTTTTTCTTCTTAGAGTTAAGAGATTTTTTTTAACCAAGAAGCTAAGTTTTTAAACATAAAGCTTAATTTTTTATACACATTACAAAGCTTTACAAATCCTTACAAAACAAGAGGCAAAGGAGGGCATGGGGAGGCGTGCCATCTCCCCTCCCCTAGCCATCACATCAAGGTGTTTAATGAGGGGGAGGTACAAGCTTTACCTCTCCCCCCCCCCTCCGTCACGCTTTGCGCCAGCCGCGAAATGCGTGCAGGCTGGCACAACAGATACCCCCCTTCTCCTTTACGCTGCCAAGAGTACCTGCAACAAGTACTGCAGGTAGCCGTACCTGCATGTACCCACAGCTAAGCCAAAGAAAAAGGGAGGGCGCGGCGCTAGTCGCGCAGGCGCGCGCAACAGCGCCAGCCTCCCTCCATTACTTTTTTTTTTTCACAAATGGTGAGGGGCCTTTCAAAAAGAAAAAATTAAGGGGGGGGGGGTTCTAAACAAAAGGAATTAAGCCTAAGTCATAAGAACATTTCTTCTTGTAATCGATAACTCAAAGAGGATGACCAAAAAGTATGTCTCAGAGGAATAACCAAAAGCTTATATCTTTTCTTACCAAAAACCACAAAAAGGTTTAAACTAATAAGACAACCGGATAGCAACTAGTTCTCAGCCCAAAAGGGCTCAACTATTTGAAGAATAAACTTGAGATAGGGGTTATAAAACCAATAGCCACATCTCAATAAAAGAATACCCAACCGCAAAAGCATAAAAGGGAACGTGTGCACCTAACATAGGAAATCGGCTGCTCTGATACCAAATGTTACAACTCCCATGAATCTCTGATTGCCTTGAAGGTTGTTGCACACCCCATACCAGTGACGACGCACCATATCCGCCCATCCATAGCCCCCATGCACTAAAGCTATTGACATCCTCATGCCTAGTCAAGCCTCTTGCGATAACTAGTGTTCCATACTGCCAGTCATCGCCCTTGGCTCTCCCTAGCACACATCTCCTGGCCTAGAGATACATCCTGGCTACTGCACGTGCTCTCAATCCACCAACTCTCGGGTAGACTGAGTGAATGGCAAAAGGGAAACCCCACCACTATATAGGCATAGCATAGTGGGTCTCATCAAGCACGGTCCTGTCGGCGACATGTGACCACCTAGGATGGTGACGCGTGGCACCAAAACATGTCGATAACGCAGACCTGCGTCATGCCCCTTGCGAGGCCATCACTGAATGGCATACCGTTATGGTACATAACATCCTCCTATCACTAGTCCAGCGACTTAGCGACTTGGGATTCTCCACGGATATGGTACTTGCTGTTATGGCACTATATGAGAGGGTTTTGGGATGATTCAGAGGTAATCTGGGGCTTTCTAAGCATATCTTGAGTACCAAAGGGGTGAAACAAGTTTGCTTTGTTTCACCTACTCTCTTCACATTTTATATTGATGAGTTAGAGAGGGTCCCTTCGGGCGATTTTTGGCGCGACTTCATTTCTCGCTCTCCACCACCTCTCCTGGAGGACCTCCGCATTTGGACTGATTATGCTACTAGCCTGTACACGGTCCCTACCGACTCACCTATCTCCATATCTCCACGGCCATCTGAGTTCTCCTTCTTCACATCTGACATGGTACTTGCGGCCATTAAGAAGATGAAGTCCCACAGGGCCAAAGACATCGAAGACCTTGAATCTGAACTCCTTTCCCATGCCTCCGACTTACTCGCCCCCACTATAGCCACCCTTCTTAACTCCGCAGTTGTTTCCGGTTTCCCATCCTCCTGGTGCACTAACATTATCCACCCCATCCATAAGAATGGTGACCCCATGATTCCGAGTAACTACCGCACCATAACGATTGAGCATGTCCTGGCGAAACTATCTGGTGCTATACTACAGTCTGTTGTGAGCTCGGAGGCAGAGACTAGGAGACTACATGCCATGGGCCAGGCTGGTTTTTCAGGAAAGCCTTTGATTCTGTTCCTCGTTCATTGCTCATCCAGAGACTCCGAGACCTCGGCTTCTCCACCGACATTGTTCTTGCTATGATGGCACTTTATGAGAGTGTCCTGAGCTGTTTTCGGCATAGCAGTGGCATATCTGATCACATCTGGAGCACTATTGGGGTGAAGCAGGGTTGTTTCCTCTCACCAGTCCTCTTTGGCTTGTATATTGATGAGTTGGAGAGAGTCATTACATAGGGTGGTGGTCCTGGCTGCAGGCTTGTTGACATCTTGATTGCTATCCTCCTTTATGCCGATGATGTGGTATTGGTCTCACCGACCAGAGAGGGTCTACAGCGACAATTGGATTGCTTGCATGAGTTTTGTACCTGATGGGGCCTAGGGGTGAACATTGGGAAGACCAAGGTTATGGTCTTCAACACTTCAAGAGCATTCATGCAGCGACAGGAGCTTACTTTGGGTGGGCAGGTTCTAGAGGTGGTCCCTTCCTACACATACCTGGGGGTCCTTTTCTCAGGTCCTACTTTTAGCATGAGACAGGCCGCTACCACTCGACTGGGGAAGGGACATGCCTCCTGTAATAGATCCTAACACCACAGTAGGGCAAACACTAACTGATCCACCCAACCTTGCCTACTCCCTGATATAGAGTAAGCCCCTCCTAGCCCAGTGTGAGGACTGGTAGCATGCAACTGCCAAGTGTCGGCCACGTGGCACTGACGTGGCCGACTGCACGTCGGGACCCAACTGGGGGCCCTATCCTGCTGACAGGGTCCCTAGGCTGTGTTAGGCCCGCCATGGCTATGGACCGTGCTGGGGCACACTACTCACACTGTCTTGCCCTGTTGGTCATGTACGCTGGACACGACCCTGACTGTGGTATCTGACCTATCTGTGTTCTCTAGGGTTCGGCACTGGTTACGAGCTCGTAACACTCCCTCCCCCTTAAGAACCGTCTTGGTCCTCTAAGACAAAGTCTGGAAAAATCTTGCGAAGGACGCTGCCTCTTTCCCAAGTGGCATTCTCAACAGGCTGATCATTCCACTTAACCAGATATTCTCGGTATAGAGTATGACGAGTCTGCGTCTCTCTACTATCAAGAATCTCCTCTGGTTCATGTGGAGGTTGTTGAGGATCCAATGGGAGAACTAGAACACTGTCCCCTACCAAATTATCTGATCTGGTTAAGGCTTTTCGTAACTGACTTACATGAAAGACTGAAAAAACCTTACTGCTGTGTGGGAGTTCTAGTTCATAGGTGACCTCGCCTAGTCTCCTACTGATGGTAAAGGGACCACAATACCTTGGAGATAACTTAGCACACACTCCTGATTTGAGGGTTTTAGAGTCAACTGGGACTCTCAAGTAGACTTTCTCACCAGTGGAGAACTGCACATCCCGTCTATGTGGATCTGCATAATGCCTGGCTCGATCCTGGGATTGTCTAATGCTACGCTTAGCATGTTCTATCATCTGGTTTAGGTCTTCTAAAAAGTTTCTGGCTGCTTCAACTTTTTCTTGTTTAATTTGTCACTGATTTCCACTCAAAACTCAAGGAAGGAGGCTGCTCTGGCAGCGCTGGTCTGCATCAAACTTCCTGACTTGAAAACACTCCAAAATCCGGAATTTCCACTCCAAAATCGAAGTTTAAACCCTGATTGGCAGCGTTGGACCTGGCCTAGAAAGCTGATCCAAATTTTACTGTAAAAACAAGTAATCCTACGGAGATTTCCACCATAGATAGCTGGTTCTCCAGCGCTGACCCTGCTCTATCTATCTTTGCATATTAACCATAGTTGCTATGCACTCTGATGGATTTCTCCCCTGCTGAAACTGAGCTCCCAAAGAAGGAGATGGCTCTGATACCAGTGTAATAGATCCTAACACCACAGTAGGGCAAACACTAACTGATCCACCCAACCTTGCCTACTCCCTGATATAGAGTAAGCCCCTCCTAGCCCAGTGTGAGGACTGGTAGCATGCAACTGCCAAGTGTCGGCCACGTGGCACTGACGTGGCCGTGAAGAATTACAAGACCTAGCTATGGAGTATCTTAACTCAGATGCTAGATCAACTATGAAAGCTTGAGAAAACTTGGCTATGGAAATATCACACACAAGGAGAATTGCATGAGCATCTCACAAACTCAAAAGTCTCAAGAAGAAATGAATTGCTAGAGAGAGAGAGGAGGGCGTGGGTCCTCCAAATCCCTTGTGAGGCAAGCACCTCCTTTACATGCATGGAAAGTCTAGGTGTCAACCATGGGAGTGAGCTACTTGGCCAAGTGGGCCACTTTCACTAATTTACATAACTTAACAAAAGGGGGGGTCATGCATTTAATTAAAACATGCCCCATGAGTTATGTACAACTTAACTAATGCTTAGCCAAAAAGGGGTAAAATAGGCATTACTTTTCAACACCCCCCCTTAATGGCAATTTTATTCAAACTGACACCCAACAAAGTTCTGAACTTTTCAAACTTATCTTTACTAAGTGGTTTAGTAAAAATATCAGCTGTCTGGTCGTTGGTGTCGCAATAAACTAGCTCGATCTCCCCACTGTGCACTCTCTCGTATAAAATGCTGGTCCACCTCTATATGTTTTGTCCGTGCATGATAGACTGGATTCCTTGCAAGCTGAATGCAGCTTTGGTTATCACAATGTAACAATGTAGGTCTTACTTGAGCAATCTGCATGTCCTCAAGTAGACGGCGTAACCAAATGGCTTCACAGGCGGACCTCGTAGTCGCCCTATACTCAGCTTCGGTAGACGATAGAGCAATAGTAGGCTGCTTCTTACTGCACCACGATATAGCCCCTGAACCTAGGCTGAAGCAATAGCCTGTCGTCGATCTCCGATCGTCTCTATCACCTGCCCAATCAGAATCTGAATAGCCTTCCAGCTGAAGGTTCCCGTCATCCGTGTATCCAATCCCATAAGTCACTGTCCCTCTCACATATCGTAGGATCCGCTTGGCTGCCTTCCAATGTGCTTCGGTAGGCTTACACATGTATTGACTTGCGATTCCAACCGCATAAGCAATATCTGGCCTGGTGGTAGTAAGGTAAATCAGGCTGCCCACTAACTGACGATAGAGCGTCTCATCTGCAAATGCTGGACCATCATCTTTTGATGGCTTGTTGCTTGCATCCATGGGTGTGCTGATTGGTTTGCTTTCTTGCATGTTAAACTTCTTCAATAATTTATGTGCATACTTTGCCTGTGAGATAAAAAGACAACGCTTTCCTTTCCAAACTTCAACTCCTAGGCAATAGTGTAGCAAACCCAAATCTTTCATTTCAAACTCATTAGAAAGATTCTTCTTAACACAAGCAATAAGCTTCTTATTGCTTCCCGTGATGAGTAGATCATCCACATAGAGGCACAACAACCACAAAGTCTTCTCCTTCCCTGAAGACATAAAGATTGCAATCAGACTTACTCTTCTCAAACCCTTGCCTTGCAAAGTACTCATCAATTCGGCTATACCAAGCCCTTGGCGCCTGTTTGAGCCCATACAAGGCTTTCCTAAGCCTGCAAACCAGATTCTCCTTGCCTGTTATTTCAAATCCCTGCGGTTGTTCCATGTAAACCTCCTCCTGTAGGTGCCCATTAAGAAAGGCACTCTTGACATCCATTTGATGGACATCCCAATCAAAATATGAGGCTATAGCCAAAACGGTCCTGATAGATGTCATTTTAGCAACAGGTGCGAATGTCTCATCATAGTCTAGCCCCTCTTGCTGAGCATAGCCTTTCGCCACCAACCTTGCCTTGTACTTGTCCACTGTTCCATTGGCATGAAACTTGGTCTTATAGACCCACTTGCAACCTATTGGTTGCTTCCCTTCTGGCAATGTAGTGAGCTCCCATGTGTCATTCTTGACAATGGAGTCGTACTCCTCTTGCATGGCATGTTGCCATACCTTTTCTCTCACGGCTTCGTGAAAGAATTGTGGCTCATCTGCATTCAGAATAGTGGACATAAGAGCAAAGTTAGTCTCTTGTCTCTCATGAGACCTAAGAGATCTTCTGACACCCTGTTCACTGCTCTCTCCTTCTTCAATCATTTGACCTTCTTTGATTGTTTCCCAATACCACCTAGGTAGCTTCTTCCTAGCAGTAGGTGATGTGGATGGTGACCACGTATCCCATGGTACTGTTTTAGTCTTCCGTTTGTCCCCAACTTCTGCTTCTGGTACTTGGCCAAAAAGAGGTCTCGAACTAGTAGGTTCGATTTCCTGTTGTTGCTCCTGCACTTGAGGCTTACGGGACTCTTGACTAGGATCCTCATCCGTGGAATCAATCAAGGGTATGAACTCAGTAATTCCTTCCTTCTCCTGCTCCTGTATCTTGGGTGCATGCTCTTCATCAAAGATGACATCTCGACTTAGGATCTTCCTCCTGTTTTCGAGATCATATAGCACATAAGCTTTCTCACCTTCACTATACCCAAGAAAGACACACTTTACGGATTTTGCATCAAGTTTCTTCCGCAAGTCCTTTGGTATATGTGCATATGCTGTACACCCAAATACTCGAAGGCTGCCCACTTTGGGCTTCTTGCCACTATATGCCTCTTCTGGCGTGATTCCTTCAACTGCTTTGGTTGGACTTCTATTCAATAGAAAAACAGCAGTTGCTACCGCTTCTGCCCAAAAGGAATTTGGCAACCCCTTTGCCTTGAGCATGCTCCTCGCACACTCAACTATAGACCTGTTTTTCCGCTCAGCCACGCCGTTTTGCTGCGGTGTATGTGGAGCAGTAAACTGTCTCTTTATCCCACATGCTTTGCAAAGATCTTTGAACTCATCAGAAATATACTCACCACCCTTATCTGACCTGAGAGTCTTTAACCTCTTTTCTGTGTGGTTTTCCACCATAGCTTTCCACTGTTTGAAGTATTTGAACGCTTCAGATTTCAGTTTCAGAAAATAGACCCATACCTTCCGAGAGAAATCATCTACGAAGGTCATGAGATAGTATGCCCCCCCTGCTGATTTGACCTGCATGGGACCACATAAATCTGAATGCACAAGTTCAAGAATGCCCTTGGCCCTGGTAGCTTTATCCTTTGGAAACTTTTTCCTCTATTGCTTCCCTAATGCACAAGCCTCACATGTATTTGAAGAAGACTTAATGCTAGGAAGATCTACTACCATTTTGTGCCTGTTCAAAACTTGCAAACTTTTGTAACTCAAATGACCATATCTCTCATGCCAAAGCTTGTCCCGATTAGTATCTCTTGCAGACAAGGCCTCTTGGCTAGGAATGGTTGTGAAAAGCTTGTAAAGACCTCCTTCTTGCATTCCCTTGGCTACCACTTTGAAGTTCTTCTCTTTGTCTTTTACCAAACATTTAGAATCATTAAACTCTACCACCATGTTCTGTTTGGTAATGGCACCAACAGATAACAAGTTCTTAGCCAACCCTGGTACATGCAACACACTTTTAATTTCCTTCACCTCACCTGATGATAGCTGTATTGCAACTGTACCTTTGCCCCTCACCATACGTGTAGAATTATCTCCAAGGCAAACATGCTGGCTATCTTCTGTCTCCTCATAGGTGCTGAACCAATCTCTATGAGATGTCATGTGCTTTGAGGCTCCAGAATCAATGTACCATCCACCAAATGTGGATTCAGATGATAGGGCTGCGGTGAATAGCTCAAGCACACCAGATTGCTCCTCCTCTGCAACTTTGTCAACAAAGTGACTCTGCTGGTTCTTTCCCTTCTTCTGATCACTTTGCTTCTTCCTGCATTCAAAAGCAAAATGCCCATACTTACCACAATAGTTGCAGTTGCCCTTTCAACGTCTTCATGATCAAGGCTACAGGTTATCATGGTTCTCTCAGGCGTCATTTGGCATGTCCATCACAGAGCTCCCCTCAAGCACACATCAGTATATCAGACGCTTCCTCTATCGCACATATCTAGAGCGGACTTGGCGTAACCAGTTAGGGGTTAAGCCAGCTTTCTACCGGACTCACTTCTTGGAACTAGATGCATCGGACCCCGGTCATGCTACTTGGAGTCGGGACTGTCACATTGCCTCAAATTCACATTGGGGCAGCTCAAGGTGTCCTCTTAGCAGCTAGCCATTAAGAATGGGAGGTTCCATGGTATTCCCAGAGAGGAGCGGATTTGCCAGTTATGTTCTCTAGGTGAGGTGGAGTTTGAGGAGCACTTTATCTTTAGGTGTCTAGTGTATTATGAGATCAGAGGGTGATATCATTGCCTGTTCCGAGAGATGCCTACCACTCTACGCTCTCTCATAGCTTATGAGGACCCATGGTGTGTCGCTCTAATGGTACGCGCGAGATGTCCATACTACGAGATTTATACGCGACACCCCAACATTTTACCTCACAACCATTCATTACTTCATTCTTGACTAGGCGAAGATCATGTGATTTAGTGCCTGAGGATGAGGATTATGATTATGACGACGACGAGGATGATGGCCGCTCTCATGCTCATAGAGATCAGAGACAGTGTACCTCCCACCATCATGTTACTACCAGGATTACCAGACATTCTACACAGAGGCGTACTACTACTACTATTACACATGCACATGCTCATGCTCATAGACGACGCCGGCAGGCTGCAGCGCTTTTCCATTCTGTGGCTCGCATCACATCTTTTTACAGCAGCAGCAGTAGCACAGCCTTGACATCTTACCATAGATACATATGATTACTATGCGCACTCTGGCATACATGTCTATTTTAATTTGCACTAGATGTTTTCTTTATTATAGTTTGGAGACGTTTTTATACGCTCCCAGGGTTACCACATACTTGACATGTACTACATTAGTCTTATATGCCTTTTGGCATGGAAAAGACATTAATAAAGCTTTCTTTCTTTCTTTCTTTCTCTCTCTCTCTCTCTCTCTCTCTCTCTCTCTCTCTCTCTCTCTCTCTCTCTCTCTCTCTCTCCATGGTGTAGAACCCTCCTCCATGGTGTAGTGCCCTCCTCCCTCCCCTCCCCTCCATCTCCCTCCCCTTCCCATTCCCCTTCCTCCATGGCAAGGAAAGTAAGGGGGAGCCCACGCTCCCCCCGCCTTTCTCCTCTCCCTGCCAATGCCTCCTTCTCCTCCCACCCCCCTTCCCTTCCCGCCACCCCTTTTCCTCCTGTTGTGCCTCCTGGGGCTGGGCCTGCTGCGCAGCAACAGGAGGTACCTGCTGCGCAGCAAGACAAACCTACAGCAATAGGAGGTGCCTACTGTTGCGTAGCAGGTGTTTTCCTCCCATAGGTGAGTAACTTCTAACCTCAGTGATTGGACCTCAACTTTGAGTGATTTCACTTCAAAGGCAAGAAAGTTTTCGAAAGCTTTGGTGCTAGAGTAGTCCATTGTAGAAAGAAAGGGAGTAAGAGGGGCAGATGGCATATGCGGATCAGTGATTACTGAGGAAGGGTAAACGGTAGGAGGACAAACCGGGAATGGGGACAGAATTTATAGAATACAGTGCCATTCCTCCTTCTACTTGGATGATGACCTTACCTTTATTCAGGTGGAAGAACGTCGAAAAGCTTTCCAAGAAGCTCGTGAACAGGACAGAATTGCTATCTATAGAGATGGACAGGTCAAATACATCGACAACAAGTCATACTAGGTAGTTGGGGGCCCGGGTAGTTGGGGGCCCCAGGCCCCCATCCATCACCTTCTCCATTGCGTATAGGTGTTTGGAATTGTAACGGGATACACTCATCTTCGACAGCTGGTGACCTTTTACATTTCATTACACATGGGGACATTCTATTTTTCACTGAGACACATGAGAGCTCCTTGAGGGGACTACCGGAGTTTTTTGGATTCAGATGGTACTCGGCATTTAGGGCACACGAGCCATGAGCACCAGAGGTTCAGGGGGGGTTGCATGTCTATATCGGGAATCTTTGCAGCCGGTCCTTCAGTTAGTCAGCCATGATGAGCATGAGCGCTATCTTTGGATTCACTTGATTGGTCAGAGCCTTGGATTGGACAGGGATACTTTTATAGCCATTTGTTACTTTCCTCCTGAGACATCTACTTTTGCTGATTGTATTGATTCTTCATTTACGGATCTTTCTTCCGATATCCTCTGTTATTCAAAGCGTGGTATTCAAAGCGTGGTCATATTATATTGACTAGTGATTTTAATGCCAGAACAGCCTATCGTCAACCAGTATCTCATGACATTGCAAACTCACTTTGCATACGGGCCCTTGATGATGCGGATATGGGCATTGCCAGGATTTCAGAAATCGCCAGAACAGCCTATCGTCAGCCAGTATTTCATGACATTGCAAACTCACTTCGCATACAGGCCCTTGATGATGCGGATTAGGGCATTGCCAGGATTTCGGCTGATGCTACACGTCCAGTTACGACTTATGGTGAGTACCTACGTCACTTGGGAGCAGCTCATAAGTTGGTCATTATTAATGGCCTCTCCTGTTGGCCTAACTCTAGTGCCTACACATGCCACCCTCATAGTGGTGGTCATAGTGTGGTGGATTATCTCATGGGATCCCCCTCTCTTATCTCTCTCATTTCTGACTTCCACATCTCTTCCACTACACTATCTGACCACTCATGCCTATCTTTTTGTCTTGGACATATTGCACGATCTAGTATACATCCTACTCCTGTTACTACTCTGAAGCGTGCACCCATCTACCGTTTTGATCCCACCCTCGTTCATCTATACCAGGAATCTCTTTCAGCCTTACTTCGGTACTTCCTTGCTGCCACTTCATTGGACGATCAAGCCACTTACCTCACTATTGCTCTTCATACAGCGGCCACACTTGCTTTCCCTTCCCATCGACCTCCAATCAACTCTCATTCACACAAAACCCATGCTCCTAAACAACCTTGGTATGACTCCAACTGTCTTTTCCTTCATCAACAAGTCATCCAGTGTCAATCATCCCATCTCCTCCATGATATCCTGCACATACCGAAGGATCCTTCGCAATAAGAAGCGTACTTATAATACGAATAAAGGAAAAAGGTGTATTAATCTTCTCTCCAATTCCTCTACAGGTGGTTTTCGGCGTGCCTTTACCCTCGCTCTCCACCCCCCTCATTGACTGATGTCCATATCTGGATGGAAGATGCCACCACTCTATATACCTTGCCTATGGACACCCCCATTGTTATCTCTCCTAGTCCCTTTGAGTTTTCATTCTTCACTACTGACATGGTTCTTGTAGCCATTAAGAAGTTAAGAATCTGTCGCGCCCGTGATATTGACGTAGAATCTGAACTCCTCCATGCTCTTGACACACTTGCACCTGTATTATCCACTCTCCTTAACCATAGTTGCATTCAAACGATTCAAACTTATCAAACGTCCAGGTTTGAAATGCGTTTAAAACGTTGAATAAAAGTTTTAAATGTTTGAAACAAAACCCTAATTTTTTTTTTTTGGGTTTTGAACAATTTTAGTGCTAATTTAAGTGTTGGAATCTTAAGTATAACATAAAAGTGGTTGAATAAGCATTGTCAACAAATAAAAACATTCAATGTACAATGATTAGTCAAGGTCATTATTTCTTTTGTTAAGAACCTTCCAGACATATCTTTGGAATGCATAGTTTACGAATTGATCAACCATTGATAACCTGCAACTATTGTTCACAAGAAATTTGGCCAAGCTAATGGGTATGTCAATAGCTAGAATGGGGCACCCTAGAGGGTAGAAGACTGTCACCAAATCTTGCTGAAATCTGATCAGTGGCCAAACATAACCAATTGATTCTTTCAAATGGCCTCAAAACTTGTTTTTTTGCACACACTGCTTGTAGCAGATAAACTGACCTTCAAAACTGTGATTTGATGCTTTCAATCAATCCAACGTAGTCAAAAACTCTCACTTGCAAGAAATATTGGCAAAAGATGGAGAGGAGAAAGAGCTTCGATCAAGCACGTCAAAGAGAGGAGGGCGCATTTTATTCCATGATAGTCTACCAATCAGTTAGACTCTAGAGGCTGGCGCAAGTCGAGGTAAGTATTTAGGTACACGGGCCCTAAAAAATTTTAATATGGTCATGCACACCTTTTGGGGCCTTAGGGCCTCAATAAAGAAAGGTTGGAAATGCCCACGTTTCAAACGCGTTTCAAACGTGGGCGTTTGAAACACGTTTGAATGCAACTATGTCCTTTACCGAGCAGTTATTCATGGTTTTCCTTCTTCTTGATGTACTAATATCATCCCACCCATCCATAAGAGTGGGGATCCCATGAAACCTAATAACTACCGTACTATCATGATCGGGCATATCATTGCTACGCGACTTCATGCTTTGGGACAGGCTGGTTTCCGGACACACTATTCTACTACAAACCACATCCTTACACTCCGATCTACCATTGAGCAGGCCAGCCATAGACGAGAGCGAGTTTATTGCTACTTTGTGGATTTCAAGAAAGCTTTTGACTCAGTCCCACATCCTTTACTCATTCAGAGGCTTAGGGACTTAGGCTTTCCACGGATACCATTCTAGCAGTGGTGGCATTATATGAGAGAGTTCTGGATTGTTTTAGAGACACTTCAAGCATTTATGGCCCAGTATGGAGCACCATTGGGGTGAACCAAGGATGTTCCCTTTCACTTACGCTTTTTGGCTTATATATTGATGAGCTTGAGACAGTTATTACAGGATGGTGGGACCGGCTGTAGTCTAGGTGACATACTTATTGCTAGACCGTTATATGTTGATGATGTGGCTTTAGTCTCACCAACTAGAGAAGACCAAAGTGATGGTCTTAAATACATCTAGAGCTTTCATGCAGCGTCAAGAGATTTTCCTTGATGGTCAGATTGTTTCATCTCATACTTATCTAGGTGCTCTATTCAGTGGTCCTATTTTCAGTATGCGGCGGGCAGCCTCGGATCGACTTGGGAAGGGTCACGCCTCCCTTGTCCAGCTTGAGAGATTTTTTTTCCAGAGTTGTATTCATGATGCTCCCAGTAAGTGTCGTCTCTTCAACACCATGGTCACTCCTACCGCATTGTATGCGGCAGAGGCTTGGTGTACCCCACACCGTTCTTATGGCAATGGATACATTCAATCTTCAGGTTCAGTCAACACGTATTGACTGTGTGGCCTTCTCGCTTACATCTCACGCATGTTTTCTTTTCGCCATCTTGTTGTCTTGGCTTGCCTTTGCTCTTCTATTTATCTTTGGTGCCTCCCTCCGTCTGCTGATCTCGATCCTGCTTTTGGTCTGACTCCCTCTTAGGCTTGAACGATTTCTTTGACTTCTCATTATTGCTATAGAGAGCCTGATTAGAGGTGTCCTTGTGATCAAGGTGCTCACAAGCTTCAACTTCTTCTCTAATCTCGATCACCGCCTTTTTGAGAGTCATCTGTGGATCTTTGGCTAGAACCGTTCGGGTGGTTTGGAAGGATCTTGGTAAAATTCATAGCAAGTAGGTGAGTTGCTTCTCTGTTGAGACTGCATTGTCTGCTCCGGTGTTGTGTAATGAAAGAAATAGATCCTTCATCCTTCTGATAAAAGATGTGAAGTCTTTGCCATCCCATCGCAAGTTCGTCAGCTGGTCTTCGAGAAGCATTATCTGGCATCGTGACTTTGTTTGAAACCTGGTAAGCAATGCATCCCACATCTCTCTTGTGTTAGAGAGAGTCGCAAGGTTAAGCGTTAGGCTATCTTCGATGGATGAGGATAAGACGGCTACTGTCTTGTCATTCCTTTCTCTCCATTCTCGTAGTTCTTTGTCGGTGGTTGTAGGCATCTTTTCGGTGCCGTCCACTCAGGGCCATAAGTTTTCTCCCTTCAAGATGAGAGAGGTCTTTACCTTCCATGCTAGGAAGTTAGACCCACATAAGTGCACAGATCTATAGCTCATGCGAGCAGGCATCTATCCTTGCTTTTTTTTGGCATGGGCTCTTTCGTGCCATGATGTACAACTATGTTATCATTTTATCATTCCTCATACTCACTTGTTATGAGAGTAGAGTAGAGATCTACTACTTTTGATATCCTCTTATCTAGTAGATGTTTGTCTTTGTTGGAGACATTTAAATGCTCCTTCTAGTCTCTCTCTCTCTCTCTCTCTCTCTCTCTCTCTCTCTCTCTCTCTCTCTCTCTCTCTCTCTGCCCCTGTCCTTCCGCTCTTGTCCTGGCCTTGAATCTGCTCTTGTCCTGGCCCTGATCCGTCCCTGTCCGTCCGCCCTGATCCGTACCTGACCCTCTCTCTCTCTCTCTCTCTCTCCGGAAATGCCTCCACGCGGATCTACTCCTGCTGCCCCTCGCGCTCCAACCTCTCTCCTCCCACGAAGGACCACCCGCTCCCCTCTCTCTATTATCTCCTCCCCCCCCCATCGCTGAAACCCACACCTCCCCCATCGCTGGAAATGCCTCCTCCATCACTGAAACTCAGACCTCCCCCATCGCTGAACACACCTCCTCCGTCGCTAACACTCACACCTCCCCTATCGCTGGAAACAGCACCTCCCCCATCGCTGGCAACAGCACCTCCCTCGATAGGAAAAGCACCCCCCTCGATGCACCCACCATCTCCTCCTTTCCCCTCGCTGAAGCCCACATCACCCTTACCACCCTCGTTGGTGAATTAGCCCCCTTGCTGCCTATTGTTATGCCCCCCCCCCCCCCTCGCTTTCCTCAGATCTTTTCTCAGATCTGCCCTCGCTGGTTCCTCCCTCTTCTTCTTCGTCTTCTGCCTCTTCCTCGCCTCCATTGATCTCCCACCCCATCGCTCTGGCTACCGGCCTCCTTCTTATCCCCACTCCCCAAGAACCCACAGCTCCCCCATATGCGGTACCGGTACCCATCCCATACACTCCTTCCAAATCAACTGAACTATTTTCCTCCTGGGAGGCTGACCAAATGAAGGCCGATTTCCAGCTTTTGAGAAAGGCACCAAGCCTAGCGCCCCCATCTCCTCCGTAATCTCAGCCACCATTTCGGAAGAGAGGTCAAGGGGGCAAAAGGCCCACAACATCAGGGTTCATGGGATACCGGACACGCAGGATGCCATTGCCGAAGCCACGAGATTTCTCGAGACCACTCTAGGACATATGACAGATGGGCTAGATACAGCTTGGAGGACCACCAGGGATGCAGCTACACTCATTATTGTTTCACTTCTCTAGAGGGTCGCCGAGATGCTTTGTGGTGTAGAGCTAAGCTTCGTGGCACCACTATCTATATGGATGACGACCTCACATATATACAGGTAGAGGAGAGGCGTAAGGCCTTTCAGAAAGCCTGTGAGTCTGGCAGACGAGTCATTTACCGAGATGGGCGAGTGCGCTTTCTTGATAGTGCACCTAGCAAATCCCAGCGCATAGACGCTGCCGGCAGGCTCCAGTGCTTTCCCATTCTGTGGCTCACATTACATCTTTTTACAGGATCAGCACAGCAGCAGCAGCACAGCCTTGACATTTTACCCTAGATACATATGATTAGTATGCGCACTCTCGCATACGTGTCTATTTTAGTTTATACTAGATGTTTTCTTTATTACAGTTTGGAGACGTTTTTATACGCTCCCATTGTTACCACATACATGACATGTACTTCATTAGTCTTATATGCCTTTTGGCATGGAAAAGACATTAATAAAGATTTCTTCTTTCTTTCTTCTTCTCTCTCACTCTCTCTCTCTCTCATCTTTTGATCTCCATCTTATTGTATGTAAACAATGTGGTTCTCATATCCTGAACTCAAGGGTTGCAACGAACCGTAGGTGCTCTTCTTTGCCTTTTGCATACACTAGGGTCTCTCTAAAACTTGGGGAGCTCTAAGAAATTCTTTTGAAACCCAATAGCAAGTACATGATAAATGAAAGCAAGACACCTAGTATTCAAACCTTAGAATCAAGATTGAAATCAATGGCTTCAATGCTCAAGTCAGAACTTGTAGTTTAAGAAGATTGAAGAACTTTTTAAAAAAAATTCAAAACTTTGGACATGGTGGTAGGTACTCGAAAACATGTCAACAGCCACACTTCTATGCCTAGCCCTAATCACCTCACGGGACAACGCGGAAATGCAAAAAAAAATGGTTTATTTTCCAATCGTTTCGAGCATCAATTTGACGTTTCGAAACGAGTTTCAATGGCTTCAATGCTCAAGTCAGAACTTGTAGTTTAAGAAGATTGAAGAACTTTTTAAAAAAAATTCAAAACTTTGGACATGGTGGTAGGTACTCGAAAACATGTCAACAGCCACACTTCTATGCCTAGCCCTAATCACCTCACAGGACAACACGGAAATGCAAAAAAAATTGGTTTTCTTCCAATCGTTTCGAACATCAATTTGACGTTTCGAAACGGGACCCGTTTCGAACGTGTTTCATCGTTTGAAACACGTTTCGATACAACATTGGCTACTATGGGAGGGTCCGCCTCTAGAGATGGTTTCCTCATACACTTACTTGAGAGTACTTTTCTTAGGAGTCAGGACAAGGATTTAGCATGAGACAGGCAACAATAGCTCGATTGGGGAAGGGTATTGCCTCCCTTGTCCAATTGGAGTGGTTTTGTTTCAAAGGTCATATACGAGATGCACTTAGTAAGTGCCAGCTATTTGATACCATAATGACACCTACAACCATGTATGTTGCACAAGTCTGGTGCACTGGACTTATGATGACAAAGTGGACTCACATTTCTAGACTTCAGGTCACCATGCTCTCACGGATGACACGAGTGCAGCCCTTGGTACCACATCAGATCATTTTGGCAGAATTTATTGTCCCTCCACTATAGTTGGAGGTTGTTCTTCATTCGATCATATTTATTCAACAGCTCAAGCAGTTGGGGGAGACAGAGACACGATATTCCAGAACATCATTGTCTTCATCACAAGTAGTGTTCAACTAGGGACATCATCTTTCATGGTACTCACAAGCATTGCATTTACTCCATTCAGGGGTTATCTCTCTATCGGCATTGATGCGTTGATCCAATGGACACATGTTCTGATGATTTGGATCTGAACTACTATCCACTCAATCACACTTTTAGCTTGTTACTTAGACTTTTACTATTCAACCTTCATGTCTACACCCAGGTATGTGTAAGACGCCACTATCTCTAGTCCATCATAATAGAACATAGTGTCTCTCATATGCTGCCTGTTGGTGTTAAACACCATAACGAGAGAGAGAGAGAGAGAGAGAGAGAGAGAGAGAGAGAGAGAGAGAGAGAGAGAGAGAGAGAGAGAGATTTATTAATGTCTTTTCCATGCCAAAAAGCATATAAGACTAATGAAATACATGTCAAGTATGTGATAACAATGGGAGCGTATAAAACGTCTCCAAAGCTGTAATAAAGAAACATCTAGTACAAACTAAGATAAATGCGAAAATGATTGTACATATGAGAGAGAGAGAGAGAGAGAGAGAGAGAGAGAGAGAGAGAGACTCCACTCCACTCCACAACGCTAAGAGCAAACCTGGATCAAGCTCACTGGACCTCCACCAAAAAACCGATTATATTTTGCAATGTCCCGCATGACCCGTTCAGATTCAACATCATGTTCTTGTCCAATCAAATTGCTAGGTATAAATAAATTTATAGGACGGCGGCATATGGGGCACTTGCAAGGATGCAGAGCAGAACTGTGGTGCCAAACCATCAAAATACATTCACCTGCATGTAAGATCACCTTCAACTTAATGATTCACACTTCACAAGAAAAGCTTTGAAAGGATTTCACAAGATTAAAGGGAAGTTTTTCCAAAGTTTGCACAGCACTATGAAAATCCTGCTGGCTATAAGGTAGCAAAAGGCTCACGTTTTTCAAAAACTCTAAGCTATAAAATCCCAAAACAAAAGAATAATAGGAAACGTGCAGTCCTCACCCCAAAAGAAAGTAACATTGCGAATCAGCATGATTCTTGTTCACTGAAGGGCATGAGCCTATACAATATAATGCCACTTACATAGACTAATTGAAATTGGTAAACAGCATTGCTTCCAACCAAACCCCTCTGAAAACTATATCGACTACTCTTGAGGATATTAAAAGCAAAGGAAGGTATCATGGCAGAGATGATATCAAAACGTTTCTTTTAAAACACCTATTTTCATATATATTTTGGATGTATGAGGACATTAGATGCTTCAGCTAAGGACATAGAAAGAGCTTGAAGTGGCTCATGATTGTAAACCATAAGCAGTAATGTCCACTTCGAGGAAAAGATTGGACGTTAGATATAAGTGAAACTAGCAAAGTTGATATGAACAATATTCAAGGTGCCATATAAAAACTTTCTGGAACTGCTAACAAGCAACAATATCAAAATAACTGTCAACATATGGTTCTTCACGATCCTCTGTGGTAAACTTTAAAGGGAGAATTAGTAAATAGAGGACGATACTTTCCTCTAGGAAGCCAATTTTTCAAAGGTCTCCAGTCCATTGAGCATTCAAAGCCATTAGGATTGGGATTCTAACTTGCGAATAGTTGAAGCTTTTTCAAAAACATGCTAACAATGCAATCACAGGTAAAGAAGACAACTACTACAAAAGCTACATCTGCAGTCATCTATAAAACCGAATTTCCCCTAATTTATATACCTTCTTGCCTTCTATACTAAAGCTTTAAATACTATCACAATTCAATCCCATGTTCCTGCTATAGAATCTCAAATACAGGTCCCAGAACAGAAACTCAAGACAATTTTGACAGAGTCCTGATAGTTTAGCGATGACTTGCCTAGGTAGCACCTCTTTAGAGCAAGCATGTTCTGAGAAGGTAGCAAAATTTGTCACATGGACTTTATCTCAACCATGCACACATGTCACTATACAATTCTACTTCAGATGTAGTATGTTTAACCAAGTCTAAATCATAATAATGTAGAGAGATTTATTTGCCAAAAATGATTGACATGAGGCCTAATGATGCAGCCAAGCTTAAGAGAGTCAGTTTATATGTTTTAATTGTTCTCCAAAATGGTGATCAAACACTTGAATAGGATTGAACTTTTATGTCATTATTAGCAGAATATAATCCAATACAACTACATTAGGGGAGAGGAGTAACTATATGATGCTCTCGCGCTCTCTCTCTCTCTCTCTCTCTCTCTCTCTCTCTCTCCATGCCTCCCAAGAAACGATTCCCCCCCCCCCTCCCCATTGTGCCCTACTGCTGTCCTGGCAGCAGCGCTGCCATGTAGGACAGCAGAGCTGCCTGCCAAGCAGGCAGCTTCGCTCCCCCCCCCCCCCCCCTTCTTCTACCCACCGCTGCTCCACCTGCCAATTCCACTGCTCCTCTCCCATCTGATGGACTTCTTTGTATCCCAGATCCTCCACCTCTGCTGCAAGTTCCTCTTCCCTTCAAGAACCATCATCATCTACACCTATCCCTTACACCCCTTCTAAATCCACAGAACTATTCTCCTCTTGGCAGGATGATCGGTTCAAAGCAGAATTCCAGATCATGAAAGTAGAAATCTCACAACTGAACGAAGTAGTATCAACTTTGATCAGGGAAAAGAATGTGTTGCAGTCCAAGATTGTATCTCTAGAACAAACAATCGGAAACAAGCAGATTGCAACTTCTGAATCCACTACCACGATGATAAAAGAATTGGAACAAAAGATAGAGAAGCAGAAAGAAGAGGCCCTCTCCTAGGCATCTATATTGAAGAAAGTTACCAAGCCAAGCGCTCCCATATCCTTGGTCATTTCAGCCACCATTCAGGAAGAGAAATCCCAAGAACAAAAGGCTCACAATATCACAACATGCCATGGCTGAAGCTGAGCACTTCCTTGATACCACATTAGGACTGTGATGGTATACACTCATCTTCCACAACTGGCGATTTGATTGATTTTATTATTGGTCGAGATTTACTACTTTTCATGGAGACCCATGAGAGTCAGAGCGAGGACCACCCAGTTTCCCAAGGTACAGATGGGATTCCGTGTACAGACCTGAGACTAGATCAGCTAGTGGTCATGGATTTGTAGGGGTTGCATGCTTATACAGGGAGTCTCTTCACCCGAGCATCAAGTTCATCAGACACAAGCATGCACGTTATATTTGGATTCATATTGTTGGACAAAATATTGGTTTGGACAGGGACGTCTTTGTTGCGGCATGTTATTTTCCTCCAGAGTCATCATGGATATTGTCAAATTTGCCGAGCAAGGGCATATTTTCTTCACTGGGGATTTTAATGGCAGGACATCCTCACGACGTCAAAGGTTTATTTTACCACCGACCAGCTCCGCGTTCATGTCCTTGACAATGATGAGATGGGAGTTACCAGGATTTCTAAGGACAGTTTGGGACCTATTACCCCATATGGTGAGTACTTATTACAATTTGGAGAGGCCCATGAGTTAGCCATTTATAATGGCTTAACTTGTTGGCCGGATTCAAGTAGATATACTTGTCATCCTCACAATGGCGAACATAGTGTCGTTGATTATCTCATGGGTTAACCATCTTCCATACCTCTCATCTCTTATTTTCATATCTCTCCCACCACCCTCTCTGATCGCTCTTTCCTCTCCTTCGCTATTGGTTGCCTCCCAACCCTCAATCATCGTCCCACCCCATGTTTACATACATGTGCACCCAGATACACATTCAACCCTCTATACATGCCAGTCTACCAGAAGTCTTTGGCCTCATTACTCTACTCTTTTCCCCATGATAGTACAATTGAAACACAAGCTGCTTTCCTTACCACCTCTCTTCACACTGCCGCTTCTCTAATCTTTCCTTCTAATCCCCATAAAGGCAAATCCACACATTCTTCACCGCCCCGTCATCTACAACCCCCCTGGTATGATGTCAAATGTCGCTCTCTTCATCATCTTGTCACCCATGCACGTACTCCTGCTCCTAACCTTTTCCGCTCCTCCCAACGTTCGTACCATCATACACTCCGCCGTAAAAAACATGCCTATGATGACTCCGAAGGAAAATGTCTCATTGATCTTCTCGTCAGTTCTTCCTCGGGCGCTTTTTGGCATGAGTTTATCCCTCATGCTCCACCACCTCTCTTGGATGACCTCCGCATATGGGCCGACTATGCTACTAGCCTATACACCATACCCACTGACTCACCAATCTCTATCTCTTCCCTACCTTCTGAGTTCACCTTTTTCACCTCTGACATAGTACTTGCGACCATCAAGAGAACGAAGTCCCACAAGGCGAGAGACATCGAGGACCTTGAATCCGAACTCCTAACCCATGTTGTCGACGTACTTGCTTCTACACTAGCCACTCTCCTTAATTCTGCAGTTGTCTCTAGCTTCCCATAATCTTGGTGCACCAACATGATCCACACCCCATCCATAAAAATGGTGACCCCATGATTCCTGGTAACTATCACAATCATGATTGGACATGTTCTAGCAAAGCTATATGGTACCATACTTCGGTCTACAGTGAGCTCAGAGGCGGAATCCAGGGGATTACATGATTTGGGACAAGCGGGGTTCTGAGCCCATTACTCTACTACTGACCATATCTTCACATTCTGGAATTTGATTGAGGAAGCCAAGTACAGGAGAGAGAAGGTTTATTGTTGTTTTGTGAACTTCAGGAAAAGCCTTTGATTCTGTCCCACGTTCCTTGCTCATTCGTAGACTTCGTGACCTCGGCTTCTCCATTGACATCATTTTGGCTGTGATGGCTCTTTAGGAGAGAGTCTTGGATTGTATCCAACATGGAAGTGGTATTTCTGCGCACACTTGGAGCACCACTGGGGTGAAGTAGGGTTCTTCTCTTTGATGAGCTAGAGCGAGTCATCTCATAGTGCGGCAATTCTGGTTGCAAACTTAACGATATTCTGATTGCCATTCTTCTTTATGCCGATGATGTTGTACTAGTCTCCCTGACTAGAGAGGGGTTACAGCGCCAATTGGATTGCTTACAAGGCTTTTGTATCCGATGGGGTTTGGGGGTGAACATTGCCAAGACCAAGGTTAAGGTCTTCAACGCTTCTAGAGCTTTCATGCAGCGTCAAGAGCTCACTCTCGATGGACATATCCTAGAGGTAGTCTCTTCATACACGTACCTGGGGAATCGACATACTTTTCTCTGGTCCGACATTCAGCATGCGGCAGGCAACCACCACTCGACTCGGGAAGGGACATGCCTCGCTTGTTCAGCTAGAGCGGTTTTGCTTCCGGAAGTCCATTTGGGACTCGAAGTAAGTGTAGACTTTTTGATACCATTGTCACCCCCACAACTTATACGCAGCAAAGACATGATGTTACTGTCTTTCCTCCTCAAACTGGGCCAGTTCATTGAGCTAGACATAACAGGGTTCCTAGTTTTGCCACATTATTTGGACTTAGGATTATTACGTAGCCTCAGCTCCGCATATCATCACATCAGCTAGCTATTGAGACTGGGAGGTTCCACAGTATTCCGAGAGAGGAGCGGATTTGCGAGTTATGCTCTTTGGATGAGGTGGAGTCCGAGGAGCATTTTATCTTTGGATGCCCTATATATTATGAGATTCGGGGGAGATACTATTGTCTGTTTCGTGACATGCCCACCACACTACGGTCACTCATAGCATATGAGGACTCCCGCTGTGTGGCACTTATGGGGGAATGAGATCTCTACGGGAAAGACTGGCTCTTCGTGAGAATACGGTTGCTATGGGGGTTCAAAGCAAAAGCTTGTATATATTTGATTGACCCATTTGGGATTTTGGGTCGCCGATGTTAGATGTTCCTACTGTGATGAGACCTATGTCAGACAGCTCAGCAAAGTCATCTTATTTCTCAACCTCTGACCTCTTTCTTCTCTAGGAGAAGATCACGACGAGACCCAGAGTCTGGTGATAATGATGATGATGATGTCATACTCATTCAGAGAGATCAAAGACAACACACCAACTCATAGTCATGTTGAAGCTCTCGACCTATGATGAGAAGACACACATCTCATCCTCCTAGATGACGTCAACAGCTCCCAAGGTCTCCCATGTTGCAGCTCATATCACATCTTTTTATAGCATCAACAAGACATGATGATAGTGCTATACTTCATCTTTGACATTTAGTTGTTTCTATGCTCCTACATATCCCATTACATTTATTTCAGTTCATAGTATTTAGATATGTTGTTATGTTTCTGTTACTGTTTCGGTGGAGACGTTCCATACGCTCCCATTATTACCACATACTTGACATGTATATTTACTAGTCTTATATGCCTTTTGGCATGGAAAAGACATTAATAAAGCTTTTTTTTCTTCTCTCTCTCTCTCTCTCTCTCTCTCTCTCTCTCTCTCTCTCTCTCTCTCTCTCTCTCTCTCTCTCATCCGAACTATTAATCCATGTTGCAGACACACTAGCCACTTTTCTCAATCAAGCGATTGTCTCCGGTTTCCCTTCCTCCTGGTGTACCAACATTATCCATCCCATTCATAAAATTGGTGACCCCATGAATCCTGGTAATTATCGCACTATTATGATTGGGCATATCATTGCTAAGTTATACTGCACCCTCCAGTCAGCAGTCAGTTCTGAGGCAGAGTCTTGGAGATTACATGCATTGGGCCAGGCAGGTTTCAGGGCACACTACTCCACCACATATCATATTTTCACCCTTCAAGCCATTATTGAGGAGGCTAGACACAAGATAGAGTGGGTCTACTATTTTTTTGTTGACTTCAAGAAAGCCTTCGACTCTGTTCCACGATCCCTTCTCATTTAGCGGCTATGTGATCTTGGCTTTTCTACTGACACGATCTTGGCAGTGATGGCACTATATGAGAGAGTCCTTGGATGTTTTCGGAATGACACCGGCATCTCAAATCATATCTGGAGCACTATTGGCGTGAAACAGGGTTGTTCTCTATCTCCAACCCTGTTTGGGCTATATATTGTGAGCTTGAGAGAGTCATTGAGGGATGTGGTGGCGCCGGGTGTAGGCTTGGTAGTATCTTGATTGCTATACTTTTACATGCAGATGACATGGTTCTCTTATCTCCTACCAGAGAGGGTTTACAGCGACAGCTAGACAGCCTTCATGCCTTATGCAGTAGATGGGGATTTGGGGTTAACATATTGAAAACCAAAGTTATGGTTTAGTTATGGACTTGTCTCATTACATTCGCCGCATCCATTTACATTTACTTTACTTTATGCATAAGCAGGCCTTGGGCCCTTCTTATTCATTAGTGACACTTAGACTATATGGTTGGCCTTTGGCCTTATTATTCATTATTAGGCCATTTGGACATATGATTGGGGAGTGAGGGCCTTCTTGGAGGGCGCACTATTATCCCTCCCAGTTGGGCCCTAGCCACTGGAAGCTTCCTTTTAGGGCTTCCTCTTGGCTATAAGTAGGGAAACTGTGTCATTTGTTATTCAGCTGATGATATTGATCTCTCTCTTTAGTCTCCTTAATCTCTCTCTTTCCTGCTTTCTAGGGCTAAGTCTTGCTTATGTGCTGCTTTCATAGCTTAAGTCTTGCTTATGTGATGCTTTCGTAGCTTAGCTCTAGATCACTTGTGGCTCCATTCGTAACTTGGTATCAGAGCACTTTCCTGTGCACTACTTTTTCAGATTTAGTAGAGGCCGTCCAGCGCCCTACTAACCCATCACTTTCATCAATTTTTTCATCAGATTTCCATCGTTTTTCCAGATTTGGTAGAGGCTGGCCAGCGCCCTACTACCTTGTCATTTGCTGCCCATTTCGTGGCTTGATTGGAGGCTATCTAGCACCCTACTTCATCACCATTTTCAGCGGTTTTCTCCATTTTATTTTTTTTTCAAGTTATGTGCGGATTTTGGTAGCTACTGCCAAACGCCCTAATACCTTGCCATCTTCGACGGATTTCTCCACCGATTTGCTGTCCATTTTGCTGATTGTTTGGAGGCTGTTCAGCGCCCTGCTTCATCACCATTTTCAGCGGTTTTTCCATCATGTGCAGGATATTTGTGGATCTTACTAGCTGCTGTCCAGCACCCATTTTCAGCTTGGATCTTCAGCTCTCTCTCTCTCTCTCTCTTTAGCCTCCTATCCAAAAATCACCCAATTCCGTAATCGTTTGCTATTCCAAATTGCCAAAATCCTGCAGCCTGTTCATCGCTGCCCCAACCTTTCCGACTTGTCAGTTTCGCCCATTATTTTATCCGTTTCTAGCCATCTTTCACAGTTTATCAAAAGGCTCTCCAGCGCCCATCCTCAACCACATTTCACGGAATTCCGATTCCGTTTGATATTCCAATTTGACATTTCCCTCTTGGTTGTCCAGCGCATTTTTACAGCCTTCATTTTCACTTTTTCCATTTGCTGATTGCTGCCCTTTCTTAGTTGTGATAATATTGGTTTTAATAGACTAATTTGGGGTGACGACAAGAGTCCGCTCCCTCAAGTTTTTGTCTATTCCTTCCACTATCATTATGGCACATTCACCTACCCCGAGTGAAACTATTCAAAAAAACTTATCCGATCAGTTTCGGCGCATGGATGAAACCCTTTCTGACCTCGTTCTTCGCTTCGATACAGTTATGACCGACTTTCCTACTATGCAGTCACATATTGATTCTTTACAGCCTCATGGTCCTGGACAAGCTCCTGTCTTTCCTTCATTTGGGACTCCCCCTCCATTTGGATTTCCATCTTCTTCTGCTAGTCAGCCTGGTGGTGGACCGTTCATTCCACCTAACCCACCTCCTAGTTTCTTTCCACGTCCCCCAGTTCCTGAGCCACACTTTGCTTGAGACTTTCGTGGTAGGGTACAACTTGCTACCTATTCCGGTTCCTCTGACATGAACTTATTAGAGAATTGGTTTGCTAAGCTTGACACACATTTTCATATCTACCCTAAAACTGATCCTCAAAAGATCCAGTTGGCTGCTTAACACTTAGATGGACGCGCCGCCACGTGGTGGCAAGTTTATCGAGCTGATCCTAATCGGGAAGGGCTCCATATATGGCATACCTTTCGCCGTGACCTCCGTCATGCTATAATTAATCCTTAGTGGCTCGACCGCCAACGTGATACATTCCGTAGTCTCACTCAGACCAGTGACCTTGCTTTTTATACAGATCAGTTTATGGAGCTTTCTTATCTTTTCACAGATCTACCGTCCACTAAGCTTATTTCTCGTTACATTGATGGGCTTCGTGGTGCCTTACATTACGATGTTTCTTCCTTCCGTCCTCCCACACTTGTTGAGGCGATGTCTCTTGCCAGTACTTTACAGCACAAGTACTCTGACACCCTTCCTTCTCGCTTCTCCCTACCCCGTCCTTCTGCTTCATCTTTTCCCGCTATGTCCACTCCTACACCTGCCCCTTCAGTTCCAGCTCCTTGCATTGTCCCTTCGTCTTCTCGTCCTCCGACCCCTCGACCTGCTTTTGTCCGACATTACACGTCTGCAGAGTTCGCCAACCTTCAGGATCCTATATCACACAGTTTGAGCGAGTTGCCTGATTTACTTGAGATAGTTATTGATCTACCTGAGCTCGTCATTGTATCCCATAGTGAGTCAGAGTCACATCAGTTTATGCGTAGCCTGCCAAAGGCTCAGGATGCAGCTCTTCTTTCCATTCAGAGTAATCAGTTGCTGCTTCACTTTCACCATCCGTGGGTCCTCTTCCTCAGGTTGATGCTGCTCTGGATTTACAGGTTGTTGTTGTGTGCCTTGTGCCTATATGCCTTGATTCACAAATATTGTATGCAGTGGTCATTCCTGGTTTCATTGATATTCAGGCCGTATACCAAAGTTATGGTTTTCAACACATCGAGAACTTTTATGCAACGCCAGGAACTCATCTTTGATAGGCAACCCCTGGAGGTTGTATCTTCGTATACTTACCTTGGTGTGCTTTTTACACGCCCTATTTTCGGCAGCTTCTGCCAGACTTGGGAAGGGTCACGCCTCCCTTGTCCAGTTAGAGTGTTTTTGTTCCAAGTGATTTATTCGGGATGCCCCGAGTAAATGTCAGCTTTTTAATACCCTCGTTACCACCCCCCCACAGCCCTATATGTAGCAGAGGTATGGTGTACGGGTCTTACATCATTTGATTGGGCCAGTATTTCACGACTGCAGATTCTCATGCTATCTCGGACGATACAGGCTAAGCCGTCTGTCCCACATCAGATTATCCTGACAGAGTTTGTGGTTCCACCCATACAAGTAGCCGCCATCTTCCAGCTTATCCTATATATACAGCGTATCATGATGCTACCCACAAATGAGCAGAGATAAATACAGATGGCACTTGCCTCGTCACGACACCTTTATGACCAAGGATGATTTTCAACACCAATCGACGGAGCCTTCACAATTATCAATTCTTCTATGACGGCCAGGCAGTTGACATTGTTACCTCTTATACTTACTTGGGAGTCCTATTTACTGCACCCCTTCTTGGTTTCCACCAGGCTGCATTTGTGCACATTTCCTCGGGTCTTTCAGCATTGGTCCAGTTCGAGCGTGGTTGTACAGTGAATCATATTTTTGATCCCGCTACTAGATGCCAATTGTTTCACATACGAGTGGTTCCAGCAATGATATATGCCTCCGAGATCCGGTTGCCAAGACTTTCTCTCCGTGACTGGGCAAGCATTTCCCGCATTCAGGCCACTATGTTGGGTCGTATGATACGTGCCAAGACTACCACCCCTCATGATATCCTATGTGTTGAGTTTGCTACTCCTCCGATCATCCTTGAGGGCGTTTTCCACCTTATTCTTTTTCTTCAGCGGATTCAGAAGATTCGTGCATCTCATCCGGATAGATACATAGTTGTTGTGGTTACTTCTTCACGTGTCCTAGCTAATTCCCATGCCAAGCTCTCCTGGTACCAGCAGGCGTCTGATCTCGTACGACATCTGGGCATCTCTATCATGGATCTTCCTCGTGGTACGCATTCATATATCCGAGGCTATTTATTCCATCAATATATATAGCAGACTTGGAGCTCCCTCCCACCTTCCTGCACTTGGCTGGAGCTATTACCAGACACACTTCCTCTCTCTGGATCCTTCTGGTTTGCCATTGTTGCCGCTCTATCTATCACAGCTCCTATCACACGGCCTGCGCTATCGTCTTCGACAGTTGCGCATTTCCTCTCATTAGCTTGCTATTGAGGCCGGTCGTGTATGGGATATTCCACGGGAGCGTCGGCTATGCCGCTTGTGCTCGTTGCAGGAGGTGGAAGATGAAGCCCATTTCCTCCTCAGATGTTCGTTGTATTATGAAATACAGGGGAGGTATTATTGTCCCTTTTGTGATGGCTCGCATGCACTTCACAATTTTGTCTCCTATCCTGATGCTCTTTGCTTGGAATTTCTTGTGTGAGATGCTTACTCCGTCAATCTCATCTGCCTGTACCGGATCACCTGGGGTTAGACTCCCAACAGCTACTTCTTACTGGTGTCTTTCATACTCGAGCATATGCTGATGACTCCGACGATGAGATTCCTATCCCTGTGCCACCGCGGAAAAAGCCCAGATGTAGTCGCCACTTTCCTCCATCAAGGCCCACTGTACACTCCATTCAGCGGGATACTTCACACTTACTTTCGCTGATACGTACATATTCTCCACCTGGCCTGGGTTGTGGGCATTGGTACTTTTTATGTAGTTCTTCTGTTATACCTGGCCAGGGTTGTGGGCTTATTTCACTTTTGCTTTTTTCTGCTTTCATTTGTAGCTAGTTTATGGCATTTTACGACCATGTCCTCCTATGGATGATGCTCCCGCTGTTGCTTGTCCATATTTTCTTTTTGGTCTTATGCACCCACGAGTGCCCAAAAGACATTAATAAAGCTTTCTTTCTTTCTCTCTCTCTCTCTCTCTCTCTCTCTCTCTCTCTCACACACACACACACACACATTTCCTGACACTAGCTTGCAATTGAGACCGAACAATACTAGGAGGTTTAGCAAGATGACTGTCTACATTTTTGTCACAAAACTGATTGAAAAGGATTAACAGTTCCCTATAGGAAAATTTGTCCTGAATATCCAAAATCAATCGAAACCGATCCATAGTTGCGGCAACTGGGTAGGAAGTACCAGGATTTGGATTAAACTACATAAAATTGAGAGGGTTTCAATCATTTTATGACAGTAGCAGCTTGGCTTTCCAAGTTCTAGAAGCTTAGAATTTCTACTTGGCTAGTTTTTAGTTAGAAGGTAATGTTATCCCAAGAAAGTTTTTTATAAAGTGGAGGCTATGGATGACATGCTGAAAGCTTTAATGGAGGAACTAGCTGCTAATAAAGTTTGGCAATCACAAGCTCATAAGTTAAAATTGTTGAGTGTCGAGCCGTCTCCAACAGGTAAGGAGTAAGGTTCAACCTAGTACTTCATGAGTGAGATAATGAAGTTATGAAAACACTTATTCGTATGCATGGTGTCGACCATAGTTCAGTAGATGAAATCTTCAATTTCAGATAGTCATTTAGCAATACTCTTTATATTTTACTAGAAAAAAAGGCAAGTATTCTAGAAGAGAATGAATGTCTTATTTTGCTGTCAAGAGTTATAAATGACACATTGAAAACTAGATTCCATCATATCTAAATGGTTCCAAAGGCACATACCACAAAACCAATGAGAACAATTAGCTTGGCAAGGTAATTTGAAAGTGTCATGGCACACCGAACAACTATCATCTTTAGAAGGTGCATTCATTTCGATCAAAGCAACCTCTGCACGAACTGAAATAACTGAAGCGGATGTCTTCTTGAATGACTATGTTGATACCAATTAATCCAAAGTCCTTGCAACCACCTTTTCAATATGCATATCCCCTTCTCTAAAACATCCAACGCATAGCTGCACAACTTTAATAAATTTATATTCACCATCACAACTGCACCAACTTACACAATCTCTCAAAAAGATCAACTACATTAAAATGGCCATACCCAAATCACAATAATGAGATTATCACAACACATGCACAATATAAGTAATCTATTTGAAGAAAAAAAACCAAAAATAATTCACCCAATGAAGCTCGAGGATATGAAAACCACTGGTGTGCATTTGCACAGATTGACTTGTCTGCAACTACCCAGAAAAAGTTCCAAACTTGATGAACCGGTATAATAGACTTTTCAATCTGAGATGCTTATATAAGACATCATGTCTAAGAAGCTTTACACTAATAAATGATTTCTCTCTCTCTCTCTCTTTCTCTCTCTCTCTCTCTCTCTCTCTCTCTCTCTCTCTCTCTCTCTCTCAGTGGGTGCTTGAGGTAGGAAGCCACGGGAGCGGGAGCTTAAGAGGGAGGGCCTTTTGAGTTTTCCATGTGTTGACATTCGGAAGGTTAGGGTCAAGTGGGTGCTTGAAGTAGGAGGACTTGGGAGCTTAAGAGGGAGAACACCTTTGCTACTATGCAACTATGGCTAGGAGACTTTGCAACAGCGCTCTTTAGTGTTTATGTTAGGAACATGCTATGTACTATCTAAAGCGATCAATAAAGTGGGTATTTGGTGGCTACTTTGGTGTCTTTAGGTAGCTTTGTCAAATTTGGTACTAGAGCAGTTGCTTTCTAGAGTTGTGGGCTTTGGCATCATTTACATCTTCAGTTAGGGTTTGCTAGAACCTTGGAGAGCTAGTGCCCTAATGTAGGTGATTTGGTTGGAGCCCATAAAATTGCATGGATTATTGGTCTGTTGACAACCTCTGAGCATTTTCTACTACTTTGTTTGCACATTCTCTTTGCTTTCTAAAAATCCAATCTACATAGGATTTGTGAAATTGTCTGTAACTTCTCCAATACTCAGTACTTTTCAAATTTGTTAGTTGCAATAGGCTTTTAGTGGTAGGTCACTAGTAGGGTAGGGCTTTTTGCCTTTCAATGGAGCACTAAAAGTGATTCCATTCTCACTTTCCAAATGGGATAGTTAGTGGATGTGAGTCTCTCACTAGCTTCTAGCAAAAATCAACCCATGGATGTCATAATGAATGATATTGCACTTGAAATTCACAAAGATTTCACTCAATGGAATGATCTAAGGTAGACTTCTAGCACTCTAGATGCTTCTAGTCTCAACCCAATCCAACTAGCACAAAGCTTGGTTGATGGTACAATGAGACTTCTACCAATTTCTAGCGAATCACTATCTTGATCTTTGATTTATGGCAATTAACTCCCTAGAACTTTTCACTCCCTATCAAGATCTGATGAATGAATTTTTTGGGCCCAATCTGAGCTTCAAAACATTCACTACAATGAATCATTACAAGATCTAATCATTGATTTGGAAACTATGAAGCTAGATCTAAACAATGCACCAAAAAATGAAAAATGAATGTGTGTGTGAAATTTGTAGAAATTCAAAGTTAGGCTCTTCTCAAACAGGTCCAATACAGACTCACACATGTGAACAGTACACCTGCAGCCAAAAACTCAATTTGATCCAAAAAATTTGATGCTACCACTCACTTCTAGCTCGTCCTCACAAGATTAGATCAAACACTCAAAAACTTGCTAATTGGGGTGTGTTCATTGGTCATTATCATAGCCTCTTGTAATTGGCTCTGATACCATGTTGAAATCTGAAAATTTTGGACCTTAATTGGATCTACAATTGATCCACAAGAGGTGTTGGATGCCAATTAGATTGATTAATCACAATTCTAATGACTAGATCTAGATCTAGATCAAATATTGCATCTAATTAGCAAGAACAACTTGATTAATGATCAATATGACTCAAGAGCGGCCTCCCACGTGTGAAATATTGTCAGTGTACGAACAGTGAGTAGAGATTATAGTACATTACTCATTGATAGCATTCAATGCAAGAAATCACAACACAAATCGTAATAAAACAAGGATATGCCTCAAAATCAAGATCTCTCATCAAATCTCATATTCACAATGATGACTTGAGGAGGGAAAGAATGTCAAGTAATTATATTGATGCCTCAGTGTGAACGCATTGGAACTTGTAAATTGTAAATGTAAATATTTCAATGGCTCACACCAACCTATGGTGTTTTGTAAGAAAATGTAAATAGCAAGTTTTAGTGAACTAATTGTCCTGCTTGTATTTGGTATGGGGTATTGGATCTTAATCTAGAGGTTGCTGGAATGACCTCCTAAAAAGTAGGAGAGTTGACCAATCAATGATACGCTTGGTCCAGTGATATGAGTGCACACATGTCGGTCTGCCTACTTGCTTGCCTAGTACTAACCAAGTGGCGAGTGTGGATACGCATGGGGTTTCCATATGTCGACGTTAGAAGGGGTCAAGGTCAAGTGGGTGCTTCAGGTAGGATGGTGAGGGAGGACCTCTTGAGTTTGTATCATCTTTGCTACTATGCAGCTATGGCCAAGAGAAGACTTTGCAGCAGTGCTCTTTAGTGTTTATGTTAGGAATATGCTATGTACTATCTAAAGAGATCAATAAAGTGGATATTTGGTGGCTACTTTGGTGTCTTTAGGGTTTTCTTGGCTTCGCTTTATGAGAGGAGGTAACCAATTGATCGCACAACTAATGCCAAGACCATGTATGATAAATAGCCATGGGTACCTACTGCTATCAATTATGTGTCAAGAAGTTTGTATTGGTCGATAATTGTTACCAAGTATAGATCCCAACCACGATGAATTTTTTGAGTTTACCTAAGTTCTATTTCCGTTAGTACCTAAGTTCACTTAACTCTAGTAATTAGAGAAAAATGATGTCCCTTGAGCTATTTGATGTCGGGATTCCAGTGCAACTATTACACTCGAATTCTAAACACTATAGAGAACTTTATGACAAAAAATTCAAATTGTCACACAATGGAGGTGCTGAAAAATTGCAACCAAAAGTAAATCAATTGTTGCTAATATCCAACCTCCACATGCCCTAGAAAGTGCTCAAATACCATGTTATGAACTCAATCACAAATTTGGCATCACATAAGAACAATACAACATAGAAGGGTAGCAAATGGCATCCTCCAACTAAGAATACTAGTGGAACAACACATATAGTCAATAGTTGATCCTCTTCAATAGGCTTGTTCTCTCATAGTGAAGCAGCAGCAGCATAGTGGTACTCTTACATTCCTGGTCTAGTTGGTCCATTAGGATAGCTTGGCATGTGATGAATGACTAATGGTGCTAGCTTGTTCATTGGGTTGGCATAAATCTTCCATTTCTATGTGGCAACCAATTCACATAAATTCTTCCATTTCTATACGTGGTGACCAGTTCTTAAAACAAAAATATCGACAGTCTTTTCATTGGCATGTGGTACCAGAGTGCTTATGGCAAGCAAAGTGTCGTTATTGATATTTGGCAACACCATAAAGTCCCCATTTGTGAAGCATCAGTTTTATAGTGTGGCTTCAAAAGTGTAGGCAACTTCTACAGGACCATGAGGAGCTGACTATTCTTCTTCAGTGACTTGATGTGCAGTATCTCTAACTATATAGAATAATTCTCTCGTGGCCTTCTTGAAACTCAAGTCTCATACTTATGCCTTTATTTGGCACTTTTGGTCCATACGACTGGTGTGGTATGTACTTGTGTGTAGTAGCTTACTTAACAAATCCAATGTCTAGGATGGTCCTCAAGGTGCTTTCCTTTAGCGACAAAGGTCATGTCACCATTGAGTAGCTATTCTTTGTCATGGTTTTGAATTCAGCTTAGATACTTTGTGGCAGCTACACACTTAGCATAAGCAACTTTGTGATCAATGTTATGAAATTGACATTTTGTGGCAGCATCTTGGGCATATGCAATTTTTGCAGTTTTGTAGTTTGCGGGATTTGCAGTATTCAGATTTTATCACCCACAGATACTCGTTTCAACCATTACGATCAGTTATATGCCCATATCTAGAGCTTTTAAGTAGGAAAAAATATAGACACTCTTACAATCGTGGGCCTTCCCGATTACTTAAGTACCAAGCTCTAAATCTAAATAAGCCTGGGGAAGCATAGCGTGGTATGGCAGCTTCTTGGAGGGTTCAACTGGGTCCTTCAAACCAACATAAATAGAGCAGTTTCTATTAACAAAATAGCTTTTAATGTTGATTACTCTTGAATTCTTTGTAGGAGACTCATTGCTCTTCCTTGTAGGGTTGTCATTGGCTATGTTTTATGTTCTTTCAATACTTCTTAGTTGGAGAATGCTGTTAGTTTCGTCTTCCATGGTCTATTGTTCGCATCTGAAGCTATATTTGTGATTTGTGTTCATAACTAGTCAAAGCTCATATTGCAAAATGTTGAGCTTATTGTTTCACAAGAGAAGATGGGTCGTGGCCTTTTAGATGTGCCACACATTGAAGTCAAGAGTGGGAACCTCCAAGAACACAACATATGGGAACACAACGACAAGAATGCGAAATATGCACTTCCGAACACTAAGGCTGAACTCCTGGACTTTCATTTCACATATAGCGATTGTTTGCATCACTTGTAAATATGATCGTTTCTACGTTTGAAAAAAATGTAACACATTCTGTCCACAGAAAACAAAATTAATAAGTGCATAATTGTTTCCATGCTTTAATTAGCAAAAATGTAAAAAAGATGCGGTCGTATATCATTTGAGTTATCCTCAGTTTTGTCCCGATATTGTGGTTTTAAAACTCGACATATATGAATTTCAAGCTATTTATGTGTATGTGTAAGTTTTTTTCTATAATACAGCATTCCCAATCCCCATTACCTGGTCAATATAACAAGAGGAAGTAATAATTCAAAACCCTCATTCTCTTATGAAAGCTCTTTAAAAGTCAACCAAAAAAGATGCATGTTCTTCAATAGGCTTTTCCAAACTCATTGATGGAAAGAAACAGTGCCTTGAAGCAATCAGTTAACCACATTAGAAAGTTCAGCAGTCAAGGTGGTTTTTGAAATACTTGGTTAAAGTTGGTTTTGTGGGTTTATCCGCCACAGCAAATTTTTACACATCAACTCTTAATCACAGCTAAATTTCTAATAAACAGGGATAGTAATGAGAAACTCATTACCGTGGAAATAACTGTCTCTTCTCACCGAATGCCACTGAATTTATCTATTTTACTATTATCTCAATCAGACCAACTCGATTCAACAAAGACTAGTGCACCGTTCACGTCTTTAAAGAGTCTCTTTGTAGAGTAGGAATGGTTTCAGCCAAAAACCCAGCTGGGATAATTCTATGAGACAATTAGCAGGCCCCTCTTATTAACGGCCTTGCTAGACTCCCTTGCAATAAGCTCCACAAAAGAAATTACTAGCCTGTTCTATTTTACATACCAGAAAAGAGTGGATTAAGTCTGATAAGAGATATATTAAAATTCAGCATTCAATAGTCACGCAGAGCATTGTCGGATAGAAAATGCGCACCTGCAGAAAATCAACAGCGGCCTATAGGCGGAATCTGCCACATGTTTTGTTAGAGGGAGCTTTGTAATCCATGGCAGGGAGCTCCCACGCGCTTACAATCCAAATTCATCAAGCATCCAAGCTGACACAAAGACAGCCCTTTTCGTTCACGTATCTTAACTGTGCTACAATTGCTCAAACTCTGCCATATTTGCACATCCGAAGGATACCAAGATCGCAACACTGTTTTATTTATAGAGAGAAATTACGTGCAGCTACGTACCGCAGAGCACTTGGCATGAAAAGATTTGCAGCAGCAGCAAGCAGATTCGGATAATTCAAAGGCATTAGTAAGCAAGCTTGCTTTTTCCCTAAGATTCTGAATGGAGATTAAAGCAAGCTGGAAAAGAAAACCAGAGCACAAATCATTCCCACCTTTGTAAAAGCAAAGGTAACACTCAGGTGAATCCAGGTATAAACATATATGTATATATATATATATATATATAGTATGCTTGAGCACAAATCTAAACAAAACAAAGGTGTGAGATGCTTTTGTAATGAAACCCAAAAAAGACCCTTTTTCATACATAATTAAGCAACTAGTGGTTGTTATATACAACATGTTGTCTATATACAACGTGAAATGCCATTTACGAAGCCAAACTCCTTAGATGTCACTACATTGGTCGGGATTCCAACATGCACTTTTTTTTTGGCAGTTAACTACTCTGCCCATAGAAGAATATCCCTGCTTTATGATGGGAAAACCCATGATCAAACAAGAAGATTAAAGTATTTAAAATAATACCGTAGAACGGCAAAAATGAATTAAACTAACCAATAGCTAAGTAAAACTTAGAATAGTAAGCTAATTACTTAAAACCAACTGCCCGATGTAAATCAGTAACTAAATAGTAAGCTAATTACTCAAAACCAACTGCCTGATGTAAATCACTAACTAAAATAGATCCAATAATAGGTAATGCAGGAAGCTTTGAAGCAGCCGCTCCTGCAAACTGAGCCCGTTGAAGAATTGAAACCGCCAATGAACGTTGTAATGCTATAGAAATACACTGACGGTAGAAAGAAACAATGACGGAAGGTAAGGTAATGCTTTGTCCTTGGAGTTTCACCATAAGCTCCGCACATAAAGATAAAAAATCATTAAATTTCATGTGAAGACAACCATATGTTTCCAAGACAAAGGGGATGAAATCTTCTCTGGGTGCACGATCATTATAATCTCTTTTCTTTTCTTGAGTTGGTGAGATACAGCGGCCCCTTGCATGGTGAAAGGACGACGAAGGAGGTCCTGACGAGAGGGATCAGCAATTGCAACATCTCCTAGAGTATGAATTCCATCACGTGAGAGAACAAGGTCAACTCGTCGTCGAGTAGATTGCGAAGAAGACCCTGGTAAAATGCGTGTCTGTTCTTGAACAACATGAAAACCACTATCATGAGCAATAGCAGCAAGGGCATCATGATTGGATTCATGTGAAACAATACGTTCTCCACCTGAGGGGCACCGCATTAGATGAGTACCCAAGGAATCCAACACATGCCCACATGAACACTTAAAGATACCAATTAACATTGGATGTGGAAGTCCCAATCTAGTTCGAAGGGCAGTTATAAACAAGTCATTGTTGACTCGCAATAGTGGATGAACTGAACGTGCAACCAACCAAGCCCCTGCACCTGGACTAGCATAAGAAAGCAGACGAGCTCGAACTGCATCAGAAGGTGAATCTTTGATAAGTTGAGCGAAGAATAAGAGTGAAGATGCTCCATAATAGTCTTCTAAAAAACCCATTGCTGATTTGTCACCAAAGATTCACTGAATCATAATCATGTCTCTTTAACTCATTTACCTATTGGGTGAATAAAGGCAAGATAATTTTCGCTAATATCGCAAGGCGTTGGAGTATTCTTAATTGCAACTAAAGTTGCAAGCTTGATTTTCACTAATATATCTCAAGGCGTTAGAGTATTCTTCATTGGAGCTGAAGTTGCAAGCTTGGTCCTTCCCTCGAACAAGGGTTGTGAAGGACTTATGCCTTTACAATCATCTCTTCGTAATTCATGATCTTTCTGTCACTCTTGGATGGGAGAGGGACCTAGCCTACAGTACCAGTGCTCACGAAAAACCGACACTACAAACAGCCCAATTGTTAAAATTCATTTTTCACCACTTCATTTTAGATTTATAGATTTTTTATATGGCTCAAAATCAACTGGTTTTAGTTATAAATCTTAGGTTTTAAGGTTTTATTTTAACCTTTTACCGATTCCATAATAGTTTTGTGGGTAGCTATAAGGCTAGTTTGAAACTTTTTTACAAGCACTGGCCTATACCTTTGGATGCGGTTTGAAAAATGGTACATCATTGATAGCACCGATTCATAATACAAAGAAGCATTGATATCACAAGACCCCTTGTCGGAGGGAAGTGCATGTTGACTAAATTTGAATTTGGATAAAGTGTTATTGGATATGGGGCCATGGGATGACCACTTCTAAAAGAGTAAGAGAACATGTTGCAAGTTCTTTCTTGACAAGTGGACTTATCTCATGTTGGCATCCATTCTTGCGACATAAGAGTAAGATTTACTTTATATAAATAACTAGTACACCTGCCCGCCCGGGCGACAAATTCAAAATGCAAGGGCGGGCAGCCCCCCCCCACCTCCATCGTCCCAGCCCCTGCCTATGCCCCTCCCCCTGCCCGTGGCCTTGGCCTGCCCCTTCCTGAGGCCTTAGTGGTAAAGAAAATTCAGTTTTTCGGGCAGCTCACGTTGCCCGTCATAGAGTGACGGGCAACGTGAGCTGCCCGGAAATCCAATTTCTTTTAGTATATATAGATTTCACTCAACCTTTATGTAGGAAAATGGCCTTTTTAGAGACCTTCGTTGGTGGTTGAGTGATTTTTGCAGTCAAGTCTCACCCTAATGTGTTCACATAATTTCTCAAATGACTTTTATCGTATTAAAGGCCACTATAAACCACTATAACTTTACATGACTTATTTTTACTTACAATTTACAATAAAGCTCACAATTTACTGATTTAATAAATATGAGTTGCAATCTTAACAAGCTATAGAAATTGTGAAGTTAGATTGCTAGTAAATTAAGATTTTCCCTAACAACAACTTGATTTCATTATCGGGATCATACTCTCCTTCAAACCACTAGACAAGGTAACAATCCTCACATGCATAACATGAGGATGGTTAAATAAGTCAATACAAGACCACCCACTCAATATAAGAAAACTTTTGAAATCATACTTAGTTGATATTAAAGTAGCAGTAGCCCTTTTGTATTTGACCGAGTTGTTTATGTGTGTCTCAAAACAGCTTGTATATAAAATTGTGAATTTAAATGAGATGTGTGATCAAAGACAATAAAAACATTAAACACAAGTTTCACACTCTATTTTAGTTGAACAAATTTAGTAAACTCCACGAATGTCACACATGCACCAATCCTAGAAAATTCTTCCAAATACACTTCAAGTTTTTATGAAGGGTGACTAAACCCAACATACAAACTTACCATACAAATGATTTGTTGAGCTTATAGAGATAATTTAGCCCCATGCAAGTTTACCACATGAAGGAAATTTGACTTATATTGGTATAGTCAATTCTATGTTGATTAAATGAAATTTAGCCAAGCATTAATAAATGTATAATATGTCCTAATATGTTGAGGGACAATTAAGGATGATGAAGTACCATAAGAAATACCCATACCATGTGCTAGGAAATTAGAAAATAAACTGTATTCTTCTACTCAAAGAATAAAAGTCCTATGAAGATACTTGAAAGATATTAACAAGACTTTTTTGAGAAAACGATTTGATTAAATCTGAGAAGTTATTGTAGATTGAAGAGTCTCCCAAAAGGTATAAAATTTGCATAAATAAAAAAGACATATTTAACAAAAAATGATAATGCCCTTGTGTAAGGGAAAGCTCCTCAAGATCCTACTTACAAGACAAACACAAAGGGACAACAGTGGAGCAAAAGCACCCAACCAATGAGAAGCCACCAATCAATCTCCAATAGCATCACCCTTGTGTTGGAGAAAGGAAATAATGCCTAGATAGAGAGATTGCTATAAAACTGCATTTGATAGATGCTATTATAGGGCTCTGTGGAATAATCCTTTCTTCAATGTATGACTACGCCAATCAATTTCGAACAATACTATCACAACAATTGCCATGTTTGATTCTAACTTTGAAATCATCAAAATCTATGAGACTGATTTTGTAGACAAACATAAATTGAATTATTCGATAGCTCATACAAAACTATAAGAGAAAATAATCAGATTATAGTAGAACAAAGAAGCATACATTCATTCTGACATGATATTGAATGCAATAAAATTGTAGGATTGAATTCAGTAAGTAGCATGTACAAATCAGATGAATAGCGAGTACAAGACAATAGCGTATGCAACCGCGTACTTGAAACTAACTCTGGATCGTTGATCGTCTCCATCTAATACCCTTCCACTAATTAGCAATACTCTATGATCAAATGACTAATTGACTTGAATCCAAGTTAGTAGCTTGGAAAAATGATCAACTATTTATACTAGTTAGGAATGTTGCATGGGCTTATCCAAATGATGGTTCAAGACAACTATTTGGTCGTTAATCACAATTGGCACTTAGCCATATTGCGCTATCACTTATCCAATTAAGTTACGTGGTAATTACTTGCTAACAATGGTTAGAGCAAGTTGTTAGCTTCATAACAAGTGGTAACGTGATCTGTTAACTTTCTACAAATATTTGTTGACCCTTCGATAGTCGCTTGATAATTGTCATTGTCACTGTTGACCCACCTGTTAGCGATTTTTGTGTATTTTTGTAGATTATGTGATAATGCGAGTAAATATGAAAAAATTGGATAAATGAATGGATATAGATTAATAATTGGATTATAAGGATAATAATCCAAAAATCTCCAATAATCTGAATCCATGAATGCCATGACCTTTAAACTTAGCATTGCACAAAATCTTTTGTATGAATCTAAGCTCAGTGCCTTAGTGAAACTTTATGTCGTCATGTCTTGTGTTCGTTAGTACTTCAAGATTACCTCTTTGTTGAGAACTTTGCTTATCACATAAGTGATATTTGATTTCATTGTGCCTACTAGAATGAAATCTAGCGTTGGCTGATAAAACAATAGCACTTTGATTATCATAAAAGATAATTGTCAAAGCATACTGTTTCAGAAAAACGTCTAATAGCAGGTTTCTTAACCACACTGCTTCCTTTGTAGCTTGAGAGGCAGCGATATACTCTGATTCTGTAGAAGATAGAGCCATTGAGGTTTGCTTGTGACTGTTCCGTGAGATAGGACCATTATTGAGAAAAAAATGTAAATCTAGATGTGGATCTACAAGTGTTTGCATCTCCTGACCAACTTTCATCTAAATAACCACTGGTTATGTTGAGTTTACGGGCGTCCAGTAGGACAGCTGATTAGGTCGTAGATCATAATGGACAGTTGGTCGTAGTGAGCTGGCATATGTCCAGTTAGTACTTCTTGGAAATTTACTTGTGGAATCTATTTGTGAGCGATTTTCTCGTACTTCTGCAAACTATGTAGAAACATGCATAAAACTGTAGAGCTGGGTAATGTAGTGGATGAGACTAAAAATGATTAGTCGATCATCAGGACAATAATTCTACATCTTGTGCATGTGCCCATGCAAGCCAAGAATATTCTCAAAACTGCTTTTCATTACTATTGATACTCTACACATGCCCATAGTCGTCCTAATCCATACACTAGCGGCCCTCACAAGTTATTAATTACATTTACAGCCTAGTTCAGAGTAATGGGGTGAAACGAATAATCTCCCGTATTGGAGTACCTTGTATCCAAGTCTAGGATTATGTCAAATCCTATATGTACAACGTGGACGTAACATTCTTTCCTCCTTGAACTGCTTCTATCCTCTAAAGTGGAACTTAGGGAGGTTCTTTTTTATGCTTTTAACTCTCTCCCATGAATCATCATGCTTAGTCTGACCCTTCCACCTAATCAAGCACTCAGAGATAGAATGATTTCTCAATTTTTATCTCTGGTTTTGAGTACTTTATTAGGTTCCAAAGGTACACTAAGTGATAATTTTAAGAGGGCATAATAGGATTTGCAACTTCTTCAATCATCTTGAATTATCTATTGAGAGGAAGTAACTTAATTCAGTTAGTAAATATGTTGGAGGGTTTGCAGATCCGAAGGCAGCCCTAACCCTAGTTAATAAGTGAGAGGGATTTGGCACCCTGCGCATGTAAGTCCCAACCCGATGATCACATAGAGATTTGATAATTAGAAATCCAATAAAAGGACTTTTAGGCCTATTATGCAGGACTTTTAATGTCGCAGGGCCTAAAAGTTAAGTTAGCGAATAAAGTAGGGGTACCCTAGTTAATAAGTGAGAGGGATTTGGCACCCTACGCATGTAAGTCCCAACCCGATGATCACATAGAGATTTGATAATTAGAAATCCAATAAAAGGACTTTTAGGACTATTATGCAGGACTTTTAATGTCGCAGGGCCTAAAAGTCAAGTTAGCGAATAAAATAGGGGTTCCCACCAAAATTCATTTTCAAATTGGGTCTTCCAATTAATGAATGGGTTCCCTCCACTATTTGAATACTTCGGTTAAGATTAGCCAATAGGAACTGGGACACCCATCTCCTCAATTTCCTATAAAAGTAGCAATTTCGAATCAATGTACATGTTCTCTTTTCATTTCAATACAAGCAGGTTGTAGGAGCTTCAGTTTTACTTATAGAACCTTCAGATTGAAGGGCAAAGGTTAATTCCCAACAGAATTGCAAAAACATCAGAAAAACCATCAAAAAACCATCAAAATCCTAAAAAATACAAAAAAAAACCTTCATCCAATTCATTGTGCATACGTGTGATTTAGATCTATCTACTGCTAGGTCGGTGAAAAATAATACCAAAAATAGAAGGCCAAAGTGACTGTTCATCTAGTTGTTAATAATCTTTTGTGGAAAATTTACAACTTTCTGCAAAAATATCAATTCTTTGAGAAGAACCTTCGCTAAACCTTCGCCAGAGTCTGTGTTAGTCCTACTTACTATTTTTTATAATCAATGAGTTGGACAAACATTTTTGTCAAGGACATTTGTCATATTGACCTATTTTTGTCAAAAGAGGTCTTTTTGCAAAAATAACAGTATTACTCTTGCAACCTTCACCAAAACTTTCAATGACTCTTTTGAGGACTCTATTTATAGTTATTCATCATCTGTGACTTCGATGAAGAATAAATTTTTTAAGATCTTGCAAAAATTCTATTTTAATCTTCGCCCAACTGAAAAAATTGATTGTTTGCCTACAAGAACCTTCGCCAGTTCTACCCTAGCTTTATCTGAATTAGATTTACTGTTTGTGAGTTCGGCGAAGGTTATTTTATCCAAATTTGTCAAAAAAAATAGCCAGATCAGTGATTTGTTTATCCAAAATAACAATGAAGAATTTTCGCCGAGTCTACCTTCGCCCAGAAAACCTTTGCCTCATCTATTTTAAGGTTTTGATCTATCAAATCTAGCCTCTATCAAATTTTTGAGATATTCTGTTATATTTTGATAGTGATTCTGAAACATCTCTATTTAGAAGTGTCGATCGCTTGATCCAAGATCTTTTTCTAGAAAATTAAAAATCTGGTTATTGTCAAGTGATAAAAAATTTACAGATCTAATCTAAGATAGGATTTGATTGAAAAATCTAGATCCAATCTCATTGTCTGATTGAATTGATTCACAATGGACGTTCCACTAGTGATTGTTAGAAGGTCACCTTGGTTAGAGATTCCAAAGTATAATGCGTTATTTGATCATGTCAGATTTCTCAAAATCTATTTAGAATCATGTGAGGTATATGGCGAAGTTTTTCCGCAAGATAAACTTAAGCTTTTTTTTATGGCCTTAACTAGAGCTGCACAAGATTGGTTATATAATCAAGATGAAACAGAATGTGCAGATTGGGAAGCTGTACAACAAGCCCTCATCACAAGATTTAAACCTCAAAAATTTATGGAAGGTCTTTTTCTCCTTTTAAGTAAAATTACAATGGGATAGAGGGATGGGGTACGAGGCTATATTGAACGGGTTAAACACCTCAGATCTGAGTGTGATCCCGATCTAATGATGAAGCTATGATTATGTGGTTTTTGGTAGGTCTACCTAAGAGGATTCGACGTGAGCTGAAATGCCATACTGAGTATATGTCCTTACAACATGCTATGGACGATGCGATACGAGAGGAGGATGAAGATTCTGATGACGAACTGAATATTGGAATGCTTTCATATACAGCAGGGCAAACCACCACTACATCCACCACTATCGCATCCACGAATATTAATGCTACTGTGGAATTGATGATCAACGAGTTCGAGAAACTTTGTCAAAAGCAGCAGATGCAGTCTCAATTCGACGAGAACTGAAAGCTTTGGAAAATGTGCAAGCTCAGAGTAGCAAAGCAACGGGAAAGTTTGCTAAGACCTTTCCTAGTTGGAAAAATGTCTGGTGTTCAATTTGTGCGAGAAATCACACCACAAACTAATGTCCAACATTGAAGCAATGAATGACGAATATTATTTGTCATCTATGCAATTCTTCAGGACACAAAACATCCTTTTGCTCATTTAATCCTAGGATTATCCAGAAAAGGTATGCTAAGCTTCAATATCGGAAACCAACTTATGCAAAGGGACCTGAATCTAAGGCTCACAACTTTGCCCTTGGATCTTCTGAATGACCAGCTTTGCCAGCTCCACTAGGACAACAAGCTCCTCCTACTAATCTATTGGAACTTGAACCTTACAATGTTAATGAGCAATGGGATTACAATAATGATCAAGAGATTGGTCTTTCAGAGCAATATGCTATCTACATTGTCGCGCAACAACAAGCAACTAGACAATGGGCCAGAGCACCACTTGGATGCTTTGGATGCGGAGAGAACCACAGAGTTGCGGAATGCCCAAATAAAGAAAAGTTTGTTCCATTTTGTCATGAATGTGGTTATGGACATTGTTACAAGGATTGTCCCTAGCAAGACCAAAACCACCGCCGATTACTGCTCTAGTGAATATGATTATGATCAAGCAAAGACCAATAGCTCAGCCTACTGAACCAAGTGTACCTTTGATGGTTATTACCAGAGCTCAGAAACATAAATAGGTTCTATTTGATCCAGTACTTATTGAATCTCAACTTAGAAAAGAAGAGATATCATAATATGAGACAATGGATTAAACAATTGCAAGAAGAAGAAGCCCTAGAAGGTGCTAAAGCAACAATCGAAGCCCATTCTTCACATGTGCCACAAACAGATCCACGAACAGATGTTCATACTCAGTTGCACCATCATGAAAAACTCTTCAAAATGACAGAACCTGAAGCATCGCAAACGGAAATGATCGTGAATATTTCGTCTAGCAAGATGGATATTACACTAGGAGAATTTTTTAAGCTGGTGCCTAAAGCAAAAGAAGTATCAGCAGAGAGATTGACTCAGATCAAACAACCAGTCCATCAGAAGCCACTTTTTTTGCCATATTTGAAGAAATAAATGCAGTACTCAATGTCGGAGTAGCCTAGGAAAGTGAGCAATGAAACATCACCCTGCCAATACAATATAGATAGTTTGGTAAATAAGCAGCCGTGATAGATGGAGGTTTAGGAGTTAACCTGATTTCGACAAAGCTATGTGAAAAATGGGGACTTACCAAGATGAAGCCTGCCACTTTTTCCATAAAGCTAGCTAGCTGATAGTCTGTCCTAAAGGGATGGTTGAAGATATACCTGTCAAAATTGTTGGAGTGCAATTTGTCATTACTTTTGTAGTAATGGACTTACCTGACGCACGAAATGTATATCGTGTCTTATTGGGCCATCCATGGTTATGAGTTGCACAAGTAATTCATAAATGGAGCACCAAAAAAATTACTTTCGAGAATCGTGAGCGTGCAGTCAAAGTTGATCCAATCACTTGGACTATCAAGCTAGTAGTCCAAAAAGGGAATGATGATTCATCAACAAGGGATCATACTTGTGATCGACAAGTGAAGACTCTAGGAGTTCACTATGACTCTCAAACCAATACTGTCAATTGGAACCAAGCTCTTGCAACAATGGATTACCGCATGACATCTAACCTCGTCTCCTTGATGCTTGTGTGCTTGGATCTTGGGTTGAGGCTAGGGTAGGAAATAGCCCCACAACAAAATATGTCTATTCTTAACTATAGTGAGAAACTGTGACCAATTTTTACTGAGCTTAATCCTCGCTATGGTCATTTCACTGATCTAAGTTTATTTCATTAAAAATTCCATTGAAAAATTCAAATTTTTAAAATTAATTTTTTTTAAATAAAAAATTACATAACTTAAAAATACTACAAAAAATATTGTCAATACAAAGAAAATAGGACAAACTGTTCAAACACCAAATCCGACCATCCATCGTTGGATAGAGGAGGATATCTATGCAAAACATATCCGAAACGGTAATTACAGTTTGTAGTCCATCGCTGGACAATCAACCATTAACATTGTAAATTATCAGAGCATAAGAGAAAAAAGCTCCTCCTGTCCATCGTTGGATAGCAGGGTATATGAAGTGTATGACAGTGTGTAAACGTGCTTCCAACAAGGACGTGTAGTCCATCGCTGGTCAACATGTTACTCTATTCATTATCAGCGATCTCTATTGAGAAAGATGGCCGCCTGGACAACAGCTAGTTTCTTGATAGAGGAGTGAGCAATAAATGAGTAAATAGAGGAACCCTCCATCGTTGTCTATCCAGGTAACATAGAGCAGGTGAGTATTCGAATAGGTGGTCAGTATGCCATCATTATCATCTGAACTCACAAAGAGTTTACATCATAATAGAAGTTGTCCATTGCTACCTATAGAGGCAGGATGAGTAGTTTTACATATCAAAAATAGCCATTGAAGTCCATCGTTGGACTCTCATACCTCTTAACCCTACAAAGGCTCCTTCACACCTTCGTGTGATGTGCAACATATAGACAGAAGCTAAAAATTATCAGAGCACCATTACTATGAGAGTAGAGCATAAAGAGAGCAGTGTAGAAGAGGAAGATATGCATATCGTATGATAGCAAACAACCGATCTGTGAACTGGTAGGGCGCACTTTTAGCATGTAGTAGAGGAGAGAAATTCTTCACTTGTAATGTGGAAACAAAGTGTCGAAAAAGCATGCACTTATAGTGTCAAGTTGGGTAGCAACTAGGAAGTTGTGAGTGGGCGTGGAGAACTCAACTTCCCTCCAATTTTCTTTTTTTAAAAAAACAAATAATCTTTTATAATCTTTTTTGAGTGAGAAATCCACTTGATAAAGAATGAGGCTTTATTATATGCAAGAGTGGAAAGCTTTCAAGGACCTTGAAAGTTTGGAGGAGCGGTACATTTGGATTTGCACACTTTTTCGTTAGTGAAGTCAAGCCCAAGTTAGCAAGTCTCTTAATAAATTGTGCTTCAGCAGGTTCTTCTTCAGCTCCACTCACAATATCCATTACATCTTGTAGAATCAACAATGATTTCATTCTAATCTTCCACATTGCATAATTGGAAGATGTTAATCTCTCACTATGCTCTAAGAAATGTGAACCAGATGAAGACATTTTCTTGGTGAGAAATTCTAGTAATGATAAAAAATGGAGCTGAAAGGATGTTGCTTGCTATCTCAATCTAGGATCTAACACAGATGTTGATCCATCCTATGAAATCTAGCAACAAATGTGAGAACAAATTCTCAATACAGAAAATCAATCTATCTTGAATTTGGATCTTGCTTCAGTCACAAAAGAAGAAGCACATGCAAGCAGGAAGTCTATCTCTCCCACGAGTTTCAATGTATTGATAAACTCTTACTTTCAACTCAAACACAATAATATGTGTGAAATGAAAAGTCTAAGACCTCAAAACACTCACTTCTATCCAATTCTACTTGATGGATAGTGAAAATTGATGAAAATGGTGAAAAAGACAGATGTGTGCTCACTTTGGCATATCCCACGAGTTGAGTACCCTCTCAAACTCTTCGATTGCCTAAAACTCTTCTAAAAAACAAATCAAATTGATCTAGAAACAAGAGCAACACATTCTACTCTCCAATACCTATCCAACAAGCTATAGAACATCAAATTTGGATCATTCCTTGAGAAGTAGCACTCATTAATGAGGGCTGATTTCAATGTGTGAGCTCTCTGTCCATACAGAGCTCCGCTGAATCAGATCAGCCTTGATTTGATCCACTTATGATCCACAGATTGCTTGTTTCTCAACGAGTTTGAATCCTTCTCCAAAATCCGAGTTCCTACAAGCAAAAACACTGATGATCTGATGTATACACCCTCACCTCTTCAAAGCATGAAGCTCTGATACCATGTGAAGTTTTTAGCACACGTGAACTTCACCACACACCCTACAGGATCTTACTGAGGTGTTGTGATTGCACAAGATTGATCAAAGAACAGTGTGCTTGAAAATTCTACGGCAAGAGCACAATGGCATACATCTGATGAGAAAATCTAACTCTTCACTATGAGAAATGAATGTTTAAGTGTTCAGTATGGGAAAAAAAGGGCTGCTCTTGGGTAGAGAGAGAAAATCATACATAGAAAACTCGGGTAGAGAGAGAATGAGTCCAAAACACCAAAAACTCAATATCCACAATATGGCAAAACATGCCCAGATTTTCCTACATGAGAGAGACTCGAATTCCTACAGTGGAGTTGCATGGAAAGTCCATCAACTGAACTAATTCACCTACCAGAGATCCACATGTGTAACTGCATGCATGTATGGTGCATGTACTACATGTCAACTCATAAAATTGCCTAGACATGTGTAGATCATAGAAACTACTTTGCATGTTGCATGCATTGATTGCATGTGGCTTGCATGCATACAGTAAGACTTTGCATGCTATCTAAACATCTACATGTCCTCATAACTGAACTTATTTAACTCAAATCCAAGCTACACTAGAAGGATATGTGCTCAATTCACACTCCTTATACGTACAACATGAAATCTAGTGGAAATTATCATGGACATGACCCCAAACTCGAGATAGGAAGATACTATTTTAATAATCTTCACAGTCCTCCTAGTTCACCACCGATAATATGGCGAACCCAGCGCCACCCACATCTATCAAAATCAGATATGATTTCTTTAAGGGATCATCGTCTGAAGATGCAAACAACTATTTGTCTCAGTTTGAATCTATTACTATAGCAAATAAAAAACATACAGACGAGGACAAAGTTAAAATTTTGCCAGGTCTTCTGCAAAAGTAGGCTAGGTTTGGTATAGTCAATTAGACCAGAAACGGTTAGTACTTTGAATGTTTTAAAGGCAACATTCCTTAAGCAGTTTAGAGAGATAGGATACTCCACTAGATTGTTGGAACGACTTAATTCTGTTGAGAAAAAATTGAAGGAATCACTTAGAAAGTATACTCGTAGAGTTAAGAATTTAATTGGAAAATTAGGAGCCCAATATTCAGTTTCTATGCAAAACAAATGGTTCTTGGGTGGCTTGCCTAAGAAAATGGATCGTTATTGTCGACAAGGATTGATGACCTCTTTGGAAGATGTCATTGCCTCTGCCGAAAATTACGAAACTTCTCGAATTTCTCGTAGACGGAGGATTGAGAGAAAAATAGCAAAAAACATAAATCGAAACGTAAAGAAAAATTTGAATCATCTACTGAGTCTGAATCGAAATCTGATTCAGCAGATGAGGAAGAGTCTTCAGATTATTCATCTTACTCTTCTTCAGAAGAAGAATCTTCTTATAAGAAATCCAAGAGTAGGAATTTAGATAGAAAGAAAAGAATGGAGAAATCCGAAAAGATGGATCCATTAAGAAAGAGTGTTGAGATATTAGCAAAAGAAATGAGTGATTTAAAAGTCCAGACGTTTGACGTTAAAGCCAAATGGAAAAAAACAAAGCTTAACGCCAATGTTTGGTGTACTGCTTGTGGGAAGGAAAGTCATTCTAAGACTACCTGTCCCAGTTTACAGACTAATTATTTAGAAGAAGAATTATTCCTCTGTCCGGTTAATAATGATGAGGAGGTAGCTTATACTGCAACTCCGTCTAACCAAAAGAACATTATATGAAAACCACGTACTGGTCAATAGTACACCATTTTGCGTAGAGGAGGAACAAGAGATTCCACTCCTCCACCCAGAGTAAGGAGTTCGTGCTACAATTGCGGAGCCTCGAGTCACTATTCACCTGATTGTCCTGAACCTAGGCGATCAGTAGGATATGTGCCGCTCTGTGCCAACTGTGAAGGCGAAGCGCATGTCACTGCTGAATGTCCTCAATTACAACAGCCGCAGTCTAAACCGAGGTTTGTAAACTCGCCTAGAAAAGATGAGCTTCGGCCATCTAAAACTAACACGGACATGGTAGTTCAAATGATAGAAGTAGAGTCTGAATCACAAGATCAAGAGCATTTGTTGGAATATCAATCCACACTCTAGAGAGAACTATCAAACATGGCGGATAGCTCAGTGGTAGAGCATCCCATCCGGTATGAGGTAGGTCCTGGGTTCGAATCCTAGTATGTCCATCCATATTATGATTTATGGATTTCTAACATGGTATCAGAGCCAAGTTAGACCTAACAGTTCATAATGTCAAAGCCATGGTTAGGTGGCCCAAGTTGTGGGGCAGGTGACAGCTAGGACCCCAACCAAGTGTGGCTTGAGGGGAGGTGTTGGAATATCAATCCACACTCTAGAGAGAACTATCAAATAGGGTGGATAGCTCAATGGTAGAGCATCTCATCCGGTATGAGGGAGGTCCTGGGTTCGAATCATAGTCTGTGATTTATGGATTTCAAACACCATCAATGGCCTGATTTAGATGCAGAGATACATAAAGTAACTACTAGAAGTAGTAAAGATTCTTCAAGAAAACGAAATCTGCGAAAAACGTGACAAAAAAAGCGAAAGTCGCAGAATAACTAGTAAAAATTTCTAATAGTAAAGAATTAGACCTTGATAGGACTACTGAAAAACATTATGATGTTGATATTAGTTCGAAAGCTAAAAAGCTTTTAGATGAAGAAACCAGAAAAGTTAAAAAAGTAACATTCTCAAATCCAATTATAAGTAGCAAGATACCTAGAAATCTATTGCCACTTAGACATCGTTCATATGATATAGTGGAAGACCTTGTCTCCAAAATGCCCAATATAACTTTTAAATAGTTATTAGAGGATAATCAGTATTATAAGAAAGAAATTAAGCAATTTTTGCAAAGGAAAAAGAAAAGAAAAGCGAAGTTACCGTTAGTCAATGTAGGACTAGTTAACTACAGTGATGAAGGTCAACCCGAGATTCAGATAGTAGTTAATTTTAGATAGTGTGCCCATAGATTTTGGATCTACTGTAAATATAATGGCTGAAGAAACAGCATACGAGTTAGGCATTTACCATAGAATAGCACCCACATTAAGACATTTAAGATTAGCTGATGCAACTAGAAGATCGCCGATAGGAGAACTGTTCCAAGTTACAGTCTACATTGGAAACCATAAGTTCCTAATGGATTTTATTATATTAAGGACTACAAGAGAGTCGTCGTATAAAGTATTATTAGGACGACTATAGCTCTACCAAGCCGATGTCATAACCCACTGGAAAAAGAAGGAGATTACCTTCAGAGATCAGATGGAGACACCGACGAGGAAAAGTCATAAAAGAATTACAGTATCTTGGGAAAAGGATAAGTATGAAGGTGAGACACCTACATCATCCTCGAGCTATACTTCGGAGGATGAAGGAGCTCAGTCCGTAAGGATTGTGGAAGGGAGAGATTTGTCACATTAAGTATACCTGCATACAACAATAAAGTAGAATATGTAGATAGAGGAGATTGCGGAGTCCCAGATATTAGTGCTATTATAGGAGACCATACTATTGATAGAATACTAATAGACTCAGGATCCAGTATCAACTTAATAATTGAGACGATGGTTAAGGAATTAGGACTAGAAAGACAGATACAGCCTATTACTTACACCATGAAATCCATTTAACAGATGTATCTAAATGCATACCGGTAGGAGAGCTAAAGGGTATTAGTGTAGTTATAGAGACAATGACATTCCTTATGAATTTCTTTGTCATAAACCCAGTAGATACACCACAATATTCAATATTATTTGGAAGACCATGACTATATCAAGCAGATGCTATTATAAATTGGTCTACCAAACAAATATTTTTTCTAGCTATTCTCACAACCAGTCCAATAGGGGGTCACCTTTTGAGATGGGGTGAGGAGTTAGCCAGACCTACTGAATCCTTGATCAATTTCATAGCATGCTATGAGATTGACGAGAATGAAAAAATTCCGATAACATCCGAGTCGAGGGAAGTTCTAGGTGGAACCAAAGCAAGCCTGACCGAAGGAATGGTACATAAGACAGATTATGTAGAAATAGAAATTAATAAAGATAAAATTTTGAATTTATATAAACACCTAAGAAGAAGACGGGCAAGATTAGAGTTTGCCAAGATTTTAGGAAACTAAATGCTGCTACGGCAAAGGATTATCATCCTCTGCCTTATACAGACACTATTCTTGACCAGGTAGTTGGTCATGAACGTTATAGTTTTTTTGACGGGTTCTCAGGTTATAATCAAGTTTTTATTAAGGAGGAAGATAGATCCAAGACCACTTTTACCACTGATTGGGGGACGTATGCATATACACGAATGCCCTTTGGCCTTTGTAATGCACCTGCCACATTCTAAAGTATGATGACGAACATTTTTCAAAAAAATTTACGAAAGTTTTTAGAAATTTTCATGGACGACTTCTGTGTCTATTCATCATTTAAAGACCATCTAGACACATTAGAGAAGACATTGGGAAGATGTCAAGAGACATCTCTTAAATTACATCCGTACATTAGCATGGAATAACATGATAGGACTTTGGTCCTATTGTGTTGGTCTTCGGGATCAGAGTAATGATTAATAGGAACAGTTGGAGGCATTCGTATTTCATTGTCAGAGGTGAAATTCTTGGATTTATGAAAGACGAACTACTACAAAGCATTTGCCAAGGATGTTTTCATTAATCAAGAACGAAAGTTGGGGGCTCGAAGACAATCAGATACCGTCCTAGTCTCAACCATAAACGATGCTGACTAGAGATCGATGGGTGTTAATTTGATGACCCCGCTGGCACCTTATGAGAAATCAAAGTTTTTTAGTTCTGGAAGGAGTATGGTCACAAGGCTGAAACTTAAAGGAATGGAAGGGCACCACCAGGAGTGGAGCCTGTGGCTTAATCTGACTCAACACGGAAAAACTTACCAGGTCCAAACATAGTAAGGATTGACAAATTGAGAGCTCTTTCTTGATTCTATGGGTGGTGGTGCATGGCCGTTCTTAGTTGGTGGAGTGATTTGTCTGGTTAATTAGAGTGTGTGGTTTTTGCCATAAAAAATGTCACGTTCTGCCATCGAAAATGTCATGCTCTGCCTGCAAAAAATGTCACATTTTTGCAACTGCAAAAGCTAAAAACGTTGTTTGAAAAAAAATGGTAAAAAAAATAACATATGCAAGTTCTTTTGGGCGCGCACACTTAGATTTCAAAATCCCACCCTCTCTCGATCGGGTCTCTCTCTCTCTCTCTCTCTCTCTCTCTCTCTCTCTCTCTTTCAATGTGTGTCTGAGAGGAGCAGTGAAAAGCGGATTCCAACATGCTTCTTATCTCCAAAAGCTTCTATTTAGAGTAAAACACAAATTTGCCAAAAGTCGCATGGCCGTGACGAAAGAAGACAAAAATCTAATCAACTATGCATCCATCAATGCAAACGAGATCCTTAACTTGCTGCAGAAATGCAAAAAGGCATGCTATTTTTTCATTGCAGCTACTGCTCTTGCATTGCATTTTCTTTCTCACAAAGCTGAAATTTCTCACATGCTATCTCTTTTGATTTCAGACCAAACTTTCCATTAAGGAGAACAAATACAAGAAGCAACTACTGGCTATGCGTGTGAGATTCCTCCGCTCCAGTTGGCTTCTTGAGGTCATTGCCTTCTACCTAAATTCAATCTACTCGAAGAGCGTCCCAGCCACGCCACATTTAGCTGGGATTTTGAGCTGCTCTTTCGAATCTGAAGAGGGAAAGTACTCGGTTTCATTCTCTCTCACGGATTCTCAGAAGATCGAGATCGATCTCACATGTGATCCTACTTGTCTGGTAAGTAAGCATGCACCTACGTTTCTTTTATGTGTAGATCACGGGCCAAACACTCGTGGTTGTTTCATTTGTATTTAGAAAATCCAAGAGCCCATGGATTCTTGGCTCAGGCTGTTAGCAGGTCTCCATGGGAGTGCAAGACGAACCGCAAGTTGGATTATACTCAATATCCAAAACACCAGGTAGGTTTGCATAAGGGCAACGCTTATGTAAAGTGTTTTATAACAAAAAAAAACCATGTGTGTGCTGGTGGCAGCCGCAACACTATTCTTAGTGTTTTGTTCTCTTTTTCCCTTAAGAGCGAGCTTAGACATATGCCTCCCCCTCAAACCGTAAAATGTAAGAAAGTTTATAGAATGGCAAAGACAACACACATCACAAACAAACTGAAAACTAGCTAAGGAGGATGAAATATGAACCATATTATGAGCCATACATCTCAAAGAAATAAGAAATAAGCCTTAAAGGCTTAGAAATACCTCTCAAATCAAGATCCAGATTAAGGGGAGGGTGTTACTCCAATTCCAAGAATGACAACATTAGACATAAAAAAATATAGGCTTCATAAAGTGGTTTTTGGAATATTTGATTGTGTGATAAAGCTCCTTTGCTTATAAGCATTGATGTGTTTCATTGGGTATATGTAGAATAACAATGCACAATATAATAGAGGTTTATGTATTAAAAAAGTCAAAGAAGTAAAATTTAGATCATCCTTGATGGTCTTGAAGAAGAGGTCACAAGTGCTCGGAGTTTGCAAAATTATGTCACCAATGTAGTTCAATTTGTTTTTTTCCCGCTTTTGGTACTTCTAGAGCAAATGACTTGCCTTGCATGTAACATTATCTCACATAAAAAGAATTCTAAGTGCAAGATTATGGTTATTCATAGTTAACAAATATTGATGTCTCAATGAACAATGTGGTCATTGATGCCATATATGGGAGGAATGGCATTCATTGTGTAGATACAAGAGGTGCATGCAAATGTGTGATAGATAGCTTTACACAACGTGAATTCATTGATGGATGCCCAGAGAAACATGGAAATGTTGCATCATTGAAAACAAAAGTGATGACCCTTCCTTTGATACCTTTAGCAATTGAATTCAACTCTAGACAACAAGGTGAGAAAAAGAGAAATCAAAACCAACAAGCCACATTTGGGTGTTTGTGGTAGAAGAAATCCAATTATCCTTCCTTGAATGTCGTCTCTTATATGCCATCATTGTGTCGCTAATTGGAGTCAAAACTCCCACCCACAAGGAGAAGAGAAAAAGCTTACTAGCCCGTCACTTATCGGAGGACAATTTCCACTTAACCTTTGCAGAAGGAATGGCATAGCAATTCATTGTCCTAGACTTAGTCAATCATTCTTGTGACAATGTTCCATGTTTAAAGTTTAACATCTACTCATATTTCAAAGAAGAACTTTATAGCACAAACCAATGATTGCCAGCTTGAGACAATACTCATGCAAAAATGCTACTTTTTACATGCCAACTTTGCATGCCACATTTTCTTGCAAGGCATATCCCTCAAAAAATTGTTTGCGCATTTGTACTATTCTAGTGGAATGTTGATTTTTGTCCATTCAAAAAATTAGTTGGAGTTTAATTGTGTCATAACTATGAAGGCATTTTCTTTTGTCTTTGTCCATGTGTGCCTATGTGGAATTTAATTATTATATCTCAAGGTGAGTGCTATGAACTTAACCATGGATTAAGCAACACATTAAGCACAAAAGATAGTATAGTGACAAAAAAATATCGAACTCCAACTAAGATTACTAAATGAACACCACATGTAGTTATAATTTGATCCCTACCTAGGAGGAGCAAGAAGTTTTTAAACTAAGAACTTAGGAAACTCCAAAACATAGAAAAGAAGCTTCCACTTGTAAATAACTTATGGAGCAAGTTAGGGAAGCATTGTAGGGCACTAAAACAATATCCCCATTCATAAGATGCCCTAATCTATTGTATGTTGATAGCACTCCCCTACAAATAAAAACATTGCTTTCAATGAGGGCATTAAAACAAAAAGAACATATATATTGAATGACATAAAGAAAGCTACGCCGAGGCCTATGAAATGTGATCTTGTAGAGTAGGGTTGATCCACTAAATGTGTTTTGGATATGTTATTTTCACATGGTACTAGAGCAGGTTGTAGGCCAAAGTTGGTGTTTATGCCAAATCTAGAGGTGGATTTGAGGGCGCCATAAATTCTATGTGGATTTGGAGGTGTTACTAGATCAAATCTTGCATTTTCAAGTATAGAAAGTGGATCTTTGTGGTCCAAGCATAATTTTAGGTCAAATCACTTGTGAATGGCCGATTTTTGAAACCACTTACTGGAATTTGGAGACAAAAATTATTCGTGATTGTGGATGGTACATTATATTAGATGAGATATCTAGATTCTAGCTTTTGCTTGATTCAATATTTTGCATTTTTGGTGAAACCCTAAATTTGACAAGATCTCTTGATTTTAAGTTGCTGGACTTTTTCAAGAATTTGTTTCAATCTTAGGTGTTGGCAAAAGTTCATCATATTGTGTTTAAATATATTGTGATCAAGAAATCAAGATTCTATGTGCTAAGTAAGAACGAGAATAACGTATATTAAAAAACGACTGATATGAGGTAAACCCATACCTTAGTGTGAGCATAGATGACTGGAAATCGGAGAAGTACTAGTCATGAATGTCGCTTTCTTCCCAATCATATTTTCTTTTCCGTTTGCCACTTGCTTTGCATTCATAAGTTGCTTAGACAATTAAATTAGAGAATTAGCCTTGTAGATAGGTCATCACTTTGCAAACAGGTTGCCCATAGGTTGCAGACAGCTGTGTAGGCCGCATATAGGTTGTACAGGCCACATCCAGGCTTTGCAGGCCACATGGCAAGTCGTCGCAGGCAAACAGACCCATGAAAATAGTAGGTAGGCCCAAAAAACAGAGGTAGGCCTAAAAAACAGCAGGCAGGACCAAAAAAAATAGGGGTAGGCCTAAAAAATAGCAGACATGCCCAAAAAACCAGGGGTCCCGAAATGATACACTTAGGCACAGTTTAAAGTTTGACCAATTTAAGGCACCTTCAACTTTTTCACAAAATGCGAAGAGAGAAAATTCCCGAAGGTCATTTACTTCAAGACTTGAACTATTTTAGGGCACCTTCGACTTTTTTCGCGAAAAACTCGAAGAGAGAGAAAAAGCGAAGGTCGTCTATTTTGAACGAAGGATGTTCCTAGCCATTTTCCAAAATTTGCGAAGTGAGAGAAAACCACTTCACGTCAAATGTGAAGTGAGAGAATTTGCGACGTCCTCGTCCGCGTCAACATTCCTAATTCGTTGACAGTATACACTATGTATAGTTGTCACAAAAGATGGCCATATACTTCCAAGTACAACGACTTACCTAATTAGGTGACAAACATTTAATGTAGTTAATACATGGATGCAATCTATAAATAGATCATCATAACACAAATTACTTGGCGCTCCGTCCATGAGACATATTATTTGAGCCTCCCAGTTACGCCGCCATTTTTTGGTTGTAATTGCTATTTTATTGTGCTTCAGTGTAATATAGCAACAACATGCTTTTCTATCTGTGTATAACGTAGATGAATGCTTGTTGTGATTGAATGCACTTTATTGTTGTTTAATAATATTTGTCCACTCACTCTGATCTAGACACGAACATCTACAACTCCTCAGTTTCTGATAAGACGATGGCTGTCTTTGACGTCTGAGGAACTTGCGCTATCACACTACTATTTCAATCTATTTCAGAACTAAACTTCATATTAAATCTAATTTCCAGTAATACCACATACACACAAACCATTTCTAATCTCTTCGGTGGACTGTACTCTCGTTTTTGTGAGTATGAACTAACTTTTAAGATCCTGTTGGGCAACTAGAACACTTAAAGTTATGATTATACTTAGCATAAGCTTTCTAGAATCTGATTGTAACGGGAGAGCTGTTCCTCAATATTCCTGCTCTCTTCTCCATTCACGTTCTTCGCACTCCCTTGCCCCCATCACTATCAAGTAGGATAGCTCCAAAACCTTGTACCCTGTACCATTTGATCACTAAGTATCTATTACCCGCTGATAGCTCCCCAAGAATCTATCCACCTGTAGAGCAACTAGACTCCAACTAGATCTAACCAAAAGCTGCATCCTGCTTACCAAATTATGATGGATAGAAACAACATGTGACGCCAACCTGGAGATCACTATGCATATAACCTGCAGCTCACTTGATCACTCGCCAAAGTATTAGTTGTCACTCCCTGAGCAACCATTTCCATCCCTGTCGGCTCACAACCATGGGCATGCTGGATCTACATCACTCCGTAATGCACTCCATGCCCTCAGGATATTTACCACATCGAGTACACTCCATGCCAACTACCTCCAAGTAGGCCTGACCCATCCCTAGGTCACCACCACCAGCTGAAGATCATCATCCATACATCAAATGACATATCATACTTGAGCAACTGTAGCATCTCCCTAAGTGCCACCCCAATGGACTCGTCATCCACATACTATGCTCACCTGATGTCTCCAATCCTGGTCACCATCCTATTAGACAGGCCAAACTCCAAAGCATCACCTGCTCCACCTGGCTCCTAGCATCTGCTCGCTCTCCCTGGCTATGTGCTACCCGACCCATGCCAACGCAAGCATGTCCTTGAGTCACCGCTCATGGGATTCTGAGACCACTATCTCCCTAATCGTACTGAGGTATATGGCTTTGAGTGACTCCCTCTAGGCTTTCCCATGATCTCACCACCTGAGAATCTGCACCTGGAAATTCCAACACCTGTGGCCAAGCCTAGACTCCTACAAATACAGCCAAATGCATGAAAGCTATAGGTAGCTTATCCACGCTTGTGATGGTAGATGCCTCCCCATCGATGCCAATGTCCAATGACTGGCCCCCTACTGTAATGCCAACCTGTACTCCCAAATGAGCACCCCATGAAGTCCTCACCATGAGTGTCCCCTCTAGTAGATCGCTAGCAAAACACTCACCACAATGTTTGCCCTCTGATCACAGCCCGTGCGATCTCCATCAGCTCTCCAATCTAGAGCTGACTCCCAAAGCTTCATGCTTTGCCCATTTGCATTTGTAGTGTCCCGATCCCATCATGAATCCCATTGTAAGTCTTGTCCATCAAATGACTCAAGTCCAATCTGAAACAACTGCCCCCTGATGATCATCCCATGTCATTCTGTAGTGCTATCCCTATCAGGTATCCCAATGCTATCCCTAATCACAAAGATTTGAGCATCTACTCTATAGTGCCCACCTGTATTCCCCCAAGCTAGCTCCAAGCTGCTCCTGTAAATGGTTCCAAACCACTCCCTGAGAATACACTGAGATGTGAACTCCAAAGCCACCATCAAGTCCCTCACATGGTTGTGCATGCCAATATCCCTCCAAGTGAACCTGTGAGATCTTCCATGGCCCAAACCAAATGAATTGCACCCTACTATCACTGAAATCTGCATCCTTGATGCAATACTGATACGGTAAATTGACTTGACTTACCCAAAATAGGCAGTTGAAGTGTATCTCCTCGATGAAAAACTTGATACATTGCTCCACAACTAGAAATGGCTTGATCAAACTTACCTACTACAAAACCACAAAATCATCACACTCACCACTCTCCAAGAGTCTCCAAAGTGTGATTACTGGACGCGGAGTCGACGATGTTACTTTGAAAAAATTAGAGTGCTCAAAGCAGGCCTATGCTCTGAATACATTAGCATGGAATAACGTGATAGGACTCTGGTCCTATTGTGTTGGTCTTCGGGACCGGAGTAATGATTAATAGGGACAGTTGGGGGCATTCGTATTTCATTGTCAGAGGTGAAATTCTTGGATTTATGAAAGACGAACTACTGCGAAAGCATTTGCCAAGGATGTTTTCATTAATCAAGAACGAAAGTTGGGGGCTCGAAGACGATCAGATACCGTCCTAGTCTCAACCATAAACGATGCCGACTAGGGATCGGCGGGTGTTAATTCGATGACCCCGTCGGCACCTTATGAGAAATCAAAGTTTTTGGGTTCCGGGGGGAGTATGGTCGCAAGGCTGAAACTTAAAGGAATTGACGGAAGGGCACCACCAGGAGTGGAGCCTGACCCATTCTTCATCCTCCATGTGTCTCACATATAGCTCGTCCAATGCAAGCTCGCTATCCAGCCCAATGGCTTTCAATTGGCACCACCTTGCACTTCCATCACCTGTGACCGCCAATATGTGTGTACCTCCAAGCTAGCCCATATTTGCCTCCAAACGAGAAATTTCCAAGCTACAGATGTGTGTGTCAATGCAGCCATCACCTGACTCGACAATGTCATGCCGATAATACCTGTGAGAGCGTTCCTCCAAAACGTCACTTGACATTGTTTGGTTCGAACCCCAAGAGTTGAACTTGATCACGAGAATTTTCCACCCGTAACTGACATACCAGGCCTACCTCTCACCTGTGATTGCTTTCCCTCTCAAAAATGTCGCCAATGATGAGTAGTCACAATGCCAAACTACACTTTCGTCGCCAAAACTAGCTTTCTCCACACAATTCCGCTACCATTCACCCCCATACTGCATTTACCACTTTTAAACACCTTATTACCTAGCTAGAAGTAAGCAATAATGATTTAAAAGTTATTATCTCTCATCGTACTGCCCTTTAACAGGTTTCACTAGCCAAAAATTGTCCCAAATTTGGCCCTACGGTACCCAAATGGCAAATGTAGCCCATCACTAGGTCACCCGCACTCCGCTCAATAGAATGGTAATGAAAACTCTCTGAAAGCCTTTTTCCCTGCTCTATGACGTTGCTCTATCTGCTAGCTCTGAGCAGCTAGTTTCAGGGGCCAATTTGGCCCAAGGATGGCCCAAAAATGTGCCCTCAAGCCAAAGATAGGTCCAAAACCAATTTGCTTGCAAAAATGAACTGCATTTTCATTCTGAAATTTTTTAATGAAGAAAGAGCATTTCCTGCCCTTCGGGTCCCTTCAGCCCATTTCATGCTGAAAATTTTTTATGAAGTTGAATGGCCACTTTTCCTTCAATGGCCTTCAGGTCCTCTTCAAGCCAATCTAATGGCTTATTCCCATCCAATGGCCCTCACCTCTTCTTCGAGGCTTGATCTCCACCATAGATCTCAATAGGGACTAATCATGCAATGATGGTCACTTATGTACATCGAATTGCGTCCCTCCAGCCGTTGAACCCTTCCAAACACTATGCTCTGACTCCATTGAGGGTGCGCGAGCTATCTCGCGACCTCCTTTACCTCTCTCTCCTCCTTCACCTTGCTTTTTGGCTGTTTTCAGCTATGGCTTTCCAACAAAATTCGATCCAGCTCCTTGGATGATCCACGACACTCCACGTCCAACCGCAGTTAGGGTCGTCGTATCCTAGCGTCCAACTTGATCCATTTACAGCTCAAAAAACCATCTTCAATGAAGAGAAATCCAGGGTTTTCCATGCATAAATCCTAATTGTGAGAAAGAGAGGATCTTTGGACTTTTCACAGTCTCTTTCAAAGACTTTTCTTGTAGCTCTCCATCAGTATGAGGTCACTCTACCTCTACCTCTCTGATGCAATTTACAACATACTAATTGGTGCGGTATTGCCTGCTAACAGCCTGATTTCCCAGGTATCCATCAACACCCCATGAAACTGGAAATTACTTCCATTTTCAACCAAATCTGGCCTTGTAAATTGTCATGGCTTTCCATCACTGCTCTTTGCATTCTCATGCAATTCCCGTTGCGCCAAATGACAGTGAATTATGAAGCCACCACCGATGATTTTCTCTTAATCATTGAAACTGCAAGTTTTTTCTTGAATTCTCCCTGGAATCCACCTACAACGATCGTTTTGATCTTCCCTGAAGCTCCAATCGAAGGAACTTTGCTGTCTCCTACCATCCGGACTGCTGATACCCCGTATGGAGTCCTCTCTCCTGAGACGCTCTGAGTGTTATTTTTCCTGGTGAAAGATGCTATCCCATAGCTCCACCAGATCGTGCATACCTGCTACACCATGTAGCTCTAATAGCATGTTAAATCTAGTGCAGTATGCAAATCACATCAATCAATCACCACAGACACTCCTCACAAGCTCTCAAAGATGGCACAACAAAAGTTTTTCTGTATTACAAAGAAAACTGTACATATAGCAAAAGCCCCAACATGCATCGGCTCGACAAGTGTCAACACACTAAAAAAGCACCTGTTTGACTAAAAGGCCCAACATGGGCTAAAATACTGACAAACTCTGGACATGCTCCTGAGTATAGCAAATGGCGTCAAAAATATACTATCCAGGCTAATTTCTCTACGTGTGTGCTACATGGCTAACCCAAGTAGCCATCTATGGGATCAGGCCCGACTGATATCACAATAGTGGGTCACATCCTGAACAAAACCAAATACAGTAAATCTAATTAACTATACCTTAATTATAGTATCACATTTGAAACTTACAAATTATGAATTAGATCAACTCTGATTTCTAACAAAACTTTGCTTTACTCACATGTTTTGGTTCATCTTCTTGTATGGATGATGGGAAAAAATTAGCTAGTTTAGTTGGGTTATTTTGGCAATTTTGAGGCCAACATGAAATTTCAACTTAGAGATTCTTTTATGTCAATAAAGGCCTAAAAAGTGTTTGTACTATTTTTGGCAAGTATATTTGTGGATGATGTCAGATTGGAACCCATTCTAATTGGCTAATATAGATACATTGCATTTAGTCACTAAAAACTAAGTTTTTGGTGAAGTACCTAGAAGTAGTTTCTATTTTAGGGTAAGTTTAGGGTAAGTGGCCAAATGGAACTATGGCTGTTATAAGTAGCTATACCAGTAGGGAGAAACTATCTTGAAGCTCTCTTTCTATGTGGAGAACTTTCTTCTTTTGATTCTATGTTCATCTCGTGCATATTTCTCATGATATCTTGAATTCTAGTGTATAGAATGTGATTTTTTTTGTTGTACTTGAATCCACACGTGTGAAATGCTGTATGATGCTATTGTTGTATGGACAGGGATAGTACCATATTAGATGTTAGTGTTTATAATCAGATCCACATGTATTTTGCATTTCTAGCATGTGTAGATTGATGAATTCTACATGTGCATCCAAATTTAGCCAAGATCTTGTTGATCCATTAGGTGTGTTTTGGATCTGAATTTCTCACATGGTATCAGAGCAGGTTGTAGGATAAAGTTGGTGGATTTGCCAAATCTAGAGGTGGATTTAAGGGCATCATCAATTCTAGTGTGAATTGGAGTGGTTTCTAGTTCAAATCAAGCACTTTTATAAAGTGGATCTTTGTGATCCTAGCATCACTTTAGGTCAAATCACTTGGATTAGGCCAATTTTTGAATCCACTTACTGAAATTTGGAGACAAAAATTGCTCATGATTGTGGATGTTGCATTGTATTAGTAGATGTATCAAGATTCTAGCTTTTGCATATAGCTTTTGCTTGATTCAATATTATTGTTGTAGGTGTGGAGGAGAGACCTTTGGCACCTCAAGAACAATTGAGGTATGATAGGAAGGCAAAGAAAGCTCTTCATGTGATCAAGATGAATGTGACTAATGAACTTCTCAAGAAAGTTGGTAAGAGCACAACATCTAGTGAAGCTTGGGAAACCTTAAAGAAGGTTTATGAGTCCAAGTCTACATCTAGGGTTCTAACCCTAAGGAGGCAATTTTTCAAAGTCTTAAAAAGGAGGATGAAAGTGCTCATGTTTTTTTTTTTTTAAAGTTAAAGCTTTGAGTGATGTATTAGCATGTATTGGTGAAAGCATTGAGGATGTTGAGCTTGTTCAAGCTGTTTTTAATGGCTTATTGGATGATCATGCTAACGTGGGTCAAATTATATATGCTTCATCAACAATCCTATTATTAAACTGTTCTTAGACAAATCTCAAGTTCGATCTAGTGACAATCCTTTTTGGATCTACCCTCTAGATTATCTGGAAATTGACGATATCATCGAAAAGAAGAATATTGTAAATTTCTTGAACATTACTATCTTTTTGGATCCAAATACCGGCCTAACACATCTCTCCAAATATGATAAGAGAAGGGACCTACCTTTTCACTTCCTACAATACATACATCTTTCTTCGAATAGGCCAGTTCTGAGTTCATATAATGTTATCATATCTCAAGTCATTGCAGTAGTGTATTGTTGCAATAATCAACAAACTTTTCTTAACGAAGTAAAATCTCTTGTTGATGCTTTAAAAAAAACATGGTTTCATAAGAAGCAAGCTATGTCTCATTATCAATAAAGTGCTTGTACAACAAAACTTTCTTGGCCTCTCTTATGATCTAACTGACAACATCGATAGTCTTTTGGTGGGCATTTTGCTTTACTCGAGGGAATCACTAACTACGGGTTGATTGGTGGGCTCTCTCTCTCTCTCTCTCTCTCTCTCTCTCTCTCTCTCTCTCTCTCTCTCTCTCTCTCTCTCTCTCTCTCTCTCTCTCTCTCTCTCTCTCTCTCTCTCTCTCTCTCTCTCTCTCTCTCTCATGGCTCTATTATATGATAACTACATGATATATACGCTTTAAAACATCATGGAATGTGATACCAAACTGATTAAAATACTTTACCTTGCCAAACTTGGAAATGGGACCCCTTATATAATTGTTTTTTTAAAATAGTCTTGATGGAGGAAAACTTGTTTCCTTTGGATGACTATGATATGTGCACATTATAGGGATACGATTGGATGGTGAGCATCTTCAAACACTCAGTGCATCCTGGTGTATTGACTTCTCAATATAAGAGAAGATTACACAAACCTAAATCACATTCTTCCTTCCTTTTCTCTCTCTCTCTCTCTCTCTCTCTCTCTCTCTCTCTCTCTCTCTCTCTCTCTCTCTCTCTCTCTCTCTCTCTCTCTCTCTCTCTCTCTCTCTCTCTCTCTCTCTCTCTCTCTCTCTCTCTCTCTCATGGCTCTATTATATGATAACTACATGATATATACGCTTTAAAACATCATGGAATGGGTTCTTCCTTATGATACCAAACTGATTAAAATACTTTACCTTGCCAAACTTGGAAATGGGACCCCTTATATAATTGTTTTTTTAAAATAGTCTTGATGGAGGAAAACTTGTTTCCTTTGGATGACTATGATATGTGCACATTATAGGGATACGATTGGATGGTGAGCATCTTCAAACACTCAGTGCATCCTGGTGTATTGACTTCTCAATATAAGAGAAGATTACACAAACCTAAATCACATTCTTCCTTCCTTTTCTCTCTCTCTCTCTCTCTCTCTCTCTCTCTCTCTCTCTCTCTCTCTCTCTCTCTCTCTCTCTCTCTCTCTCTCTCTCTCTCTCTCTCTCTCTCTCTCTCTCTCTCTCTCTCTCTCTCTCTCTCTCTCTCTCTCTCTCTCTCTCTCTCTCTCTCTCTCTCTCTCTCTCTCTCTCTCTCTCATGGCTCTATTATATGATAACTACATGATATATACGCTTTAAAACATCATGGAATGGGTTCTTCCTTATGATACCAAACTGATTAAAATACTTTACCTTGCCAAACTTGGAAATGGGACCCCTTATATAATTGTTTTTTTAAAATAGTCTTGATGGAGGAAAACTTGTTTCCTTTGGATGACTATGATATGTGCACATTATAGGGATACGATTGGATGGTGAGCATCTTCAAACACTCAGTGCATCCTGGTGTATTGACTTCTCAATATAAGAGAAGATTACACAAACCTAAATCACATTCTTCCTTCTCTCTCTCTCTCTCTCTCTCTCTCTCTCTCTCTCTCTCTCTCTCTCTCTCTCTCTCTCTCTCTCTCTCTCTCTCTCTCTCTCTCTCTCTCTCTCTCTCTCTCTCTCTCTCTCTCTCTCTCTCTCTCTCTCTCTCTCTCTCTCTCTCTCTCCCTCCCTCCCTCCCTCCCTCCCTCCCTCCCTCCCTCCCTCCCTCCCTCCCTCCCTCCCTCCCTCCCTCCCTCCCTCCCTCCCTCCCTCCCTCCCTCCCTCCCTCCTCTCTCTCTCTCTCTCTCTCTCTCTCTCTCTCTCTCTCTCTCTCTCTCTCTCTCTCTCTCTCTCTCTCTCTCTCTCTCTCTCTCTCTCTCTCTCTTGTTGTGCATCTCCTACTGCGACCTGCCACAACTTGGATGATAGCTGCTTATGAAGGATATCAGAAGAATACTCGTGTGAAGTAAACTACAAAGAAAGGTAAAGTTATGACCAATCATGAGGCTTAGTAACCTTTCATATAGAAGGTTTTTTTGTACTTGATATGCATTTGTTTAGAAGCTTACATAGCATATGATAATGTTGTGATTGAATAGCATTTTGGATTCTTGAATTGGTTACATTTGGACGCTACCTCAAAAGTGGATTTGGAGCAAAATCATAGATATGCCACTTAGATTCAGTGCTAATGAATCATCGCTGACAATGAACCCTTTCATCGTTGTTAGATACCTTCCAAAGAATGTATTGCTGGCATGGCATGTGGGATGATGGCCAGCGACTTACCTATGGCCAAATCATCATGATTTTGTATAATGTTTTCATTTATACTGAATGGTATAATGAGAAATGAATGCACTGTTAATTACTATCAACTGGCCGCCTACCTTATTTTGATATGTCAAAAAGACTAAAAAGAGGTTTGTTTAAGGTAACTTTTGGCCCATTGTGTTGCATGCAACAATTTCAAGAAAATTAGAGCATCATGTGAGAAATTTTTGATAATTTGAGCTGTCGAACATATTTTTTTGAGGTTTAGAGTTTAGGGTGATGGTAACTATGGTTGCACTGAAGGTGATGTTATGCATCATGGCAAACTAGACACCGTCTAGTGTTATCTAAACACTCAAGAAATTGAAAGATGAGTTACTAGCAACAACATCACCCACTCATTATCAACGTAAGCCATCCTGCTGTTAATTGTTTTATCTTTTTCCACAGTGTTGTATTGCGTGGGTGTTCATAGAAGCCAATGACAGTGGTTTCATTTGACATAAGGAACAACCAAAAAGCAATTCGATATCTACAAATGGACAAGGGCACCCCACCAAAAAGCTTTTCAGCTTGAGGATTACCTTAGAGTAGAAAAAATATTTAGATATTCATTGAGTTTTTGTGGCCTCGGAATAAGACAAGAGAGAGACTACTGGAATCATGCATCCAGTCTTGACAAACTCATAATATCTTTCACTGATTTTATCTTTGCAGGCCTGTGCATTGCAAAGATACCCTGATGTCACATAACCACAAATGCATTCACTTTTACAGATAGCATCTATCCATGACAGACTGACTAGAATTGATGTGTATTGAAGCAAAACTGAGGGTGTGGAATTTAAGTTTTCTAGCAAAAGTTTTCTGCTCGGTAAGATATATTTGATGCAAGACGATGAGATAATCATCACCTCTTATAAAATAATAGTTTAGGTCTCAATGTCATTAATATGGGAACAAGTCCACATAGATTTTTTTAAATAAGTACGACTGCTTCTACCAACCAACATATTGTGAGCAAGAATCTGAAAAGGACTCAACTCTCTTCTCAAATGTGACTTAGCATTTACAACAACTTATTTTTTTGGCACACACCATAGGCCTTTGTTAGAAAAGCTTTAATGGAAACAACAACGTGCCAAAGATCTTGAAGTATGCAAAAAGACATGCATATGAATAGTGCATTGTTCCGATTCATTAAGCATTGGTTGGTGGATGAACATGTTTGAACTCTGGTTGAGACCCAACACCCTGAGAAATATGAAATACAAATGTTTGCAGGCCAAGTATGACTTTCCACCCTGAGAATCGCTTCTGAAAATCTGGACGTACACATGGGCTTCCTGGCTATGTGTACATTATAGCAATTTCCAATGACCATAGAATTTTCAATCTGCATTTTAAAGATTACGTGCTTCGTTTTGTCCACTATTGTCTCTAAAATTATGCATGCACCCAAAGACAATGCTCTCTCCATTCGCTCTCGTGCGACAATAGACACCCCAGTGTTGGAATTTAATCTAACTCCTACTCATCCCAATAGCCCTTCTTCCTTCTCTGATTTTTACTCTCTCAAATGCAACCTGCAGAAAATGAATTGTTTTTAACAGTCTGCATATTTGAACTAATTGTCGCCACAGTCTGCATCTTTACTCAAGTTTTTTCACAGTCGAAAAACCTGACACCCGACATTGTCGCTTTATTTTTCCTTCCTGAGCAACGCGACACTTTTGTAAATTGTTTTTGGGCCATTTAGGCACTTTCAAAAAAGCAAGCTTTTTGCGAAAATGCGAAAAATGCATTTTTCCTCACGTTTTATGACAGGCGACACTTGGGAAGAAAGCGACATTGCAATTTTTACATGCAGTTTCTAACAAGCGAAAAAGGCAAAAAATGCGACACTGCATTTTTACATGCAATTTTTGACAGGCGACAATTAGGGCAAAAAGCGACATTGCAGTTTTACATGCAGTCTCTGACAGGCGAAAAACCTGACACTCTGCAAAAATATGCAGGATACTAGACAGGCGACACTTTGTAGTTTTACACAGGATTCTACACAGGCGACAGTCTGCAGAAATACACAGTATTCCAAGTACAGACTGTCTACGTCTTGATGCTCCAATAACAACTGTCTAATTAGGCAATTAATCAACTGTTAAGCAATTTTATAAATGTAAAGCTAGAATAATGCAAGATCTTCTAGCTGCTATAAATGTAAATGAGCGATTGAAGACGAATATGCAGAGTGAAGTCATACGAGTGTCATCACAAGTTATCAGACAAAGATCAAATGACCAAAATGGGTCTTACAATAGCTGACTCCTTAGAGTTAGTGATGATAGAGAGATATATATATATATATTCAGAACGTAGCAATTGTTTTGAATCTGTAAGTAGGATCACGTGCTTATCAGCGCGATTGTATTGTGATCTAATCGTTGTTACTACAACTTCATTATATTGATTCGCTATTGTCCTATATTCCTTTGCATTTTTGTTGAATGATAACTCTCACTCTCTTACACAAACACTGTTATCAGAGAATTGTATGGTTGTCTCCGATGCCTAAATTGATTCTACATTCTCTTCATACTAGGTTATCAGTATTAGAGAATTGCATGGCTGTCTCAAATGCCTAATCATTTTCGCAATCTCTCTTTCACGACAGTCTAAGACTCCTACATTGATATTCTAATTCAACAAAAGGAACAACTCATAAAATCCATTCTCTAAGTAATCCACGATCCTGCTTTCAAGAATTCTTTGTTTCTTCAATTGACATCAATCCAATCATCAACCGAAGTGGTATCAGAGCTGATAATTCACATTCCATCCGATCCCACAGATTGGTATCAGAGCCACCAGTTTATTGGATTACTAGAGTCTAGGACTTATAGTAGAACTTAACATGTTTTTGGTTTTATAGAGCTAATTCATTTAGTTTGTGTTTTATCTCTGCTACTCGATCACAATGGAAGGTTCAACCTCAGAGATCCGCCTCATCAACAAATTCAATGGAGATGACTTTCACATGTGCAAATTCAAGATCAGGATGATCTTGATCGAGAAGGAGCTCTGGGGATACGTAAACGGTTCACTAGCCAAACCGGCAGAACCCAAACAACTTCCAGCTTGGGAAGCAAAGGATGGCAAGGCTCTTGCCATTGTATCTCTAAACCTATAATGAAGTGGCATGGAAGTGTGCAACAACCTTGCAACTCTTGTACATGAATCTCCTACAAAAATACTAAAGGATGAACTATGTGAATGATTCTAAGCATTAGGCAAAATGAAACTTGCTTTCTACAATCTCTCAATGCCCTTCAAAATAAGAATCAAAGCATCTAACATTTTGCAATTGAGATTATTATCCAAGGCCGCAGCCTCCATATTGATGCCTATGCAAGTACACCTATAATGAAAGTGGGTGTCAGCTCTTGCAATCATCTCAACAATCACAAATACCTGAAATTCCAAACCACTCATGAATAACTTGTATTTGGTATAAACAAACCCGATGATGCAATCATCAAGACACCTGGTATGAAACATAAAACCTACAGCATTATAGGATTTTAGCCAAACAAACAAAAATCAACTCTCAACACACTGGCCTAGGGTTTACATCAGATGAGGATCTTGACACACTAAAATACAATCTAAGTTATCGGATACAACTTTATATCTGAAAGAAGTGAGCTTAAAACTTTCACGGCTTTGCAGTTTTGATGGCCTTTAGCTTTCCACAACTTTCTCCTTAGACACGCCGTAAGCTTTGATGACCTTCACAAAGTTCTTCATGTCCATAGTGGCAATGAGCTTATCCTTTACCTTGGCCTTAGTAGGCTTCTTTACATCGACGAGCTTATATAAATTCTCCATGTTAGTTAGCTTTTCTTGTTTGCTCAGATTCCTCAATTGCGCACACAATGTCTTCTTAAAATTGGTAGATAGAACAATCTTGTAATGGATTTCAAAATGTTTTCCAATAAAATATTTTCAGATATTTTTCTTTCAGAAATCATGTGCAATCTAGCCCTAAATCTCATTAAAACTATGTGAAGAATTGCCAGAAATTTGCAAATCTAGCTTGATAAAAAATCATGTAGAATCATTTATAATGTAGATAAGTGGGTCCCACACGTGTGAGTCCATGGAGACACGTGGGAAACCTATCCTGGTGTAGGTTAGATCAAGTCTATAGAGTAGGTCAAGTCAATTTGGTAGTGATTCCTAGATTATAGGACCTAAATCCTAGATTTGTGCAGAAATTGACCAACTAGCCATCTACTTGACATGACTCTAGGAATGAGGCTAGGGTTGCAAATTAGGGCAATAAAGCCAAGTTAACTTCCTTGTTACATGCTGGAAATTCACCTAACTTTACAAAGGAAGTCATTTTTGCTATATATTCCATCTCTCCATAGTAAGAAGATAGATTATTTTTGGAGCTCATTGGCAATTATTTTGCGAGCTACTCCACTATGTACATTGTGATTTTGTGATCCAAATGCAACCAAGTTGACTTCTACTCCATTATCAGTCTATAGTTCATACATAAGGATATTTTTCACACGTGTGGACTCAGATTTTAGTTTATGATCAATGCTTTGATTGTTCTTGCTTGTTTTTTGTCAAATTGCTAATCTAGATCCAATTTTTGTGTCTAGTTCTTTGATAGATTGTTAAGCAAGCATCCACTCTTGTGGATCTTTCTAAGATCCATTTATGGTCCTAAAGTACAATACTTTCACATGGTATCAGAGCCAAGTACAAGAGCATAAACCATTGATCAAAAGCAAATGCATTTTTAGAAAGTTTTGGTGCTAAAAACTAGTATTGAGAGGGCAAGCTAGAATCTCAACTTTGGTGAGGGGATTTGATTCCAAAATTGGTAGGGATCAAAATTTGTACTGTCCACACGTGTGGGCACCTCTGAACCTACATTTAATGCACATTATTCATTTGATCCATAAAATCCCTTTTGTAAGTTCTTGATGAGATTTTTGGTGGTAACCCTAGGAAAAGCTACCAAGATTGAGTGCCATTAATTAGATTTGACTTTGGTTCATGAGATATAATTAATCTAGGATAAAATGAAATCTTTAAAAGTGATTTACAGGTCTTGAAATTTCATCAAGAAGTGTGGGGGAGATTTAGTCATGTTTTTTGTCCAAAAATGGTGAAAATTGATAGGATTTCATAAGTCTTTGATAGATTCTCATCTAATCTTCATTTCATATTTGTGAGGGAGTGTAAGAACTATGGCTAGAAGTCCATTGAGTGGGCTAGAAGTCAAATTTGAGATAATCAATAAAAAGTTCTTGCGAATCAAGATCAATGGGATCTTGCCACATCATCATCAAAGTGAGTTGATAGTGAGGCAAATTTTGGAAAAGAGCTTAGGGAGGGCCAACAAGTACATCATTAGTACAAGTCATTAGGGATATGGGAACCAATGGTGGATTCCTTCTTGAATCTAGAGAGAGGTTAAATTCTACAAACTACTCAATATGGAAAGTGAGGATGGAGTCACTCTTAGTGCTCCAAGACCTCTTTGATATTGTCCTAGATGAAGAGGATGAGCCTCTTGGAGGACAAGAATTGGTTAGATACACTTGGAGGACCTTTGGAGGCACTACCTTTGGATAAGGAGAACTTCCTGACTTCATTTGTAAAAGTAGTGGTAAATGCAATTCAACCTCTGCAACAAACAAAGAGTTCAGACATCAAAAGTATAGACCTGGGTGTGGGATCAGATGGAATGTAAATTATCAGCTCTGGTACCACTTCAGTTGATGATTGGATTGATGTCAACTAAAGAAACCAAGAATTCTTGAAAGCCAGATCGTGGATTACTTAGAGAATGGATTTTATGAGCTGTTCCTTTTGTTGAATCAGATTATCAGTGTAGGAGTATTTATTCTATCATACCAGTTCCTCAGAGCTTGCTTCAGACCGTATAATGCCTTGTGCAATTTACGTACTAGATGCTCCTTGCCTTGAAGGACGTAATCTTCTAGTTGATAGATGAACACATCTTCTTGTATATATCCATGTAGGAATGTCGTCTAGACATCCATCTGGTGAATGTCTAGATCTTCTACAGATGCTATAGCCAATAAGGTATAAATAGATTGATGCTTTACCACTGGACTAAAGGTCTCAGTGTAGTCTATCCCATTTACTTATTCAGATCTTTTAACCACCAATCTAGCTTTCCATTTGGATATTGATCCATCTGGTTTAAGCTTTAGTTTGAAGATCCACTTGGAGTCAATTAATTTTACACGTGTAGGATGATTGACAAGACTCCAGGTCTTGTTCTTCATGAGAGACTGATACTCAGCATTCATGGTAGCTTTCCATTTGTCTGCATCAGACATTGATTGTGCTTCTGCAACAGTGGCAAATTCATCATGACTAATGAACGCTTGAGGGGTGAAATGATCAGGTTGTTGTCGTTGTCTTGTAGACCTTCTAACTATAGGTGCTTGAGTGGATGATTCTCCTTGGTGAATGACTAGGATCGTAGCATCTTGTGGTTGAACAATCGTGGGTCTAGGCCCATCGACGGTAAGTGGAGCCGTTGGGATGAACTCCGTTGTTTGAACAGTCATAGGTCGTTGCCTATTGATGGAAGATGGAACTGCTATGGCATGCTCTTGCATTCGTATACGCGATATGCTTTGTGTGATGTTGAATTTGCAGCTCACTGGGTCCAGCTTTTTCGTCAGATCAGACGGTACTTGTGCATAGCAGAGACATCCAAAAACACGTAGGTGTTTCAAGCTTGGTTTGTAGCCGCAGTAGGCTTCAAACGGTGTCTTGGAATCAACTGCTTTAGTGCTAGAGTAATTTTGCAGATAGCAGGCCGTCGAGATCGCTTCTGTCCAAAAAGTTTGAGGCAAATGTGTGGTGACTGTCATGGATTGTGTAGCTTCCAATAGTGTGCGGTTCTTCTGTTCAGCTACTTTGTTCTTTTGTGGAGTGTAGCTCGAATGTTTTTTTTTTCCCTTGTGACAAAGTACCATTAGATGTGTTGCTTATCTCACATATATGGAACTAATATTTTCTAACTTTGCATCTTTGTCTTATACAGACTTGTATCCAAAATGTTTTCCTTGGGTATCATGACTCAAAAGGAACTTGTCCAAGTTGAATGAAGATTTGTATGGAGTGCAGGAGATAATGACTTGGAATCTTCAAGATGTTCTTAGTGTTGCAGATAAATTCGTTCATAAGTAACTCAAGGATGCATGTTGTGTTTGCCTCTTTTTTGGTATATTATTTGAAGTAGTATTCAATATTTTGGCTTAAAATTAATATTTGAAATAAAACAATATATTTGGCCAATTAGGTATAAATTAGTACTGAAATAAGCGGTTCTCTCATGGAAAAACCGCACTGGTTAGTCAAATGTCATCTCATTGTCACTATGCTCTTACAAGTAATTGTAATTAATTAATACGTACAAGGAAGTCTTGCTTATTGACTATGGCTATGTTTTTGTAGAGAAGTAGAGTAAACAACAAATGGGAATTCCAAAATGCAATTTTGTGAAAAACATTTTTATGCACTGCTAAATTTGTTGTTTTATGGGAAATATTTTCTAGAGCAACTAGTTTTGTTATTTATGTTAGACAACATTTTGATGATCAAGTGTAATGAATATTTTGATGAACCAAGTGTAATGAATATCTGTAATACCTAGCATGTGGTTAATGAATACTATGGTTTTATATATGTGGTTATATTTATTTATGCTCAAAAAATATGCTAAGAATCTTTCTTAATTATCCTTGATATACAAGTGAATCAACATAAAAACCTATACTTCACAATGTTCCTAGCTTGACAAGCCTGATGAGTTGAATGTGTAAGAGAAATAAAGAAATATGGCCCTAGATTCAATTTTATACCCATCAGGATAAATGGAACCCTAAACCTAACAACAGACATCATGATGCTCCCTAGCACAAGCATGGTCGCTCAGTGGATGACTCTTGTCGGACCTTTGCTTTTGGCAATGGGAATCTACGAGTGAGCCTTTTCTAGAAAAATCAATATGCAATTCATTACCATGGCCTTTAGTACTTGGACCGAGGCCAAATCCAAATTTTATATCACTTTCCAGACTGCCACACACAAGGTGTGTGTTACTGAAGCCTCCCTTGCTGCCATAGGTATCACATCCGGTACTAATCTGTCTCCGAACCATAAGCACACAAAGAACGTGCTCAAGTCGTTCATAAACACTACTATTGAGTTTTTCTGGACCCATGACAAATATCTTCTAGAATCCATCTGAGATTCCATCATTCATGCCATGGCCCAGCTATTGAACAACTTCCTAATGATTGGCAACCTCAGGAAAGAACGGATCTCATCACAGATCCTCCATCACATTGTAGACTCCAACTACAAACTAGGATCTGGTCCATTAAAACCCTACAACTAGTATGAAACAGTCTTTGGTGAGTTGAAGAGTTGAATAATCTCGCGAGGTGTCGTGGGACTACCACCATTTTTGGTGGAGGATGTTGTTGGAGGGTTTGCTAATATCGAGGCAACCCTAACCCTAGTTAATAAGTGAGAGGGATTTGGCACCCTGCCTGTGTAAGTCCAACCCGATAATCACATAGTTATTTGGATCTTGAGTTGAGGATAGGATAGGAAATAAACCCACTACAATCAACAATAGATCATAGACCACACAATAGGTACATTGATAAATCTACTTTTTATCTCATTCAAGAATTGACTATTTTAGAGAAGCAGTTACCCTAATCTATGAACTATGGATAGAGAGTATTCATCTCTAATCAAAAACCAAACTTGGACTATTGTCAAATTCCTTGCTAGCAAAAATGTAGTTGATTTCAAATGGATACTCCAGATCAAATACAAAGTGGATGGAAGTATTGATTGAAGGAAAGCTCAATTTATTGTAAGAGGATTTTTTCATATCTCGAATATCGACTATACTGAGACTCTCAGTCTGATAGTCAAGGAATTTTCAATTAGAACTCTTCTATCACATGCTATTGTAGCCAATCTAGAGATACATTAGATGGATGTACAAATAGCCTATCGAAGAAGATATCTACATGATACGGCCCGAAGGTTATCTTATCAACGACAAAGAAAATCGTGTGTGTAAACACCATAGAGCACTTTAGGACTTAAAAAAATTTGATAGAGCTTGGTTCCAAAGGATCAACACTTCTCTTATCGACCATGATTATAGCCCAAGCACTTCAAATTCAAATGTTTATTTCAAGTCAGTGCAACTTTCTTTTATTATTATTATCTTGTATGTGGACGCACACTGCTTTTCAACGATTGTGTTGAATTGATAAAAGATTCTAAGGAGATGTTATCCTCAGAATTTGACGACGGATCTAGGTGAAGCTCATTATTGTCTCGGTATTCAAATCTGGAGAGACATAGAGTAGAATCTGATTTACATTACTCAACAAAGGTAGATTTACAATATGCTAATTATATATAATCTAATGAACCCAGGACTCAAATGGTCAAAGGATCAATGTCTAGTACTTTGTCTAATACTTTTTCCAAACGATCCAGATGGTCTGTATCCGCACTATAAACTCCGAGATCATCCAAGTACATTTCAAGGAATTTTTGCAAGTAGTCTTTAAAGGCAAACTGCATGACTCTTTGAAATGAACTAGGTGCATTACAAAGTCCAAACGACATAATTTTATAAGCATAAGTTTCTCACTCTGTTGCAAAAGCTATTTTATGGCGATCCGCAGGTGCAATCTTGACTTGGTTGTAACCACTAAATCCGTCCAAAAAAGCTATATGCTTCCACTCTAGCAAAACGGTCCAAAATGATTTCAGTAAAGGGTCACGAAAAGTGATCCTTTCACGTCACTTTGTTCAAAGCTTTGAGATTCACGCAAATTCTCATCTTCACCTCCAAAATGAATTTAATTGTCATGTTGCAAAGAAGAAAATTCTTTCAATCAATCTCGTTGAGATGTCATGTGTTAAGTTTCACCTAAGTCGAGATATCAACAATCAAAATATGATATATTGTTTGATTAAACCCACCCACCCAGCACGTTGGCGCAAGAGATACTATGTCTCTCACGAATTATATCCGATAATCTCGCTTACTAGCGGACTCTTGGACATCAGCTGGCAGTTCTATGTCTAGCTCACATTGATGTTCAACCGATTTTCTCGTGTTCGTCATGTTTATATATGGATTGAGAGAAATGGTTTAGGCTAATCACTGATTACAAGAACGGCTGGTTAAGCACGTTTCAACGGCACTCAGTTTGTCGTCGGCATTGTCCATGGAGGTGGTTCTCCTCTTGGTACTTTGCTTGATCTCCTTTGTACTTGGAGCGTGAAGATCCGCCGTTTTTTGGTCTTTGGGTGTTTTGAGCTTTGTGGCTTGTGTCTTCCTTCGGCCTACGGCTTCCCCTTCAAGGTCCTTCGGTCTTCAAACTTTGGGTCTTCGCCTTCAAGTCTTCATTTGTTTGACCTTCGTCCTTCAGGTCTTGGCCTTCATTGAAACCATTATGTAGGTGGTTATTGTCTGGGGCGATTTCTGCCTATGGGCAGTTCCTTTGTATTTTTGCAGATACAAAGACATGTTGGTCCTTTATGTGCATTTTTGCAGACACAAACTCGAAAGCTATCAAAGCTTTGTGGCTAGAAACATTAAGTTTCTTCATTAGATGTATTTGAATTTCCTCAATCTTATCGAGTCTTACTTGGTAGGCCATGGCTCTACATGTCCTGAGCGTTTTACGAATGGGATCAAAATCACATTATCCTTCAGAATCAAGATTTTGCTGTGAAAATTGACCCTAATACTTGGATTACAAAACCAAACGATTAGTGAGCCATGGTAGCCAGCTCTGTTACAAATATCCACTCTGATGAGGATGTATGTCATTGGAGGAGGATTGTCATACAAGATGATTCGCAAACTAATGTAGTGAACTAGACCAAAGCCTTGGCAACAATGGATTATTTAAAATTCGATGTAATGTCAATCAAATAATCACCTAGGTCAGGGTTTGTTGTTGGCCCCTTTCCTAATGATGGCATACCTCCATCAAACCTTTCTAAGAAACAAACTTAGAGTTCAAGTGAAGGCCATCAAGATTCCATATCACTTTTTATGATGGACCTAGAGGCTATTTCCCAAGAACCATTGCAAGTCCCTAATCCAAGCTCTTCAGGTATTCACCCTAGAGGAAGGTCAAAAATACAAGGATGAAGAGTTCCTCTACTATGCCAATTCTGTTGTTTCGAGAATATATAGATCTTGAAAGACAAACTCCCAAAATTCCAAGAGTAAGTGAAGATCTGGTTTAACCGATGGAATCTCTCAAGACAATGCTTTTGTGGGCCAAATGGATTTAGAGTCTAAAGAATCCATGTTTAGCATTCCCTTAACCATGAGTGATCTGATAAAAGAATGCATAGAATGGGACCTAGCCAAGTATGAGCCCTATATAAAGTATAGGTTTTCTTGTGGAATAAACAAGTTAAGGTGACCAAAGACCCCAACCAATTGACACTAACCAAATTCACTACAACTTGATGTAGGAAAAACATGAATTACTTTGGACCCCCACTAGAAGGCTATGCAAATGGAAAAGCATGCACAATACCTATATTTTCTAGTTTGAAGTCGTAAAATGATGCGTCACACCTTAACCGAGTCCTTGAATGGATGAAACTTAACGACGAAAATCTAATCACCATCTCACCCTATATGTGCAAGCCCCTATATTTAAAGGCCAAAACTAGTGAAGGCTAAGAGAAATAAATGAGGCATTAAGACCGAGTTGATAACCTCCACGAAGCACAAGCTAAGATTTGACAAGACACCACTGAAGAGCCTAAGCCTCTGCATGGCATGCCTCATTACTTCAAGGATTATGTGATGGACGAAGTGACAGTTGTCATGTTAAGAGCTAGGAGAAAGGTAGTAGAGAGTATCTCCCAAGGGGCCAATGTCTATGAAGGTCCTACCCATATGAAAGAATTAGATCTAGCCAAGGAGGGAAAAGATAGTTGCATCGTATTTGTCGCAGAGGATGTCGAAGGCGATGAATTGCAAGATGTAAAGACACTTATTTGAAAATACCATGACGTTCTCACATGGAATTATATTGAGTTGAAGGGCATATCAGCAGATGTAGCATTTCATACCATTCCACTAGGTGATGGTGCAAAACCCACAATAAGTAGGCCATATCGTTCTAACCTGCTCTATGCTCAACTGATTTAAGAAGAATTGACCAAGCTTTTGGATGTAAGTTTCATCTATGAGATAGAACACACAGATAAGGTATCGTCGATCGTGGTAGTACCTAGGAAAAATGGTAAACTTAGGATCTATGTAGGTTACAAGAAGCTCACTGCCATTACCAACAAGGACCATTTTCCTTACCATTTATGAAAAATGTGTTAGAAAGAATACCCAAAGCTAAAGCCTATAGATTTCTCAATGGGTTTACTGGCTACAATAAGGTGTAAATCGCTCCTGAAGATCAGCACAAAACCATATTTGCGTACGTGTTGTGGGTATTCCATGTACATAGATAAAAATAGCCGAAAGTAGAAAATAAGTTGCGAGGGCCATGGCATCCTACGTGCGTAAGCCCATAGAGCACTTGTAAAATAATGTATTTTAAATAAACTGGACTATGGACCATGTAATTAAAATAATGTTAAAAGGGCCCAAAGTTTAAGTTTTGATATGGTCTAGCTTTTAGAATCAACTTCCGTTGTGCTGCCTTCGGTAGTGATTTATTTGGTTGGCACCACATAAGATATTCCACTATGTCAGCAGCCCATTTTGGTACTGTATCAATGTAAAACAAGGCAGCATTAGGTAGCTCATCATTGGGATGGGTTGTAGTTTCGTTCCCTTTGATTCGTGACACGATCCACCCACCATATAATGTTGTTTCCCCTTGCGAACCACTATCCGAAAATCAAACTCCAACAACAGCAACAACCATCTAGTAATCCACCCTGTGTTGCAAGTTTTATTAACAAGATAAAGCAAGGGTTGATGATCAGTATAAAATACAAAATGGGTGGCCATCAAATAATGCCTAAACTTCTTAACCACATAAATCACAGCCAGTGCCTCCTGCTCTATGGCAAAATAGTTCATTTCTGAGTCACTGAGTTGATGGTTGACAAATCGGATTGGGAAATCCTTTTTGCACTCTCCTGGCTGGGTTAAGACGGCTCCAATCGTATATTTTGATGCATCACTATGCACATGAAACTCTATGGACCAATTGGGCGGTCTTAATATTGGCGTTGAGACCAATGCATCTTTAAGCTTCTAGAAAGCTTGTAGGGGTTCTTCCGTCCAATGTGGTTCCATTGTAAGCTTGTATATTGGTCTTGTTAACCCTACAAAATCTAGAATGAAGATCCAATAGTAGTTAGCGTGACCCATGAAGACATAGACCCAACGAATCGTCCCTGGTGATGGCAGATCAACAATGACCCTGACCTTATCTTTGATAGATTAGTGGCGATTCCATGTCTTGATACTATGTGGCCCAGTATCAGGCCATGTGTCACCCAAAATTGACACTTTTCTAGGTCCAAGGAGATCTGATATTCACGACATTGCTTCAACACTTTCTCCAAGTTGGATAGGTGTTCTGAAGTTGGCCCATGCACGCATAGATTATCCAAGAATATCTCCAGGAACTTATGTAGGTGCTCTTTGAATGCCGATTGCATGACTCATTGAAAGGTGCTTGGGGAATTGCAAAGTCCAAACGACATCACCTTATAGGCATATGTTTCCCATTTTGTGGCAAACATTGTCTTATGCTGATCTTCCGATTACTACATCGTCCAAGGTATAATTCTTGAAAGTATTACTACTCAGGATTTTTGAAAACAGCCTGATATACTATCAAATTTTCTTGTTTTCCAACCAAATCTTGGTTTTAGAAATCACTGAGGCTAGATCTATAAAAGATCAGTCCTCCAGTAGCTCCGCAAATTCTATCTCAAAGATTTCACCTGTTTTCTGTCAGAAAAGCATTTTTTCACTACTCACCTTACTTGTCAGTAAAACTTCTATATCAGAAATCGCCCACTGTCTATACGATTTCCTGGCACCCTCTACAAATTTCATCCCTTGAAATTTTTTTCAAAAAAATACCAAAAAATAGTATTTTTCCTGTATAAAGACCCTGTCCAAATTCGCGGATACTGTACTTTGATTTTTCAGCCTGTCCACGAATTCTACCCTTGTCTACGAATTTTGTTCCTACAGAAAAGTCCAGGGTTTTGTCAAAATCTCCTATTCTACAAGAAAACTGCCTTTCTTGACCTTTTTGCCAAGTACAGTACTCTCCTGATCATCTGTACTGCTATCCTACACCTCATACTGCATAATGTCTCAAGATTGTGTTGAATCTTCCAATCCTGCTCCTCCACGACTAGAACGTAGAATCCTACTTATCGATGCAACCAAAGTATGATGGAGAATCTGACCCAGTTAGATTTCTCTAGGACTTTGATAATGCATGCTGTTTCTATGGAGACACTTCTGAAACTGAAAATCTTAGACTATTCCCGATGGTACTCTATGGAACTACCAAAGAGTGGTATCTCAACCTCAAAGCTCTTGATCTTGCTTCTTGAACTACCCCTCAAGGACACTCTCATCAAGCGTTTCAAACCTTCTAAATTGTCTCAGAGCCCATTCATCCAAATAACACATATTAAGATGCATCACGAAGCATCTGTTAGAAACTACACTATATAAAACTAATCCTTATTTATGCTTTTCTGGAGCAAACGAATTTTTTTATTTCACAGCTAGGAACAATATGTTGTCTCCAATTTCATCACCACACAACATTTCGTAGCATTTCAAGCGCCAATGTTGGTGTCATGGGACAATCACCAATTTAGGTGTAGGATATTGTTGGACATTTGGCAGGATCCATGTAAACAATGCAAAATAGATTGAAGAATAATTGTGAGGGCTTTGGCACCTTGCACATGCAAGTCCAACCCGATGAGCATGCCATTATTTCATTTAGAAATATAAGTACTTGTAAGGCCATTGTGAAATTGAATCAATTAGAGGCCTACAATTCAAGTTAGAGGAATAAAGGTGTTTTCCACCTATTTTTGGATTTGAAAATATAGGGAGTTAAAAATTGGCTAATAGGTAGAAAGGCCATATACTTATTGTACCTCATGTTTATGTTCAATCAAAAGAAGGCGGAGAATTTACCATATTGGCAATTGGATGTACTTGCTTCTCCTTTTCCTACATCTCTCTCTCATTTTGTTAGGGTTTTGATGTTTATGCTATTTTGTGATAATCTGTTGGATTTTGTTATTGTTGCATTCTTTATTAGAGAAGAAAGAGAGGAAAGAATAACTTTCTATTTGGAGATTGATTAGGGCTAAAGTACGATTAATGGCTATGTTTCATTCGAAAGATTTCATATCATCTTGTGAATAGGCATTCCTCCCTTGGGAATGAACTAGTGTGTGACAAAAAAGAGAAACTACCTTGCTATTCTATTTGCATTGCTATTGTGTGAGGGTTTGAAGGAATCCAACTAACATGGATTGTATGATTGACTTAAATTAGCATCCTTGTCATGTTGCAATAACCAATAGGAGTAGAGGGGAATGCCTTCCACATTAATTAATGGGCATCTTTTGTACTCCATTGTCAAGAGGAGGAGACTCTACTAAATTGCAATCGAGATCGACATCTTTGCTTTTTTGCCTTATATATTCTTTGCCATTGCTTACATGTGGTGGTGTAGTCTAGCATGTGAATTGATTGTATGCAATTAGTAAGGAAGAGTGAGAGAGCCCTAATCTTATTGAAGCATTGTGATTTAGTTGCTTTGCGCTGTGATGGGTAGGAATGTGGTAACTAGGACTGCGATAAGTAGGATAGTAGTTGGGTGGATATTTGGTAAGAAGAGGACCAACCAAGCTCGTGATAAGGTAACACTCCCTTGGAAATGAATTTCCATGTGACAACATATTTACTTTCTTGTGCTTTGCTACTCCATGGACATTGGAAGTAAAAGTAAAAAAAAGTAACATGAGGCGAGGAGGAGAGGTATATTGGTTGACTATAGTGCCAATCTTGTATTGCTTGATTACTTAACACGAATGATTTCCAATGGTGGCAAAAATGCATGAGAGGTATATTGGTTGACTATAGTGCCAATCTTGTCTTGCTGAATAATGCCCAAGGAAGTGGAATCAAACGATTGTGGAAGAGGTGTGGCTCACAACCCTTAAAAGTCCAAATTAGCAAATTCAAGATAAAAGGTTTCTAAATGCCATCAGATAATACTTGAAGTAGCATGACTTTGATATTCTCCTTGTACAATATATATATAGAAGTATAAAAAAGTCAGGTAATAGTAGCATAGACTACTTAAGATTTACTTCAACAAGCACCATTTCTTGTTTCATCCATATCAACTGCAAATGGCTGCAGAGTTTCAGAAAGTCTTGCATCGTTTTAATAAATTTATCGCTGGCCCAGGAAGTAGAGTCAACCGATAACGAGTTCAACAAAGATCCACAGAATGACAAGCAGAACGCAAATAAATAACCAAAAACATGGGCAAAAGTTCAAGGATCAGAGGGGATGGGTACAATATGATAGAAAGAAATTTAATTGATCCTAAGCACATGCAGTGTCAAGCACCCTGTCAGATTAAAGCACGCTTCGATTTGAAATCTTAGCTCCATTGAATCTGCTAATCTACCAACTTCCACCCAATGATCTAATAAATCCTAGCTGTGGTTGATTTCTGTTCAACTGCTGACTAGATACTGCCGTTACAACAGTCAACAAAATTGCTTTGAACATTTAGAAACCTCATCTCCAAAACAGCAACAACCAATTTTCTCAAAGAAAACCTTAGGTTCAGTTAATTTGCAGATTGTACATGAAGCAGAAAAATTACTGTTTCAAATCTATTGAAGACCTAAACTGTTTCTGGTGCGTTGCTCAGACGTCTAGAACCTGGCAGGCTATTAACTCTAAAGATCCAAAATTGCTGGTGCTGATGTTTATCCAACGCTCATCGTCTGCTTCTGAAGATGTGGAATCATCTGGGGAAGCAGGTCTTGTCAAGTCTGCCCTCAAAACCGTAACATTATCGTTAATATCTTTTGTCACAATATGAAAGCCTCCCCTTAAGCAAGCTAGCAAATAAGGAGACTCGGATTCAGTGAGATCTAACAACACGGGAACTTTACTGAAGACAATTTTCCAGGTATCTTGGTCGAAGTCATAGACCTTGACCTTGCTTCCATCCACAGTGCTGGTAGGATCCAATGAATAGAGATGACCATTTACGATCACACTGAGCTTTGTACCTGCTTGCCGTGCTGGCCAACCCTCTCCCATGCCTCTAGGCATTTCCTTCCACAATTTGGATTCCGGATCATACACTTCCCCTCCAATATCCACAAAAATAGGCCATGAATACAAGCTTTGAGGAACCCAGAGGTGGCCATTGAACGCTGCCATGCCAGTGGCGATTGGCTTCAGCATGTCCGCAAGAAACGCTGTTGGCAATACCTGTGTTTTTGTGAATGGCATATTGGGAATGGGACTCCAAGTGTTGGTCACCGGTTCGTAAACCTCCCCCGAGAGAAGAGGAATCAAGCCTCCGCGCCCTGTATTAACACCTCCGACAACATATAGCTTGTTATTTATCAGCCCGGTCTTACAGAAGGCTCTGGCAGTTCCCATTGCTGCTGATTGCGACCACTTATTGTATCGAGGATCGTATTTCCACACACATCGCAGTGCCGATGTCCGAGAAAATCCTCCCAACACATAGAGACTGCCTTCTATAACTGCTGCCGAGCATCCACATAACGGAGTCTGTTTTGAAGCAGTTTTTCTTCTATACCAACCTTTGAGTAAGGAAGAGATCAAATTCCCAGAGGAACCTATGGCGTTCAGCCAACCCCCTCCTCTACTTACTTCTCGAGGCTCCTCCTCGGGTTTCAACTCAGGCATGGACGGCAGCGTTCTCCAGATTCCAGTGAGAGGATCCAAAGCATACCATATCATCGAGTCTTCTTCATCCTTTGTCAAAATGTACAACCATTCTTCCGTTAATCCTTGCTCCTTCCTCACAACAAAAACCTCTTGCGATGTCAGAGCTGCTTTCCAGGCTCGGTTTACCAAGCGCAGGGTGGAATGACAACCTCGAGGTACACGGGCAATTGTATGGAGAGATATCTCATCTGGTAGACCCGGGATAAGCTGAGGATGATCCAGACCATAGCTGAAAGAGAGCCGTTGGCGCTTTCTGCATTCTGTGGTGGATCTTGCCCGCTCCTCTACTTTTTGCTTTGTTGCTAGGCTCCAAGAAGAGCCCATTCGCGGCCTAAACAATACAATGATCTATATACAGCACTGAAATTGTTTGGCCGTGCCCCGCCTTGGGACTTTCAACAGATCCAATAATCAAGCAAACCTACAAACTGCTATTAGGCAACACCTCAATGCTCCGGGAAGGATCAGCATTATCACGTGCGCAAGTAGTTAATTAATGTTGCCTTATCGAAAGAAACGCGGAAATCAAACAAGCTCGAAACCTTGTATTACGATTTGCGCTCTTGATGAAGCTCCAAGAAGGATCAACGGTATAATGTGAACACGAAAGTCGTTGATTCTTGCCTAATGAACAAATATGGGAGTCAAACAAGCTCGAAAACTTGGATTGCGATTTGCTGCTTTGATACAGCTCCAGGAACACGAAAGGCCGTTGATTCTAACCTTACATGAGCAAACATGGCAATCAAACAAGCTCGAAAACTTACTACGAATTGCTGTCTTGATGGAGCTCCAGGAAACGTCGAAAGAAGTTATAGTGTCAAAACAGAAGTAGTTGAATCTTTGCCTAACTAAATACAGAAAGAGCAAAAAATGCTCAACAACCTATATTACGAATCCACGTCTTGTTGAAGCTCCAGAAAGGATCTAAATCAAGATTACGGTCTCAACACGAAAGGCATTAAAATCAATACAGAAACACGAGAGTCAAACAAGCTCAACAACGTCACAAAAGTCGTTGAATCTTTGCCTAAATCACTACAGAAACACGAGAGTAAAAAAATCTCAACAACTTATATTACGAATCGACGTCTTGCTGAAGCTCCAGAAAGGATATAAATCAAGATTACGGTCTCAACACGAAAGGCATTGAAGTCCTCGCTTAATACATCGAGACGATGAAGAAACATGGCAGTCAAGCCAGATTGAAATCTTCTAATCTTTTTCATCACACTACACATTGCCCCCAGCTCACGAAGCAAAATAATGATATCTGTACCTGATCATCGGAATCCTTGATCTCGCCCTATGGCAAAAACGTCGATCCATCGCGCAGATCACGAGCATTTCTGTATCGGCAGGGGCATAGAATCTAGATACAGTAGTCATCCATCCATAGATGTCGACGACGAGGATAATGATCTAAATATAATATTATTAAAATATATATATCTATATATAAATATATTTTAGAAAGAGAGTGTAATGCTGGTGTTAACTAAGTCTAGAACCCAATGTCAATCATATAGCCTAGTCTTTGCCCACACACATCAATCTTATTTTTTTACCTCACACACACATTTCAAATTTCATTTTCCCTCTCCCTCTCTCTCTCTCTCTCTCCTCCCCCCCCCCCCTCTCTCTTTCTCTCTCTCTCTATGGATCACGAGCAGCAGGCAAGTTTCTATCGGGAGCAGCAGACGGGTCTCTCTCTCTCTCACCCTTGCTTCCTTTTCTCTCTTTCTTCTGCATTCTCCTCCTCCTAGAGAAAATCGCAAGCGCCAACCCACCCTCACCATTGCGCTCTTCTGCTTTCTGTCACCCTCCCTGCTGATTTTATTGCCTTTTTAAACTCGCAATATAATTTTGTTTGAACTGATCTGCTTCTTCTGCCATTTTGTATTCTGTAAAATATGTGATATAAGAGCGGTTGTAGATACTAAGCGAAATTTATAGCACGTTGGCGCATTGAGCACCGGGATGATGCCATGTCTACCATCACTATGTTGCAAATCATTTTGTTATGAGATTTGATTGGTGTGAATGAATTAGCTGCTGCAAAGAAAAATTAGTGAGATTTTATTTGCGCTTCTTTCAATGTTGATCAAATATTCACTTTTCTTCGATTGATTTGAATTGAAGCTTGGAAAGGGCTTTGCCGAGACGGCCGAGGAGAAAGATAGTGAGGACAGGGGATCCAAAGAACTAACTTCATGCCTTTCCAGAAGGTTCAAATTTATGGGTTGAAGTCTACCTAAAATGGATAGACACAGAGCTGCCCTACAGCTATTGCAGCCTGCCCTTCCGTAAGCTCGCTAATGGAGTAAAACGGCTGTTGAGAATATGATAAAATGCTTTTGTCCGGGGATCAGAACAAGAATTCAACCTACTGTTTCGCGTGAACTAGAAGGAACCCACTATATTCCTCTGCATACAGTGAGTAGGAGGTAATGTATTGTTGCTCAATGTCGTTGTTAAGGCAGTACTCCTTAAATTCAGTGGAGATATATTCTCCCCCGTTGTTGGATCTTAGTGCTTTGATTCGTTTGCCAGTTTGATTTTCTGCATGTGAACTCGAAGGGAAGGTCTCTCCTAAAATCTTAAAGGCCAGTAGACTTATTGATTAATCATTCACATAAAACTACTCTTGAATCAACTTAAATGAAATAAAATTAGACTTGAAAACAATGGATCACATAAATTCATTCACATACAGCAGAAGCACTGAGGGGTCAAGAATCCCCCCCCCCCTCCCCTGAAGGATAATTCTTTTCATTATGAAAAACCAATTGGCCTATGACAATTACATATACATTGGATTCCAAAAAGGGTCTCAAAAATAGGAACATAAACTTAGTTCCTTTCAATGGACTTAATTCTCAAACCTAGCTTATCAGAAGCATAAGATTTTCTTCATAAATCTTAATTCTTTCGACATGCAATCATGAAGGATCATAGAAACTTGACATGCAATCATGATTGATCATAGAAACTTGACATGCAATCATGATGGGTCATAGAAACTTGACATGCAATCATGATTGATCATAGAATCTTGACATGTAAAAAGAGCAAGTTACAGTTACATGCAAGGGCAAATAAACAAACTGTAGTTACATGCAAGTGCAATCATCAGAGAAATGCACGCATGCAAAAGTTTCAAAGATCATAACACATATATGCAACCAATTTTGGGGTTGTTTGGTAGTGGAAATCTTGCATCAAGGTCATAAGATCATTTTGGACAGTTCATAACCTGTAGAAGGCCGAGTTTGGGGAAGAACGAGCTTTGTTTCATAATTAATTGGTTTCTGGATTTTTGGTAGCAGTAGTGGGCCAATTAGAGGAATGGCCAAGACTAGATTATGGTGCACATACTCCAAGAATGGATATGCAGCACGAGAGAGAGAGAGAGAGAGAGAGAGAGAGAGAGAGAGAGAGAGAGAGAGAGAGAGAGAGAGAGAGAGAGAGAGAGAGAGAGAGAGAGAGAGGTATCCAAGAGGATTTGAGCTTCAAACTGAAACCAATGCGCCTCTGAACTTGATCTTAGTGCAACCAACAACAATAGTTCCAAGAAGGACGTCACAGAAAAAGCAAATCCTCAGCCACAGGACCATATCCTAATGTGAGGGAAGAAGGACGACAATACCATAAGATCCGCAATTGGGTATAGAAGGCACAAGCTGAGAAAGCTGCACAAGCAAGAGAAACCCTTGCAGAATCTCACATTACTGAAGAACCAACACCCCTAACGAGCTCACCATTGCGCAAATGGATCAAAACGATTGTTTGGATCATCATGAACTACCCCCTTCCACATGGAGGAGCCTGAGGTTCCACATACAAGAGTGCTCACAAGTTTGCTATCTAGCCATGTGAACTTATCCCTCGGAGAGTTACTATGGATTGCACTTCAAGCCAAGAGCATCCTAGCCGAATGGGCAAAAACGGGACCAGAACCAGAATCAACAACACAAGAGCTCTTATATTGTGTGGGCTATGAAGGAACCAACAATGTCCTCCAAGTGGGAGCAGCATGGTAAAGTGAACAACATAACATTACGTTGCCAATCAAGCACAAGAGATACGAGGACGAAGCTACGGTAGTAAATGGAGGATCGAGTGTCAACTTGATCTCCACTAATTTGTATAAGAAATGGGGTTTGCAAGGGTTGAAGCCAACAAGATTCGCCATCAACTAGCAGATCAATCTTGTGTAAAACCAAAAGATATGGTTGAAGACATTCTGGTAAAGATAGCGGCAATGCAATTTGTAATCACTTTCCTGGTGATGGAAATCCTAGAATCCCCTTCCGCTGTTGGATGTATTTCTACTCCGCTAAGTGGCTAGGTCTACAGAAGAGGTTAGTGTGTAGTATAGTGGTAGACCGGTCGTCCACCTTCTAAGATCTACAAAGCTTTAAAAATTGTGAAATGAAAAGGAGCGCCAAGGCTTTTGGTGCTTGAAATAAAATAGTCTACATTACACAACAGAGGTACACCTACAATATGTTAGTCAGATAGAATTCGATTAACTGCAAGTTAACTCTCTCACCAATGGAACTAGGTCTCAAATTGTCAAAGGACCAGTGTCCTCAAAGCAACAGATGCGTGAGTATCCTTATCATTCTATTATAGGATCTCTTATGTATGCCATGATCTGTACCAGGCTAAACATAGCTTTTGCAATTAGCTCTCTCAGTCAATTTATGACTATAACCCTAGTGTAACACATTGGAAGGCTCTTATCAGAGTCATGAGATATCTTTGAGCTACTATGGACTTTTGCATTTGTTATGGAGCAGTTGGCAACGACAAACTCAATCTACTCAGTGGTTACACAGATGCAAGTTGGGCATGAGATGTAGACACTCATAAATCCACTTTCAAATTTACATTTTTCCTCAACAATGGTCCAATTTCTTGGAACAATGGCAATCAATCTTCGATAACTCTATCTTCCACTGAATCAAAGTATATTGTAGCCTCTCAAGCTACAAAGGAAGCAATTTGGTTGAGGAACTTACTCTCAGATATTAGTCTAAATCAATTTGCTCTGACATTATTATTTTGTGATAATCAAAGTGCCATTGCCTTGTCAGCCAACCCTAGGTTTCATTCTAGGAGTAAGCACATTGAACTTAAGTATCATTTTGTCAGAAGCAACCTGAATCACGATGAATTGCATTGGTAGCTTCTGATTTTTGAAAAAAATCATGCGCATATGGCTTGCATGAGTTGGTTTCATATTGAGTATACTTATTCTATGCATAAGTAATGTGGCTGGCTGCCCTACAAATGTGCTGACTACCTCGCTGATGGTCTTTGATAGTGATAGGTATTGGGCATATGATAATGGTAATGGATGTGTACGTATGTACGAGTACTATCACTGTATGTGATGGCATACAACTATAACTGCTGATGCTTCTATGAAGCACTGATGGTAATGATAATTGTGAGCACTATGCTAACCATTGCAACTTATGCCTTCTATCATTTGCTGGAAGTTCAAGTAAGGAGATGATATACTATTATGACATGATAAAACTTTAAACCTCTTGTGATGATTTATGCTTGACTAATTCATTTATTGTTTTGGGAACATGATGAGGACTATAAGAATGCTACACATGCGTTAATCTGGTTTTTTCGGTTCGAATACATTAGTACATAAGTAGGATATAACTTTATTTAAGGAAGATGGGTAGCTCGTAGAAAATGTCGTCATCTCATATCTAGGTATGAAGCCATATTTTTACACCAATGCGATGTGTTGGAATCTTTAAAAATGCACATACGACGCAACGTAGACATCTAGACATGGTAAGAATGATTGGTTATATGTATGTGATCTCTACAAGCTTGCGTTTCTTACTCTTATCATATGAGGGTTGAGTCAAATATGATATATGCAAGGCATGAAGTTATAAAACGTAAAATCGCAAGTGAAGGTGGGCTATATTGCTGGTTTCTGGGTCTGACTATGGTAGGCTTGTATCGCATGGATTTGCCCAAGCCACAAGGTGCTTAGACTCCTAGCACTGATGCTAAAGTCATGACTTGTTTTAATTGTGCATTTGAAATATTAGCTTCTTACATGAAAAATGATAAAAAAAAAAAACATTTTCTTAGCCCTTATGCTGATCAGTTTGGCTTTTGCCCTGATACGGTTCGTAGAAAAAGAAGAGTGTATTATTAAGTATAAATTGCATGATAGGGAAGATTGGACATACCACTTGAGTTTGCAGTCTTGCTGATAAAGTAGTGAATCATGTTTCAGACATGGATAACAACTGATGCTCAGCTATGACACTTGTCTTCCTCACGTAACTAACTCACGTGGTTTTGTTTTGTGGGATAGTGGCAGGTAACAACTGGCTATCCTAAAACTTGATTTGCTTTCTGGTATCCTGTACTGTAAGGCTTTGTACATCTTTATTTTTACCTGTTATGCTATAATTTGAAGGGTTCAAAGGATTTGGTCTTGACTTGTCAAGAGGGACTATGTGAAATTTTATTTCTCTCTCTCTCTCTCTCTCTCTCTCTCTCTCTCTCTCTCTCTCTCTCTCTCTCTCTCTCTCTCTCTCTCTCTCTCTCTCTCTCTCTCTCTCTCTCTCTCTCTCTCTCTCTCTCTCTCTCTCTCTCTCTCTCTCTCTCTCTCTCTCTCTCTCTCTCTCTCTCTCTCTCTCTCTCTCTCTCTCTCTCTCTCTCTCTCTCTCTCCGCCGAAAGAGAAGGCCATCTATTGTTGTGGATGTAGAGGTGAACAATAGCCACAGACCAGAGTACAACTTCGAGAACGTGAACCGTAGAAAATGAGGTCATCCAAGAAAGAGAAATTTTACTTCAAGTCCACCTGTCTTCAAGCATCCAAAAGATGAAAGCACACCCCTGTTTCAGTCCTCGCTTGACTAAGGGAGAGATGGTCTTGGAACGAGAAATACACAACACTTATTGGGCAATTCGAAGAACTCCAACAAATAGTCGTGTCAAGTGCCTAGGATGGCTACCTCGTCAAGGAAAATGTGGATGTGCAACCTCATTAGAAGGTGTTCCTGCTCCTTGTTTTTGGTCTGCCAAAACACATCCCAATGGCAAGACACAACAATGATGTGGTTTTGCAACACCAGAATTGCACACACACTTGGCAGCCATAAAAGAGTATCTCCCCTGTTCCAACAAAGATACCAATCGCCTGTGGAGCAAGGTACAAACAAAACAAGAATAGAAGTTGATATGCTGACGCATGTAGGATTTCAAGTAGAGACAATTCCAATTAGCGAAAGAGGACCCGATGAAGCTCCCAGCAATAGAGCTCCCAACAACGAAGGTAGTTGTTACATACCTATGTAACTAGCAATACTTCAGTGACTCCTATTGTCCATTTAGTGTTGGGGGCTAAATGGCAAGTTATCCTTGGATAAGGGATACCCTTAGAATTAAGGATAGGTGCCTTGGAATAAGGGCAAACAAGTGACTATACCTTGGTCGGAGGTATGGAATCAAGTTACCCTTGGATAACCCTTAGGATTAAGGGTGTGTGCCTTTAGATTAAGGTACTGGTGTCCTTGGATAATGGCAGGTAGGTGTCTATGCCTTGGTCGGAGATATGGAACCTAGTGAGGTGTTACAAAGTTATTACCACGGGTGTTTTGGCTATTTTTCTAAACCTTGGGCCTCAATCTTGAGCCATATCACTATATTGGTCTTGGACCAAAGTATACAAGCACAACTTGGGCAATGGGACCTAGTAGGAGGCACCCTTCCAAGGTGTCCATTGAGTTTCCAACTCCCACAAGAAAGGCATTCAAAGAGTCATCGGTTATGGAAGAAGTCTCTTGACCTTCCATAAGCCTATGAAGGGTCTTTAACTCCCCTATTACCATCTATATGAGGGGAGGAGGGTGCCCATAGGGAGGGTGAGAGATCTCTTTTGTTTGTTATGCTTATGCTCTAGTGTGGCTACTAGTGTATAGAGCGTTTTTTTGTGTGTAGTATGCTTAGGGTTTGGATCTTGCTTATGGTATGGGACATAAGTAGGGTTTGGATCTTGAGTATGCTATGGTTTGTGGTAGTATGCCTAGGTTTTGGATCTTCCTTATGGCATGAGACATAAGTAGGGTTTGGATCTTGAGTATGTTATGGTTCGTGGTGGTATGCTTGTGATTAGTTATTGATTAGCAAGGGGGTGCTAGATTAGCCAAGTTGCAAGATTGCATGTGCTAACTAGCTATGGTTTGGTGGTGAATACTTGAGGCCACTTGTTATCTACCTTTGTGATTAAGATTAGGAACACAGGTGGAGGAGAGATCCATGGAGGCTTGAAGATCCTTACTTGCAAGTGGAGGCATCCTAGCTTGGAGTTGGGGAGCATCTTGAGTTTTTTCCATTTTGAAGAATGATGTTTGCATTGAAAAAGGATTTAAACATAGAAGATTGTTTAAATTGGAAGCTAATATTGCTTTTGAGAATGTGAACTTGGCAAAGGAGGAGATCACTCAAGTGGAGATCTTGGCAAAGTGTGATCTTGTTAACATTGAGGAGGAGCATCAAAAGGAGGAAGATCTTGAGGATCAGCCTCAACCTCAAAGCATGAGAGCTCCAAGGAGGTCCTCAATGACAAAGGCCGAGTCATCAAATTGCATGCAAATTATCCATTCAAGTGTGCATCTTGCAAGGGTGGAGAGCATTGGAGAGTCTACTATTTTTTAATACTTTTTGGATAGTATTAGTAGACATAAAGTAAATTGTTTCATATCTTTAATATTCTTGGTGCTTAGTACTTTGTATGCCAAGACAATGAAATTAGATGCTTTCAAATCTATATTTGTTGTTGACAAAGCAATTTTATTGGATAACTATTTTTTTTAATAGTTTGAATAGAGTCATTAAGTTGAAACATCATTTGTTTTGGAAATATTTGTGTCCACATGCTTTGTGCATGATCATTCCAATGTAAGGACCAAAGATTATCCTACTTCAATGATAGGAATAATGGTAATGTTTTGCTCTTCAAGTAGAGATTGTAGAATCTACGTGTTTTCCACCAAAGAAGTCGTCAATGGTGGAAATGTGATCTTTCAAGAGTGGAAGATTTGTGAACTTGAAGAAGCACCTTTGGACCAACACCTTATTCAATTCATTGATGGTTTGGAGTCAAGTCAAGTGGAGAGCAACCTCAAGGCCCAAGGACTCCAAGAAGAACCTTGAGTATCAAGATGGAGCCATCAGGGCTCAATCATATGGATCAAGCAAGGCAAGTTGTCGTTGGCAACATTACGTATGCACTTAATAGTTTAATTGATGTATCTTCAAGCGCAAAAAATGCCTTTGAATCCATGGCTTGGCATGATGTATAGTTTTTGAAGTGTGCTACATATATATAGACACATTTGTGAAACATCTTGTAAGCGATCCTTAAGAGGTGGTGAAAGATCCTTCATGGACCTCAGTCTCTATTGGAGTCTCAAAAGTTCCTTGTTTGTAGCTAGATTTTTAGACACTTCTAAAAGCATTCATTCATCTAGCAAGAGAGTTGTAAATAGATCAAGCTAAATTTGAGGAGTGAAGAATTGCCAAAAATTGGCAAATCTAGCTTGATCAAAAATCATGTAGAATCATGTATAATGTAGATAAGTGGGTCCCACACATGTGAGGCCATGGAGACACATGGGAAACCTATCCTAGTGGAGGTTAGATCAAGTCTATAGAGTAGGTCAAGTCAATTTGGTACTGATTCCTAGATTATAGGACCTAAATCCTAGATTTGTGGTAGAAATTGACCAACTAGCCACCTACTTGACATGACTCTAGGAATGAGGCTAGGGTTGCAAATTAGGGCAATAAGCCAAGTTAGCTTCCTTGTTACATGCTGGAAATTCACCTAACTTTACAAAGGAAGTCATTTTTGCTATATATTCCATCTCTCCATAGTGAGAAGATACATTATTTTTGGAGCTCATTGACAATCTCGAGCTACTCCACTATGTACAGTGTGATTTTGTGATCCAAATGCAAACAAGTTGATTTCTACTTCATTCTCAGTCTATAGGCTATGCATACAGTAGGCTGTGGTTCACACATGTGGACTCGAATTTCAATTTATGATCAATGCTTCGATTGTTCTTGCTTGTTGTTTGTCAAACTGCCAATCTAATCAACTTTTTGTGTCTAGTTCTTTGATAGATTGTTAAGCAAGCATCCAATCACCCTTGTGGATCTTTCTAAAATCCATTTATGGTCCTAAAATACAGTACTTTCACAAACTGCTTTAATAATGGCTAATTTCAGTATGGATTGAGCAATACATAATAAAAAATGTAATCTATGAACCACTTCAATGATAGAAAGAGGTTCTTAGAAACCACTTTGAATTTCTGCACATTCTATACAACATTCCCAAAGACATTATGTACAATATGCAAGCATAGTTGATGTGCACATAATATGTACTGCTCATTCCGACATCATTATCTGAGTAGCAAGGGAGTAGAGGGCACTAGGATTTTGGCATTGGTTGATTAGTACTAATCTAAGAATATTGGGATTTATATCTAGCCTTTTCAAGAAAATTGTTTACAGTTTAGAAAACGTTCCACATGACATTTCCGAAAACATTCCATAATGACGTGTCCTATGACATTTTGTGACAACATTCTGTACAACATTTCGTCCAATAACAACATTGTGGAGACACAATGTAGAAAAGCCTAGCACAATTGTAATATAAAGACCAGGGATCTCCTGAAGGGAGAATTGACACTTTTGTATAATGCCACGGTGTTCAAGGTTTGGAACAATTGTCCCACAGCTCTACTTGCACAACTCATTTTCAAGGTAATCCATCTTGTTCTCGTCATGGACAAGAAATTCAATTTGTATAGCTGCATATTGATTTATGTTATCATCTCATGCATGCATGGGGTGAATTTACATAGATGTTAAGTGAAGCCACATCCAAAATAGATAGGGTTAGGATGAAAACAAGGCTGAATATGATGTCGTAGTGAAGACTTGACTCCATTTTGAATCACGACATTCCTCTCATAGATGTTGGTGAAGCCACATCCAAAATAGATAACGGTTAGGATGAATACAAGGCAAAATATGATGTTGCAGTGAAGGTTTGTTATTACTTGACTGTTTTGAATCATGACATTTCTCTGTGATAGCCAATTCTCACAAAGGTCTAGGAATTTTCTAGATCGTGTTCAACATAAACTGGGGTGCCAAGGGGCTTGTGGTCACCGAGGACAAGCTGCAAACCTTGTCATCCTCTGTTGCCAAGTCTAATGTTTTCGCCATGACCCACTTTTTTTTTTCAAACATTGTTGTAGCCTCAATTGCAAGTATTGATCCTACTTTGTTTCTCACCAGCAGGAAGAGAGAGCTCCTTAGCATACTGGCGGGAGATAAACAACAAAGTTATTACATTGGAATGAGCTTAGACAACAAAGGATTCTGTAAATTCTTCATGGCAAAGAAAATATATTGGTGGGGTGTGTATATATATATATAGTGCTGAAACTTTTTTTTTTTATAATAAAATATTGAGATAATAACTTCAGATCCAAAAACTCGCAACTGCAATGTATATGTACTCTTTGAGTTGGTTCTGGATGTATGCATGACCATATTCTGCTTTTATTTCATAAACATTTTTTAAAGGTTACTCCAACTAAGTGGATTCTTACAATTTTCTTTTTTAGAAAACTTCTTAGCTTTCTTTGAAGTTTATTTTTTTTAAGCATGAGCATGGATTTGAGTGACACAAAAAGCAATATTGTTCCATTTTTAAAGCTCTTCGCATCGATTATATGCATGACTAGTGTTATAATACTTCCATAATTTTGTTCAAAACTAGAGCATTTAGACCTCTTACAACAATCATTTCTTTTCTTCATCTTTAAATATCTTTTCCATATGGACTCAGATTGAGATCACACAAAAAAGCAAAGTTTCTCAACTTTATGAGATTTGCCTAAAAATTATATGGTTGTCCATATTAGGACACTTTCTACTTTTAGCACAAAATATGGAATTACACTTGTCACTACACTATTTTCTTTTCTTCCAACTTGAATATCTTCTTTATATAAAAATCAACATTCATTGATGTCCTATCAAAGGAAATTCATATTATGAAAAAAAAAGTTTGCGCTGCTTCTGGGGGTGTTGCGGCCAAGGATTATGGGGCAAATTTATGAGCATGGCTATGGCATCACAACTAGGATGTGCTTTTTTGCACTGCTACGAACTAGAGTGTAAAAAATCTCGTGTGTGTGTGTGTGTGTGTGTGTGTGTGTGTGTGTGTGTGTGTGTGTGTGTGTGTGAGAGAGAGAGAGAGAGAGAGAGAGAGAGAGAGAGAGATTCCCATGATTAATTTCCCTACAATGAAAATCAACCCAAATAGGAATATCTTTGGAGTATGCATAGGCTATCACGATCTGTTTCAATAGACAAAATTTAAGATTCTTGATCATTACTTTATTTAGTACAAACAAGACCTTAAGCCCTTTTTCTGTGAGGTGTATTTCAAAATGCCTCAAGATAAGAGAGAGTGAATCAGCATCTATCAACATGCTTGAAGGCATAAGGCACTTTATTTAGGAATCCAATCTGACTTGACCAGTAACAAATTACAATCCCAAAACGCTCTATATTTTGAAGCGGAATAGTATCTCATAGTCATGTGACTATATCGAGGTAAAACTTGCTCAATCTGCTCACTTGCAGTGAAAAAAGTTGCAATTTCCTTTCCTTTCTTGCCATAATTTCTAGGACAGGTGCCGGCATTGAACACAAAACACAAATTCATGCACAAACTCTGATGTCATGAACAGAATGAGAAAGCTCTCAACAGGATGTACAATAGTTGTGCGGTTTTGCATGTAGAAGATTGTATGAGTGCTTCATGGAGGCTTATGTACATGTGCTCTTTGTCAAACTAGTAAAAGCTTTGTGCTACTGTAGCACAGCCTTGTTTCATCCAGCAAAGGCTTGTCATTTTTTGTTCTCGAGTTCCATGGAGAAAGAAACAGAGCGGTGAAGTTGTTTCTCACCTGAAATGGAGTGATCTGGAATGGAATGAGGGCATTTTTGGTTCGACAAGCTTGAGCTGGAATTTGCAGACTTTGAAAGACAAGAACCCAATTTGCTAGTTCTGGGCAAAGATGGCGAAGTGGTCAAAGTAGAGCTGGACTTTGCTCCTGGTGATGGTGGCTTGGAGACATGCAGTGTAGATGCAGCTGACTTAGTCGGAGCTGATGACTTGCTTCGAGCAGAAATCCTCTCAAGCCTTTGCAATCTCAGGTTTTCCAACCGCTTCCTCTCCTCCTCCTCCTGAAACACCAAAATTGGGCATGGTATTGGTGAGATCCTGGACAGGATGATATAAGTTTTTCTTAAAGAGAACCCTCAACGCTTCTTGCAAAATTACATTGACCTTCACATCTCCCACGAACTGTGGAATCTCTACTTGGAAGGGGAGCTTGTGGTTATAGCACTTTCCCAAGGAGGAGGAGAACAGAAATTAGTCTGCTGACTTTCTCCAGAATTGAACATCTAGTTTTACTCGATATGGCTGGAATCTACTCTCGCGCTTCACTTGAAACCTCCGCAATAGATCAAAAATCATCAAATACTACACAATTATCCCAATTCTAAAATATCTATATTGCACATTGACAAAAGGTCTAGTTAGCAATCGCCAAGGCATTCTAGCAAATCCCCATTTTAAGAGATCAACAGCCACAACCCAGAAGTCGTGCAAAACAGCTACCCTTTTATCATTCTTAAATACCTTCTCCTTTTTGGTCTTCAAAGGATTGATAGTCTTTGAAGTCCACGCATTCCCAGTTCGAGATGGGGAGCCAGCACTCTTGATTGATAACTTGTCACTTCTGGGTGCTGGGGAAGATTTTCTTCTGGCCGAATTTCCGTTTTCGTCCACCTGAATTGCAGTTTTTGTTACCGTTTTGGAACACGATCCTGTGTCTTTCTTTTCACTGCTTTCCTCTGGCTTTTCTTCTGTGTTGACCTCATTCAATTTGTTGGTATTGCACTTGCATCCGAGGAGATTCACATCAGAATCCGAAGGGTTATCCCGTGACCTACTCGCAGTTTCACATATAAAGTTTTTCTCGGATATTGAGATAAGATCCTCACAGGACGTAGAACAGTCAACATGTCTTTGGTCTGGTTTCTCATGATCGGCAATATTATTTCGGTCATCACTCAGAAATTCTGCTTCCATGTTGAAAATGGACTTCCACCTTGTGTTTATGTGACAACTGAAAATGCTAATTCTTTGGCTTTACAAGGATTTGGTTATCATGAATGCTTCAGATTCCAAGCCATAAGGTCCTGGGTTGCCATGAAAAGAATCTCTTTTAGAGAGATTCATTTTTGTTTCCTTGAATTGAAGCACAAAAATCACTTATTTCCTGGATCAATGCATCACTAATTCCGTTGTCTTCAGTAACTGCAGAATTTTCTGAAATTTTCCAGCTAGACCTTACGTGACTTCCTTGCCTTTCTGGTGAAAGTTCTTATATTGGGAACACGAATATTGTCTTCACCATCGCAATCGCTTGAGGCATCTTGATTGCTCAGATACAAATTCTTATCTTGCTTTTAAAATATCCATTTGTTGGATAGCATTTTCTGGTGAATTCTCCTCGTAACCATCACCAGTTTAGACATTCTTATAAATTGAAGTGCCAAGTGCCAGGAATAGAGCAATTTAGAGTATTAAATGATGTAATTGATATTTTTATCAGACTCATTGCATCAGCAGGCAAGGGACTAAGCAATAGCATGTAAAGCATTATCTGGAACATTAAATTCCAAAATTGGCATTGGGGCTCGTCATCCTCTTCATTTACTGTTTCAAGTTGAGGACCCACCAGCTTCTAAACCCGGGGTTCTCTAGGCTGGTAAAAATTCCTTAGATCAAACTCAATCTCATAGTATAAAATCAGGATCACCCTGATGCCACAACAACAATCACTCCAAGAGTATGCATGTTTCCCAATTATTCCAAAATTCCATTGGGATCATCCAAACATCCAAGAAACTTCATGTAAGTCCTACGATCCATAGTAAAGTATTTAAGCTTCATATATGGATGGCTTGAACATTGGTTTCAATCAAAGTAGAAAATCCTTATTGATAATTCTTGAAATATAGGAACCTATCACAAAACCCCAAAGGTTATCAAAATCTTGAGTTTCGAAAAATGAACACGTAGACCAAAGAGCTTGAAGAGTTCACATACCTTTGGCTAGACATTTTTTAACAAATTTTTGTGCCAATCATAGCATGGTCTTTTGAACTCAGTTTGATGTTAAGCCTATAATTTCAATGTTCTTTTTTTCAACAAAAAGCCATGCAAATCCTAGCAACCATCCTTGTGGGTCATGATGTGCATAGAGAAGCTTTGTAATCAAGGTGAGTGTTACTCAAAGTTTTTCTAATTTAAACTTGTCTAGAGTTCTTTATCTCACTATGGTTCACTCTCCCATTAAAGATAGTTCATCTCCTAAAATTCTCTTCATCTATGTTGTTCATTCAGTTACACCTCAACCAAGGAAAGGGGTTCAGAGTGTGATTATTTCAAACCCTCCTCAATAGGCTTTACTCCCAGGGTTGTCTATTATTATTCATTTATAAATTTTGTTGATGCTTATGTTGGAGGTGTTGGGAAGTGCGGTGGGCGATAGTTCAAGGTGTCGGACGACACATTTGGTCTATCGTATTAATTAGCATTGTGGAAGACTAATAAAAGAACATCGTGTTTAGAATCATCTCTCACAATAAAACCAATCGATTAATCGATGAGTCAATAGGTGTCTTAGACAACCATAGTTACAAAATTGTGAAGCCTTCAAGGATAGCCGTGATTCTGCACTTTGACTCAATCGATAAGACACACAATCACTTTATATGTGCACGACACATTGCTCTTTGGCAATAGTATCGATCTGATAAAAGAAGACAAGACAATGCTATCTTCTGAATTCGACACGACCGATCTGGGCGAAGCTCATTTCTGCCTTGGTATTCAAATCCACAGAGACAGAAATCGAAAGTTGATCTACATTACTTAGCAGAGGTACATGTACAATATGTTAGTCAGATATAATCTGGTTAATACTCATCTCTAAGTCCATTAAGGACTACTTGAACAAGGTTAGTGTTCTTAAGAGCATCTCCAATACCAGCTAACTCTTGATGAAGATCCTTTACTCTCATTACATAAGATGAAGCACTCTCATCTACTCTCTGATAACTTACTAGAAAGATTTGATTTCTAAGTGTTAGCAATCTAGAAGTATTCTTAATTTCATAGATTGTTTTTAGAGTGTCCCAAGCCTCCTTGGCAGTGGTTCATGTAATGATCTCTCTTAACACTTCATTTGTAACATTCATTTTTATGAAATGAAGGACAATTCTGGTTCTTTTATTGAATGTTGCAGCTTCATTAGGTGCTGCAGGTTCTTCTTCAGCTCCACTCACAATGTCCATTACATCTTGTAGAATCAATAATGATTCCATTCTAATCTTTCACATTGTATGATTGGAAGATGTTAATGCTCTAAGAAATGTGAACTAGATGAAGACATTTTCTCTATGAGAAATTCTAGTAATGACAAAGATGAAGTTGAAAATGTTGCTTGCTATCTCAACCTAGTATCTAACACTTATAATGTTGATCTAACCTATGAAATCTAGCAACAAAATGTGAGATCCATCTCTCTACTGAAAAGATCAATCTATCTTGAATTTGGATCTTGCTTCAATCATAAAAATGAAACACATGCAAGTATGAAGTCTATCTCTCCCACGAGTTTTAATAAACTGATAAACTCTCTAGGAACTTACTTTCAACTCAGACACAATAATTTGTGTGAAATGAAAAGTCTAGGACCTCACAAAACTCACTTCTATCCAGTTCTACTTGATTGACAATGAAAATTGAAGAAATTGGTGAAAAGAACTGATGTGTGCTCACTTTGGCATATAGTCTCTGTCCATATAGGGCTCAGCTGAAGTAGATCAGGCTTGATTTGATCCACTTATGATCCATAGATGGTTTGTTTGTCAGCGAGTTTGGATTCCTCTCCCAAATCCGAGTTCTAGCAAGCAAAAGCATTAATGTTCTGATGTATACACCCTCACCTCTTCAAAGCATGAAGCTCTGATACCATGTGAAGTTTTTAGCACGTGTCAACTTCACCACACACCTTACAGGATCTTACTGAGGTGTTATGATTGCACAAGATTGATCAAAGAACAAATTACTTGAAAAATCTAAGGCAAGAGCACAATGGCATACACCAGACTGAAAAAACTAACTTTTCACTATGAGGAATGAATGTCAAAAATAATTCTAAGTGCTCAGTATGGGAAAAACAATGTGCTCTCGAGTAGAGAGAGAAAATCAACACATACAACTCGGGTAGTGAGAGAATGAGCCCAAAATACCAAAATCTCAATATTCACAATATGGCAAATCATGCCAAAGTTTTCCTACATCAAAGAGGCTCTAATTCTTACAGTGGAGTTGCATGGAAAGTCCACTTAACTTACTTAACTCAACTAATAGGGATCCACATGTATAACTGCATGCATGGATATTGCATGTACTGCATGTCATCTCTCAAAATTGCCTAGACATGTGTAGATCATGAAAACTATTTTGCATGTTGCATGCATGCACTTTGAATGACATTGCATGTAATCTAAACTTTTGCAATATTCACTATCCATCACTGCTTTTCACATATTAGAGCCTGCATTCGATAGTGCATCTTGAACAATAAGTTGCTCTTTTACTGCTATTCAAAAAGCTGGAGGAGTATACCTCTCTAATGGATGCGACATTCGTGAAAATCTTCAAACATTCTGTTGTTTAACGTGATCTGAATTAGAAGAAGACTGACAAAGTGCAGAAGTGGAAGTAATCGAGATGGAGTTGTCTTTGATATTTTCAATGGTTCGACGTTCAAAATGAATTCATATTTTTTTATTTTGAAATTATGAAATTTGTATTCTAGGAAGACTACGTCTTTGCTAATAAGTGTCTTGCCAGATTGTAGATCATAGACCTTGTAATCCTTATGATCTAATGAATATCCAAAAAATATTGACTTGGTATTGGTTTGGTCGAATTTCTTCCTTATTTCTAATGAAATTTGAGCATGGCTAAAAGCATGGTTTGGTGGTACAAAAAAAGAACCCAGTTTCCATAGTACCTTTTGGTAGTATATGTCAATATTTGTGGATTTTATTACTCATAATTTATATTTCTAATACAATATGAGGACGCATGCAAGAAAGTGCAAAGCCGCCCTTAAGGCCATTGCTGAAAATCCTGAGACATCAAGCGCACCTCCCAGCATACACAAACAGCCACGGACCAGTTACCACGATGGATCATGAGCGAAAACGGGGGTCAGGGATCAATCAGAAACCACACATTCACAACTTGACGAATCGATTGAGAGAATGGCTTTCATGTCGTCTTTTCCAAAAGAAAATTTCAATTAAGTAGTGAAAACAAGAAATTGAAAAACAAGCAAAATAAAACACAGTCTGTGATCATGTCATCTGAACTGGCATAGCAGGCTGCCAAAACTTCGATAGTCGGCTACCATTCACGGGAGTATCAAAATGTTTTCCATCCAAATGTTCTAGAATAATTGTTCCATAGTTCAGTATTTCTTTAACTTTATACGGACCTTCACCTGTGAACTTCAATTTCTCCTTGATCAGCTTAGTTTTATACATCAATGCTAGATCTCCTTCTTTCAGATCCTTTTTGTGTAATCGACTATCATGCCATGCCTTGCGACGAGCTTTCTCTGCTGCTAATGCATGAACTGCCATTAATTTGGTTTCACATTTGTGCAAAGCTTCATGACGCAGTTGTAAGGATTTATCGTCATCTAATCGCTCTGTTGCTGCTATGCGTAGAGATGGTACTAAAAATTCAATCGGCATGACAACATCTTGACCATAAACCAGTTGAAATGGTGTTTGATTCATGCTTCCTTTATAAGTAGTTCTGAATGCCCATAATGCTACATGCAATTTATGTTCTCAGTCAAAATGACTCGCTTCAACTGTTTTTGTCATAATGGTGCAAAAAATCTTATTGGAAGACTCAGCTTGGCCACTACCCCTGGGATAATACAGAGTACTAAACCGGTGTATAACAAAAATGTATTCCAACAAACACTTTATCGTTTGATTAACAAAGAGTGTACCACGATCACTGACAATCTCAATCGGACATCCGAATCTCATAATGATGTGCTCATAGAGAAACTTAGCCGTAGATTTTGCATCAGCAACTTTAACAGCTTTGGCTTCAACCCACTTGGTCATATAATCGGTTGCTATGATGATATATCTGGCTTGAGAACCTCGTGTCGTAGGATGAATAGGACCTATATAATCTAGGTCCCATTTCTCAAATGGTGTTTGCGATAAAACCGGATGTAAGGGTTCATAGTTCTGTCGTGTAGGACGTCGTGCTCGTTGGCAAACATCACATGACTGAATATAGTTCTCGGTGTCTTTATGAAACGTAGGCCACCAACACCCTGATTGTAGAAGCTTGCGAACAGTGATATCTGTATAAAAATGTTCTCCGCCCATTCCATCATGTGAAAACATGATAAGTCCAGGTATTTCATGCGATAAAACATATCTTCGAAGAATATCATCCAATCTGCGATGATACAATTGTCCCGCAATCAATTGAGAAGGTTGAGCCTTATGAATTAATTGTCTCTTTTGTACTTTTGTCAAGGAGTCATTAGGTTGACCTAGCATTAGATACTCAACAATATCTGCTGCCCACTTAGGTACTGCTTCAACATAGAATAACGCAACATCTGGAAGTTCATCATCCACTTTAGTATTAATTGGTGTGGATTCGATTCTCGAAACATGGTCTGCGAGATAATGCTATTTACCCTTATAAACCACAACTCAAAAGTCAAATTCGGTTAATTAAAGTAACCATCTTGCAATACGCCTTGTATTATGTGTCTTGTTTATCAAATAAAGTAACGGTTGGTGATCCGTATAAAATCTAAAATACGTTTCCATAAGATAATGTCAAAATTTCTTTACAGAAAAAATCATGGCTAACGCTTCACGTTCTATTGTCGAATAGTTTTTCTCTGAATCGTAAGTTGTCTGCTTGCAAATTGTATGGGAGAGTCTTTCTTGTATTCACCTGGCTGCGTCAACACTGATCCAATAGCATATTTCGAGGCATCGATGTGAATATGAAATTCAATTTTCCAATCTGGAGCACGTAATATCAATGTTTTTTTATATTTTTCAAAGGCTTCTAACGCCTCAACTATCCAAATAGGAACAATAGTCAGTTTGTGTATAGGTCTTGCAAGATCTGCAAAGAAGATAATAAAAATTCGATAATAATTTGCATGACCCATAAAGACATAAACTCCATGAATTGTTGTTGGTGGTGGTAATTCCACAATGACTTTGAATTTAGAATAATCTGTAGCAATGCCATGCCTTGATACCACATGCCCAAGAACAACTCAATGAAAAATTCATATGTGACATTTTTCTTGATTTAAACAATCAAATAATTTTTCCAATCGATCCAGGTGGTCTATCTGTGCTATGGACTCCAAGGTCATCCAAGTAAATTTCAAAGAATTTCTGTAGATAATCTTTGAAAGCAAACTACGTCACTCTTTGAAACAAACTAGGTGCATTATAGAGTCCAAACGACATTACTTTATAAGCATAAGTCCCCCATTCTGTTGCAAAGGTTGTTTTGTGGTGTTCTGTGGGTGCAATCTTGACTTGGTTGTATCCACTAAATCCATCTAAAAAATTGTAAGCTTCTGCTCCAGCAAGGTGGTCCAAAATGCTTTCAGTAAAAGGTAACAAAAAGTGATCCTTTCTCGTCACTTTGTTCAAGGCCTTGAGATTCACACAAATTCTCAATTTCTCATTCTTCTTAGGAACAATGACAATTGGTGAAACCCATTCAATATGCTCGTATCTCATAAATGAAGTTAGCTTCAAGCAATCTCTATATCTCTTTCTTTATCAAATCCGTAATCTCAAGTTGGAGAGGAGAAAGCTATGTTCTCAAAAGGAAAGTTCAAGGGCAAAGGCAAAGGCAAATGGTCAAAAGAGCAAGATCAAAGTGAGCCTTCTACTTTTGTTGGCAAGAAAAAAGATAGATCCAAGCTAAAATGTTTATATTGTGGAGTCAAAGGACATTTTGCTAATGATTGTTTCAAGAAGAGAGATCAAGGTGAAAAACAAAGCAATCTAACTCTTTTCCAAGGTGTGAGAAATCGGTTTTTTGATCAAAGATAGCAATGGCCATTATGGATGCCTATTATTTAGCTTTCTTCAATGACTATCATAGACACCTAATCAAGAGTGAGAACAAATTGCTCATTGGATCCAAACACACACACACACACACACACACAATTCATCATAACTATTTGAAAACAATCCTAACAGTCAAAACAACTCCAAGATTTACTTTGGAAAACCCACCGTTCTGCCTTAGGTTGCTTAAGAGCTATTATTAGTTCATTTAGAATTGACAAACTTCCAACTTACTGATTTCTTACCATTCCCAATACATTAGCTAGGTTGTTGTTTGCTTATTTTAATCATTGTTGGCCACATCAATAGCCATTTTTTCTTGTCTTCCAACACCAAGTCCATACCATTCATTACATACACCTTCGACACTTGAAATCACATCTACAAAAGTTGGATGTAGAACATTGTTAGAGCACAAAGGAGATAGCAGTGATTCTATAAGATTTCATTTGGTTGACTTTTTATTGCTACTAATTATAGTTTAAAAAATCAAATAGGTATTTAAAGGGTTAGAGATTCAAATCTTCTACGTGTCTTTGGTATGTAATAAAAGAGAGGGAATGAATGACAGAATATTTGATGTGGAGACAACTACAAAGCTTCCATAATCAGAGTTCATAAGGTGGTGGAGACACTTGCATTTGAGATTGGCAAGTCAATTTCTTTTTGGACTCGCTGAGCTGGTGGCATTTAAAAGCATACTGAATGCAGTATATTGTCCAGAGGCCGAGTTTGAATTCTGAACAAGGAAACTAAAAGTGGTTTCTGAGGAACAGATAGGAAGCATTTTGGCTCTGAAACTGCCAAAAGTGCTCTAATGTTTTTTTGAACTTTGAATGGATTGGGGGTGGTTCTTTATGTTTTTTCTATTTTTTAATGGGTTCATACATTTGTTAAATGTATGACTAATGTCTTCGCAACATCAATCAACATAAGCATTCATGAAGCATAAGCCTCCCAACAAATTAAACAAGCACTTTTCTCAAAACATTCAAAACTTACTCAAATCAGCTCGTTTGAGAAGATAAATTTTCTCAACTACCACAGACTGGTTGAAGAGTAAAATGATAATAGCTTATGCCTCCCCGTCTACTCGCAATAGCAATCACCCACAACCTTTCTCAGCTATGTTCAACAAATTTGTGACGAAGTGGGCTTTTACCTTACCAGAAAAACATAGAGAGGTCTTACTAAAGGACGTGCTGAAGTCCTCATATAAATACTTGAAAAAGAAAATTGCTCAACACAACATAAAACTGTTACGGCACATTCCTGCTACACATTCTTGTGAAATGCTTTATAGATGGAAAAGAATTGGACAGCAAACCCTCAACGTACATTGATGTCCTCGTAAGAAAGAAAATCAGCAGAAATTCAGGCTTTGAGTTGGAGAGAGAGAGAGAGAGAGAGAGAGAGAGAGAGAGAGAGAGAGAGAGAGATATCCCCACAGTTAATTTCTTACAGTAAAAAATCAGCACAAATAGGGATATCCCTTGAATATGGTGATTTGTTTCAATGCACAAATGTAGTGATTAATCTGGATCACTACTCTGTCTATCAATCTTTTACAAGAACTTTCCTCGTGCCTTTTCTCTCTAATGTATTTCAAAATGCCTCAAGATAACAAATAGTGAATCAGCATATACCAGACACGCTAGGCGTAACGTACTTTATTTAGAATTTCAATTCATGCCTTGACCAGTAACAAATTACAATCCATAAACGCTCTATATTTTGAAGCCTACTAGTATGTCATAATCATGTGACTAGAATGAACTAGAATTTCCTCACTAACTTGCTCAATCTATTCACTTGCTGTAAAAAAAATTTGCAACTTCTTTGCCTTTCTTGCCATAATTTCTATGCACAAATTATGGTGTCATGAACAGAATAAGAAAGCTCTCAACGAGGACGCACAATAGTCGTAGGGTTTGTAGAAGATTGTATGAATGGTTCATGGAGACTTATGTACATATGCTCTTTGTCAAACTGGTAAGAGCTTTGTGATACTGCAACTCAGCCTTGTCATGATCGCATCCAGCAAAGGCTTGTCATTTTCTGTTCTTGAGTTCCAGTGAGGAAGAAACAGAGCGGTCAAGTCGTTTCTCACCTGAGATAGAGCGACCTGGAATGAAATGAGGAGATTTTTGGTTTGACAAGCTTGGGATGGAATTTACAGAGTTGGACTTCACTCCTGGTGATGGTGGCTTGGAGACACGCAACGTAGATGCAGCTGACTTAGTGGGACCTGATGAGTTGCTTCTAGCAGAAATCCTCTCGAGCCTTTGCAGTTTCAAGTCTTCCAACCGTTTCCTCTCTTCTTCCTCCTGAAAAACCAAAATTGGGCATGGTATAAGTGAAATCCTGGAGAGGATGATAGCAATGCAAAGATCAGGTTTTTCTTAAAAGAATGACCTCAATGCTTCTTGCAAATTAAAGTTGATCCTTCGCATCTCCCAAAAACTATGAAATCTGTACTTGGAAGGAGAACTTGTGATTATAGCACATTCCCAAGAGGAAGGAGAAAAGAAACTAGTCTGACTTTCTCCAGACATGAACATCTAGACTAGATGTCACTCGTTATGGCTCGAATCCAATCTCAAGCTTCTCTTGGAACCTCTTCAATAGATCAAATACCACACAACTGTACTAAATTTAGAAGTTCTAGGTGCCACATTGACAAAAGGTCGAGTTAGCTATCACAAACCATTCTAGCATATCCCCGTTTTAAAAGATCAACAGTCACAAAACAAAAGTCCTTAAAAACAGCTATCATTTTATCATTTTTAAATACCTTCTCCTTTTTGGTTTTCAAAGGATTGGTCATCTTTGCAGTCCATGTATTCCCAGTTCGAGATGGGGAGCCAGCAGTCTTATTTGATAGTTTGTCACCTCTGGCTGTGGGGAAAGACTTTCTTCTGGCCAAATTTCCATTTTCGCCAACCTGAACTGAAGTTTTTGTTACCTTCTTAGAACTCAACAGTGTCTCTTTTTTTTCACTGCTTTCTTCTGGCTTTTCTTCCGTGTTCACATCATTCAACTCGTTGGTATTGCACATGCTTCCAAGGAGATTCACATCAGAATCCAAAGGGTTATCCCATGATCTACTGACAGTTTCACGTATAAAGCTTCTCTCTGGTATTAACATAAGATCATCAAAGGACGTAGAACAATCAACAGGTTTTTGGTTTTTTTTCTCATCATCGGCTGTATTCTTGTGGTCATCACTCGGAAATTCTGCTTCCATGTTGAAAGTGGACTTCCAGCTTGTGTTTGTTTGCTTGACCGGCATAGATCTAGCTGGCACCATAAAGGAATCGTTTTCCACAATAAGTTCATCCTTTTCAGTCAGGCTTGTATCCTCCATGCATTCGGTGAGATGCTGATCCCCAAAAGGAACTGGCTCCAGCCGTCCACAGCGTTCTGGAACAATAAACGAATCACTAGCTTGATTTGTTCTCTGGCTCACAGAATCGTTCTGATCATGTTGTTGTTCCATCTTTGTAGAATCTTTGAGACTTTGAGACTCGGTCTTGCTTCCTCTGGTTGGAAGTAACAACATATCCGAACTAGGTCTAAGCGTTCTGATATGTGATTGTGAGCTTCTATCCATGTCCTCTAACGAGCCATATCTAGGAGCAATATTCTTGTGAGGCTTGCACTCTCCATCCGGTGACAACTGAAAATCTTCTTCAAGTGAATTTTTTGGTTTTTGGTTCTCATAAAATCCTTCAGATTCAAAGCTATAGGGCCCTTGGTCACCATGAAAAGAAACACTTTTGAACAAGGATTCATTTTTGTTTCCTTGTAATGAAGCACAGAAATCACCGCGCTCCTGGACCAATGCATCACTAATTCCATTATCTTCAGTAACTGCAGAGTTTTCTGAATTTTTCCAGCTAGACCTTACGTGATTTCTTTCTCTTTTTGGTTCAAGTTTGATATTGAGAACCTGAATATCATCTGCACCTGGTCTACCATTGGAATTGCTTAAGACATCTTGATTACCCAAATACACATTCTTGTCTTGCTTTGAAATATCAACCTCTTGGATAGCATTTTCAGGTAAACTCTCCTCATCACCATCACCATCATCACCAGTTTCGGCATTCTTATTCATAGAAGCGCCAGGAATAGAGTCATTTTGACTACTAGATGTGATATAATTGATATTTTTTATCAGAACAATGCCTGAGCGTCTTCCTGATGTGCGACCAACTTGGAGTTTTTTAGATGAAGACCTTTTCTTGGGAGATGTGGGCGTTTCAGTCTCAGCATTACTTGTTGCAGCATTGCTCTGCATCGGGGAAATTTTTTGATGATTAACAGGTGTGTCTGCATCTGATGCAGCAGCATGTGATAAGCTATCATCAGAACTTGGCTCATCAGGCTTGCCACCTGGACTACGCAAATTCAGATACCCATTTTGCTGCGCATAAATCTGATCCTTAGCACCAACAAGGCTCACATTACTTTGGCCTATGTCATGTTCATATCCATTTGCCTGTGAGGGGCCATCAAAATATCGACGAGAATTTTCAGAGTTATAAGCCACCTTCAGCCCTGGAGCAATCAAACCTCCATGACTTCCTGACCATCTTGCTTGTAATTCTTCATAGGATTCAGGGTGAGTAGTTGAATATTGTGAATGCTGCATTAAGAACTGCATGTGAGATGCAGGTGTGTTCATAACTTCAGAAGTTGTAAGCATACCTGGGCTGGTGTAGTACGCCCTTAATAGCCCTTGAGACTGTTCATCAACACTGGCTTGAAAACTATATTGGTTTGCTTCCTGAGGATTGTCTCTTACATAAACATTACTCCCCAGCTGTGGTACAAATGCTGGTGCTGGATGTCTTTGGTTTACCAACAATGCTTCTTGCCCAGTTTCCATACGCATACTGCTGGCATGTTCAGTATAGTGGCCATTGTTGTAGAGCCTATTTTGAGCATGCCTTTGAAAGGAAGGAGAAGAATATGGTATTGATGCCATGCTTCCTGGTAATCCGGGCAGAGATTCATGTGAATAACCTGAAAAGCCTAAATCACCAGCCCCAAGGTTGTAAGAAGTTGGACTTCTGAATGTGTCAAGACCACCATGGCTTGAATTGTCCTCATCAACTGGTGGAACTCCATTATAAAAGCCTCCATTCGACCTAAGTGCCACATTGCCATGAAGTTCATCAAGTTTATAGCCTCCAACTTCACAATGGATGTCAGACCATGTGTCTGGCATGGCTTTAAGGTTTGTGTATGCTCCATGTCCCTGTTCTGCATGAGTTAATGCAGCCTCTGAAGCTGCCAGCTCCATTTCCTCAATCCAAACTCCTGCTTCCTGCTTTTTCTTATATAGGGCCAAATACTTAAAGCAAGCTTCCCTATACTCAGAGAAATGTATCCCGGGATTAGTATCAAAAGTAGCTTACTCTATATCCTGTAAGCAAAGATGATTATAGTCGTGATACCACCATGTGCAAATTTCAGAAGAAAATTACGCCGCATTCTATTCAAATTATGATGTTAAGTTTGTTAACGGTTACATAGTTTTCCTGTTCTAACCTCTGATAGCATCCAGTACCAAGTTTGTGAGAAAAACTTAAAGAACTCAATTTTTAAAGCAAGCTTCAAAGAGCATTGTTAACTTTACCGTAGGCGACTTGCTCCGAAGCATTCAGCAAAAGCTATAAGATCTGAGATATGATCCATACTGAAACCAGCAGCTGTAGCACGAGCAAAGGCCATCCCTTGCTCTTTTTGCAACATATATTTTCGGGCTTCCATGGCTCTTAACAATCCCCATCTGCAAGAAAGCCACCATCAAGGATTTTGCGCCACCAACTGAAAGATAAATAAATTATTTAACAGGAGACAAGCTACTGCTGCAACAAATCAGTACGGGTTTTAGTGAAAAATTCTAGCTTCACAGGTTTTGTACATGTACTTCAGTATTCTAGTCATGCCTCAATTTTAGAAGAAAACAGGAAAATTGCTGCAGAAGTGACAAAACCAGCCCAAAGAAGGTTGGCATTGCAGTACCAGGTATAGGCAATTGAAAAGATTTATGCTGTAGCCTTTAAAAAAATGGTAGCGCTCACATCCATTTGTATCTAATGCCTCGAGGATTGATGAGCATTTGAACAAATGTATCCAGGTATAGGTAATAAGGTTGACACGTTGACACTCATTTAAGATTGATAAAACAAGTTACAATGTCTTGGAGTTCTTACTCAAGTGGTGTTCCAGGTAAGGACTCAGCTTTGCTACATTCTAGTAGTTACAGGCAAAACAACACAGCATGAAATGGACAATGATACTGGTAACCGCAATATGACTATAACAGGCTAATATGAATCAGGGTGATAACAAGCTGATCTGCAGCTAAAAGTAAGCTAAGTTGAGGTTTCACAAGAGTTCTAATCTAAATACGTTCATGTTCCTGATTACAGTATTTCAACCTCATAACAAGAGATGAAGATACTTATCAGCCAAATTTTGTAGAAAGGGACACCTGTGGGGCTTGCAATTGCTGGTATAGTCATTTGAAGCATGTAGTTGTGACCTTAGGTCCATCATTTATTATTTGAAAACTGAGACATTCATGAGTCCGAGAGCCATTTGCGAGAGCAAAAGGCTCTTAATGTTCGGTTCCAAGTCGATTGCTGAACTTTCAACTAAAAGAAGAACAGATATCAATATCGAAACCAAATTCCAATGGGACAAATGAATATAGAAAAAAAGTGGCACTTTGACAGTTTGAAGAAAACCCTAAAGCTAGCCAGTGTGTGTCTGTGCGTGCGTGCATGTGTGTGTGTGCATGTGTGTGTGTGTGTGTGTGTGTGTGTGTGTGAGAGAGAGAGAGAGAGAGAGAGAGGGAGAGATTAAATTAGATCACTTCGAAGGCGTAATAAAAATTCACAAGACATCCACGTGCAACATTAATCAGCATGTGTATTCTGCTTTAACACGTAAGTGAACTATAGAAACTAACTCTCAATATACCAATCAAGCATAGCATGTTAGCTAATTCTCAAAACACAATCAGGAGTTCAAGTGCACACACAACCATTAGAGGGCATGCATGTGTATACATGAGAGAGAGAGAGAGAGAGAGAGAGAGCTTGTGTTTCCAGCTATCTAATTGATACAATGGAAAGAAGAGGATTGTAATTAGTCAGATATACAAAGTTACAAACACACAGTGAGCAATAAAGAATTCTTACCTGGCATTTTCCACAGTGTCGAACCCGTTCACATCCACAGAGGCACATCTTGACTGGTGAAAATAATCACATGAGAACAGAAGAACAGCTAACGATCAGAAACAATAAAATTTCAAATCAGCAATTATCATCCCTCTTCTTCTTATAGAAAACATCAATAGAACTCAATCTCATCAAAAAATTCGACGTCTAGACAACCTTATGAGATGAACCTTAATATCTTAGGCTTGGGTTCCCTTGACACTTGTCGGAATTATATTAAGAACAACCCTCAGGCAATGTAATACAACCAACCCAATGTATGACAAATAGATGCAACTATGTAGGGTAACTTGACTATGCAGGATGCAACAAAAGTGCTTCATCAATAAGATAGTAGTAAGAACCTTGGCATAGTTTGTTGCCTTATCGCCTTGTAGCCCAGACGAAATATTTCCACCTGCAATCACCTCCAACTTCATTAACATAAGGACAATCAAAGCTGTGCATATGTGATAATGTTCATAACATAGTCATCATAAATTTCACTCATGTACTAAGTAAAACCACATGCCTAGTCATGTATCTAGGTCTAACTTCAGAGATATTACAAACAAGATCACAAAAAAGCACTGGATGTGACAAATAGACAGCAAATGACGAAGCACAAATCAATCTCCAACTAAGAATATTGAATGAACATCAAGCACTGCCATTCATAGTAACTGCAGATTTCCTTCAACAAACTGAAAATGAGCCTCGTACAAAGAAATCCAAGCACCAGAATAACCATATGCAAAGGATTAGTAGAGCTCCTGCTTATATTGTTTTGGAGGCTCTTAAGTCTTAAGGAACCTCCCAGAAAGTTAACAAAATTTGATAAGGATGGCATCATCTTCTCATGTTTAACTAGACAATCTGCAAATCTCTAGCATTCAACTGAAAATAGTTGCATAGGATCTGTATTTCAATAATGTCTTAGCATCCAAAATAGAGCCATGTGACTTAATTTCTGCAAATACATCATAACACTCCCTTAAGAACAAAAATGATTGTCCTTAATGTGTGAAATATAAACAGTAAGCTAATGTAAGTACTAGGAATGTAACATAGACGCCCCGTGGCTAGGGCCGCTGATCCTATGAAACTTGTGACTATATAAGGCTACAACTGCTTTGGCATGGTCTTATAGAGGCACAATATGAGCAAATACATTAGTAGACCGCCTTTGGATACTGGTAAACACCATTGCATAGCAAGTAAGAAGTAGATTGTTGACCAGGAAAAAAAAAATGAGTTGAAGATGAGTGACAAGATGATATTTCTTTGGCTAGAACACACAGTTGTGTACCCTACTGAATCTGCCCAAACATTAGATTTCGTGAAAAAAACTGTTTGCAAAATTGCTCTTCTGCATGATAGTGGACTTTCTTTTGTGTGTTTGGGCAGGTGGTACACACAGTAGATTGTGAGAATTTTCAACTAGTTTAGTCATATTTTGGTTAATTGTCAATACTAGGCCAAAATACATTTTAGACTTAGAGATAAACTTTCTAAAGTTATTTTAGTCTAATTTCATTTGCATTACCACTCTTCGAAAGTGTGGGAAAATTAGGAGGACGAGTTTGGAAGGTTCAAATCTGAACACTTGGTTCATTGAATCTAGTCCACATTAAGAGTAGGGGTTTTGATATGAAGGGAAACCAAGGTATGATGCATGGGGTTTTTGATATGATGCATGGACCTGCTATAAAAGGATGTAAACTCGTGGAGAAAGATCTCTCTCTCTCTCTCTCTCTCTCTCTCTCTCTCTCTCTCTCTCTCTCTCTCTCTCTCTCTCTCTCTCTCTCTCTCTCTCTCTCTCTCATTTCATGCTTATACATGAGTTCTCTTGGGTTCATCTATCCATTGATGATATCTTGTGTAGAATGCTCATATTTGTTGTTTCTAGATCCACACGTGGGAAATACAGTAGGGTATTGTTATTGTACAGACAACTTCATTTTATCATATATTTGATGTTTGATAACCAAAGATTAAGGGACACATTTTGGATCTTAATGATCTGAAATTCTTCACATAGATGTCGTTAAAAAAGTCCACTAGCAGTAAGTCTCAAATATGTCCATAACTAGGACATTACTTAATATTGGAAAGAAGAAGTTGAAAGAACTGTAGCCACCACAAAATTTTACAAGTAAGGTCTTTTTGGGTAAACAAAATATCGTACTGATCGATGATTTTTTATCAGGTTTGGCACGATAAAGATCACTAGTGATGCCATTTCTTCAGGCATATATGATGACTGATAACGTTTTCTCATGCTTGTTGCATAGGGATTCTAAAAATAAAATTTCCTAGATTCATAGGATGCGACTCCTTGGTCCTAACGAAGAATGGCACATACCACAACAAAATTGAGAATAGTCTCAATGACGATCAAAATCAAGAAGGCACAAGGTTGGGGCTGTGGTTAATAGAGTCTTAAGGCTGCCAAACGAAGTTTGGACTAAGGATTCCACAATAAGGTAATCCCTAATGAAGTAAGGTAGTAAGAGGCAGATAGCATAGTTGGGAATGAACTTCTGAAGATAAATGGCCAGACCAAAAACTCTGAGACATCATGATGATCAACAGGAAGAGGTGAAGACCATACGATTGCACTTTAATTGGATCATGGGTTAAGGCAAGTATTATTTAGCATCATGAATGTCTTGAGACAAGTCCTCCTTTCCACATGTTGTGACTCTACACAAAACATCCTACCATCTACATGTACTTCACCAACTAGAAGCCTTACCATTTAAGAGTAGGTTGCCAATTGGATCTTTTGTACATCAATCTTTGGGTACATCTCGCGACAAGTCTCAAACCTAGCCAACCATTTTCTAGCTCATTGCCATCAAATGAACCCCATATACATTGAGTCATACCTTGTCCTTGAAGGCACAGACAAAGTATCTAGTGACTAATGCTATGTACAATTCGAGCATGGAATGAGCATCAAAAAGAGTAGGAGAAGGTTCCACTAATGCAAACAGTATAGACATGAGTTTTAGTAGGACATGTAGAGAAGCATGACTATTGAAATGGATCATCAATGACTTGCAATAATTGAAGCTTCCCCTCGGCCTTCTCATCAATAGCATCTATCTTCGCTGGGAAATCGTCCATAGAAGTGTCTCACGATGTCTACGTGAGAGCATGACACAAAGAAGCACCGCTCTCACAAGCAACACATGGCCAATTTAAGTGACAAAAATCATTGAGTGGTAGTTGTCAAGGCCCTAAACATTGTCCCTCTTTTAAATAAAGATGTAAGAAATTGTTCCTATTACTGTAGAATTACTTACTATAAGTGGGATGTGATTGTAAGCATAACCATAAAAGGTGTATATGTTGATGCATTGTTAATATCATGTACATGTAAATAGAACCCAAGATGTAAAACAACTTTTGTTATCCTAGAAAATGTTAAATGGGCCCCAAAGTTTTGCAAGTCAGCTCTCTCACCTTGCCAGGATCAGGGCAAGGCAAGGGTCAAGGTAAGCCAATTAGGTTGGTTCAGCAGAGTGGAAGGAATCAATCAAGCTGGCTGATCAGGTCATGTGGGAGGCCCAGGGTATGAGCATGCAGGCTGCGAGTGGGTTAGATTGCAGCAGAATCAAGCTGGCCAGGTGCAAACAGGATCACTCTTTCAGTCTTTGGAGATGGCAGACACCACTAATTGGAGCAATTTGGTTACTACTAAGGCCCCGGTAAGATAATGTGATTCTTAATGCTAAGCTGCCATTGAATTCCTGGATAAAGAATGCTCCTAGTATTATGTTATTTGTCGAAAGAATGTATCACATTTGGAGTGTTATTTGGATGAGTCATAATTCTGGAATGCAGCAGGTGCTCCTTTGTGAGAGTCTTCAATAACACAACTTGATAGGGTGCGCCAACTTCCAAGTCATACCAAGTCCTTTCTTTGATCACCAACAAAAACAACTTAACTCTGCATCAACTCCGAATAATAACAAGCTGCAATTTGAAACCACATTTACACACTCTAGCGCATACATTCCAGTGCTGAAATAGGAGGTGTTAACTATGCACAGCTCCCATTGCTGGCTCATGGCCTAAAAATAGCTTGGAGGAACCAATGCACACATTTCAGAAATCACACATTGCATGAATCAGTTCAAAGTCCCTTCCAGCCTAATGATATTTCACCTCTAAACTAGGCCCTCCTTAAGCTACCTCACCAAGTTTCAAATGCACGTACCCCCTCCCCTGTAAATTTAAAACAATACTCAATTATATTACTAGGTGCTCAATCGATCAATTAGATACACCCAAGGTCTAGTGATGCTACTATATGGAATAGGCTAGGTCAACAAAGCCACCAAGTACATATTCCAATGTCTACGTAAACAACCTTCTAAGCTTTTATGCTGATTAAGAAAACACAATGTCCCTGTTACAATTTCAAAATATTCATTAAATATACCATACAAGTAATCAAAACTCCCAAGACCCTTATTTAAAAGTAATAATCTGATTGATAGTAGCAGATTGAGATAGAATATCTAAAGTAGTCAAAGTTTTTGATCAGCATGATAGGTAGAATCCACAATTCCAACCAATGTACTAAGAAACTGTTCAGTTATTGAAAGATGCAAAATAGTATCCTTTGTTACTCTCTTTCTACTATATAGATTCAGCTGTGGTTATTGTAAATTACACATTTCAACATTAACATTATGCATTTTCAGACTTTCCCCTTTTCTTTCAATACAACACTTGCAAACATTCATTAATTGACATCTAAACTCTAAGCCAAACTTTAAGATAATAATGGTCAAGCATACCTATTAAAGGTGGAGAGGAATCTAGAGTTGGATTCTTGTTGTCGAACTGCAAGGAAAGTCAAAATGATAAAATATGTTAATGTCAAGTCCAAGGTAGTACGTAACAAAAAACACATGCACATCATTGATTAAACCTACAAAGTTCATAAAATTACCTGAGGGTTCTCCTGAAATTGAATACTTAACGCTTCCTCCAATTTTATTAATTCATAATCTATGATGCTTACTCGCTCAAGCACTTCTGGAGTGCCCACAAAACGAACAAACCTGGTAATTACAAAATTTTACGTCAAATACAAATAGTGAATCAATTGCATAAAGGAATTATAAGGAAAAGCGTTCACCAAATTAGAGTGAACCTGCCTTCAAAGAAGAGTTTTCATCATGAAGACTACATAACAAGATGACTATTGTCTGAGAAAAATAATCACAAATAACTAAAAACAAATTTCCTCCTTAATCTCTAGAGTCTCATTCACAAACAACCAAACATGAAACCATTTGAAGTCGAGTTTGTGCTAGGTCAGGGTATACAAACTTTTCGAGTTTTATAATCGGGGATATGATTATTGCGAACATAGAATGCAAGGTTCCAATTATTCATTTTAAGGTTGATATTGAATGGTATTATCCAGGTATTGGTGAGTGTTGGCCAGGTCTTACACAGGGTATTGGCTGGATTTAACATTCATTCGATATCAATGTTAAATGGTTCCTAAACATTGCAAGTACCGGGTGATTTTGTCGTTTACAATACGAGAGAATTTAAAAGACTTCACTACCTGTATTCACGCTCGCTATCATGAAATACCATAGAGAAATTCTAGACATTGTGAAGCACTCATCAAACAATGATATTTCTCTGGGCTTCCACAATCTCGTGAATTTTGGCAAAAGTGATGGCATGTAAAAAACACAATATAGATGTTATGTCTTGGGTAATACTCGGCATAATGAAGGAGACATGCAATCTGCAACCCCTATGGAGTCCAACAATAAGTCTTAGACCATCAACTACACCATGCATAGCATGGACAACATGCTAAAACATCCCTACTCAAGTCGACAACGTCATAAAGTAGGTGGAGGTCACATGCACAAACATATGTTCACACTAGCTTTTATACACTAGTACAACTACAACTTACTTAGTTTCTATCACTTCTCCACGGGTGAAGAGCAGACTCAGTGTCTTACGTGTTCCTATGTCAATTGAGACTTCAAACCCTCTTTATTAAACTTCGATAGCCTCATACTGAGCTCATTTCTTCATTATCCAAGTTCATGGTTTAGTAGAAACTATTTTTTTATTTGAGCACAATAACATTACTACTAAAGATAAAATTAAATTGGTTTTCATTGTTTTTATCCACACACATGCATTTTTTAGTTTCTTTCTTCATCAATGAAATGCAAGCAGTAATGGTTCTCAAATGTAGCAAACCACCCTTCAAGATACTAACCCTTGATTTCAGTTTCTACCACAGAAATGCGATGCAATTCAAAGAAAACAAATGCTGACAGTGTCACAGTTTGGGTGTCCGTGTCCTAAGCCACGACTTCCTGTTTGGGGAGATGAGAGTCCTACAGAATACTATATGCCTTCGTAATTACTACGCTGCAATATCATTAATTAACGTTTTCCCATCCTTTTTGGCCCTGTAATTGTTGTTTCACAGTACTAACTTCTTCCACAAATATCTTAGTGGTTCCCAGGAATTCTTTCCAAGTTTTCAGTACACAAATTCCCTTGCCCGCTGGGTCTGTAAACTCTACCATAAGAAGTTTAATCCTTCCATTGTCTGCTTTGCCACACTTTTTTGTTGCATGCCTTTCATTTCTTTGCTTTTGTATCGTAATTCACAGATGTTGTCGGTTTGCAGGGTGTTGACATTTTACTTGTTTGAGAGCTACTATTCACTGTCTTTTGTTTAAGCTGGCAGATGACATCTACCTTTTGAGAATCTTCGGCTACACCTTGAGATGTGCTAGAGCTTAGTATAATTGATTAAGAATAGAAACGGGGTTTACACTACGAAAAGAGAGGGAGTTAGAAATTGAAGTACACGACGAAATATTGTAATGATTGTTTATTGAAATAAGTGGATGGCTGCTCAAGTGGTTTGTCAAGTGACTGCTCAGTCATCCTCAGAGAAAGAAAGTGAAAGAGGGGGAGAGATAGTTGTTAATTGTGCAAGCCCTCTGATTTTCTTGCGATTTTAAACAATGATATTTAATCCATGATAACAGAGATGATGTGGCTGCCTAAGTCTTGTAAACAAGTGAAAAGTTTGCTGCTGTTTAACAGTCGAAGAAACCATTGCACCAGTACCACCAGTACCAAATGCAAGCAGACGATGCCTCTGAGGTTCAACACACAAAAACCATTGATGTTAATGAATGGTGTACCCGTGAGTGTGTGTGCATGTGAGTGATAGCATCAGATGGTAAGGCAAATGTTAGTCGGTCTTAAGAGTGACGAGAGCAAACTATTAGCTAATAAGTCCTCCATTGACTGGTCACTAAAGGCAATCTCAGCTCAAAAGTCGTGGTTTGATTAGAAGCAGTATGCGACTAGTTAAGATGAGATTTAGTACGAAAAGGTAGAGCCCCGGGGACAACAGAGGAAAGAGCCCATCTAGAGACAATGTGATGCAAAGATAGCCGCCGGTGTACCAAGAAACAAAAGCATGCTATCAAAAGCAAATAAATTATTAGCTCCATAGAAGCTCAAGCATGCAAACATGTCAATCCATTCCTCTTCCTGGAAAAAAGAGAGCTGGATGGCGATAGTGAGAGCAGAGCTGCAAGAACGGGAGGGCAGGTAAGAGAGAAACAGAGAACTCTAGACCTACATATCTATGAAGGAGCTTTTCTATTATCTGCTCTTTAATTTTGACCACATTCGGCATGCCAACACCATAAAAAATCCATGCCCTTGCCAGGTTGATCCCAGCCTTTGAACTACCTCCGACGTAAAGCGGTTGCGTAGGATACTCCTACTGACCTACGTATTCGTACACCTATAGACATATGCCAGAACTGGGACAAGGCCTTCTCTCATGTCTTATGCCAAGAACTTGTTTCAAAGAAAAAACTCAGCAAACTCATCGAGGACAATATTCGGTACAAAAATTGTTGCTGAAAACTGCTTCCAGGATGTTTCTGTCATCTGACCAGGAGGTGCAAACAAAGTGTAAGCTGTTCTGGGAGAACCTTAAGCTCGAGAGTAGACTCATGATAGCTGGACTAACACAGATAAGCACTATCAATGCAAGTATTTGCCTGTTGTATGCACAAAAATCATGAGAAAATAGTGATAAGTTTGAAGTTGATGAAGATATAGCAAATCTGTTATAGTTGTAGCATACTGAGACTTATGCTGGATAATTGTCATATAAACAAAAACAGACTTAGCAGCACAGAATCGGATCAACGACATCTGACTGCATAAACAAACCTTTCCATAGTTCCTTTTGTAAACCAAGCTGTTTGTCTACTATCGCCATCTCCTTGGGGCCGCTCTAGTCGGATGGAATAGCCTCCCTGTGCAACTTGCTCTTGTGCTGCTTGCAGATGCGAACAATAAGGCTGAAGTAAGCCTGATACCAGCTTCTCTTCAATACCTCCAGCTGACACCAAGAGCTCGCACCTGCACCACATGATCTGGTGATAAGAAACCGAGTGAAAGCAAAACGAGTTTTCACATGCTCCCATTTCGTTTTTCTTTTCACCATATGAAACCCGCTGTTTGTTCTCGTACTAAGCAGAAGCTCAAACTGCACTGATTGAAAAAAATGACTAAAAGGGCAGCAATAGCTACTAAGAGGCCTTCATACTCACATTGCACAAAGCTGCAAACAAAGTTAGATCTTACCTTGTGCGAGTGGGTGTGAGCCTAAATACAGCGTAATCCAGCACCGCTCCCGCCTTCATAATGCTCAACACTTGTCTCATGGCTTCTTCTTCACTAGAGCAGCAGCTCACAGATCTCACACGCACAAACAAGTCCTCTTTCCAAATGAATTCCCACAGATTAGATTACAATGCTGGTCTTCAGCCCAATTGTTGCTTCAGATTTGGGCAAGGCAAGCTTCAAGCCTGACCGCCAAAATCATAGATGCAGGCAGTGTCATCAATCAGATAGTAGTTGCACCAATGCTTGTTCCATCAGTTGAGAGTGCAGCATTCTAATCTTCAAGCAACTGACAGAATGAGACAGGCCACTGCTTTATGACTTACACGGCACCAGTGTGAAGACCCATTATTCCAGATGAGGAGTCTGGATCATGAAATGAACCAGTGAAAGGGGCGAGATCAAAATCTGAGCTCAGCAGGAGCATCAAACCATCCAATGCAGCACAACCCAACAACAACAACAAGAATATACATCATTCTTAAGTGCAGCAGGTCACAGAAGTGAATGAAAGTCTGAGCTGAGATGGATCCAGATCCAACAGAGCTGGCTGGCCTGCATCACCTAACACTAGCTTATTAGCTACTAGCGACCATAGTTTAAACGTAAACATAATAATCCACTCTCATGGGCCATGGCCCATCACTCCAGTACTACTACTACTATCACAGACAGCTCGAAAAGCAATGGAGTGATGAGAGATGAGAGAGATGACCAGCCATAAGAGGGGATGGATGTGCGAGTGTGTGTGGGTGTCACTATCTGACTGGCAAGGGGCTAGGCATTCATGCTTGGGAAGTTGGCATCTTAGGTGGCGCCAGGTGGTAGAGATAGGACTGAGGACTACTTAAGCAGCAACTGAGTTTGGCAGCAAAGGTGCTCTAAAATCATTATTGTTCTACAATGGAATCAAAATTGTACATAATGGAAACCGGCAAGTCAGCTAGCATAGCTGTGCTCCAAAAGTTGCCGGTTTTGCTGAGCTGGCTCCATCAGTAACTCGGCAAGCTTGGAAGAGCAAGCAGAGAGCACTTGGGTGCATCTGCTAAAATCCATTGAGTCTTACTATAGAGTTTAAATTGAAACCAACATCACCATCATCATCAAGGAGCCGATCAATATGTCCATAATTGACATGGAGAAAAAAAGGTCTACACAATATATTGGAGAATGGTCTCACTTGTGAAAAAACTATGTTATGCTTGTAACTGATCAAGGTTTACATGGAAAAAAATTTTATGTTGTGTTAGAAGGATGTTGGAAGGCGCTACTACACTAAGCCAAGTCCTTGGGGTAATTGATTCAAGTTTGGATTGCCCAATCAATAAGTACTAGGTGTTGTTCATCAAGAGGTGGGCTACTGCATGTATCAGGCTGAGCTGTGGGAGCGGCAAATACTGCTACAAGTTGTAGCCCACCGTCGGATTAATGATACCTGACATAGCAGAGAGATATAAATGGTCAAGGTCTGTTTACAAGCATGCACTATGGAACATAATGAACTTTCTCTCGACCAATGTCATAATGCCACATGTCCACTATCACTCCTCACGAATGCTACGTGAAAATCTCAAATTTTTGCCCATATATTGATAAATTCCAAAATCTAATCGGAGAACATATAAACCTACCTACCCTATAAAGTTTTCATTGCCAATTAAGAATTGTCCTTGTCATTCTATCATCATTCCCACTATGGTAGATCATTGCAAGCCCTTCAAACTTTAAAGGCATATGACTATGCTTTGTCATGTGGTCAACTGAAGTTGCAAAAATAAGTCAAAGAGCATAATATTGTTAATCTCATGGGGTAGGTTATGTAAGAGAGAAATTCTGACTCCCGAGTCTTTTGACCTTGCCTTTCAAAGGCATACAACTAAGTGTTCGGGTAGTCAAACTAAGTTCATGAAATAAGTCAAAATTAAACAACACAATATTGTCAAGACTAGTGTTGGGTGGTTCCCACATATTTAAGATAGTTGTCAGTTCAACAGTATTGCCTTGTTTTTTTTAACCAAGAATCGATGATTCAAGGTATGACTACATCTATAATCCTGCTATTAAGAGGTTCTCAATAAAAACTTACAAAAATAAATCTTGGCAATTCTCAATCTGCTAATTATTACTCTATCAAAGACCCTTTAGTCCTTCATAAGGTTCTCAACATGGTCAACACAATAAAGCAACTATATATATTGATATGTGAGACTTTATAAAGAGCAAGAAAAGACTCAAATTTTTAGCCAACATTTATTATGCAAAAAAATCACCCTTAGTTCACACTCAAACAACTCCAAAGAAATTACTTCTATGGAAATCTATAATAAAATTCGTATTCACTCATCTTATTGGTGTGGCACCACTTGTTGTCCTTAGTGGCAAGTTATTAGTTACTCCCCACCACAAGCTTGTAAAAAAAATTTGATGTTTAGATTCTTTGTAAGGTCATTTGATACTAAGCTTATACCCCCTCCATAGGACGGTCTAGTTCTCACCTTCAATCTAGGGCTTGAAGGGACCCGACAATTTTCAACAGCGGTTGTGGTTCCTAAAAAAACCAGACCTAGCGACTAAGGCGGTTCTTGAAAGATAGCATACTCGTCAATTACGGTCTCTAGAACTGGGTTGATAACTGAGTGGAGAAACGGCCAACAAGCCAACATCCGGCCAACAATGGTCAACATGTTTTTGAGCTTGGCAAGCCAAGCAAGTCTCTCTTTTGTGAACACCAGTTTGTTTCTGTTAAAAATTCACAATTCTAGCTTGACTAGTTTTGGTCATATGACTTGTAAATAGTTAGATGGTCATGATGTGGCTTGTCACACGTGCCAAATAGCATAGGATTCCATTCATAAGGATGTTCTCAAGTTGACCTAAGTGATAGAACCTTTGGAATGAGTCCAAATCATGCTTAGATACAAGAGAGAAAAAGTAGGAGCTATTTTTGGTGATTTTTACATTGTTGAGGGATCTCCAAGATTCCAACCCTAACTTGGTAGGGATGAAAGATCCACCAAAATTAGGTTTAGGGCTACTCATACCTGCCCAAAATCGTGATGGATCATGTATATATAGGTGATGATCTCTCACCAAAATCAATCAAGCAATTTCATGATTTTTCTCTCATGTTGGTGCAATTGCTCTATGTTCATAATTGTTTGAGTTCTTGTGTTTCCTAATCATTATAGGATTGAATGTGGGTCTGGTGTACAGTACTCAGACTGTGGGAGGCCGTACTTTCACACGTGTGAAGGCTTCTTCAAGGATTTGGGCCAGTTAGTGAGGTTCAAGCATAGATTATTGATGGATTTTGATGGTTCAACTTGTGCTAATCTTATGAAATCATAATCTATTGTTTATCTCATCATTTCAAGTGTTTTAGGATCCTTATTTGCTATAATTTTAAAGTCTCTCCCTTTGTGTGCTAAAATTTATTCATTGCATTATCATAGAATTCAAAAAAAATAAAAAATAAATACATTTGAAAAACATAAAGCTTTCATATAGTTTGCACATGTGAGGCCTTGTTGAAACAAACATCATCTTGATATTTCCAGCCTTATTGCAATTCCATATTGAGAGCACAAGAAGTGCATTGACAAGATGTCATGCATCTCACTCTAAAAATAAGACACTTGAAAGGAAATAGTGACATCTTTGCTTTAGGCTATGCCTCATGCTTTCTCTTCGAGATTCTCTCCACATTTTATCTATCTTCAATTCAATTGGTTGAATTTGAGAATCTTCAATTCCAGGTTTTTTATGAAGGTTAATTTTTGAAAACCTATGGCTTTTGGATAATTGGACTTTTGAATTTTAAAAGAACGAATAAATAAATATGGCCCTTTAGTCATGCCTCCACCCATCCGAATGGGAGTAAAAGATTGGTACAATGAGTGGATCAAACACCATGATGTAGACAATTCTTGGGATAAGTCAACCGAAAACATGAAGAGATTGGCAATATTCCAACGATTACCCAATTGGAACAATCTCTTAACCAATGATCTTATGCATATATACAAGAACGTGGGTGAATCTATATGGAAACATATAATTGGTGAAAAGGACACAATTACAGCACGTCAAGACTTGGAGGTGGCTAAGGTCAAGAGACCCTATTGGATTCAAAATGATGACAGCGGAATGACAAGTATACCTAGTGCGCCATGGAGTCTAACAAAGAGAGAGCTCTCACATATCAAAAATGTCATAACAGAACTCCAACTGGCTATGCGCATTCCTTGTGCAACTCGTTCACCAAAGATGACAAATTAAGTGGATTAAAATCACACGATTGGCTAAAGATGCTACAATTCATTCTTCCAATTGTAATTTGAGATGGTTTAGGAGACAATCTACAAAGTACTTTTTTGTACAAATTAGCATCGATGATCGGGTAATTAAAAAACTCACTTGTGACTATGAATATTAAAGAAAATGACAATATAAAACGAATGTTATACTTTTTGTACAAATTAGCATCGATGATCGGGTAATTAAAAAACTCATTTGTGACTATGAATATTAAAGAGAATGACAATATAAAACGAATGTTATACTTTATTTGTAATTTATTTTGTGTAATGTTTATTTTGTAGGTGAAACACCTCAAAAGAGATCAAATGGAGTGAGGTGCATTCAAAAAAGCAAGAAATGATTGAAACAATGTGCTTGCTAAAAAGAGATTTTCCAACTTCTTTCATGGACATACAAGTTCATCTTTTCATGCATTTGGTTGAAGAAATTTCCATTGTCGGCCCCATGCACACTAGATGGATTTCTACCTAGAGCATTTTATGAAAATTCTATAAGATTTTGTGAGACAAAAGGCAAAGCCAAAAGTTAGCATCACCGAAGGTCAGCTTGTTCAAGAATCATTGTTTTGCATCACAAAATATATCTCACAAATACACTCTAGTGCACCAAGGTTATAGCACGATGAAGACGCTGAACGTGTTAAAGCTATTTTACCTCAAGGCAAAGGCATCTTAAAAAAAATGCCAGCACTATTACGTGAAAAAATTGGAACGTCCATTTCATATAATTGCAAAAAAAATGGACAGTGGATTTTGAATAACGAAAAAGCCAAAAAGGAGAGAAGTGTGGCCTTGAGACACCAAAAACAAAAATGCTCTTACATAAGAAGAAACAGGAAGGTGACTCACCAATCGCATGAGAAGGATGAACCATTAGAGCAATTACTTTCTCAATGCACATGTGAATGAATTTATGATACTCTTGAAAAAGCAACAGAAAATGGTGAACATGTGGCAGAAGAAGGGTGGGTATTTGCTCACACTTGTTCATGGCAAGTCAGTAATGTTTTAACTTGAATTTGTTTATTCTAGATCTAAATCCTAAACCCTAAAATGTTCAAGATATATTGTGCTAAATGTTCATGGTATGTTGTGCTAGAGCAAAACATACGTGCTAAAGGATTGCATTTTTTTAACAGCAAGGATCTTCACGAAGCTTCTACATGTTCCTATTTTACTAATTGTTAGATTTATAAGAATGTCAAGGGTGCATTTTGTAGCATCAAGACTATGCCATTAGGTAGTAAATGGTCAATCTGTTCTCATGTAGGCAACTGCGATTCTCTCCATCCTAAAAAAAAATTCCCCTAAACTGTGTATCCTCAACAAGAATTTTCTCATCGATGTCATATGGGGTTGAGGATACCTTTGAGACCGGTGCTTCCTTTGATCTCAGAGAGAGAGAGAGAGAGAGAGAGAGAGAGAGAGAGAGAGAGAGAGAGAGAGAGAGAGAGAGAGAGAGAGAGAGAGAGAGAGAGAGAGAGAGAGAGAGAGAGAGAGAGAGAGAGAGGAAAAATGATTATGAATGATCTCTTTATGTATGGACTCGATTATTAAGAGTCAATATTCTCATTACATTGCTCATCAGTTACTGCCTCATTCTTGTCAACGTCTAAGCCCATACACTCATTTGAATCTAATTCTAAGTGCAAACGTAAATTTCTCGATGTACTCCTATGAATATAAGAGCTATGATCATCTTCGTCATCGCTTGATTGCTCTAGCCAATCCTCATTGAAACGTGGCATTCTCATTGTTGGTTGTCTTTCTAGTTTATATTTTTGTTCGCAATTTCTTCTTCAATGATTTCATAATCAAAGGGACCTTGGATTTCTAGCTCGATTTCTAGTTATGGGTTGATTGCGGGTTCTAGCTCGATTACTGGTTTCTCATACAAGTCGTGGCATATCTGACACACTATCTCTATCTTCAAATATAAATCGTTTTCTTGTGTTGAGTTGAACGACATATAATCATTGAGGGGACAATCAATTCGGATGAAATATGATATACAATAGAAAAACAATTTTGCACAATGTGACATCGCAATTCGAATTCAACGTCATCAAATAAAAAAGTCACGTAAAACATAGTGCAATTTGCAAGGTAGTTACACTTGTTCACAATGTCATGGCAAGACGAACGTGTCATATGAGTTCATAGGTATCAATTTTGTCGAGTCAATTGCAAAGAATTCGAACACATCCTTTTTAACTATGGCATTGTTTCCATGATAATTTACTTTGAACCATTTCACATCAAAGGTCAAGTATTTTCTATGACTTCCATAGTCAACCTCGTAAATACGTTGGAGTGTGCCGACATAGTCTACGTCACCTGAAATGAGGTTTGTGTCATTTGCACTAGATCAACTCTCTTTTTGAAAGTCGCCATTATGCCACAATCAAGCTTGCATCTTTTGGTGTCAATGCCCTTAGCACAAAAGTGATATCCATAGGCAAATTCCCACACACACACAAATGCATCTCTCTCTACCATCTCTCTCTACCATAACAATATTTTTTCTTATGTTCACACACTAATTCACTAATTCTCTCTCTCTCTCTCTCTCTCTCTCTCTCTCTCTCTCTCTCTCTCTCTCTCTCTCTCTCTCTCTCTCTCTCTCTCTCTCTCTCTCTCTCTCTCTCTCTCTCTCTCTCTCTCTCTCTCTCTCTCTCTCTCTCTCTCTCTCTCTCTCTCTCTCTCTCTCTCTCTCTCTCTCTCTCTCTCTCTCTCATCCGATTCTAATACCTCCGATACTCTAATTGATCATGTCTGATCTAATCACACCTACTGTTGATCCTACTCTGTGTTTATATATACAAGTAATAGAGTTTATTGTCTAATCAGTTCTTGTAAACGATGTGTTTAACACTAAGTAGTGTTTACAAAAAGAGACTTATTTGATCAGTACATTATGCATTATGAACTGTAGTCAATTAGGCAGATACACTGATAATTATTTGCATACAATGGCATGATCAAAAAGTGACATAGTCTGCTTTGGATTTGTGTTATGTGCTTATGTTCCCGTCTCAGTGTCAACACGTCGGACTTGTAATTTTAAGATCTAAATATTAAAATGGCTCACACCGGCCTATGGTGTTTTGTAAAAAATGTAAATGTAGGTTTTTGATAACTTATTGTCCTGCTCATATTTGGTATAGGGTATGGGTCTTAATTTAGAGGTTGCTAGACTTACGTCCTCAAAAGTAGGAGAGTTGACCGATCAACGGGACATGTGTCATATGCTCATTGTTACACTTGGTCCAATGCATGAGTGACATGAGTTGGATGGTCCTTCTACTCGCTTGCCAATTTGTCAGGGTACGTGTCAAGTGTCAATTGTGCATGGGGCTCGCCATTTGTCGATGTTAGAAAAGGGTCATGGTTAAATGGGTACATTATGTATAAGTGAGCCTAGAGAGAGGCATTTCTCATCATAGTCTATGCAGCGGGTGGCTGGGAGGAGACTTAGCAACAATGCTCTTATGTGTTTACGTTTGTAACTTGTCTTGTATTTTCAAGAGAAATCAATATAGTGGATACGTGTGCTTTGTGTTGAATTCATTTAGCTTTGTGATAATTTAGAAGAGGAAATACTCCATTTTGAGTGGTACCATGATTATGGTTGATTCAATAGTTCAAGTCGATGTCGATGTGGATAGTCGATTTGAAGAAGGTTGTCTGTTTCGAACTCGAATATTTAGTATCGAGGTCAAATCTTGTTGTCCTTTGCTCTATCTTGAATTTACGTGTATTTCTGCATGATGTTTGAATGTGTGTATAAAACTGCATATTGTCTTAAATAATAGTTCAATTCTATAGGCTGATATGGGAGGTGAGTATGTACAGTGGATAGGAGTTCTCAAAAGATAGAGTTAGGTGAGTAGGAGTAAGATTTGACTCCAATAAGTTTGACCACCACAGGTTGTTATCCCTACTCCCAAGTCCAGAATGACTTCAAACAATCCAAAATAAGGCATGTAGGCTTCATGGCTCTAATTTTGGTTCTATTTATCAAATGCTTATGTTTTTTAGCTAACACCGTGTTTTTTGCCCAAGACTCACAATTTTTCACAAGTTTTGATAGTTCTGAACCTTATGCAATCTCATATAGATCTTCTAGCACTATAGAAAAAACTTTTTAAAGCATCTACAATACTAGTCACATCAATTGCCAGCTTAACAACCTGTATATAGTTTGAAATCATTAATATACAATAGCTTTTGAGTTAAGCAAGGCTAAAATCAAGATTCTAACCAAAAACTATTGTATTGCTTGAAAAATTGTAAGTGGTTCAACATGCAAGGTCAAATTATTGATCCCTATCCATGGAATGATAATAAACTTGAGAAACGCCTTACTTGGATCTCATTCCACCACTAGGAAGGGAAAAGCAACAATCTCCTGCTCAAAAAGCAAGAAAAAACAAGCAAAAAGTTGGATTCAAGAGTTCACCAACTCCACCTCATGATAGTCACCAAGGCTCTGATACCATTGTGAAGATGACACCAACATCTAGCTTACAATACACCATAGAAGAAATTGTAAACCACCCAACCAAGTAGAAGTTCGAGATCAAACCCTAGGAGCTTCAGCCCCATGCCATGTTATGTGAATGTTAAAAAAAAGAGGAAACCTGTAACTAGCATCATCAAATTGAAAAGGCAAATGGGTGAGTTCTTGTAGGAATATATAACCTCTAGAAATTTGTGCATGATGCCATGCATGCCCAAGGTCCATCTTATAGATAGCACAAATTAGTATTGATTCTCTCTCCATGTATATAATTGTCACATGCCATGCACTGCTCCACATGTCACTATGTGAATGTCTGAGTCCTCTCAAAGTTATTGGAAATGAAAACAGGCTTGAATTGGAATTTATTATGAGTGTAACTAATAGGCTTGAATTGGAATTTATTATGGGTGTAACTAATAAGCTCGAATAGTAGAGTACCAAATATCCACATCAAGATTATTCCAAATCCTCTATATAAGATGTGGATGTATGGATGGAGAAAAATCGTTGGTGAATGTTCCTTTCAAGAATGTGATTAGAAGCTTGATGTATGCAAATGTTTGCACGAGGCCAGGTATAGCTTATGCAATTAGCTACCTAGTTGTTTTATAAAAAGCCCAAGCAAAGAATACTAGACTGATGTAAAGAGTACTAGCCCAGGTTGGATTATAGGGTTACCCACGGAGTCCTAAGAAGGGAAACAAGTGAAAACTGCAAGAACATTGTGGCTCAAATTATGCAAGAGATATGGATTCAAGAAAATTCACTTTGGGCTATTGTTTTGTCCTCAATGGAGGAGCAATATCATGGCGCAACAAAAAGTAGAAGGATATAGGCTTATAAGTACGGAAGTAGAACACATGGTTGTAACTGAAGCTACAAAAGAGACAATTTGGTTGAAGAAGTTGCTAATCAACATTAAATTTGAGCAATTTGGCCCTTTCAACCTTAAATGCAACAACCAAAGTTGCATATCTAAGTACCATGGGAATCTAAGCTCGTAGCAAGTCCATTCCACTTTGTCAAAGAAAAAAAATAGCAAAATGAGATATCGACATGGAGTATTGTTCAACCAATTTCCAGGTAGTCGATATCTTCACTAAACCTCTACCAATGGCAAGTTTTGAATTTTATAGAAAACGAATGTAGCTTATTCCTCTTAGATTAGTGGGAGATTGATTAGGAGTGTTGGAAAGAGCAGTCTCCACCTGATCTTTAAGTAGTTGGGTTGTTAGACAATAGTAGTGAGCCATACAGGATTGTAAGTAGCAACTACGATGAAAATTGAAGTCTCTTGTAGGCAACTATTTGAGGAGCCATAAATAAGAGCTAATTTGGAAACTAGTCTCACATAGACAATTGTAAGGCAATCATAAAAGGACTATATACAACCTGTTATGTCCATGACCAGTACATAGGATACAGTATACTCCTAGTCTTGGATACATGGTACTCCAGTTAAACAAGCTATTAGTTATGCCACGTCATATTGGGCGTGACCCGAAAGTAACTAATATCCTTGTGAGGCCCAGAACACAAGGTATGAGACAATGTGCATATGCGTAGAGTTATGAGTAGTTGGTCCATGCTTAGGACTCTATTCTAGATGAATCTATGTATAGGGAACTTAGGGCTATGCATGACTATGTGATCGGATTCTTTTGGCTCTATATATTGGGTCCAAAGTTGCCCTACTCCTCATTATGGTTGTGGATTCATTGCCAGGCTCTCACTCTATATTCATGCTTCTTGTTCCTTGGCTTGGGGGTGAGGCTTCTAGAGTTTGATTGGATGCTTCTACTTGGTTGGGTTCATGTGAGTTTGGCCCTTTTCCTAATGAAGGGCTAGGATGCCATTGTAAATAGGCCAATGAGAGCCAAGATGGCCCTCCCTCCTCAACTATATAAGCAGGCCATTTTCCATTGTACACATCTTCATTTTCTTCTCAATAAAGCTCTCCTTCTCTCTCTCTCTCTCTCTCTCTCTCTCTCTCTCTCTCTCTCTCTCTCTCTCTCTCTCTCTCTCTCTCTCTCTCTCTCTCTCTCTCTCTCTCTCTCTCTCTCTCTCTCTCTCTCTCTCTCTCTCTCTCTCTCTCTCTCTCTCTCTCTCTCTCTCTCTCTCTCTCTCTCATGGTGATTGGTGCATAGCTACGGGTAGGCGCTCGAGCCCCCATAGCCCCAACCATCCTTGGTGAGCTATCTCTCTCTAAACTCTCTCTCCTCTCTCTCATCACTCCTTCTATCTCTCTACCTCTCTCTATCTCCCTTTTCTCTCTCTTGCTATGCAGGTGTGCACGAGCGGCTCCCAGTGAACGGACCCCTATACTACAATCGACGACTACAATTGGCGCCGTTGCCAGGGAGCGCCAACGTTGCTCACCACATAGCTGCCTTTCAAATTCTCTTTTCTCCACTCTTCGCCACTCTTTTTTGCTTCCTCCCCCTCACCTCCTCTTTTTTCCATTCTCCAGAATCTTCCATTTCCATTACAAAAAAAACCCAAGCCCTTAAGGGATTAGATTTGTTTTCTAAGTAGTAAGCTCTGTAGTGTGTAGTTAATTTTTCCGTAATTTATTATTTTTGCTATCCATAAACCTTCTTTTTTTTCCTTAAAAAAAAAAAAAACTCTCTCTTCCCTCCCCCCCCCCCCCTTCTCGCTCCTTGCTCCTCCGCCCTTCCTTGCCTCGCTCCCTCCCCCCTCTCGCTCACTGCTTCCCTTCTCCCTCTCGCTCGCTCACTCCCTCTCTCGCTTGCTGCTCGCTACTTCCCTTCCCCATCTTGCTCACTACTTCCCTTCTCCCTCTCGCTCGCTGCTTTCCTTCCCCCTCTCGCTCGCTCCCTCTCTCTCTCACTTGCTGTTCGCTGCTTCTCTTCCCCCTCTCACTCGCTTGTTCCCTCCCTCTCTCGCTCGCTTCCTCCTTCTCTCGCTCTTGCTGCTCGCTGCTCCCCTCCCCCCCCCCCTTTGCTCGTTGCTTCCCTCCCTCTCTCTCTCGCTCGCCGCCTCCCTCTCCACACTCCTTCATCGCTCCACCTTCTTCACCTCCCTGCTCACCGCCCTTCCCCTGCTCCTCACCCGTCCCCTTTACCTCCTTTCTCCTCCTTCCTCCGCTCCCTTCCCCTGCTCCTCCGTTCACCTCCCTTTCGCTCCTCCACCTCCCTTCCCTGCTCCTCCGCTCACCTCTCTACTGCTCGCTCCCTACTTTGTTGCCTGTTGCTCGCCCGCTCCTTTTTGCCTGTTGGTCGCTGCTCCACTCCCTCCCTCACTACTGCTCTCTCCTCCCCCTTCTCGCACCCTCCCAGCTCATCCTGCTCGCTCTCTGCTGCTCCTTGCTACCTTCGTCCTCGCTGCCTCCCCCTTCATCTCTCACTGCCTACCCTCTCCTGCCCTGATCCGCTCCCTTTTCGCCCTTGCCTACAGCTCCGCTCCCTTTTCCTTTCCCTCACTGTCGCACTCTAGGGAATCGGCATCCCAAACTTTGTTCTCCATTCTCCTGCATATACCATCCCTTCTCTTCTTCTCACCTCTTAATTTTTTTTATTTTCCTCCTTCTCTTTTTACATTATCTTTGAGGATTTTTTCGGAGTTGTGTTTTTTCATCTCATTATTTATCTGCTAGGTTTTTTAAACCTTAACTTTTGACGATCTATTTACCCCCATTGTTTTTTTACCGTAGTCTCTTCTTTTAAATTTTTTTAAAAAAAAAACAAACAAACAAACAAACAACAAACCTTTTGTAAAGGCCTCTAAAGTTCCATCTCAGTCTCACTAAGACCAGGACACAGAGAAATCTGCAAGGGTTTGTTTTCAAAAAAAAAAAAAAACAACAAACTTTTGTAGAGGCCTCTGAAGTTCCATCTCGTTGAGACCAGGACACAGAAATTTGCAAGGGTTTATTTTTCTATAAAAAATATAAAAATATGAATTGGGCCATTAGTCTCATTGGGAAGAGACTCTATCTCTGATAGCTCCTCCCACGATTGTCAAAGGCCCTTTTCTATAAATAAATATATTATAATAATTTTAGCCCAAGCCTCTTTGGTAAGTGACTTTGTCTTTGATAGACTCATCCCAAGACTGCCAAGGCTAAAATGAGTTATAGTTGGTATTGAAAAATCCTTCTATAAACTTGCGGAGAAGTGTCGAAAAGTAGTTTTTTGAAGCAAAACTAACCCTTTGCCAAAAAACCTACATAAGTACTTTTCCAATTATCATCCCTCGTCATAAGACTTTCACTGGAAAGGCATACTTGAATTTATTTATAAAATCTACCCTTGCCAAAATCGTGAATGTTCTAGACAAAAGAATTTTTCTTGTTTTTTTTTCCTCTTCCATCTCCTCATCATCAATTCTCTCATATACATTTCAAAAACTGCATCCCCCAATCTCTCTCTTGTACATCACCACACCACTCCATATCATCTTTATCTTGCACACAATAGGCCATGGCAATGTATGAGCAGCTTGCCCAAATCTCGATGCTTTCCGGAGAAACTCTCAAGGGCTACACTGCACGATTTGCCAAGATGGCGGGAGATTGAAATATTGGTCTTCCTAGTCACCACAAAATGGCATTTTTTTTATGCTGGATTACCGCACGAGATCAAGATTGGTATGCCACCCTTTACATCATATACCAGTTCAAAAGAACTCTATAAGACAGCCGCTATTGCATAAGCACAGATCTTGCATGCACCATCATAGCCCATATCCAACATTCAAACAATCAGGGATGATAGAGCATCTAATCCACAAGATGCCACAGACAACGCTAGCCAAAGTACTAGCAGTCCGGACGATCAGATGCAAGTTGTCAGTGACACAGATGAGATGTGTAGTCAATTTGATTACCTCCCAGAACCACGAAAGGCCAATCGGAAGATCCGACCATTGGACCAATGTCATGATTGTTTTGGAAAACATCCAACACCTCAATGTCCAGTTCAGAATCCGAGATTACAAAATCAAGCCAATAAGAGAATTCTGGAGATTGGGAATCAATCAACAAAATCCTCATCTATGCCATCTAGCTTGCCATCAGATCGCTCATCCAAAGAAAGTGGATCGGTCTCAGGACTTTCAGAATCTTCTCTAGTGACTAGGCAAGGTTCGGTGGAAGTATTGGTTATATCAGCGAGCGGATCATCCCAAGCGAGCAAAGTTCAAACTGGCTCACCACTATAATTTGTGGAAGAGATTAAAGGAAACCTGATACCGGTGTATGTGCATCAATTGAGAGGTGACGGAATCTTACACATAGTACGGTGTTTTGGATGTGGAGGTAAACATCGTAGATCAGAATGTCCACACCAAAATGATATGTCCTCCTTTTATCCTTGGTGTGAACAATGTACCATCAATCATCCATGTCATGATTGTCCACTAAGAGATCCAAGAAAAGCCGTTATGACTCCTACCTGCTTGAATCAGCAACCTACATATGACCATGCAAATCCACCAACCGAGAAGCTGCACTACAAATGCAAACTTCTAGTGCCATCTGGTTACGAAGCAGATGCGGATGGAAGGAATGAGAGAAAGATCCTAAGACAAGTGGACACGGCCACACGTGGATCACCAACAACACAAAAGATAGAGTGGGTAAAATCTATCCAACCAAGAATAGCGGAAGAAGTCAAGAAATTGGCAACAGATGCAATCCAGCAGATTTTACCAAGCCTCATCAAACAAAGGCTACCACAACTTCTGGTGGATGAATTACAAAGGGGCCTCCCGTCAACCAAGCAACTTGAAGGCAAACTGACTACCAGTCATCGCAACGATCCATCTGTACTACCTTCAAGAGAGCAGTCCATTGAGAAAGAAAAGACTAAGGTGAGAGATTGTCCTCTGATTTCAACACCAATCACAAGCAAGATCCAACCAAAGTTGAAATGTTCCACTCAACATTTGGCCAACACAAAGTTACATCAAGACATCACATTGCTTAGACGACCAAATCCAAGAAATTCAAGCCCAAAACGGCCAATTGTACAGCAAGAACCAGAACCTACAATGACAAAGCCTTGTCCTAAATCTATGATATTGACAGCTGCGGAAAGTCGTCAGGTTGATGCATACTTCGAATACCTGGACAAATAATAGCATCAAGCAAGCACGTCATTTTTATATTATGATTTGGGGGAGTCCATGACATTGGGACCAGTTGCGCCGATGTATGAGGATCCATAATATCAGCAAGATTTATCTTGGAATCCTCCGATGGCATACCTCGACTACCCAATTGTCAATGAACAAGGTTCTCCGGAATGGCCACCAGACCCTTATGAGTATAATTGAAAATCTGGCAAGTCCAAGTTCTTGCTGATCCCCATCATCCAATAAAGCCTCAGGTTTTACATCAGCAAATTTTATCCACGCTTTTCCTGAAGCACCCATGTCCCAGCAATAAAAGAACTGACAACAACGCCCCTTCACGACAGTTGCAGCCTAGTGCCGAGGGACCGACACTACTTTGGGCCATGGACCCTGTTGTGGGTATTTCTTGCACAGTAATGAACAAGTGGGTCCCACCACTTGAAATATTGTTGGCCAAGCCTTACCTAGTGGGCCCTGCCACAGTACAGTGTACAATTAGAATAATAAGTGCGAGGGCACCGGCTTCCTGCGTGTATAAGACCGACCCAATGACCACGTAATAGAAGTTGAATAAAAGGACTTTGTAGAATAAATTAATTAAAAAGCCCAAAGTCAAGTTCATAAGGCTCTAAGTTAAAAGAGAGTCTCTCAAACTCACATGAATCATGTGAGTTTGGCCCTTTTCCTAATGAACCATTAGATTGAAGTTCAATTAGTTTGAAGGGCTAGGATGCCATTGTAAATAGGCCAATGAGAGCCAAGATGGCCCTCCCTCCTCAACTATATAAGAAGGCCATTTTCCATTGTACACATCTTCATTTTCTTCTCAATAAAGCTCTCTCTCTCTCTCTCTCTCTCTCTCTCTCTCTCTCTCTCTCTCTCTCTCTCTCTCTCTCTCTCTCTCTCTCTCTCTCTCTCTCTCTCTCTCTCTCTCTCTCTCTCTCTCTCTCTCTCTCTCTCATCACTCCTTCTATCTCTCTACCTCTCTGTCTCTTGCTATGTAGGTGTGCACGGGCGGCTCCCAGTGAACGAACCCCTATACTACAATCGACGATTACAAATGTGGTTTAGAAAAACGTCCTTGCCATTAAATTCCAATATGTCATGGTGAAAAAACCTAGAAAGGGCCAAAATCTATGATTTTTGCTTGTTTTTTCATGAAATTGGATGGTAGGGGGTTGTAGAACATCAATTAAAGCTGGGAAAAGATGAAGCATAGTCTTTTGAAGCTGTCCTAGAAGTTAGAGCCAAGAATTCCAGCAATTGGGTTTGTAGGAAGTAAAAAATTAACCAATTTTGGTGAATTTTGGGGGGTGGATTTCTCTAAGTCCATAAGGGGATCATTTTGGATTTTTTACAGCATGATTTGTATTCCTTTTACCTTCCCAGCAAGCTATCAGACATGTGAATTGATGGGTAGAGGCTTATGTTTCAATTCCATCAAGTTTGTGGCAATTTTGTCTTCTAGAAATCAAGAATTCATGGTTCTCAGCCCATACTGCTTCATAGGATCTGTATGAAGGCTTCATGGAGCTCTTAAAGACCATTTAAGAATGTTTGGATCATCACTTTTAGGCTTGGTTGAGTGTTTGCATGTTTTTAGGCAGATTGGGCTTGAAAAAGTGCGCCCTCCTACAGTTTTTTTGGCTATTATGAACTCGCACGTGTGAGTCCTAGGTGGTAGAGGCTGATGTGGCAAGAGTCTTGTTCACTAGATCTCCCTCAGTATTGAGCTTTACAACACCCAATTTGGTGTCCTGTAGCCAAAGTTATGATCATCTGAAGTTTTGCAATTTTGTGTGCAAAATTTGTAGAATTTCAAATTGTTCTGATTGCATGCAAGTCTCCTATTTTGTAGTATTGTGCTTGCATGGAATGTCTGCATGTCGATTCGTAGAGTGATTTTGACATGCATAGGTGGTTTAGATCTATTTTGAGTGGTTATACACATGTACTCTGATTGATAGATACAAAACTGGGTTTTATAGCTGACAATTTCCGTGGAACTTGATTTTACGTAAAATTTCGTAATTGTGAAAAATCAGTTTAATGTCGCATGTCTTGCATGCCTGATGGACATTAAAGTAGTAAAGTTAAGAATCGAACAGTGAATCAAATTTTCGATTTTAGTTGCTTAATAACTAATAGTGCTTTTTTATGAGTTTTTGAAAAAAAAAATGTTTTTTTTTTACATATTAAAAGTGCAAAAATTGAAAAATTTTAGTTTTTTTCCAATTTCTTGAAATATCTATGAAATTGACTAAAAATAGTGATTTGATCATGCTAGAGTCAATTTCAGTCGATTTTGGTCAACTGTGCTTCACTATAAGTTAATCTGATATTAACTAAATTTAGTAATTTTCAGGATAGATATGTGGAGATGGCCGAAGAAACTTCAAATCAAGCTACGAATTTAGGTGCGCCATCTTATATCGTGATTTATCAGCAATTGAGTACGACGCTCAATGATATGAATAATCATAATCAGATGAGAGAAAGCATGTTCTCACTTTCAAGGAGAGTGATAAGGTAGTTACATTATTTGGCAGTAATTTTGTACGTCCATTGGATCAGATTTCTACAGTTAATGAAATGGAAACATTGGATTATTTTGAGTATGAAGTTTTTTCAATATGTACTATTCTAGTTGTGGATGTTCCTGAAATGATCTAAATGGTTGTGAATTCTCAACAATTCTTAACTTAGTAAATTTAGATCATGAACAAGCAGTGAAAGAACAGATCATAAATAGATTTAGGGATGTTTTTCCATTTGAATTACCTCATGGTTTACCACCGTCTAGGTCAGTAGACCACAAGATTGAGCTAATTCCAGGAAGTCAACGTGTCTCTAGACAACCTTATAGGTTCTCTCAGAAAGAGGAGACAGAGATTTCAAATCAAATAGAAAACTATATGAGGATGGGACATATACAACCTAGTAAATCACCATGGGATGCTCATGTTCTTCTTAAAGCGAAGAAAGATGGAGGTTTCCATATGTGTGTGGATTACAAGGATCTTAATAAAGTGACTATCAAAAATAAATATCCATTACTCAGGATGGATGACCTTGTAGATCGCTTGGGTGGAGCATGGTATTTCACTTAGGTAGTTCTTAGGACAGAGTACCATCAAATAAGAATTAAGTCGGAAGATGTCCAAAAGACAAGATTTTGTTCTAGATTTGGTCATTATGAATTCTTAGTGTTGCCATTTGGATTAACGAATGCTCCAGCAGCGTTCCAGAAAATGATGAATGATTTATTTCGTCCATATTTGGGGAAGTTTGTGGTTGTATTCTTAGACAACATTCTCATTTACAGTAAATCCTTGATAGAACACGTAGAACACTTAAAAATCGTCTTGATGAAACTCCGTTAAGAGTTACTCTACGCTAAAGAGTCCAAGTGCGAATTCCTATTATCAAAAGTTGTTTTATCTCGGTCATAAGGTCACAATAAATGAGATCAAGATTGACGAGGATAAAATCAAGACTGTGATTGAGTGGCCAATTCCGAGAACTGTGAGGCAAGTAAAGTCATTTTTAGGTTTTACACTTTATTTCAAGAGATTTATTGAGGATTATGCTAAGTTAGCAGCACCACTTAATAATCTGACAAAAGGGTTTGTTAATAAAAAGAAAAAGTCCTAGGAATCAACGTAGCCTGCCTGTTGTTTGGAACGAGAAATTGAATCAATGTTTTGAGAAACTTAAAACAATGATTGTTTCAGCTCCTGTGTTACAAATTGCAAAATTTGTAAATCCAGATTTACCTTACGTCATGAGAATGGACGCAAGTGATGTTGCAGTTGGAGCGGTTCTATTACAAATGGATAGGCCACTAGCGTTTGAGAGCAAAAAATTTACTGGTCCGCAGTTGCATTATACTATGCAGGAAAATGAATTGTTTGTTGTAATCCATGCACTTATAACATGGAGACACTACTTGTATGGTAGTAAGTTTGTAATGTATACAGATCACCAGCCTCTTAAGTATTTTTGTAATCAACATGATCTCTGGAGGAGAAAAGCTTGATGGACTGAATTGATGCAAGAATTCGATCATGAAATCCGTTACATAAGAGGCAGCTCTAATCAAGTTGCAGATGCTCTTAGTCGGATTGGTGAACTGAACGAGTTGTCATTCACCCAGATTTCTATGGATCTATATCTTTCGCTGAGAGAAAAAAATGAATCAGACTCCCATTTTGGTCACATTTGGAACATTGTTCAGACCGGAAGAAATGTGGACAATGTTGAGTCAGAAACATAGGGGACTCAATTAACTAAGAAAGATAAGAAGGTTGTGGAACAATTCACCATTCGAGATGGATTACTATTTCGGAATGAAAAATTTTGTGTACCTGGTGATGATGAGCTCAAACGTAAGATTTTGTTTGAATGTCATGACATACCCTGTGCAGGACATCCCGGTATACACAGGACTCTGGACTTGGTTAAAAGGGCATTTTATTGGCCAAAGCTCAAGCCATATGTCGAGTCATATGTTGTTAAATGCAAGCCCTGTCAAATAGCAAAGGCTAAACGCCATAAGGCTGGTGGTTTGTTGTATCTATTAGATATCCCTAATAAAAGCATATCTATGGATTTTGTAGTTGAACTTCTGAAGACCCAATGACAAAATGATTCTATTTGGGTTGTAGTGGATCGGTTAACTAAGTTAGCTGCATTCATACCAGTCAAGTCAACTATAAAGACTTCTGAATTAGCCCAGATCTTTGTTGGAAGATTATTTTGGTGGTATGGTCTACCCAATGACATTGTTAGTGATAGAGATCCTAAGTTCACAAGTCACTTTTGGGCAGCAGTATTCCATAAACTTGAAACTTCTTTAAGTTTAAGTTCTTCTGATCATTCTAAATCATATGGCCAGACATAAAGGACTCATCAAACTACGGAAGATATTTTGAGGATGTATGTTTCTCACAAGCAATCTCATTGGGAAGATTATCTCCCACTGGTTGAGTTTGCATATAATAGTAGAAAACATTCTGCTACAGGATACAGTCCTTTTATGCTTATGTACGGTTTTCAACCTAGATCTCCAGTAAATGTTGAGATGAAGTCTGTTAAGATTCAGAAGGTTGCTGACTTTTTGCATGATATGCAAGAGATGTTGCAAGCGGCTAAGGATAGTATCCGTACTGCTCAGGATAGAGGTAAACACTATACTGATCTTAAGAGATCTCCAAGAGATTTTAAAGTTGACGACTGGGTATATCTTAGGATTCCAAAAGATTCTAAGACATTACATACAAGGAAGCATTATAAGTTGTCTACCCGTTAATGTGGACCTTTCAAGATTGTACGTAGAATTGGTTCTTTGGCGTATGAACTCCATCTTCAAGGAAACTCAAATGCACACTCAGTATTTCATGTAAGTCATTTGAAACTAAGTTTACATGATGGTGGTACAGTTGGATCGGATGAGGATTTATCCCATTTGGAAGTATTGTCACTTAGTGTACCTTTGGAACTTGAGAAAGTGCTCAGAACCAAAGATAAGCAATTGAGAAATCATTCTATCTCTGAGTGCTTAATTCGGTGGAAGGGTCGTACTGAGGATGATGATTCGTGGGAGAGAGTTGATAGCATAAAGAAGAATTTTCCAAAGTTTAGCTTCTAAGAATAGAAGCAATTTAAGAAGGGAAGAATGTTATGTCCATGATCAGTACATAGGATACGGTATACTCCTAGCCTTGGATACACGGTACTCTAGTGAAACAAGTTGTTAGTTATGCCATGTCATACTGGACGTGACCCAAAAATAACATTCTTGTGAGGCCCAGAACACACTAAATGGAGTTTAGACAAGGTATGAGATAGTGTATGTATGTGTAGAGTTATCAATAGCAATTCTATGAATAGTTGGTCCATGCTTAAGACTCTATTCTAGATGAATCTATGTATAGGGAACTTAGGGCTATGCATGGCTATGTGCCCATGATGCTTTTGTCTCTATATATTGGGTCCAAACTCGCCCTACTCCTCATTATGGTTGTGGATTCATTGGCAGGCTCTCACTCTATATTCATGCTTCTTGTTCCTTGGCTCGGGAGTGAGGCTTCTAGAGTTTGATTGGATGCTTCTACTTGCTTGGGTGATTTCTCCATCGTGTGTTATCCATTGTGTTTGTGAATTGTAAGCAGGATCTAAGGAGCTTCCCTTATACAACCCCTATGAGTCTCCCATAAATTTTTGTAATAGATTGTAAACAGTTGGTACGAGAAAAATCTATGTTGTAGTTGTGACCCGTAACCAACCTTCAAAGCAACCATAATCAACCGTAGGAAAAACAACTATGTGGATCTATTTGAAAAGATAGCATACAATCATGACCCATAAATAGTTTTAGGAGTAACGACTATGGGACTCTATGATGGAAAGCAGCACGACTGTCGTAGCATGTAATCATCCATCACAATCACATAATAGACAATTATGACCATAATGTGAGTAATATTCACTAGTCTTAAATTCTAGTAGGTGAAGTACAATCAAAAGTACATTTCACATGACAATGTAATTATTGCTTTAATGGCAGCTCATATAATGTCAATACCAAGGAAGAGATTGTATAAGCAGTTGTGACATTCACAAGATTGTATCGAGATCAAGACTAAGGACAATGAGCATATACATTGTACTTCTTTGTAGCGACAATAGCTCATGTCAACCTTTGTAACTATGATCTTTCATCCATTTTTTCTTTTTTCTTTTGTGAATGATTTATGCTGCTTAATTCAACCTTACATCTACATTTACTTTTTGCTCCATTGTTTTTTACTATTACAATTATGATAGTTTAGGTTGTAGCATGCTTCTCATTGTTTGCAATAATTTACCAATGTAGATTGAAAGAATTTTGGTGTAGAAAAGGCATTACGTGAGAGTAGTGTGCTTGCTTGTTTACATGGCTTGCCTACTTCAATCAACATAGGTTTCACAATGTTCTGAATAAAACTTATGTGCACCCTTGATGTGCAAAAATTAATGCACACCACCCACCATTCTAAGGGTAAAGGATTTGAGCTTCTTAGCCAAATAATGGAGGTCAATATGCTAGAACCTGTCACACCCACTAGCAAATATTGAGATTATCACTTATGTTTAGCTAATCATAGCTAATACAATTCTATTAGCAACACTATTGACATTATAAGTTTTCCCTTAGCACATGGATAATTACCAATTTCACCAAGTACTTATGCACCACCTAAGAATGTACTGGTTCCTTTTGCTCCTGTTTTTTCATAGGCTAGCGAGATCATTGCATAAGTCGTGATTTATTTACTTCCACTTTGTCTTGTAGCTGCATGAACCAACTTACATGTAGCTTGTTTCCTTGCATGTATACGATTAATTTTTTTGAGAATCAAAGGCCAGGGCATTACTTCCAATGGCCATGGACAATATGCAGCGATCCACCAATAGTTTTGTCTCCAACAATACTGATCTGTAACTTTCCAACAACCTGATTTTCATCGAACACATGTAGCATCAGCTCTATAGGTCAACACTCCTGCCAGGGAACAGATTATGATCTTTCCTCTTCCAAAGAACAGTGTATATAAAAAGTCCTAAAAAACTATTAGCCATTGCAAGTATGTAGGTTTCCTTGACATAAAGATGTTCATTTTCCCTTGAACTCAGTATAATATCATGTTAAGAAGTTGGTTTCTAGCTATTATGGCCATATTCATGTGTCGTACATACTTAACCTTGTTACATACTAGATGCAACTACCATCTATCATCATAGCTTGTGGTGCCTCTCATGCTAGTTTTACTATTGCACTTGAGGCCCCCCCATGATTATGAGGCAGTTACTAATGATGATAAGTTTTTTCTTTTCCTACCTATTGTATATTATTAGTCCAAGTTCAACACAATAGCCAAAGATGTCAAATGCAATATTTGGATCAATGGGATGGTAGACATGTTTATGAGGCCACTTGAGACCATTGTTACCCTTGCATACACCAAGCTTAAGCAATCCTGCTATCACTACTGATTAAGCTAAACTAGGGCCCCTTGCTCCACAAGAATCTTTCAATTACTCCACATTTCTCAACTTTTATCAACTACTCCAGCTTGACTTTTAAGCTAGCCTACTCTTTTGGTACATTAGTGGTGTATGTGTTTCTTTTTTCTTTCATAGCTCACGTTGGCAAAAATGTTGGTGTTAGTAGGACACACAACTTGCAAATTTACCGTGATTTTCATAAGAAAAATGCATGTAAAATTTGTTGCATAGGATTTTAGAACTTCTAGAAGGGATATAAATTGGACAAAACCTAACTTGCTTAGCAAGCCACTATTAGCTAGTATGATTTAGTGCTATTATTTATTTGATAGTTTATGTTTTGGACTATTTTTGAGTCCTTTGTAAGAAGCTCATCACTCTTCCTTGTGGAGGATAATCCATCAATTTCTTTTTTTTAGTATGTTTAGTTGCATAATATTGCATCCTGCATTTTTAATGGCATTTCATCCGCCAAATCTATGACTTGATTCATAACATCATCCCTTCCTCCTTTTTCTCACTACCAATAAAGCTACATGTATTCACACCCTTTGACATGTCCTTTCATCTTTACCATATTAAACACATAACACTTCAAAACTCTAGAAACTTCCTCAGCATATACATTGTAACATACCAAAATCTCATTAATATCTCTTTTTCTTCTCAATTGTAGTTATTCAATGCCAAGATTTCCGATTTGACACACTAAACACATATAAATAAATGATTCAAATCCTGCCACCAAACATCTCAAGAAAATTATGAAATGTTCTAATACCATCTCCTCTCCTAGTCCTCCCCCTAAAGCCAAATGGCCTTTTGTTCATTTTGACTTTGTACCCTTTTGTCTCAATCAAAATGAAATCATCACTCATTACTTCTTTGAGTGTACCCTAGTCTATTGGCTTTTTCTTTGGAGAATCACCTAATTTAAGCCCCTCTTCCTATTAAAACTATTCTTCATGCTCAAGTACGCCATGTTGATTCCCTCCTATTGTTGTTGTACAAGGCAAACACATTACGAGCTACTGAACGATGCACCTAGTGCAAGAAATACCCAATCACTCATGTTTTTTTTTTTTTTGTCTTTAGTATGTTAGAACGACTTTTGTTATCTCAATTAAGACTACCATAGGCCTCTCGCACACTATGCCATTTTGTTTGTTATTTTTCGCTTCCATATAGACCAATATTGTTATTGTATGTTTGAGCTATCTTGCCCTTTTGATGGGGGCTTTTCACCATGAGGCCACGATGGTCTAACTTTTTGTGTATAACAAAGTACATCTGTAATAAAAAGGCACTCTTTTGTTTTCTGGCAAAAAAAAATAATATGCCCATATGAAACATTTGAATAATCTCCGAACCTCAACATAAAAGCAGTGACCAACTAGTAAGCTAAGCAACATAAATCTGAAAGCTTTGAAAGATGCCATTGCTCTATACTATTCATATCAGATATTGAAAGTTAATAGTTAGACCTGGAGGCTAATATCATCCAAAATTATTATCACGTTGTTTGCTACCATTGCTAAAATAGAAAGTGATAATTGATACAAAGGTCTAGTGGAAATGTACCATGCCTTGGAAGCGTACCATAGTGTAAAGTCTAAGTATATCACCCACTCACATTCACAAAAAGAAAACAAAAGCTACAAAGAAGCAAAATATGGAGCAATAATTACAAAATATTTCATGGAGCTTCAAGGAATGTAGGCATGTATCTCTTATTTGTTCTTCTAAAGTTTCATGTAGACAATGTATTCATGTTCATGAAGACATTAGGATAGATATCAATTTGAGGAGTCACTAGATTGAGCAATTTGTAGCTCTTCGAATATTGCAAGAATTCCAATCATATTGCTATTTTTTTATATGCCTAGTTGGTTTTGTAAGAAAGGAATCATTTCAAATGAAAATAAAGTACTTTCAATTTTGTCACTTGAGCTTTAGAGAGTTAAAAAAAATACATATGTCATGTGTAAACCTTTCCAATGTAAGGAAAAAAAGAGGAAAGCTTATCTATCACTTGAATTATAGAGAGCCATAAGAGATGTATGTCATGTGCATTTCTATCAAATGTAAGGAAAAAAAGTGCAAAGCTCATTAGGACCAATTACTTGCAACACACACAATGAGGATGCTCGTACTTTATCTAACTTTTTTTAGATGGCCCCATGATGAATACAAGTGTGTGACTTTGAAGTTGGCCACCTTGACTTCCATAAATGACAACTAGGTTCATAAATTTGTTTATTTATTTCTGTTAATGACCACATTAACATGTTAAATGAAGATCAAAATTCACTTAAACTTTAAAATCTAGTGCTAAGGAATCAATTGACAACATTTACAACACATGGGGCTCACAATCATGTACAATATATGCATATTTTTTATGACAATGTTCCTACACAATTTTGATCTCTAAAAGCTCATATGTATATTCATAGCCTAGAGTCAAGATTGGGTCAATATCGACGCTAATTACACTATTCAATTCAGCAACAACTTAACGGGTTGAAACAAATACATTGATGAAGCGGCTGCAATAATTTTGTTATGATTCTTTTTGAGATCTTTCTTTTTTCAATGAGTTTACTTCTACGTCATTATGTCCAAGGAGTGCAAAGACATTTTTATGTAGATTTAATGAGCTCTAATTATAATGAAAGGCAAACAAATTACAATCAAAACCTTACACCAACTAGATTTAGGTCTAAATATAGCAACAAGGGGCCAATATTATGTCTTGAAGGCATTATTATTTTCAAGTTTGGTGAAGTGGAATTGATAAACAAATAAACTTTCACCATATAAGAAATAAGCAAATATGTGTGAAATTATAATCAGTAATGTGGACCTCGTTCAAATGCATAGTTGGAGTGGTTTCAAGGATTTCTTATAGCTAATCTTTTGTAGTTTCTCCAATCAATAAGTGTACTTTCTTGTTTAAAACATGGCAATGAGGAATTGAATATAAAATTAATGAAAGTATGGGCTTGAGGAGCCATGTGGCCAACAAGATTTTTCCATTCAAGTCCTGGTATATACTTGTAGAATCCAATTTTTTCTACCAACCACTTATAACTCAAGAAATTTTTGGTTTCTACCTTTGGTTTCCTCTTGCTTCAACATAGCAATTTTCTTCTCTTTCTTATTAGAAGTGCTATTGTATCACTTATTTATGGGAAACCCACCTAGTGTAGATAACCTGAAAAACCTTTTTAATTTAGTATTGCTCTAAGCTAAATATTGAGGATTATGGAGTTGAATTGTTTGTAAAGCATTTCACTTGTTTCATCTTAATGGTAAAATGTTGAGGTTGTCTCATCTCATAATCCTAGCTTTTTTCATAAACCTTTTACTTGTTTCATCTTAATGATAAACGTTAAGATTGCCTCATTTCATGAACCTTACTTTTTCGAAACATAATGATTTAGTTCCTCGTTGTTTACTTCGATTTGTTTCTTGCCAAGATCACCTCTCTGGGATTGATTCATTCTTGTTCCTTGAAAATTTTCCTATCTACTTGAGTTGATTGACATCCTTGGCACTAGCTTTACCACACATGTTACCAAGGCCCTTCAAGCTTCACTTCTTGTCAAGGCTCGAATAATGTGAAATCAAATTATCAAATTAAGGTCACCCATTACATTCATTCTTAGAGCATTTATTGTAGGACTTACCATATATTTTCACAAATGAATAAATCTTTCTATCTTTTGAAGATAAATTTGGTCCTTTCACTTACAAATTTGCAAATTCCTCTATCATGTATTTTTTAAGCATAAGTGCTTAGAAGAAAGTAGTAATATCCATTGTAAGCTTTGTTGGGCCCAAAAGCAATTTATTATCCTTAAGAATGAAGGCAGTTCTCCCTCAAAGTGTCTTAAATAAGGATAACAAACCAAAAAGAGCTTAAAATAGATCTAACAAGGACTAATTGGACTTAAAGATAGTTACGTTTAGGCAAGATATGGGCCTTGCCTATAATAGTCAATAGACATTAATTTTGAGGATCTTTTGGCTCATTTGCAACTGAGAGTCTCTAGAGTTCTTCCTCCTCTTCCTCTTGTGAATGAGAACCAAGAACACATGATTGTCAGATGTTCTAGATTTCAATGTAGAGATCAATATGAGCATTTATGCTTACTTCTCTATTCTTGCTACATCATCATCTCTATTGTGTTGTGATTTTGGAGTACAATAGTTATATTCATGGTATTGAAGTAGTATTTTTGGACTTTTTTTTTGTTTTTATTCTGCTATTTCATGTTTAGTGCTTGACACCGGTGATGGTGGATGTAAAGGAACATGACATTTATGGTATAAGAGCAGCTTTTTATCTAGTTTATTGGGAGGTTTTGTAGATACTTTTTTGTTTGCTTTAAACAACTTTAGATCTAGGCTGTTGAGAGTGTTTCTTTTTCTATTTACTTCAAAGTGGAGAGAACTAGTTACTTTCTTTTTAGATGTTGTCGCTTGGAGGGATTTGAAATCAAGTAAGTTTAATAAGTTTGTTTAAGACTAGTTCATGTTTCAAATGGATGAAAACACACATGTGCATGCGCATGTACATGTTAAAATTGTCAAATTCTAGCTATTTGATCTAATTTGATTTGTGCTCCCATGTCTGGATGGTAGTCATAAATGCATCTAGATTTAGTTATATTGAATTTGTCTTGATTGACTTAGGTATGAACTAGTTGGAAACTAGTCAAGTAGAAAATTGCCATGTGGCACCATTTCATTGATAGATCTAGCATTCCCATGTGAATGAGACATGGTTCCCACGTGTGAGAGGTTGTTCACGTGTATACATATCTGGAAAATATCAATAGCAGTTGATCTTGCAAGTTCCTATAAGTTAGGTGATTTTCCTCAAATCAAGCAAAATCATGGTGAGGCAATGGCACCAAGTTAGGATTCAAAGAGGTGGGGCTTATCTTGCACTTATTGGTTGATCTAGGATGACGTGGAATTTCACACACATGCCAAACTTGTTGAGTCAGCATACCAGGTCAAAATGTACCTGATCCATAAGTAGATCATCATTGTGAATATGAGACTTGATGAGAGATATTGATTTTGAGGCATATACTTGTTTTTTTCACTATTTGTGTTGTGATTTCTCACATTGCATGCTATCAATGGGTAATGTATTGTAATCTTTGCTCATTGTCCGTACACTGACAATATTTCACATGTGTGAGGCCGCTCTTGAGTCATACTGATCATTCATCAATTTGTTCTTGCTGATTAGATGCAATATTTGATCTAGATCTAGTCATTAGCATTGTGATTAATCAATCTAATTGGCATCCAATGCCTCTTGTGGATCAATTGGCATATTTCAACATGGTATTAGGGTCAAGTACAATAGGCTATGATAATGACCAATGAACACACCCAAATTGGCAAGTTTTTTAGTGTTTGATCTAATCTTGTGAGGGCGAGCTAGAAGTGAGTGGTAGCATCAAATGTTTCAGATCAAATTGAGTTTTTGGCTGCAGGTGTACTGTTCACATGTGTGAGTGAAGAAACATTGTGTTTCTACTTTAAAGCCTTAGTATATTTCCTTGTATTTTTTACTCAGTTGGCCGACATTTCGGGTCGGGCCAACACTTCCAAGCATCAATGGTGAGGATAAACTATTGGGCATGGACGAACTATCGGACCTCCACTACTCGTGTGTGAAGTTTTTCAAACTATCACGCTCCGCCGCCGCCATGCAACATCAATGGAAACATACTTAAACATATGTTTTAGCTTAACCTTAGCTAATCATTCTTGTAATCTAATCCAGCATGATATATGCCCTGGATCAGAGACAAATATATACAGAGATAGACTAGAAGAACATTAAGAATGTAGCACTCTGTGACTCGCGTATCAAGGAAGAAAGAATAGATCTAGCAGTAGCTAGTTTCTTTCGTGAGAAGAGAATACCTCTCTCACGCCGACGCGCTGATCTGGAAAACAGACAACACTCAAGAAATATTTTATTATATACACTCATTTTTAATAATATAGATGTGTACGTCCTTTCTGCTTAGTGTGTAACCTGTGAACGTTGTGATGCTTGTTCAATTTCATCAGTAGATATATTTCTGTTGTCATTAAGACATTATCTGTTGTTCATAAACACATAGTCAGTTTAGCACTAGCTATCTGCTTGTTCGGAGGACAACTGATTGCAGCCTGAAGCAGTAGACTTCACCGACATATCGGCTCCATCTGAGTGACAACATAAATAAACCAGAGAGCCCAATACTTTACGAACAGTGGTCCCAAAGCAACCCGATTACTCGGCCTTGTCGGAGTCGTTCTGAGATTTCATCAGTGATATCAGAGCAGAGCTCCCTAGGATTTCATCAGTGGTATCAGAGCCAGGTTGGCTTAATCAAAGCCATAAGTCCTAATTAAAACCACGTCACTGAGACAATGGCTTCCATTCACAGCATCCAATCAAAGATTTGCACAGTACTTGAAGCAGATGGATCAAATTTTCTTGCTTGAAATGCCAGCCAACATGTGTAAAGATCTTCGAGAGTGGAAAGAGAAAAACGACAAAGCAGTAGATGTCATCTCCTCTTCCATCAAAACCGCATTACCCTTGACTTCACATCAATCTCTAATGCTAGAGAGATATGGGATACACTCGTCAGCAGATTTCAGACCAAGTCACCAAATCAAATAATTCATCTAGAAGATCAGCTTACCTATCTAAGATGGGACGACAAAGATCTCACCAGCTTCATTAGGAAGAGGAAACATGTATCACTTGAAGGTACACCTACCGACAGAGTAGGCTCACCAAGTCCGTGAGTCTACAGATGTTCTGTGGCATAGGAGACTATGCCACATGAACTCACTGGCGCTATATAAATCAAGTTAGTACAATGCATTCACATGAGTGAACATCAAGGATGCAAACCTGACACCCTGTGATGCATACAACAAAGGGAAGATGTCGCGTACACCTTTCAGGAAGGATTCCTTTAGAGCGACGGAACTTCTAGAGCTGATACACTTAGACATCTGCGAACCCTTTGATAAACTGCTTGTCGGAGGATCAAGATACTACGTCACCTTTATCAATGATTACAGAAAGCTTGTCATTGTCTATTTCATCCACAACAAGTCTGAAGCTCTTGATAAGTTTACAGAATATGTGAACTGGGCTGAGAAGTGGACCGAAAGGAAAGTCAAGCAGATCAGGACTGATAGGGGAGGAGAATGCATCTCCAACCGTTTTACCGACTTTTGTAAAAGTCGTGGTATTCTTCATAGGAAGACAATAGCCTATACACCATAGCACAATGGTGTAGCAAAGAGGAAGAACATGACTCTCATGGAAGTTGCAAGATCAATGATGACCTACTCCGAGGCATCAAGATCATTGTGGGCTGAAGCAGTAGCTACAACCGCCTACCTGCAAAATAGGACATGCAAGTCAAGCGTTGCTCACACTACCCCACATGAGGTATGGTGGAGAAGCAAGCCCAATCTATCTCATGTTTGGATCTTCGGATGTGTAGCATACGCACACATACCAGACAAGAAGACGAAGAAGCTAGACGAAAAGGTGGAGGAAGAATTCTTGGTGGCTATGATATACATTCTGCATACTACAGAGTATACATGGCTCAAACCAATGAAGTCAAGGCTATTAGAGAATTCAGATTTGACGAGACAAAAACAATGATTGAGGAATATCCCATCAGCTACGAGGTTCTCAGCAGATAGTACTATGACCTACCCACATCGATATAGGGAGCTCAACCTGAGCGTCCAGATGAAAATAGTCAAATTCTAGCTGAACTGAACGATAGTTCGGACGATGAGTAGATCGACATATTGGGAATACCCAACACATCGACGGATACATCGAGATGGGTCTACCTCCTTTCCATATATAACTAAGCAAGTTATATGGAATCCACATGATAGTTGAGCCAGGAATTTGTATGGCATAAGACTTCAAAGTCTCATTTATATACTCACTCACATAAGTGAATGCATCCGTATTAGCCCGTAGATTTGCTATCAGCAGACAAGACAAAGGCAAGGCAATCATTGAGCCTGTATTATCTCCAAGGAGATCTGCAAGACAAAGAAGAGCACTAGTCAGATATATACCTGACAGCTCATCTTTTGCTCATAAAAAATTATATGGATTCAACTATGAACCACAAACTTATGAAGAAGCCATCAACTATCCAGACAAGGACCATGGAAGATGAAATGGGCTCCATGAAGCAGAACAAGGTGTGGACTCTTGAGCCACTACCAACCGATAGAAAGATTGTCAAAATGTAAGTGGGTCTACAAGCACAAGTATAGACTAGATGGCAATGTACTGAGATACAAAGCCAGGCTAGTTGCAAAGGGCTTCCCACACAAGTATGAGATTGATTATACAAAGACATTCTCTCCTATTGTGAAACACATGTCCCCACGCATATTATTTGCATACGCAGTTGCCTATGATATGAGGATCCACATTGTAGACGAGAAGACAGCCTTCTTGCATGGGGAGCTGAAAGAAGAGGTCTACATGGACCCACCACCAAGTTTTACCTATGAGTCATTTGCTGACTATGCCTACAAAATGCACAGAAGCATCTATGGACTGAAACAGTTCACCAGGCAGTGGTACAAGAAGAAGGATCATGCACTTAGATCCTCGGGCTTCCAGTCTTTAATGGTTGACGACAACGTTTACGTGAAAATCATAAACGGAGAGATCATCATAGTGGGTGTCTATGTAGATGACACACGGAGCGACAATCTGATTGCGCAGGTGAAGGCAGATATTTCGAGGCACTTTGAACTATCGGACTTGGGAGAAGCCAAATGCTACCTGGGTTTATAGATCGACAGAGATCTTCAGGCTGGGAGATTGTATATACACCAGTCAAGATACATTCAAAGGATCATTGATGATTTCGACATGGCAGATTGTAAGGGAGTAAATACTCCAATGGTTCCTGGTTCAGTATTGACAAACGAAGACTGTCCCAGAGACGAAGAAAAATCACAAGCAATGGAGCATAAGCCTTACAAAAGGCTTATCGGTTCTTTGATGTACTTGGCAAGCAACATTGGCCAGACATTGCTTAACGCAGTGTTCAGATCAATCTTGTAATCTAATCCAACATGATATATGTCTTGGGTTAGAGAAAAATATATACAGAGATAGACAGAAAGAACATTAAGAATGTAGCACTTAGTGAGGTGCATATCAAGGAAGAAAGAATAGATCCAGTAGTAGCTAGTTCCTTTCATGAGAAGAGAACACCTCTCTCATGCCGACACGTTGATTTGGAAAATAGACAACACTCAAGGAAGATTTTTTATGTACACTCGTTTTTGATAGTATAGACATGTACATCCTTTCTGCTCAGTGTGTAATCTGTGAACGTTGTGATGCTTGTTCAATTTCATCAGTAGATATATTTTCGCTATCATTAAGACATTATCTATTGTTCACACATAGTCAGTTTAGCAGTAGCTATCTACTTGTTCAGAGGATGACTGATCGCGGCCTAAATTAGTAGACTTCACCGACATATCAGCTCCATCTCATCGACAACAAGAATAAACCAGAGAGCCCGCTACATTACGAACAGTGGTCCCAGAGCGACCCGATTGCTCGGCCTTGTTGAAGTCATTCCGAGATTCCATCAGTGGTATCAGAGCGGTGCTCCCTAGGATTCCATTAGTGATTCCGTACTGGACTTATTTGAGAAGAGCCTAACTTTGAATTTGTCCCAAATTTCACACACACAAACACACACACACACACACACCCATTTTTTTTGGTTTTTTGGTGCATTATTTAGATCTAGCTTCATAGTTTCCAAATCAATGATTATATCTTGTAATGATTCATCTTAGTGAATGTTTTGAAGCTCGGATCAGGCCCAAAAAATTTATTTATCAGATTTGGATAGGGAGTGAGAAGTTCTAGGGAGTTGATTGCCGTAAATCAAAGATCAAGATAGTGATTTGCTAGAAATTGGTAGTGATCTCATTGTACCATCAACCAAGCTTTGTGCTAGTTGGATTGGGCCAAGACTAGAAGCATCTAGAGTGCTAGAAGTCTAGTTGTGAATTTCAAGTGCAATATCATTCATTATGACATCCATGGATGGATTTTTGCTAGAAGCTAGTGAGAGACTCACATCCACTAACTATTCCATTTGGAAAGTGAGAGTGGAATCACTTTTAGTGCTTGATGATCTCTATGACATTGTCCTAGAAGAGGAGGATGACCTCTTGGAGGACAATAGCAAGCTAGATACAAGAGAAAGGATAGATTGGCCTTACTGAATGTGAGCAATGGCCTCTTGAAAGAGGTGTCATCTTGTGTCTTGGCCAAGGAGGCTTGGGATTCATTAAAAGGCATTTATGATTCCAATAACACTTCAAGGATACTCATGCCTATGAATCAACTGCTTCAAAGAAGTGGAGAGAGTGCACAAGAGTATGTGCTTAGGATAAAATCTTTGAACAAAGAATTGGCTTCAATTGGAGATGAAATCCAAGATAATGAACTTGTGCAAGTCATTCTAAATGGACTAAGTAAAGACTATTGTAGTCTAGTACAAAGTTTTTCCATTCAAGATAAGCTACCTACTATTGACAAGCTCCATAATGTGCTTGTGGCCAAGGAGAGTAGGATGCTTCATCTCAAATCAAGGATGGGATCCATGTCCTTGCAAGGAGGTGATGAGAAGGCCAACTTCTCATTCAAAGGCAAAAAGAAGGTTCACTCATCCAAGAATAACCAAGGCAAGGAGGCCGAGGACAAGGATGATGGATCAAGCTCCAAAGGCAAATCCAAGAAGGACAAATCAAAGCTAAAATGTTTTTTTTTTTTGGCAAGAAAGGACATTTTGCTTTTGAGTGCTACAAGAAGAAGAATGCTCAAGAGAAGGAAAATCAAGGCAATCTTGTGCTTGAGGAGGAGGAGGATGATTGGAACTCATCCTTGATGGCATCTACAACACCAACATCAAGCAAGGACATATGGTGAATTGATAGTGGGGCTAGCTCCCACATGTCACACAACAAGGACTATTTCTCTACCTTACTTTCTTATAATGATTTGAAGAAGTTCATATTCACTACAAGTGATCAAGAATGTAAGATACATCTATTCCATTATGTCGTGGATCTAAGAGAATAGATCTTGATAATGTTCTATATGTACCATCCATCACAAAAAATTTCTTGAGTGTTGGAAAACTTATGGATAATGGACTAGATGTACACTTCAAACATGGAGTTTCTTCCATAATGAAGGATGATAAGTGTAGTGCTAGTGGCATTAAGCAAGGTAGATTGTTCAAGTTGGATGCTAATGTTGTAATTGGAAGTGTGAACATGGCAAAGGAGGAGGAGCTATCTCAAGTGGAGTTATGGCATAGGAGGTTAGGCCATCCTAACTATCAAGCAATGGAGCTCATGATTTCCAAGGAACTAGCACTCGGGCTTCCCAAATCCATTTCCAAGTGTGGCAAGCTTTGTGAAGCTTGTGGTCTTTCCAACACACATAAGCAACCATTCAAGAGATATTTGACTAGATCTACCTCTCCTCTTGATCTTATACACTTGGACGTGCATTCATTTTCACATGAATCTAATGGTGGTGCTTTGATGTATGTAACATTCATAGATGATTGTACAAGATACACACACTTGGGTCTATACATTGACTAAGAAAAGCTTAGTGTATGATTCCTCTGTAAAGTTTAAATCTCTTGTTGAGAAGTAACTTAATGCTAGCATCAAAGTGTTAAGATGTGATAATGGAGGAGAGCACATCTCCAATAGCATGAGATATTTTGGTGAGGCTAATGGCATAAAGAGAGAGTTTACATGTACTTACACCCCCAAACAAAGTGCGGTGGCTGAGAGGAAAAATAGATATTTGTGTGAATGCACGCTAAAGCAATGAGACTAGATGCCTCTCCACCCACTTTTTTTTTAGGAGAAGCTATTACATGTGAAAATAATTTATGTAAAAGGCTTCCTAATAGTGCCATTGGTGGAATCACACCATGTGAAGCTTTGTACGACAAAAAGCAAAATTTAAAAGATTTGAAAGTCTTTGGATGTATTTGTTATGTCCATATTCCTTTAGAAGTAAGTAAGAAAGAAGATGCTACTTCATTTAAAGAAATTTTTGTTGGCTATAGTGATTGTAGCAAGGGATATAGGATTTATGATCCTATTTCTAAGAAAGTTAAAGTAAGTAGAGATGTACTCTTTCATGAATCTCATCTTGCCAAAGCTCGCCATCTAGGCTCACCTGTATTGAGAAGGGCAAGCAAAGGGAAGACACTCATCCTATACTTTCTTGACTACTATGCTTGAAGAGCCATCTTGTTTTGAAGATGCTATTAAGTCACAATCTTGGAAAAAAGCTACGCAAGTTGAGTTTGATGCTTTGATGGAAAATCAAACTTGGGAACTTGTGGATCTTCCATATGGGAAGAAACCACGTTCTTGTAAGTGGATCTATAGATTGAAATATAATAAATATGGATCCACTAATAAGTACAAAGAAGGACTTGTAGCAAAAGATTTTTTGCAAACTAAGGCTTGGATTATGATAAAACTTTTGCTCATGTTGCTAAGCTTGTTACTACAAGGATGATCATTTGTCTTGCTAATTCTTTCAAATGGGATATTTATCAACTTGATGTGACTAATGCTTTCCTAGATGGATTCTTGGAAGATGATATCTATATGTTGCAACCTGAGGGCTTCATCAAGGAAGGAGATGAAGACAAAGTTTGCTACTTGAAGAAGAGTCTTTATGGACTCAAGCAAGAACTCCTCCAAAAGTCTTTTGAACCATAGAACTTCCTTTGTTTACCCGGCTTCACGAGAGGATAGAGAGATAATATCTTGCTTTTTTGAAAGCCAAGATATAATTTCTCCACATAGGAATGTAGGAAAGGCACTTATGGATTTTCTATCCATCTTATCACCAGCAAATTTGAATCTGAGTATGCTCTCAAGTACAAATTAGTCCCTTGATAGACAATGCCAAAATTCCTAGTAGATGAGATGTATCTAGGCACTCTTTTCGCACTTTTCCAATGACATACTAAAGGACCTTTCAAATTGCTTACACTAAAGGTTAGATCAGGTCTAGTGATTGTCAAATAGATCAAGGACCCAATAAGCTTTCTATGAAGTGTGATGTTATCAAAGGATGACTCATCACCTTCAATAGAAACTTTCACAACTTGCTCCATAGGGGTGTCAATCCTCTTAAAATCTTTCATACCAATTTTTTCTAAGATGAAAGTAGCATACTTTGATTGACAAATGAAAGTGACGTCACTACTTCTATATACTATATTACAAGTATAAACTTAAGAAGTCCTAGATTTATTGTCTTGAATTCACTAGACATAGCAATTTTGACATCTCTTACACCATCAAGATTATTTCCTGTAAGAATGATATCATCTACATACAAAACCAAAATAATGGTCTTTTCATCATTATTTTTTTGTGATCAAGGCCGAGGAGACCGTGCATTTATTGTGCATGCATCACAACAACTTGCCACCAATCCTATCTCCCATGCTCGAACCAAGCATATCAAGATTGCTCACCACTTTCTAAGGGAGAAGGTGCAAGCTGAGGAGGTCAAGCTTCTTCATGTTTCATCATCCGAGTGTGTTGCTGATATCTTGACTAAATAGTTTCCAAAGGATTCATATATGAAGTTAAGATATGCACTTGGTGTTGTAGATATATGTACACTAGATTTGCCAAGCTAGATTGAGGAGGAGTGTTAAAATTGTCAAATTCTAGCTATTTGATCTAAGTTGATTTGTACATAACTTGATCCCACACGTGTGGAGCCTGTTCCCATGTGTGGATGGTAGTCATAAATGGATCTAGATCTAGTTAGATTGAATTTGTCTTGATTGACTCAAGTATGAACTAGTTGGAAGCTAGTCAAGTAGAAAATTGCCATGTGGCACCATTTCATTGATAGATCTAGCATTCCCATGTGAATGAGGCATGGTTTCCACGTGTGAGAGGTTGTTCCCACATGTGTACATATATGGAGAATATTAGTAGCAATTGATCTTGCAAGTTTCTATAAGCTAGGTGATTTTCCTCAAATCAAGCAAAATCATGGTGAGGCAATGGCACCAAGTTAGGATTCAAAGAAGTGGGGGCTTATCTTGCATTTATTGGTTGATCAAGGATGATGTGGAATTCCCCACATGGATGATGTTGATCAAGGATGACCATGTTAGATGTTTGTTTTTGTATCGTGTGACCTCTTATTTTGAGAAAGGGTGTCAAATCATAGATTAGTATCAGTGCCATCATCTAACCACATTTAAAAGACCTATATAGATTTTTGCATACAACTAAAAGTCAAACCATATAACTAAATGTTACATGTAATCATATGTTGGTTAATTTGAATGGTATATCCAATTTATCTCAGAATAACAACTAGATCATGTATGTAGAGCCCATATCATTATTAATAACTGCATTCTTTTGACTTGCCTTGAACTTCCCATGTCATTAGTTCAATGGTAGCCTTTTCCTTGGTGTTACTAGGATAAGAATGATGCATATGCTTGATGAAAAATATAACATTTGATAATAAGTTGCTAAAATTTTCATCTAAGAAGTATGTGCATGGATCACGCAAATTTATGGGTCCTAGAAGTAATAATAAATGGCTACTAGTTCTTTGTTTGTTTCAACATATTTTTGAGCTAAGATATGAAATTAACAACTTTTGATGATTTTGTTTAAAGAAATGACTCATCTTGACAAAAATTCAAAGACAAAATGAAGAGTTACTAATTATGAAACAATGTTGAGTTATTCAATGTGTAATGTGTTACCCCATACATTAAATTGGAATATTCTTTCATGAATTTGTTTATCAAAAAGTTAAATGAAAATTATGCTCTATAGTTTCAATATGAAATTTTCTCTCCCGAGTATAGACTTTCAATAACAATTTTTGTTTTTTGTAGAACTGGAGGTAGATGCATTAGTTTAGCTCAATTTCTTATGTCATTGTTCCATAGTAAGCAAGAAAGTTTCACATACAAGTGAATTTTATGGGCACTTTATCATAAACTACTTGCTTCTTTTATGTCCTAATCTAAGATAAATAGTCCCGCATTTCCCAATAAATTATAAAGCACTTCAGTTTATTGTAGACTTGTTGAAGCACATTCTTGCCTCAGAGACATGAAATTAAAAGAAAACATGACATTTCATTGATTAAAAAAACTCTCCTACATTACCATATGCCAAAAGAATTGTGATCAGCTCAATAGACTACAACAGACAATTGATTCCACTCATGCTTGGAAAAAAATATTGAAGAGTTTTTTTTTTAAAGAAGTTGTAGAGATAAATTGAAACAATTCTAATGGAAAATATGGCACAAAGGACTTACAAATGATCATCAAATGGGTTAAATCTTTAAACCCAATTCCTTGGGTCCAATCTGTGGCAAAGAAATGGAGACAATTCAGCACATATTTATTGGCTTTCACATAGACATATGGAAGACTTTCTTCTACGGTGTTGGCCTTCTATAAAGACGGACGATACATACAGATTGCACTATCCTCCTCACAACGTCTTCATGGTCAGGGCTACATATTATCATGGTTCTCTCAGGCATCCCACCTCCTACTTGAGTCATATGGTATCTCCATCACAGAGCTTCCCTCAAGCACCCATCAGTATATCAGACGATTCCTCTATCGCGCATATCTAGAGCGAACTTGGCGTAACCAGCTAGGGGTTAAGCCAGCTTTCTATCGGACACATTTCTTGGAGATGGATGCTTGGTAGTAGCATGATGGTGGGGGGAGTACACTGTCTTTAATCTCTATGAGCATGTGAGCAGCTACTATCCTCGTTGTCGTCGTAATCCTCATCCTCAGACACTGAATCACACGATCTCTGCCTAGTGAAGAATGAAGTAATCAATGGTTGTGAGGTGAACTGATCGGGTGTCCCATATAAATCTCTCCGTAGTATGAATATCTAGCGTACCAACAGAGTGACAAATCGTGGGTCCTCGTAGGCTATGAGGGAGCGTAGAGTGGTAGGCATATCTTGAAACAAGCAGTGATATCACCCTCTGATCTCATAGTATAATGGGCATCTAAAGATAAAGTGCTCCTCAGCCTCCACCTCACCTAGAGAGCATAACTGGCAAATCCGCTCCTCTCTAGGAATACCATGGAACCTCCCCGTCTCAATAGCTAGCTGATGAGAAGACACCCTGAGCTGTCCCAGTGTGAATCTGAGGCAATGTGATAGTCTCGACTCCAAGTAGCGTGGCATAATGTCTTCCTGTTGGGAGAAAAAAATATCTATCACTACAATGGAGAAAGTGGAAGATTATTAGAATTGTTGTTTTTTTATTGCATTTGGTCTGCTATGAATTATTTTGTTTTGATCTCTATGCTAATAACAATTTTTTTAAGAGTTTAGGCTTGACTAGCCATTTCTTGGAATTTCAAAGAATGTTGGCTTGGTCATTTTCACTTTGAAGTTTCTATTATTTTTTTGACTAAGAAACAATGGTGATTGGTATAAAAGTGGTAACTTGGGATTTTGTCCTCTCTTGTGAATTGTTGCATATAGGATATAGATCCCAATGTCCTTGCCCCTTGTCTCAAAAAAAAGGTTTGATTAATGTAGTCGACTATACATAGAATGTTTGCTGTGTCTAATCTACTTGGAAATAATGAAGGACAAGTAATGATTTATTAAGATTATGGACAAAGACATGAATTGAAATGATGGAAGGCCAAAATTGATGACTTCCAAGCCAATTTATGACCTTTAATATTAAAAGATATTTTTTCACCTATCAATCACATCGATAATGAATGACATCGACTTCCCTTTGGTTTTCCTTGATCCAAGTCATTCATTCTTGATAATGTACTTTATCTAGAAATGCAAATTTTGTTGAATGGAATTCTACATACAAAAAATAAGTTGTGAGAGAAGTTTAATGTATCAATCTTATCAATAGAGTCATGCCAAAATACATAACTTTCTCTCATAGAGAAAATTGGGGTCCTTTTCAATTCGATTTTATAATCTTAATAATTCTATTTAATTTGCCTCATAGTCCGAGTCCATCAAGTGACATGAGTATTGATATATTTTGATAGAGTAGCACTCCTAAACAACTTTCAACTATTCAAATCTACCGTACTAGTCAACAACTACAATACCAATTAGTCCTAGACCATTTTTTTAAGGATCCCAGACATATGCTCAACATTCAAAAGAGGATCCCCATAAATCATGTTTAAGATTATGAATGAAATAGTCTCTATTATGTATGTGAGGTAGGAGGACATATCAAATTCTATTAAAATTGGAAAAATCAATACAAGAAAATAAAATACTTGTGAAAATCTAGCCAATAGTTCAATGTGTCTAGTACACACAACATGAGGTAATAGAAGATGTAAAGAGCATAAGTGGTCAAGGTGGTGAGTGATTGTCGTGCATCTATGCACGCACATAACAAAATATACATAATATAAGAGGGGTTGTATGTACTCACATGTGCAAGATGGGAGGAACCTTAAATGTTATCCAAGAACTTGTAGCATGTGGATAAGAGCTCTACTGTGAGCTTGCCTGTCTAGATTTGAGGACATGTATGGTTAAGTGAAGATTTATTAGGCATCAAGGAACTAGGGCTGCTTTGCTTGGTGGAATTTGGGCCTTGTGCTTGATTAGTGAAATATTGGCTTCTAACAAATTAGTGCTGCCATGTCTTGTTGTAAACATGGTCTCCTTGTGTGGTGTGTCCAAACCATAATAGTATGCCATAATGAGTCTTTGAAATGTAGATATATAAATGCTACACATATGCATGACTACTACATACACGACACCTACATCACATACTTAGAGAAACGAGGATGTTTTCCAATCATAGAGTAGTTGCTAGTCTTAATCGAGGCTCAACTCTTGGTTGGTGGAGACTTAATGGCAAAGCTACCAAATAGAATGTATGTACCTAAGTCTTTTATATGTTGTATAGCATTTAAGCTGCCACATATACAAAATTAATTGGAAGAATTTAAAAAAAAAAAAAAAGAACATAAAAATCTCTTTTTTTTGAAGTAAATAATTGTCATTCACTTAAAGCTTCCAAATTAATTCTATCCTTTAATGTCACCTTAAAAACATGATTATGGAAGCCACATGTATCCCAAAATATTTCTTTTTTGATATGTATCCATGTTTCACAAATAAATATATCCATGTATGGTAGTTCCTCATTTTCATCATACTAATAAAATATGTTCTTGATTTGAACATTGTGATTTATTTATTGTGACCTAAGAGTTGGTGGCTATAGCTCCATCAATCAAAGCATCATAGACTTGAAAGTGCTTTTCTATCTTGCAAGTATCTCATCACATGTGATCGGTTGACCAAATATGTCTTATGCACTTGCCATTGTTTTTTCGCCTCTAACCATGACCATGCTTTACAAGAATCAAGTGTGTAGCATGAGCAAAAGCTTATAGCTTTTTATTGGGTAGCACATGCTAATATTATGACATCATATCAAGTTTGATACATACTTACTTGGAGACATTTTCCTATGAACATTATTCATGTAAATTTTTAACTTGACTCATTTTGTATTGTGATGATAGACTAGGGTTGTGAAACAACAAATGGATGTTCCTTCATATCATAATGGCTATGATTGATCTTTTTTTACTAGACATGTACTAGTTAGCAAGCATGCCATTGCTAATAGATAACAATGTGGCTTCATCCAAGGAAGCCGGTAGAGCTCTCCTCTCCTCCTTGCAAGGTTAGGAGGTTAATGCTTGGTTAGGAGGTAAATGCTTGCAAAGTGCACTTGAATGGGACATCATGGCCAAAATTTATGGGTTTTGTGCTTGACTACATAATGGCATCGTGTCCAAACCTAAAAGGTGTTGAAAGGGTCTTCAAGTGTTGTGTGTTTTGAAATCAAAATGACATTGGCAACCATTGTAAATAATGTCAATACACACTAAGATGTGGTCCACAATCAAATAGCAGGTTGTTGTCAATTCGCAAGAATAATAATAATAGAGTAGTTTCATTATTATAGAACGTTCATAAAATTATTTGGATACAAAAATTGTGAAATAGAGTTTGGTTTGTGTTATATTTTTAACTAACTCATGTTAATTAGTCATGGACCTTAGAATAATAGTAGCCTAGTGAGGGTTAGACAACTAAAGGTAATCAACTATAGTATAGGATATGTGGACCATGACTTGGTATGATTACTAACCTCAAGCGTACATGGGCATAATGACTATATTTAGAGAGAAATATTAGAGGATAACTAGTATTTAGACAACAAGGGTGAGGTATTGGATATTTACACTAAGGTTGTAGCTCGTGGGTTGAGGTTATAAATCCCAGGGAGCATGGCACTATAAGCATCAATTCTTGTAAATTCTTGGATTAGTGTTATGCTATTAGGACTCCTAAGATCACGCGGAGCTTGAGTTATGCATCCTTGCATTAGGATGGGGTATGGGTCACGGTTATGGACTTAATAGGTGAAATTGTTTGTGTCGTTACATATCTCATATCATAGGGGTGAGCATGGGTTAACTCTATGAATGAAGGTTTATTGATGTATGCTATTGTTGTTGTTAATGGGTCACATGTTAGATCCCAATGGGGATATAACAATCGTATCTATTCTAGATCTATGTGTTATAATTCTAAGAAACACCAATTCAGATGGTGAAGAGTAATAGGAATTTGTATGTGAAGGAGCTAACGATGGAGTTTGTTCATAGATGAGACTCATGAAAGTACTACAATAAATGTCGATGTTTTTGCTTTTTCATTCTAGCTTTGAGCTTATTTCTCTTTGTACATCAGGTGAATTCAAGCTTTTGTGAAGACTGTATGCATAATACCATCTGTTAAGAATCACGCATGTCGCATTGATTGTTTTTTCATAGGTATTTCATGTGTAATATTGAAATTGATAGTACGAATCTCCAAGTGATAGTTTCTATGAGGTATTTACGATAATATGAGTGTGTACCTCTCATACATATTGTCCAGCATCTTAAGAAGATTCTTTTCATTAGACAATGATAGTATGGTGGAACAAAGAAATGCATATATTATAATACAATAAATCTAAATGAACTTGATACATATGGGCAAGATCACCTCTTGGAGGGTTTGTGAATACCAAGGCAACTCTAACCATAGCTAATAAGTGAGAGGGATTTGGCACCCTGCGTGTGTAAGTCCAACCTGATGATCACATAGTTAATTGATTAGTTAGAAGTCAATGAAAGGACTTTAGGCTTTTTTGTGGGACTTTTAATGTTGCAAGGCCTAATAGTCAAGTTAGTGAATAAAAAAGGGCTCCCCCCAAAATTTGAATTTCAAATAATAAGGGAGGTTTAGATTGGCCAATAGGATTTGAGGCCAAAGCCCTAAAATCCACTATATATAGTGGTGGTTTCGAGTTATTGTTTAAACTTTCACCCTTCATTTCAATACAAGCAGGGTGAGCCTCTTTTGGAATGGATATGGAATGTCCTTGTTCTTCTTCTTTCCTTCTCCATCTCTCATATTTTTTTTGGATTTTTGGATTTGATGCTTGTTGGAGTTTATGTTTGTTATACTTTTGTGTGTGTGTGTGTGTGTGTGTGTGTGTGCGTGCACGCTTGTGTGTGTGTGTGTGTGTGTGTGTGTGTGTGTGTGTGAGAGAGAGAGAGAGAGAGAGAGAGAGAGAGAGAGAGAGAGAGAGAGAGAGAGAGAGAGAGAGAGAGAGAGAGAGAGAGAGAGAGAGAGAGAGAGAGAGAGAGAGAGAGAGAGAAGAGTAAGATCTATCATTGCTTGAGTAGTGTTAATTCAAAAATTGATTGTACTATTCAACCTACAAGAGGTATTGATTGCCAAATCAAAGGATCCATCAAGTTCTATTGACTAGATCTTGATCTAGAAGCAAATTACTAATTATTTAGCAAGATCAATGAATGTAACACTACAAATCTATCAAGGGTGGCCTCACGTGTGTGGAAAATAGTCATTGTATGGATTGTGACCAGAGAGCAAAGTACTTTAACCTATGATAGCATTCCAAGCATAAAATTACAATTCTTATGTGGCAACCTCAAGAAAATTGCTAGAATGGAGATCTCTCACAACTTCTCATTAGATTTCACGATCTCTTTATAGATCAATTACATGAACAACATGTATACTAGTCCAGCAGGTCTTCACACGTGTGGAGAGTGCCACATCATGTAGATTCACCAATAGGAGCAAGATATGCTCATAGATCAAAGTTGACTTATCCTACTAGCTAGAATCCCAATGCTAGTCTCCAGTAAAATAGGAATCTTCTCTATAAAATAAAATCTAGGAGAATATGTACATCTTATCAAGTACATCCAGATCCACACGTGTGAACAACATCTTGACATGTAGGAGCATTTACTCATTCACATTTTGGCATATTGTACAAGGGAACTAATATTGGCTTAAGAGCCTATAGTGACTCGGATTTTGCAGGTGACAAAGTGGATAGAAAGTCTATAAGTGCATTTGCTACTTTCTTATGTGAAGGAATAGTATTATGGCTTTCCAAAAAGCAAGACACAATTTCCTTATCTTCCATAGAATCCGAGTATAAGGCCTTGATATCAACATGCAAAGAGATCTTATGGCTCAAGAGGCTATTGGTGGAGCTTCATGTCATGGAGGAGGAGGTGCCTATCATCTATTGTGACAACCAATCAGCCCAATCACTTGCAACCAATCCTACATTCCGTGCAAGGAGCAAACACATCAAGATTGCTCACCATTTTGTGAGGGAGAAGGTGCAAGTCAAAGAAATCAAGCTCCAACATGTGCCTTCATCAAGTTGCTTAGCTTATCTATTCACTAAATGCTTGCCTAAGAATATTCATTTGTTAAGCTAAGATCTTCAATTGCAGCAATTGATAAAAGTATCATAATTTTCAAAGCTAGATTCGAGGAGGTGTTTGAAAATTTGCCCATGTTGGCAAATCTAGCTATGTCAAATAATGTAAATTATGTACATAAGTGGGTCCCAAATTTGTGAGGCCATGGAGCAACATAGGAAATCTACCCTAGTGTAGGTTAGATCAAGTCTAAAGAGTAGGTCAAGTCAATTTGGTCATAATTCCTACTTTATAGGACCTAAATCCTAGATTTGTGGTGGAGATTGACCAACTAGCCACCTACTTGGCATGACTCTAGGAATGAGGCTAGGTTGGCAAATTAGGGCAAGAAAGCCAAGTTAACTTCCTAATTACATGCTGGAAATTCAACTTTACAAAGGAAGAGGATTCTCTATGTATTGAGCTCTCCATAGTAAACACTTAGAATATTTTTGAGAGCTTATTGGCAATCTCGAGCTACTCCACATTTGTATTGAGTTTTTATGATCCAAATATAATTTCAAAGTTACAAAAGACTTCATATGGAAAATACCAATCCAGTTTGACATTAGGCATGTATGACCAAGCGAAAACAATGTCATTAAAGGACTCATGAATAGACCCAAAAATTTGTAATAAAATGCAAGCATAAAATTGCTTCACATGAATGGTTTCAAACATCCTATTACGGTAAAGTAGATGCAAAAGAATTTTCCCTTGTCATTCCGAGTGCTAAGCTGAAGTCGATCCACTGTATTCTTGACGATTTTCCTCCTATCCAAAACTTCGTCATCCTGCAAATCAGTCAATCCCTATAAAAATTCATTTTTTAAACTAGTAAATTGTTCTTTATACCATTGCCATGTCCTTCCTTTCCCTTGTATTCTGTAGAATTCTTTTTTTTTTTCCCATTCCTTGACCAGATACGAAAGAACTTGAATTATTGAGGTTGAATGAGCTCGTCCTTTTTTTAGAGTTTCAGAAAAACTTGTCTTGAAGTGTAGAAAAGCTTGGTCTCTTGAGAAGACGTTCGATTTCTCTAATGTTATCGACATCACCCAGATTTGCAAGAAGTTTGGCAGAAGGGTTCGCAACAAGTTTTATGGATGCATCAATTATGTGTTGGCATATAAAAGAGAAAGTCAAGTGTGATTTGACAACACCTCTAGCAGGCTTGTGCAGACATAAAAAGAAAGTGTTCATCTGATTTTTAAAGAATGCCCCAAGAAAACATTTGATCAAATTGTTCATCATGTACCAAACAACATGATCAAACCAAATAATGGAGGAATTGTTCTTTCTTTTATCACCACATCTGCACTTAAAAAAAGTCTCATTGAAAAAACTATGCAACATAGCAGCTTTTTTCATACAGCATATCATAGTTTGAATGAATAGATTAGGAGGAGGAACAAGCTCCCATAACCCAGGTCTACGACATCCTGGTTTGGTATTATCCCAGCCAAAGAATAGTTGGATTTATACCTCAAGGATGCGATGAGAAGATGACATTCTTACATGGCGAATTAGACGAAGAAGTCTATATGGATCAACCATCGGGTTACATTTGTGAATCACTTCCCACCTATGCATGTCGAATGCACAAAAGTATCTACGGTTTGAAGCAATCTGCACGACAGTGGTACAAGAAGAAGGATCATGCCCTATGATACTTAGGTTTTGAGCCACTGATGGATGATTCCAATGTTTATGTAAAGGTCACAGATGAGGAGATCATCATTGTTGTTGTGTACGTGGACGACACACTAAAACTTTGCAGAAGTGAAGAGCTGATTGCCAAAGTGAAGAGCGACATCTCGGAACATTTCGAGATTACAGACCTAGGAGAAGCTAGATGTTATCTAAGCTTGCAGACCAACCATGACTATGACGAAGGCAAGCTGTACCTTCATTAGTCTAGGTACGTCCACAAGCTCATAGATGACTTCGGGATGACCGATTGCAAAGGGGCCAACACCCCAATGCTTGAAGGCACAATTATAACAAACGAAAATAGTCCAAAGACTGATGAAGAGAAGGAGAAATGCAACACACATCTTACAGGAGGCTGATTGGATCACTGATGTATCTAGCCCGAAATTGCTTATGCCGTATTTAGGATGAGCCAGTTCAGCACGAACCCAGGCTCAACACACTGGAAGATTGCGATGCGAATCCTACAGTACCTTAGAAGACGAAGGATTTCGGGCTGTGTTAATCTCTCGATGCTGCATTCTAGATGCACTCTTATAGCGATGCAAGTTGGGCATCACTCAAGGATGACCGTAAAAAGTATCTCAGGAGGGTGCACCATTGCAGCAAATGTAGCCATTCTCTGGGTCAGCAAGAAGCACAGACTATCACTGCTCAATCATCCCACGAAGCAAAATATGTCGTAGTCGCGAAAATTGCCAATGAAATCACATGGCTCAGACAACAATTCCGGACTGGGTGAAACCACTAGAGAGCCTCTGATCTTGAAGATAGATAATACTTCTGCCATGCATAACGAAGGATCCGTGTTTCACTCAAGAACGAAACACATCATTTGGTAAGGGACCTATTTGAAAAGAATGAATTGAGGGCCACCTTCATTGGGACGAAGCAAGTGATAGCAGATATCTTTACCAAGCCCTTAGACAGAGGAATGTTCGAGAGGCAAAGGAAGAGGCTGGGAATCGTAAAGCTACCACGCTTTGAGAGGGAGTCGAAGAAACTAAATGTTTCTACCCACAAAGCTTTGTTAGGTTTCGAATTCGAGTCTGCAGAAATACAAGGGAACTGCCCACAGGCAAAAATTGCCCCAGACCGTAATCGCCACATAACGGTTTCAACTGAAGGACGAATGAAGGCACGAAGGTCAAACGAAGGTGAAGGTTAGATGTTCAAAGACCGAAGGAGCTCAAAGGCGAAGGCAAAGCCCGAACAAGACACGAAGCCAAACAACACCTGAAGGCAAAAGACAGCGGATCTTCATGCTGCAAAGTCAGAGAATTTGCAACGTCCTTGTCCACGTCAACATCCCCTACGGGTTGACAGTATACACTCTATACAGTTGTCCCAAAAGCCATATACTTCCAAGTACAACGGCTTACCTAATTAGGACCAGTGTCCAGGTCTGGTTCGTCAAAAGTGAGTTGTACTCGCTTTCCATAGCTTCTTGCCATTTCACAACATCCTTGGAGTTAATTGCTTCGGCTAGGCTTTCTGGTTCTTTTGATGAAGTCCAGAATGATTGAGGTGTATACCTCTCAAGAACTGTCCGAGTTCGTGAGGATCTACGGACGTTTGGTTGACCAGGATGCGATGATGCTTCTTCTTGGATTTCTCCAGATCTGTTCGAGCTGGCTTGGTCTGGTTTGATGACAGGTACTGTTAGCTGCTCAGCTTCTGTAGCTGTAGCTGCAGGTTTTGTAGAAGAAACATTATCGTTGGAAGATTCCATGCTACGTAAAATAGGATGAGATGACATAGCATCGTTTATCGATGGCTGTTTGAAATCATATTATGTATGTTCTTGAAATATTACATCCCTAGAGACAAATACTACATTGGTGGATGGATCATAAACTTGATAAGCTTTATGTTCATCAGGATAGTCAATGGAAATACATTTGTTTGTCCTATGATCCAGTTTCTTCCTAAGCTGTTTAGGAATGTGAACAAAACATATACAACCAAAGATTTTTAAATGGCTGACACTAGGCTTGTGCCCACGCCAAACTTCATGAGGAATTTTGTTGTGACGGCTTTGGTGCTGGATCTGTTCTGCACGTAACAGGCTGTGGCAATAGCTTCTGCCCAAAACTTCGCAGGTAGGTGTGCTTGATGTAGCATGGATCTGGCTGAGTTGAGAAGAGTTCAATTCTTCCTTTCTGCAATCCCGTTTTGTTGAGGTGAATAGGAAGTGGTGAACTGTCTTCTAATGCCATGTAGTCGGACATCTCATTAGAGAGGTATTCGTCGCCACCATCAGTTCGGAGTGCCTTCACTTTTGTAGACGTTTGTGTCTCAACCATGGCCTTGAATCTCTTGAAGCATTCAAAGGCTTCAGATGACCATCTAGAATAATCATCTATGAAAGTGATAAAATAGATTGCATCTCCTAAGGACGGAATTGGCATTGGACCACAAAGATCGCTATGTACAAGATCCAATACATGCTTTGTTTTGATGGAATGTGATTTGGGAAACTTGCTTCTAGAGTGTTTGTCATAGATGCATGATTCACAAAAGAAAGATTTCTTATCTAATAAAGAAGGGAAATACAATCCATCAACTAAGTTATTACAACACATATAGGAAAGTGATCTTGTATTCACGTGTCCAAATAGACTATGCCACATAATAGCATTATTGTTTACGTTTTCATTAGAGATACTAGCTAATGCAACTGAATTAGAGAGTACATAAAGATTTCCGACTCTACTGCATGTAGTCAGAGTAGTAGCTTCCTCGAATATTGTACACTGCTCTGATGATAAAGTAATAGTGTAGCCCTCATCAGTTATCTTAGAGACTGATAATAGGTTCTTTGATAGTTGAGGAGCGTGAAGGACATTGGGAACACAAATACATAGATCGTTGTTGAAAGTGATATTCACTGTTTCTTTGCCTTCCACGTGTATGGTGCTTGAATCTTCGAGGTAGATGAATTGATTTCTACTGTAAGCTACATACTCGATAAACCATTCTTTACGAAAGGTCATGTGTTGGGTAGCGCCGTTGTCCATGTACCAGCTATCATAGTCTTTGTTGCTATTGTTGTAAGCCATTAACAAATGTGTATCTTGCGTCTTGAATTCCGTCGTGTTGGAGGAGTCTGCTAGTTGTTGTTGTTGTTGCTTCTTCGTCTCATTGTAGATCCGGATACGCCACTCCTTGATGTTGTGATTAGCTCTCTTGCAATATTTGCAGAAAAACTTCTTTCGTGATCCACTATTCTCACCTTGAGTATGAGGCTTATGTTGTTGTTGTGGGACTTGATTCTTGCCCTTGGAATAGTCTTTCTTCTTGGTGTATAGGGCCATGGATTTGTCTTTGATGGACAGGCCGCTGGTCTTTCTCCACATTTCTTCTTGAAGTAGGTAACCAATCACCTTTTGAAGAGTGAGGTCAGGTTGTGTGGAGATCATCACCACAAAGTGTTCATACTACTTTGGAAGAGAAGAAAGTAAGGTCATAACGACATCATCATCTTGAATAGCACATCCTCATCATGAGTCTCATAGAGATTTGATAACAAATCTAATGCATCCTTAGAGGATTTGCATGTGGTAACGTGGGATATTTGGGAGTCGGCCAGATTGAGTGTGATACATGCTAAGGCCTTATGATCTTTGATCTTCCATGTCTTTGCTTGATCACCATCTTCTGGTTTCAGATCAGCACCTTCTACTACATCCAAAAGATCTCTATCTATCAACATCATCCAGAGTTTTAACTTCCAGATGTAGAAGTTAGAACCATTGAACTTGTCAATGATTCTAGCTTTGCTGGATGATGAAAATGAAAAGCTATCTATATGAGACATAGTAACAATAATACAAATAGAACACACTTAATCTCTCAGTTTATATGAGCTACACTTTGATACCAATCTGATGGGGCAAGGGACATAGAATAACGTGAACGGAGAAGAGAGCAGGAATATTGCGGAATAGCTCTCCCGTTACAATCAGTTGCTAGATGCAAAAATATTCTAATAAAAAGCTTATGCTAAGTATAATCACAGCTTTAAGTGTTCTAGTTGTCCAACAGGATCTTAAAAATTAGTTCATACTCACAAAAACGAGAGTATAGTCCACCGAAGAGATTAGAAATGGTTTGTGTGTGTGGTATTACTGGAAATCACATTCAATATGAAGTTTAGTTCTGAAATAGATTGAAATAGCAATGTGATAGCGCAAGTTCCTCAGGCATCAAAGACAACCATCGTCTGATCAGAAACTGAGGAGTCGTAGACGTCCATGTTCTGATCAGAGTGAGTGAACAAATGTTGTCAAACAGCAATAAAGTGCATTCAATCACAACAAGCATTCATTTACGTTATACATAGATAGAAAAGCATGCTGCTGCTATATTACACTGAAGCACAATAAAATAGCAATTACAACAAAAAATGGCAGCGTAACTGGGAAGCTCAAATAATACATCTCATGGATGGAGCTTCTCGAGTAATCTGTGCTGGGATGATCCATTTATAGAATCACATCCATGTATTAGCTACATTAAATGTTTGTCACTTACCCACTCACAAGAGAGTTATAAACAACAAGTGGATCTTCAAGAAGAAGATCAACTCTGATGGTTCCATTGCTAAATGGAAAGCATGGCTGGTGGCTAAAGGATTCACTCAAGTCCAAGGAGTGGATTAGCAAGAAAATTTTAGTCCTGTCATCAAAATGCAGTCAATCAGGACTCTGATTGCGTTAGCAACCGCAGAAGACCTTGAACTGCACCAAATGGATATCAAGACAACATTTCTCAATGACAACGTCGAAGAAGAGCTGTATACCTTCCAATTGGAAGGATTTGAAGTCAAAGGCCAAGAGCACAAAGTGTGCAAGCTGCACAAAGCAATCTACGGTCTGAAACAGTTGTCCATTCTTTGCTAGGAATTCACATTACTAGAAATAGGCTTCAGAAGAAGATCTATCTTAGCTAGCAAGCATATCTAAAAGGCATTTTAGAAAAATTTCATATGTTTGATTGCAAACCAATTGATACTCCAATGGATCCAAATATAGTATTGTCTAAACCTACCTGTGTTGATTTTGATAGTGAAGTACTCGACATAGCGAAGTACCCTTATCACTCACTAATAGGATCTTTGATGTATGCAATGCTATGTACTAGACCTAATTTAGCGTATACTGTTAGCACGTTAAGTCAATTCATGTCTAATCCTAGGATCTCTCATTGGAAAGTATTAAAGAGAGTGATGAGATATATTCAAAAAAGTTTAGATCACATTTTATGTTATGATGGAAATGCTATCAACCCACTCGTCTTGCGAGGCTACTTCGACTCAGATTGGGGAGGAACAGTCTCTACCAAAAAATCTACCTCTGGGTTCTGTTTCTATAAGGCAGGGGGACTGATTTTGTGGAACTCAAGGAAGCAAAAATCAGTTGTGCTTTCTTCGACCAAGGCAAAGTACATCGCAGTATGTCAAGCTTCAAAAGAAGCTGTATGGATCAGGTTCTTACTTCACGACTTACATCACACTCAGTTCAATGCTACCATCATTCTGTGTGACAACTTGAGCTGTATTTCACTGTCACTGAATCCTAGATTTCATGGCAAATCCAAGCACATAGAAATCCAGTATCATTTCATTTGGGAGAGAGTCTTCTCAGGGCAAGTAATCCTTCAATACTACTCCACAATAGAAATGGCTGCAGACATCTTCACCAAAAGCGCTTCCCAAAATCAGGCATAAGAAGTTCTTCAACATGCTGAACCTGACGAAGATACCAAGGCACCAACCTTGACCTTAAGGGAGACTGTTGGAAATTAAGCCCACAGTTGTCTCCTTGGTGAATGACTAATTTCTATTTCACGATTCTTCTTGCACGTTTATTGATCATTGATCTAGGGTCAGGTGAGACCAACTTTGGTTCTACGTTTGCTCATCTGATACTTGCAGGAATCACAAACTTAGACAACCAATTTATTTGAAGAACATCTACAATGGGCTTCTGGCTGATCTCCAACAAAGGGTAACCAATCCTATCATAATTTCAAGTTCAGATGTTAAGCTCAATAATTTGAAGTCATTGAAGACTTGGCCATCTTCAAGGACTTCCATGAAATTAGCATTCAGAACAAGTCTGCAGAAATACATTACTTTCGCAACATTCTGCAAAAATACTCTAAGTGTCGCGACAGTCTGCAGAAATGAACTATGTTTTCCACAGTGTTGTCTTTTTTGCATTTCCCCGAAATGCGAAACTACCATAGTTCAACAGTTTAAACTATTTTGCAACAGTTCAAAGTTTCAACTATTTTGCCACAGTTCAAAGTTCAACCATTTTAGGGCACCTTCGGCTTTTTCGCAAAAATGTGAAGAGAGAGAAAGTTCCCGAAGGTCATCTACTTTCAAGAGTTGAACGGTTTTAGGGCACCTTTGGCTTTTTCGCAAAAACCCGAAGAGAGAGAAAAAGCGAAGGTCGTCTATTTTGAACGAAGGACATTCCCAGCCACTTTCCGTAAAATGCGAAGTGAGAGAATTTGCGACGTTCTCGTCCACGTCAACATTTCCTATGGGTTGACAATATACACTATATGTATAGTTGTCACAAAAGCCATATACTTCCAAGTACAATGACTTACCTAATTAGGTGACAAACATTTAATGTAGTTAATACATGGATGCAATCTATAAATAGATCATCCCAGCACAGATTACTCGAGAAGCTCCATCCATGAGACGTATTATTTGAGTCTCCCAATTACGCCGTCATTTTTTGTTGTAATTGCTATTTTATTGTGCTTCAGTGTAATATAGTAACAGCATGTTTTTCTATCTGTGTATAACGCAAATGAATGCTTGTTGTGATTGAATGCACTTTATTGTTGTTTGATAACATTTGTTCACTCACTCTGATCAGAACACGGACGTCTATGACTCCTCAGTTTCTGATCAGACGATGGTTGTCTTTGACACATGAGGAACTTGCGCTATCACACTGCTATTTCAATCTATTTCAGAACTAAACTTCATATTGAATCTGATTTCCAGTAGCACCACACACACACAAACCATTTCTAATCTCTTCAGTGGACTGTATTCTCGTATTTGTGAGGACAACCACATTGTTTTGATGACGAAGATGATGACCACTACAACTTTGTGCCAAACACCCAATTTGACCCCCCACATAGCACACCATCCACCATGAATAGAGAGGACCAACCACCATTGGTGTCTTGCCGCATGGGCACTATGTTCTATCGTGTCATGGATGCATCTAGAGGCAAAGAGTCCATTACTACCGAGTATATATACGATGTCATACGATAGGTAGTGATAGAGATTGGCATGGCCAACGTCGTCCAAGTGGTGATGGGCAATGCCACTAACTGTAAGCATATGGGAGATATGCTTATGAGAGAGTTCCCTACCATACATAGTTTGGATCCCTTGTGCCGCACATTGCATAGACCTTCAAATGCACGGCATTGGAGGATTGCCTTGGGTCAGACAAATCCCCACCATTGTGGTAGCCCTAGTTATGTTTACTTTGGGGCAAGATGTGGCACTGGACATGAAAGATTTGGTACTTGGTTTCAAGATGATGATGGGTTTGAGGTAGGGGCCATGTAGAGACAGATACTTTTGATGACATTGATGGTTCCATGGATGGTTTCGAGGACTTGGACTCCTAGTTGTTGAGGGCCCTTGATGTAGAGTTTTCTATTGAGTGTGTTGTTGAGAGTGATGCCTACCATCTAGAGCCACTTGTGGACGAGTCTCATGATGTTTGCACTAAGAGAAAGCCTTGGGGGTGTTTGGCATGTGGGTCAACCCCAGTCCTCCCTCTGACTAGTTCCTCTTTGATGACGAGTTGCCTATTGGTGATGATCCAGATGTAACGATCCAGATTGGAGACGACACAATACTATTTGGTTTGCATGAGACCATTGGCACTTAGGGTAGACCCACCATGATGGACATTCTTTTGGGAAGACAATCACCAGTTGCAGCACCGCATGCATTGTCACGACCACCATTGTGAGCGTCACATCCAACATTCATGTCAGTAGGGGCATGGCTAGACACCGGTTCGAGGTTTTCGCTTGGCATCAGTGTAGAGAGAGTAGCACCACGATCGGGGATGACAGCAACATCACGTCACCATGCATCGGCCAGATCAGCAGGTCACCCCGTGGTAGGTCACCACATAGAAGCAGTGACGATACCTCCACCTCTTACGGAGCTTTATGTTTTACCATATCTATCACAGAATCAGAGCTCACAAGACAGATCACACAGCAGACCCATAGGTTTAGTCATTGGTAGGGGTTCAGGGTTTGCCACACATCCAGCCTGAACAAGTCAGGTTGGTAGATCATCCAGAGGTGCCGGTTCTTGTAGACCCAAAGGTCGTTCGCCATCTAGCACCAGAGTTAGAGCCAAGCCTAGGGCTAAAACACACCATGGCTACTCCTCAAAGTCCACCGGAGAGGATGATGATGTATTGGCCTCTGAGTTGGAGGATGAGACATGTACTATTGAGGTTGAGGATGAGTCTGAGGGACGCTTAGACTAGTAGGTTATATTTCATGACATGTGTACTGCCATTTCTATGTGAGATGGAACGGACAAGTGAGGAGCCCAGAGACTCTGTTTGAAGTCAAGCCTTGAAAAGGGCTTTTGGTAAAGGGGGTCTGTCGGTCAGTTCACCATATGGATCAAATTCGGTGGATAGCGTCCGGAAATCTAGATGAGAATTGGTCATAGGTTCATAAACCCGATACAGACTAAACAAATGCATTATTGCTCATTTTCGATGTTGTTTGTTCAGAAATGTCCTCCATGTTGAAAAGAACAAAAGTAAGGCATGGAATATGGACTAGTTTTGTAGTTTGTTCGTGCATCGTTCTAGTTTCTTTGATCGGTGTTGGTTTCTCCTGCTTTCTGTTATAGATAATGGGCAACATCGAGGGGAACATGTAGGAATAGACTAGACATGGAACATGCAGGTATGAAGCCCAGGACGTCTGTTTCAAGGTTAGCCTTAGGAAGGGCTTCAGGAAAAGAGGGCGATTGGTTCACTATACAGGTCGGATTCGGTGGATAGCGTTCGAAAATCCGAACGGGAGTTGGTCACATGTTCGTGAACTCTATATAAACTAGAGAGATTCATTTCTGCTCATTTCTGATGTCGTTTGCTCAAAAATGCCCTTCATGCCAAAAAGAAGGCAATTAGGGCATGAGAAATGGACTAGTTTTGTAGTTTTCCATCCATCGGTATAGTTTCTTTGAATGATGTCGGTCTCTTCTACTTTTTATTCTAGCCAGTGGGCTACATTGAGGGGAATTGCAAGAATAGACCGGACATGGAAACGGGTAGGTGAGGAGCCCGGAACCTCCGTTCGAAGTGAAGCCTCGGAAAAAGCTTCTGATAAAGGAGCCGATTGGTTTACCATACGGCTCAGATTCGGTGGATAGCATTCGAAAATTCGTATGGGAATTGGTCACAAGTTGGTGAACCTGATACGGACTGGACAAATCCATTATTGCTCATTTCCAACATCGTTTGCTCGGAAATGCCCTTCATGCCGAAAAGAACGCTATTAGGGCATGGGAAATGGACTAGTTTTGCAATTTTTCATCCATCGGTCCAGTTTCTCCAAACGGTGTTGGTTTCTCCTGCTTTATATTTTGGCCAATGGGCAACGTCGAGGGGAACTTGCAAGAATAGACTGAACGTGAAACAAGTAGGTGAGGAGACCGAACGTGGAACATGCATGTAGTAGTTCTAGCACGGAAGACAAGAAGCCCATTGACTAGATTCCTTATCTTTCAATAGGTAATATTAGAGTACATTGATGTATTAATTGATACAATGTTTAGTAACTTAGTGACTCTTCGACGTACCATAGTCTGGTTTGTAGGAGGAAAGCAGTGTTCACACATTTTCACTCTTGAAGTTGAGTAATATAACATGAATGAGAGATGTTACACCTTCCATAATTACATGACATTCAACAACCACGCCTCGATTGAATTTCGATTATCTGGTGAGCCCATAACATAGCTTATTAGAATGATCCCAGCAAAATCCTAAACCTCAAAAAAAATTCTCAAACATTTTTAATATTTATGGAACTTGATTTTAGTTTCACCTAAACAAAATCTATGCTTGCATCTTCGATTTGTTTCTCGAGTACCGAATTATGTTAACCTCCTAATGCAATGTGAAGAAGATGTTTCTTGTACAATATACTCAATCTTTGCTCAACGAAAGACACCCTTTCATAGAAAGTATTCACCTTGAAGTTTTCTCCAACTCACAAACACATTTGGCACTTCTGTAGGTACCAAAGATTGCAGTGGTGGTTGGAGGAAGTTACGGTATAGAGAGTTATGTTATGTGTGGTCATTCGCTCAGTCCAAACTTTCTCTGTTTTTGGCCCAATGCCAACATTTCTGTGATGGGAGGCCCTCAAGTTTGATTGCAGTCCTCATTTTACCAGACTTATTTGAAATTGGTACTAAGAAATATGTTGTTGCCAATTCAAGGAAATTCTTATATGAAGTTAATTCTTAAGAACACCCATATGTGTCTGCATATGAACGTTTTCATGTTCTTCTTGTATCCAGTCACATTCCTAACTTGCGGCTTGCCAATTTTTGCTTTCCGAGGGGACAAGGATACCGTGAGAGGACCGAACAACATATGCTAGTACTGGGAAGGAGTCTATATTTTTCACCTTAATAATGCTGGTTGTAACCAATTCCAAAATAATGTTGTTTAGTTTGATTATAGTGGAAAGAGTATTTAAAATGAGTCAATATTTTTCACCTCGATAATGCTGGTTGTAACCGATTCCAAAATAATGTTGTTTAGTTTGATTATAGTGGAAAGATTTGTGACAATGTTGCTCCTAAAAAAACAACAAGATCGACAGGTTATTTGTAAATAGTATTTGGAAATTTCTTAGATGTGTAGCCTTCATTTGAATTTGTCCTTTATGAACAAGACTTTATTGTCACCTTCTGCCAATCATGCCAACTAATTTTATGGTTTAAATACTACTGAAGTGAAGTCCTAAAGACCTGCTTCTTTAAAAAAAGTGCCAAAAGTTTCTCGTTATGGTGTTTTTTGCATGTGATCAAAAGGAAATAGTTGAAAGGCATTAATTGTGATATTCTTTTGTCGTCCCAAATCATAAACTCATGGATTCATGTTGTTCAATGCTTGTCTTCTTCAAATCTCTCAAAAACATTAAGAAAGATTTTAGCTTTGTAGGCCTACACAGAGTTACAAATTCATGTCAATCTACCTTAAACTAAAATTCTCTTTTGGCAAACTATAAACTCAATTGGATTCAAGATCAAAGACAAACAATAATTTGATGGTGTGTGAGAATGGCATCGATAAAAGTATCAAGTACTTTTGCAAATTTTTTCACCGTTTTTGGATGATGCTCAGAGCGGGCGATTGATGATCTACTTAGCCATCCTCCCCCTCCCCGTGGTTTGTGGCATAGATGCACTGTGTTTCTGAAACGAGTTTCAGAATTGCTTTCAGAAACGCGTTTCTGAAAAATACAAAAAAATTCCATAAACATTTTTTATATTTTTTTTTGACTTTTTTTATGGGCAATATGGGTATCAGCTGAAAGCTCTAATTAAGAGCATAATTATTGTGTAGTTTGTCGACTGTTTCGGGTGCAGGATGGTCCAGTTCAGGCGCATTAATCCATGTTGGGTTCTGTCAAGGATAAAAATTCAAAACTAACCTCTAGCCTGTTCGTTACGATCACAGATGGTCCCAGTAAGTGTGTTTTCGCTCAGGGAGTTGGAAGGCCAAATCATGAAGAGGGGCGTTGCCCCCCAAACCCCCCCACCGGGGGGCTACCGCCCCCCTGAACCCCCTGAGCATTTATTGCAAACCAGAGCAAATAACAACCAAATAGCTATTGAAAATAAAATCTGTTTGTGCCCCATCTACTGCACTTCCGAGAGGCAAAACACTAGTTTGACCATTGATCCCCTAAAAAAATTTCAGCCATAAGCTATTTTTCCAAAAAAAAAAAAAAGTTTTTTTTTTATTACGATTCTGGGAGGAGAAACAGGTTTTCAGAAACGCATTCCTGTGCATCTATGGTTTGTGCACAACATTCTTTTTATTTTCAATTTTTTTTGCGAGACGATGCATTTATTGCCCGTGCCCATCAATGTTGCCGAGAGAGTGGCAAATGTAAAGGGGGGTTGTGCCAAGGCCCAACCCCCCCCCCCAAAAAGAAAAAAAATGGGGGAAGACATGGAGGGGTGAGGGAATGTAGCCATGTGCGGGAAGGCTAAATCCTCCCGCCCACTCCCACCCACACCCCCGTCCCTGGGCCAAAAAAAAAAACTTTTTTGGGGGGCTCGGGGATGGGGCCTCTTTATTTTTTCGAGGGAAGAGGAGGGGTTGCAAAAAAACATAAAGAGCCCCCTTAAGAAAACAACTCAGAGATTGAATGTGGCCGGAGGGCACCTCATTGTGGTCTATTATGTAGGCTTGCCACATGGCAAACCATGCAAGCTTAGGGTTTGCCACGTGGCAAGGCACATAGGCCTACCATAGGTAGTGGGCCACATGCATGTCATAGGCCTGCTATCTGCCAAGCTTGTCGCAGGCTGCCACATAGCAAGCCACGTTGGTCTGACACATGGCAAATTATGCAGACTTGGGGTTGCCATGTGGCAAACCACGTAGGCATACCATAGGCTTGTGTGGCAAACCAACTTGGCTCTACCACGTAGGCTTGAGTGGAGAGAGAGAGAGAGAGAGAGAGAGAGAGAGAGAGAGAGAGAGAGAGAGAGAGAGAGAGAGAGAGAGAGAGAGAGAGAGAGAGAGAGAGAGAGAGAGTTGCACATGGCAAGCCACATAGGCACGTATAAAACCATGTAGGCTTGGAACTTGCCATGTAGGATTACCATAGGCTTGTGTAGCAGGCCACGTAGGCTTGCCATAGGTATGCTATCTACCAAGCATGTCGCAGAGTGCCATGTGGCCTACCATGTAGGCCTACCCCATGGCAAGTCATGCAAGCTTGGGGTTTGCCATGTGGCAAACCACACAGTTCTAACATAGGCTTACATGGCAAGCCAACTAGGCTCTGCCACGTAAGCCTGAGTGGAGAGAGAGAGAGAGAGAGAGAGAGAGAGAGAGAGAGAGAGAGAGAGAGAGAGAGAGAATTGGGGCTCGAAAGTTGTCACATGGCAAGCCACATAGGCTTGCCATGTGGAAAACCATGTAGGCTTGGGACTGGCCATGTGGCAAGCCACGTAGGTCTACCATAGGCTTGTGTGGCTTGCCACGACCTACCATAGGCTTGTGTAGTAGGCCACATAGGCCTACTATCTACCAAGCTTATCATAGGTTGCCACATGGCAAATCATGCAAGCTTGGGATTTGCCACATGGCGAGTCATGTAGGCCTACCATAGGCTTGTGTGGCAAGCCAACCGAGCTTTGCCATGTAGTCCTGAGTGGACCTAGAGAGAGAGATAGAGAGGTTGGCTCAAAAGCTGACATGTGGAAGTCCATGTAGGCCTACCATAAGCTTGCATGGTAGACCACAGACTTGGGATAGGTCTCATGTCTGCCATGCAAGCATGTTGCAGAGAGATAGATATATAGGTGGGCTCGAAAGCAAGCCATGCAGGCCTACCATAGGGTTGTGTGGCATGCCACATAGGCATGGCATAGGTCTGATGTCTGCTACACAAGCATGTCGCAACAAGTCAACCAAGCTCTGCCATGTAAGCTTGAGTGGACCTAGAGAGAGAGCTGGGGCTCACAAGTTCCCACGTGGCAAGCCACGTAGGCATGTCATGATACAAACCATGTAGGCTTGGGACTTGCCATGCGACAAGCCACGTAAGCCTATCATAATCTTGCATGGCAAGTCATATACTCATGACATAGGCTTGATGTCTGCCATGTAGGCATGTTGCAGTATGCCACATAGGCTTGACATAGGCTTGTTTGGCAAGCCAACTAAGCTATGTCACGTAGGTCTGCCATGCAGGCTTGAGTAGAACTAGAGAGAGAGAGAGAGAGAGAGAGAGAGAGAGAGAGAGAGAGAGAGAGAGAGAGAGAGAGAGAGAGGGACCCATCAAGCCTGCGTTTTGAAGCCTTCCCCACCCTTTATAGCCAATTTTTTTTCATAGAAAAACATTTTTATTTCAACCTTTTTTTGTTCAACACCTTTCACCATGAAAGTATATACATGCCCTTCAAAACACTATGTGTGTTTATAAAAAATAATTTGAATTTGGAGTGGGCCCCATAGATACATGCATGAGGAGAGGGCCATGCATAATGTTTCCCATACATGCATCCTCTTCCCCATTATTTTTAAAAAAAGTGTATGCATGGGTGAGGGGAGGAGGATGCATTGGGGCCCCTCACCCATGCATAAAAGTGCATGGAAGTTTAAATATATATATACTAGTTGCTGGTGCCCGTCGATGACGGGCAATGGGCAGCTGACGATCTAGGTGGCGGCTTGTGGTCGAGATGTGTGGATGATGCTCAGAGTGGGCGATTGATGATTGAAGGCGGACATTATTAGATGTGGCCAAAATTTTGTCGGCCAGTCATTTGGGGGGTGGTGTTTCGGATGGTTTCAACATGCATCGACATGAAGCTTTGACACCTTGACATGTGTGCGGCTGTGTGCTTTTAGGTGTGCATGTGTGTGTGCATATATGTGCATGTGTGTGTGTGTGTGTGTGTGTGTGCAAGTGCATGGTTCATACCCACAAAAAGTGTTTATATATTTTTGGAGGTTGTGTATGTGTGTGTTGTGTTGTGTTGTGTGTGTGTGGCGAAAAGTCCATCGTTGACAGGCAATTTGGATCGGCCAATATTGGGTTGCATGCACATGCCACTCTTCCTCACTTTATGGCCCTCCCACCTCATTTTTGCCCATATCTCCTTCTTGTTGCCATCATGAACCCTCTCCGTACTTCTTTTCTCTTCTCTCTCCTCTCCTCTCTCTCGCGTCTTTTTTGCCCCTTAATCCCCACTTATTTCTTTGGCAAAAAATCCCAATTTGTTTTCTTAAACCTCCCCACCCAATTTTTTCTTTTAATCCCTCCTTGCTATTTAATAAGTCTTTTTTTTTTTATGGTATTAAGCCTCGCCTCACACAATTTCCCCTCTTTTTGTTATAAAACCAACAAAAACTCCTTTCCCCTCTTATGTTTTTGTTAGTAAACCTCCACCCCCATGTTATGAAATAGATCTTCCTTTAACTTTTCCTTATTTATGACAAACCCTCTCTCTCTCTCTCTCTCTCTCTCTCTCTCTCTCTCTCTCTCTCTCTCTCAACCTACAATGGTTAATATTGTTTTAACCTTTGTTTTGAGAAATTTAATTATTAATGGGTAACTAAACTTGACAATGCATTTAAAGTTTTAAGAATATTTAAAGGTTAATTATGAAGTAATGCATGTTACAATATTCTCAAGTAACTTCAAGCTGAAAGCTCATAGTTATAGTATTTCATTTCCATTTTCACTTTCCATCTCTTTGAAACTTCAAAGTTGAAGTTTTAAAACTTTTCATTAATTAGGTTCCATGAGATTAGATAGATTCCAATTAGGTTCTATTAGATTACATAGATTCCTTGTCCATTTACCTCTTTTTTTTTACTTCAATTTTCAAAGTTTCCAAAAGATTTAAACTCCAAAGAACTTCAAAGTGAAAGTTTTAAAATTACTTCAAACTTGAAGCTTTATAGCTCTTACATTAATTAGATTCTATGAGGTTACATAGATTCTTTGTCCATTTAAATGGCTTGTAAAAATAAAAAGTTTACAAAGGACTCAAATTTAAAGTTGAAGTTTCAATACTTTCACCTTAATTAGATTATGTGTCTATTTACGTAATGCCTTGTGCTCAAGTGTCCATTGTATTTTGGGACCACCTCCAGGAGCATAATGTCCATCCAATTTTCTCTCTCCTAGGAATCTGTCGTTCTCTCTCCTCTCTCAGGTGAAATGCACGTTCTCTCTCCGGTGGAATGCACGTTCTCTCTCCTCTCTCCGGTGGAATGTGCATGTGCTATGTGGCAGCCCGTCATTGGCTGTCCACATCCACATTTCACCACAAACGTAAAAAGATTTGCGAAAAAAAAACGGCAAAAAAAAAAAAAAAACTGGTCCACGCGTATGGCCGTACAGCCGTACCGTAAGGCCAAAAAATGGGAAAAAAAAACAAAAAAAACAAACCTTCGCACAATGGCATTACGTAGGGGAAGGCCCGAAGCCCTCGGGCCTTCCTTGCTGGTAGGGGCCTGCCCTCGGGCAAGGGCCCTCCCAGCAAGGAAGGCCCTCAGGCAGGGCCTTCCCCCCACTTAAACTTTTCCAATTACATAGATTCTTGTGTCCATTTACTTAAAGGTTCACACTACAAAGATTGTTGTGTCCATTTACATCTTTTTTAAACTTCATAGTTCACAACAAGTTAAACTTCAAAAAAGTGCAAAGTTAAAGTTCTAAAATTACTTAAAAGACACAAAGACTTCTACATTAAATCCATTCTTTTATGGGCCCTACCCTCAATGCACATGAATGTATATATGTGTGGGGAGATGCACTTTTATCATACATAAACAAAAGTTATAACTAAAAAATGTGTTAAAAGAGAATGTATGGGTGCCCACCCCATACATCCTCACCCCCATACACATGCATGTGTCCAAAACCATAAAACTTACAAGTGTTGTCAAAATTAGATTTACGTGCAAAGTATTATCAAAGTTGGATTCGCTTGGCTTGCTTTGATACTACTTTGATTTACTTGGTAACGTATTTGCTTTGTTTTCATTATCATAAAATTTAAAGAAGGCAACGCAAGGCATCCAAATTTGCTTTGTTTTCATTATATGGAAATTCCAAAAAGGCAAGGCAAGGCATCGGAGTTTGATTTGTTTTCATTATTTTAAGATTCGAGAAAGGCAAGGCAAGACATCGGGATTCGCTATATTTATCATTTTAAGATTCAAGAAAGCAATGCAAGGCAAGGTTTCGAGATTTGCTTCTATTTCATTAGCTTTAGGTTTCAGAAAGACAAGGCAAGACATCAGGATTATTTTTGTTTTCATTATTTTAGGACAAGGCATCACGGTTTTCCTGTAGTTTGCTGCTCTTTGCTTGGAATCTATAGCATTGAGGATTATGCGCATGCATGCCACTATTTGATTCACCGATGTAGAACCAGTTTTTTGCAATAATTGCGTCCGTTTGCAGAAGAAATTGCTCATTGTTGCTCCTCAGTTCACGACATCCGTGTCATGAGACCTTTAGGATTTAGATTCTATGTTTCAAATAAGTGTGGTGTACGGTCACTCGAGACATTTTGTCAATCATAAAGTGGTGTGTAAGCCTTTGCATTTCACATTGTGAATGTGATGTTATCTACCCGGGTTTTACTTTACTTAAAAGATTCCTAACATCAATTTGCTACTTTGATTCTATTGATATTTGTGTAAGCATTGAGCACCTACTTTTAAGTTTCATAACGCGTAGGCTTAGGCTAGGTGTTTAACCCTTTTAAACCCTTTTGTTTTGTCAACTTCTTATGAGGTTTTGAGATAATTTTTAGGATCTTCTACTACAATTAGGCTATGAACAACTTTTGAATGTTTGTAAACATTTTTCTCGGTATGTTTGAATCTAAAAAAGCTGTGAAACAATTGGACAGATGGTGGATCTTCTACTTTGGCTAGGCTTATACTTGGGTTTTGATCTTTTTTATAGAACGTTTTGACTAATTGTTATAACGTTGTGAGATAATTGGTTGGATCTTCTACTATATTTAAGTTTAGACTAGGATTTGGACCTATGTTGCATTGGAACAATGTTATGGAATGCTTGCTTTAGAATGCAACATTCCATAACACTAAACATTGTGAAATCAGTGACTTTTTTTTTTTTTAAACGAGGGTTTTAAAACTCAATTTAGGCTAAGTGGGCTACTTATTTTTTTTTGACAAGAATAGTAGGAACAATAAGTGGGAGATCTTGGCAAGGGTGGAGTCTATGCAATTGTTGGATACTTTGACATCACAAATATCAAATAGATTGATATTTGCCATGCACATTTATATGTCAAAGTTTGATCCATGTCAATGGTAAGAAGATATTACAACTTCAATGACTGCAGACAACGTTGCCGCTGTTCAAGAGACATTACAATAGTCCTATTTTTTTTCTACAAACCTTAATTACTGATAGCAATGAGTAACTTTTCTACATGTGTGCTTGGGTTTACTTCTAGACACAATGGGTCTCTGTAGGAGTTGTATGTTTGAATTGTATCTTTGTTGGTAACATCTGATATTTGCCATTCTTAGAAAGAAAAATACAGCTTTGATTATGATTGAACAATCTTCGGGGTCAGCATTTAGAGTAAGCATGTTTTGTCTCCATGTTTTGACTTTTTAAATGTTGCCAGTCTCTCTTTATTCAATGCCTTAGTTAATAAATTTGTAATCATTGTTTGGCTGAGCAGTGCAATGATACTTCACCAGTCTGAACAAGATCTCTGATGTAGTGATATTGAAGCCCTATGTGGAATCCACCATTCTTAGAAAGAAAAATACAGCCTTGATTATGATTGAACAATCTTAACGTGCATTGTGCAGATAGGTATTTGTGCTCTAAACCCTAAACCCCCTTGGATTTACTTCTTAGTGTCGTTACAATTCAATAGTTGTTTAGTTTGATTATTCGTTGATCATTTTCTGAGTTGAGTTCTATGGCCTACCATGTTGAGAAGGGTGAAATAAGCCCTAAATTCAACTTTAATTCGTTTTAGACAATCTAGATTAGAGTAAGAGGTCTTAGAACCTAGGAAGTGATAAAGATAGACTCAGTTAGGTAGTAATTAGGTAAACGATATACAGATATTTGTTTGTGAGATTTATGCCTATGTATGGTTGCATGGGTGCATCCTCCTATCCCATGCACCTTTTAAAAAAAACTAACTAAAATTTGTACATGCATGCATGGGGAGGAGGATGTATGCATTCTGCCCCATGCATACACATTAGTCCCCATCCTAATTCAAGCCCAGATCCTCTCCCTCTCCCTCTCTCTCTCCCTCTCACTCTCTCTTGCGAGGAAGGAGAGCGAGACGCTGTGCAGCAAGCAAGATCATTTGCTCTACTTTCCCTGGAAAGAAGATTTCGTCCAAAAACCCTCCTTCCTACCTCTGTTAGCAATCAAACTACGAACTAACATTCTTTTAAAAGTCGAAGAATCAATCATTTTCTGTGGTGGTGGTGTCTAAGCTGTAAAGTTGCTATTTAGCCAACCACTGTTCGTGATTAAATGCGCAAACTTACAAGTTCAAAGTTGTTAAGTTGTTTATCCCGCCGCTATTCACGATCAATTGCAATGTCTTAATAATAAAGCAATTTTTAGATTTACTCCACAAGGACTCACTGTTTGTATGGTCCACTTCAAGATCAAGAGTGTGGTCTAAGCCAAAAAATTTATCCGAATAGTTTTGAAAAATTCAGCAATTAGCTTTCTATTCAAGTGTCAAATCCCTTTGAAAAGCAATGTTACAGATGTAGTTATCACTTTAGTGGTAGATATTATGTATTTAGAACGATATTTCTATTTCAAATTATGGTTTTTTAGTTGTTTTGTCATCATGGAAAAGTCCAAAACACACCAAGCTAGAATTGTTTCAATATCTGGTGTGCAAAATATTACGCAGTGTTGTTGGTGGAAAATTCAACATTATATAATATTATAACCTCAAAAGTTTAAACAATTTTTAGAGAGTTTGAAGTATCCAGAAGATGAAAACTTAATAACGTTGAATAAATTTTCATTAAAGTTAAAAAAAAGTTACTCCTTTCATACAAAAGATTTTTTCCATGCATCAAGTGGAAAATCCTAATGCACAAAATGTTGTGTAGTCTTATTGGGGAAAATTCAATACCATTACATGGTGTAATTTTAGTTGATTTAGCAAATTTCATGAACTTTGAATTAAAAATCCCAAATCAATAATCAATATTAAGTTGTAATTGAAATTATTGAGATAAATTATTTTTCCATTTGATCTCAATATCTCAATGTGTTATGGCTATGTTGTTATATAAGAAGATAGTAATAGCGATCTCAAAAATACTACATGAACTATGCATGGATAAATGGGACACTCAATCTAATTGGTGCTTCCAAAACCAAAATCATCTTTAGAACAAATGTCATGGCTAAGTAATGGATAGATCAACACTTATAAATATTGGTCCATAGACATTAATTCTACTATGAGATTCATGTTTATTATTCAAGTCAACAATTTGTTATTGTTATTATTGAATGATAATTTGCTTTTGAATGACTTAGTAGATAGGTTTGATAATTTGTAAGACCCTAATCCTAATCCTAATTACATTTACTTAAAAAATCCGAGGTATGCGAGGTGTCTCTCTCTCTCTCTCTCTCTCTCTCTCTCTCTCTCTCCACCCCCTAAGAAGAAACCCTCCCGATACCCCCTTTGCTTGCCCATAAATATATCGGTCGCCCGCCATCTGAAGCATCGATCGCACGCCAAAACTGTCGATCACCACCCAAAATGTCCCCTATCCAAAATGCTCGCCCATCAACAAGATCGCCTGACCGCTTGTCACTCGTCACCCAGATCGTAGGTCGTTCGTCAATGAGGGACATACCCACTAGATCCAATGCTCGATCAACGATATATGGGACGTCTCTCTCTCTCTCTCTCTCTCTCTCTCTCTCTCTCTCTCTCTCTCCCCCTTCGAAGACTTCAGTACATTGTATATTTTCATTGTATAATTTCTCGAGTTAGTGTATAATTTCCGAGTCTTTGTATATTTTCAATACAGTGTAAATTTCAATATTGTCGATTAGAAATTCAACCCACAATGTCGTGTTAACAGTCCGCCTACTTTGTACATTCAAAGGCGGTTATAGTAAATGTAGTAGATCGTCGGTCGTCCATTGCCCCTCAACCTCTTCCCCGAAAAATGCGACACTGCCCTCCCATTTTAGACAGTTTTCGTTGGATTTCAATGCTCAGCCTCAAATCCATTTACTAATGAGCATCTTGAAAGTTGTATGTACTTATACAGAAACCAAAAAAAGAAAGCTAAAGTTTTTGAGCAAAGATAAAAAAAATCCATTATCAAATTTTTTCGACCCAAAGATCGAAATCCAGAATCAAAATTTTTCGATACGGGATCGACTCCAAAAATTCAAAAATCAGAATTTTTCGATATGGGATCGACTCAGAAAATCTGTAATTTTTCAATACCCAAAATTAGAACTTTTCGATACCCAAAATCAGAATCTTTTGATACGGGATCGACTCAGAAAATTCGTAATTTTTTGATACCCAAAATTAGAGTTTTTCAGTACCCAAAACTTGTGATCATTCGATACCCAAAATCAGATTTTTCGATACCCAAAATCAGATTTTTTTTTAACTCAAAATCAGATTTTTCGATACCCGAAATCAAAAAATTTCGATAGAGGATCGACTCGAAAAATTTGTAAATTTTTGACACCCAAAATCAGAATCTTTCGATACCCAAAATCAAAATTGTTCGATACGAGATCGACTCGGAAAATTCGTAATTTTTCGATACCCATAATTAGCTATTCGATTAATTTTGCTTAGGCTGCCCGCCTCTCACTCTCTCTCTCTCTCTCTCTCTCTCTCTCTCTCTCTCTCTCTCTCTCTCTCGCTCGCTCTCTCTCTCAATTCAGCCGCATTAGAAAACAATCCACAATCAGCCTCTTGCCATCGTCAAAAGTATCGGCCACCACCCAAAATGCCCTCCAGTCCAAAACACAAACCATCCGCAAGGGACATCCGACCAAAACACAAACCATCTGCAATTAACGTACACCAGTTGTACTTCGGCCATGTACATACACACACATACATCGGCCACACCCGTCAACAAAAATCGACTTTCCTCCTAAACCATCACTGCTCGCCCGTCAACGACGGGCACTCTTTACTAGTATATAATATATATATATATATATATATATATATATACACACATACATATTTGAGTGATTAACAACACTAGTCTCTTGGGAATAAAAGCCTAAAATGATCATAATTCAATAAAGAAAGCCCAGTCAACAAAAGAAAACTGTGTGAGCTACCAGCAATTGATAATTGATGCAACTGTTTTCTTTAAAATGGATATACACTTCAAGCTATGTACAAACCGCAGGCACAAGGACATAAAGCCCTACTAATATTATCTGATAAAGCCTAAGCCACAAGTGATAAACTCAGTGCATGCTTCAAGGTTGAAACCAAGAGCCACAGAACCTCAAAAATTGAATCTAATCCAGGCAAGGGATCAAGCAAGGGGATTATACTGCTAGCAAACTCTTCCTCTGATGAACAATAGAAGGACAACCGCCAGTCCTAAGACCAACAAATAATCTTCAAAGAGCGCTATAAGAACCTCTCTCCAGAGCTACGAATAAAGGACCAGTCACCTGCTAGTACCTCAAATTTCAAATTAATTCTTGTTGCAGTACAGTAAAACTTTCTATTCTTTAGAAGTGAAGTCAATCTTTTTCTCTAACTACATAAGAACGCCAAGAAAATGATCTTCAGCCAGGAGGCATCAAGATGCAGGTAGACCAAAAAGAATGATCCTTTAGTAATGCAAGAAGTACAAGTAACTTGAGACAGTAAAATATTACTGCATAAAACTTCCATCGAATACACGACACTCATAAATAATCTCGCCAAAAACACATCAGATATCTGAATTTAGAATCAATATACTTACTACACAGCAAGTACAACAAGCAGCTTCAGGTTTTGATTTAAGTGAATCTAATGACAGCCCAGCAATGGTGAAAATTTATGTAGAAAACAGCAAAATGATCAATACTGTTGGTAAAATCTAAACATGTAACTGCAGCTCCTTAAAGAACTACATTCTTCTCCAAGATTTTAGTTTTCACTTTGTAAGCCCATTCAAGTCCTGGACAATAATGAAGAGGAGGATTAAAGCGTCCATCTGTAATATCAGGAGGCAAGAAGGCACCATTTTCCAGAAGAAACCGAACAGCTCTTTTATTCCTTTCTTTCGCGGCATAATGGAGTGGAGTCCCTGTAGATTTGACAAAGAGCACTAGTTAAACCTCTAATTTCGTCACATTAAAAGTTGAAACTTATGCACCACCTTTGTTTCCTGGCCACCAAAGCCAAAATTATGGAATAATATGTTTCAACTACCAAAGTATGTACATTTAAAACTAGCGATGACATTTTGGTACAGGAACTACAACAAAACCTTTATCGTACCAGTAAAAAGTCATCCAATCAATCTCATGCACTAACAGTATCACTAAATTTACAAAGTGCAGACGTGGACAGAGGAAGATTTTGGACAAGTGCAGCTAAAATATCCAACCATAAGTGCAGTAGCCACAATTTCAACAATCACGAAAAATCTGAATAGTGAATGCATGAACCTTCAGAACTTACATCCACAACCACCCCTCGTGCGTGCTTCAATATTTGCACCCCTCTCAAGCAGCTCATCCATCACTTGTATATAGCCTCCTGTAGCAGCAAGATGTAAAGCTGTAGTTCCAGGCGCTTTTGATCCAAAAGATGGTTCATTGACGTTTGCTCCTTCATTCAGAAGTCGCTTCACCTGAATGACAATCCAGTTTCTTTTGTAAAATCCAAAACTGGTAGAAATCGCAAGCTTAAAACAGAACTTAAGATTGATGTCAATCCATCTGGTAAATATTTGACAACATTGAACAGATTACATGTGTGCTAAAATCTAAGAAAAGAGAATGAAAGACGATTGTCGCAGTCTGATTATATTGGCCAAAGCACTTGCTATCATTGCTCAGACTCATTACTTTGGGACTACAAGCCTTGTCCAAGTCAGTGTCTACAAAACCCCTGGGCAATTCGATGCCGGCCACTTTGCGTCCTGCCAGGGAGCAAAAGGCTGGAAGAAGCTCTTGACCTGGGTGAACGCCTTGAGCAAATCATGAAAGCAAATACGTATACCCTACAACTTTGTGAGGGCTGAAATGATCAATTGACAAGCTGTTCTTTTTGCTTGTTTCTTTAAGATTCTTCAAAGATTTTCTTTTTTGTGGAGTATAAAATTTGTATTGCAAGCTATTTTAGCTACACTTGGAAGGACGAGACTCCACTTTTAACCAGCCTTTATAGCAAAGACCTATGAAAAGAGACCATCCTGTGATACCAGAATATAATTGCCTCTATTCTAGCACATCAATATGGTTTTTCTTTATCCAATTTTCCTCCAAGACAGTTGATTGCACCTGATTTTACGGTTACAGATCTGCAAACTTCGAGTAAATGGGTAGCAATTTGTTGGAATCGTTGTACCAGCCCATCCCACAAAATATGGGTGCCTTTCACATGCGTAGGGACAGTATATGCCCAGCCTGGTTGCTGTTTAATTTGTCATCCAGTCAACCCAAGACAAGCTTTTTTATCCACTTTTATGGCTTCTTTCACAAAAAAGACCAAACATAACATTTGGTTGTCACTTCCACTATCATCTAAAGCTCTTGTTTAGTCTCACTAAAGAATCCAACCACACAACACAAAGAACTTGTCACACACAATGACTTCCTAGCCACTCTACCCTTTTTCACATGTGGAGAGTATCTGCCATTCACCAGCACAAAAATTCACCACTTTTTGGGTCTCCCCCGTGCACCTAACCTATGCAGGATTCCCACACAACAGGCACTCTAGGCTCTTCTGCACTCTTGGATGAAGGATTTGCAAGACAACCCTATCGCACTCGCTGTTTTTTTTTTTTTTTAATTTTGTGTTAAAAAAATTAAAAAAAAATTGGACGCCCGCTTTTTTTTTTTTTAATTTTTTCGGGCATTCCGGCCCTGACCCTCGTGTCTGACACAAACTAACAGGCCGCAACTTGGACGAAGATCCCAGATGAAAACTACGTGTATGCTAATAATATGGTATATTGATGTTACGTCTAGGATAATTAATGGCCAGCAACTACAAATCGTATATCTTAGCAAATCACATCCACATTCAAATGCATACAACTTCAAGATGTTAATTTTAAGGTGTGCATGAATGTAAATTCACTAATTATCAAAAATGAAGAAATGCAACTCCCTTTAATGGACTGAAAATGAAAAACTATCTTATCCACAATCCAGCTATATCTATTGGCTTTAGAACTAGGTATAATCATTGTGTGATCACCTAGAAGTTCCACAAGTTGAGATTTGGATAGTTTTGTGACCTATTCTAATTGGCAAATGCCGTCAAAGTCTATGGATGGCTCATAAATGGAAAGTAACTCACTATATGAATAGGGGTAGGAAGATTCCAAGTAACATCAGTTTTGAAAGGATGAGTTATAAATCCAAGATGAAAGATGGATACATATCATAGATCCCGCGGTACTGGGTACCGCGGATCCCGGTACCGCGGGACCATACTGGTACCGCGGTACCATATCGGTCCCGCAGTACCAAAAAAAAAAAAATTGCAAAAATAACACAGGAAATTTTTTTTATTTTTTTTATTATTGTACCGCCTTGGTACCGCGGATCTGAGGGCGGTACCACCATTATGGTACCGGCAGTACCACAGGGAACTATGATACATATCTGTATTATTGATTCTATAATAATCAGGTAGATGAGGGGTAGGTGTTGATGGATGTCAATAACAGATTCACATAAAGTTACACTAGATTAGGATAAGGAATAGGTACTAGGTGGTATGGGACACTAGCATCTCTCTAAATCCTACGTGCAGTAGAACAGTGCTGATTACCAAGACCTCGAGGACTTGGTTAAGTTTGAGTTATATCGATGGGTATGATACTTGGCTATGGCATTGCTAGAAAAGTTGAAAAGTCAAGCATTTCAATGGGATTTTAGGGATTCTAGCGAAGCTTCGGGATGAAATTTATCTAGGAAATGTTGTATCAATATGAGAAACTAGTGATTGAATAGCAAGTACCAAAGTTCTTTATATTGGTCTCTTGTTAAACAAGATAATAGGCTAGATTCTCCTACAATTTATACTGTTAAAATCATTATTATCATGTTAGCAAATGGGCTTTTTACAAAAGATGTAAAGGCCAGCTTTGCCGGTACACTTAGACCTTTACCAAACTCTCACAAGGCTTAGCCATATTGAAAATCATTTTGATCAAATTTGGTATTTAGTTTAGGCAATTGAAATGAGCTTAGTAGTTGTGTATAGATATATAATCTCCAGACTTGTATTAGGCATTCAAGCCAAACAGTATAGTCTTTGTGAAGATTAGAATCAACGCAAAAGCAGTACAAAAGCAATACAATGCTTGAGAGCAATGACTTATTTCTTTCATTGAAACTATCCAATAAAATCTTAAAATTATTTTCTTAATCAAAGTAAATGCCAGTGGCAATGGCATTTAGGGCCATCAAAACATTTTTGAAATTTTAGGGTTAGGAGATAAATTGAGTTGTAACTCAACGAATTAGCCCAGATCTTATAAGCCTAGGACTAATTGAATAAGGTTGATATGCTTGAAGGCTGAAGCATATGTTTTCAATAAACCAAAAAATGCACATTAACTTTCACTAGTTATGTTCATTTTCAAAATGAGTAAGCATGTTGCCTTTGGGAGCAGCCCTTATGCTTATGTATGGCTTTCGTTCACGTATAGATTCATTGAATTTATGCAAAGCAAAGATCCAAGTTTAAGATGAACGAACTCCAATTTTGTTTGAGACACAAGAAATAGACCAAGTTCAAGAAGAAGAATGGACTCCAATTTTTTATTTGAAACACAAGCAAAGAATAAGAAGCCACCAAAAGCCACCAAAAGAATCACAATTGTTGTCCTCGGACCTCTAGAAAGAGATCAATCATGCCTACACATGGTTTTCCACTTCACCCACTAGGAAATTGCCAAGGTAGTATTATCAAACACTAAAGGAGGCCACAAGTCCTAAAAGAGGTTATACGAAGAGAAGCATGAGTAAGAAAAATGGCCAAGCAAATACAGCACATGCTAAAGCAAAGTGAGACTACAAAGTATGCCATTAGACTACAATCTCTCAAATAACTAAGGCACATAGATTTAAACAGGTTGTACAAGACAAAAATTGAGAAAAAGCAATGCAAAAGAACTATAATTCAACTATGAAATAAAAAGACTTGGAAATCAATTGAGTTGTCAAAGGATAAGAAGCATATTGAATGTAAATGGGTTTGTAGACCAAAGTTTAACGTTGAACGAAGCATAGACAAACATAAAGCAAGGCTTGTAGCAAAATGATATTCACGACAAGAGCAAATAAATGATTATGAAACTTCTGCATCAATGACTAAGATGCCAACTATCACAATTGTATTAACATAAGTTGCTTATATTGGATTGAACCTACAACAAATGAATGTTTGAAGGGACTTCTTGAATAGGTCTTTATAAAAGAGAGTATAGATGTAAAGTGTGTTCTTAAATGGGTATCTAGAAAGAGGGTGTATAGAAAACAACCATAGGATTGTGAAAAATAAGGAAAACTAGCATTTGGTCTGTAAACTAAAGAAAGCAATGCATGGTCTTGAAAAAGCCCTTGGAGTGTAGTGTAGCTGCATTCGTTACTATTTCATGAGGATTAAGTTGCAAATCAAAAGCTAATCTATACATTAAGAAGGAATGACATGACTTCCTCGTGGTGGTATTATGTCTAGGAGTTTGATTTACAAAGCTCAAAAAATATTTGAGTTCATTGATTTGAGTTTTCTACACTATTGCTTAGGCATCGAGGCATGGAAAGAAGAAAATTAAATATTCATCTCACACAATTATTATGCACCTAAGGAAGCGACCCTTGCGTCCGAACGCGCGTCCGCGTCCGCGTCCGCGTCCGGACACGGATGCGCCAGTGGTGCGTCCGGGTCCCCGACCGCGTCCGTTTTTTTTTTTATTTTTTTTTTGATTTTTTTTTTGATTTTTTTAGCAAAAAAAAAATAATAATTGGACGCGTCCGGGGGTCGGATGCGGACGCGGACGCAGAGGCGGAGGCGGAGTGTCCGGCCCGGACCCTCATGTCTGTTAATAATAATATGCACAAATTTTTTTAGAAAACTATTAAGTTAAACCACAAACATATTTCTAATACTGCTAAAATAAGTGAAAGGTTATATGAAGATGAACGATTACAATTTAGAAGATAAGTTGAAACTAGTGAGAACCGTTCCTAAGGTTTTTTCCTTAGGAATGGGTACCGTTCCGTTCCTGAGGAACAGTTTTTAGGAACGAGCTTCGCCGTACCTTCGGAAAGGGTATAGCGATTCGCAACTAAGAATCCCAATTTGTTGCCTAGAATCGCCAAGAATTTTTTTTTTTTGTACTTTCAGAATTTGTTTAGACCTGAAATGAACATTTTCAGGTTCATTTCAGGTCCAAAAAAATTTCTGAAACTACTGAAATTAGACTTGAAACTACTGCAATCGTAATCGTCTATTTTTCCCCTCTCTACTAATACCCATACTGCCTGTATGTTTTTATTTTTTTAAAACAACGATTCTGAGCGATTCTAGGTTTTTTTTGACAGCGATTCTAGAATCACGAGTGCAACTATGATATTATATATACAAGGCACAATATAATTATCAAAATGAGTTGAAGTTGCATTGAAAAAGATATTGACTAGGAAGGGACAATGAAGACAAAAGATCCACTCTAGAGTACATGTTTCTTGATGTAGCAAGAAACAGCCAACCACTACACTATCCTCCACAGAAGTAGACATTTGAGCAACAACAAAAGTATCTCATGAAGCAATCTAGTTGCAACATTTGCTTGAAGACCTCAACTCTAGTAGGTTGGACCTGCGATCATCCATTGCAATAGCCTAAGTCGCACTCAACTCACAAAGAACCCTGTATTTATAGCATCTTGAGGTGGGATCTGTTATCATTTGTAAGCATTCACAAAAATTCCCCTAGTTATTTTGTTCACCATGTATCATAAAAAGGAAAAAGAAATAATAAATAGAAAACATAAAAAATCGAGAGTCAAAGTAAATTCTTTTATTTGGAGACCCTTCTTGCAAGATGTGGCAACTCCTAGGTAGTAGAATTAATTTTATTTACTAAGGTCCAAAGGTCCTAAGTTAGTTAAGTTAATTTGGGTCCAAACTCTTGACATGCAAGAGAGTTATTGGGTCCCTACATTTTTAATCTCTCTCTAGACTAATTTCGTGGGTCCTAGAGACTCATGCATGGCTAGGAACTAGTTAACTACTATTCCTACCTAATACACTACATAGGAACAAAGAGAGAACTCCTACATGCCAATTGGCCTACTACCATGCATTGTACCCTTGATTCTCAACCAAAAAATATAAAAAGGGCTCTCCTCTCCTCAAGCACTGATCTTCCTGAGATCCTTGGTGGGAGAAATCGTGAGAGAGGGTGGAGAGCCTTCCCCTTCCCAACATCTTTCCTCTTGGTGATTCGGTAGTATTGTCTGCATCTAGATGGAGTTTAACGATAAAATCAGATCTCACTTCCAAATAGTATTGCGACTTCAAAACTTTATCACATTCAATATAACCGACATATCGACTTAGATTCTTATCAACTAGGTTTATCCATATGTGATATCTCAACTAAACATACGACCGTAAGAAATTACACTATCGACAAGGCGTTAATATATATTCTTAGACAGTGAGCAATGTTTAGTTCTTTAGCAATTGAATCTTGTATGACAATAAGAACTGAACAAAGGATCAAAGAGTTCGATCAACTCGATTTATCTATTGTGTACGATAGAACACTGAAGGCTCAGAGTTACATACACTCTCAACGATAGAACAGAGGAAGACACAAACTCTTTTTAATTCATTATAATAAAAATGAGATACATATAGGAATAGGTTGAGTTTGACACACTCCTTAGACAAGAGGTTGTGATGTTCTATATAATAAAAGCTTATCCAATCTAAACTAATGAAGTGTGGACATGTGTATAAGTTGTTGAGTTGGTACTATGCCACGTCATTCTAAACTAATTACATGATTACATGTGTATAGTCATAACTATAGAAAGAGTCACGAATGCACCGATTGGATTATAGAATATTCAAGATTCAATCTTATCCATTTTTTAGGACAATGTCCTTTCATATGCTCTTACATTAAAGTATATTTCTTCATAGGATTTTCGACTTAAGGCCTTTGACATGTATTTTTTCATATAGTGGTTCCTTAGTGTTCTTATGTATTTGAATCTGGTTAAGTAAAGTTGAATATATTGCTTTGTCTTTACGACTTTACTAAGGTATCACATTCCCCCCTCCTCCAATGTGAAGCGACCTCGCATACATTAAGGATTGAACATCGTCTGTATAACATAGATAGTTCTTCATTCATAAACATTCAACATTCCATAATGGATATCGAACATAACAAACATTCAACATTCCATAATGGATATCCAACATAACAAAACAAGATATTTCTTCGATCAAAATATTTCTTTAATGATATTTAGTATTCAATCAAAATATATATACAAGAACATGTCTTTATTCTGGTGCATTTTGCTTATGTTCTTTCCATCAATTTTTATGCTTTCTTGCTGTCCCGAGTTTTAGATCCAATCAGCCATTCTAATTTTCTAATTTCTACATGTAGGCTGAAATCTACAGGTGCTCATAACCTAATCAATACGTGATCAATCCTTGTCAGATCACTTGCAGAATCTCTGTTATGATTAGAGGTTTCCATCGGGTGTATTCACATCAAATTCGGTGCTGATTTGGAGGAGATCTAAACAATCTTCCAAATCAGATTTGCGCCTATGTCCAAGGCTGATTTCTGATTTTTGATCTAGAAAACTATTCTGACATCAATTTTCAGTTCAGGTTGGATCTTAGATACTCCTATGATGTTCTAGACCTCCTCCATAATTTTCAGTTTTGCATGCATGTTGCATGTTACATGCATGTCACATGCATGTCTTGCATGTTTTAAGTCTCAAGGCAACTTGTGGGCTTCGAAGATTCAAGATCCTACAAGCTTCCACTAAGTTTTTGTTTAATGTTGTGTTTTTACATGCTCTAGGCCATCCCGATTTGCATGTGGTATCAAAGCTTTGGCTCTATACTATTTTAGAAGTTTTTTTGCTTGTCAAATATTCTATTCTCATTGTGTCTCACTCTATTCATACAGTTTATCTTGAGTCCTCCTCAAACTATCATGCATGGGTGAGAGAGATTGAATTTCAATTAAGCTCTCATACAGATTGCTGGGAGATTGCAACCAAGTTAATGAACCAGTTCCAACTGCTATAAATTCTGTTGAATGCAGTGCATGGAAAGCAGCAAATAGAAAAGCCATTTCCATCATAGGCTTATCACTCTCTTTGAAGCTAAGACTAGACTATCCTAGCTTCAACAAAGCTTCAGATTTTATAGACCGAATTAGGCAAGATTTTGAGCATCCAGCACTTTTGCAGATATTGTTTATTGGACAGATGCCATTTATGGGCACAGATGGTTAGGAGAAGATCCTGCTGCCGAGTACCTAAGATCATTAGAGAAAATGTTTCTTCACTTATCTTTGGCAGGTCAGCAGCATGCAATCCCGGAAGAGAAGAAGTTGATTATTTTGCTAACAGTTCCTGAGCCCTTGCCGGTGTTGCATGTGGCAGCATCCGAAAGTGCTGATGTCCAAATGTTGGAGTGTTTGCATCAACAATCATTTATGAAGGAGAGCAATCCTTCAGGGGGAGCTCTCGACATCAAATCTGAAGTTGAAATCTGAAGTTGAAGAAACCTTTGATGCAGCTGAAGACTATTTCCTACAGAGGCCAAATCTACTCACCCAGGAGGAAGTGAATGCCTATTTTGATCTCATTATGAGGCAAATGGAGGAAAGACAAAGTTTATCCACTTTTGCAGATCCAGATGAGTTGGAGGATGAAGACATCTTCAATCCGCATGGAGCTGCTTAAATAGTAGAGACAATCTCTACAACTCAAGGAGATGCTAGGCTTTCTAGCATCAATCAATCCGAAGTACAAGTGCATGGTGAAGGTCCATTCCTTCCATAGGAATAGGATAAGTGTTGAAATTTTTGTGCAGCTTAAGAGGGAGCTGTTATCATTTGTAAGCATTCACAAAAATTCCCCTAGTTATTTTGTTCACCATGTATTATAAAAAGGAAAAAGAAATCAAAAATAGAAAACATCAAAAAAGAGAGTCAAGGTAAATTCTTTTATTTGGAGACCCTTCTTGCAAGATGTGGCAACTCCTAGGTAGTAGAATTAATTTAATCTGCTAATGTCCAAACGTCCTAAGTTAGTTAAGTTAATTTGGGTCCAAACTCTTGACATGCAAGAGAGTTAATGGGTCCCAACATTTTTTATCTGACTAATTTTGTGGGTCTTAGAGACTCATGCATGGCTAGGAACTAGTTAACTACTATTCCTACCTAATACACTACATGCAAACAAAGAGAGAACTCCTACATGCCAATCGGCCTACTACCATGCATTGTACCCTTGATTCTCAACCAAAAAACATAAAAAGCGCTCTCCTCTCCTCAAGCGCTGATCTTCTTGAGATCCTTGGTGGAGGAGAAATCGTGAGAGAGGGTGGAGAGCCCTCCCCTTCCCAACATCTTTCCTCTTGGTGATTCGGTAGTATTGTCTGCATCAATTCTTGTATTTTGCTTATGTTCTTTCCATCAATTTTTATGCTTTCTTGCTGTCCTGAGTTTTAGATCCAATCAGCCATTCTAATTTTCTGATTTCTACATGTAGGCTGAAATCTACAGTTGCTCATAACCTAATCAATACTTGATCAATCCTTGTCAGCTCACTTGCAGAATCTCTGTTATGATTAGAGGTTTCCATTGGGTGTATTCACATCAAATTCGGTGCTGATTTGAAGGAGATCTAAACACATTTCCAAATCAGATCTGCGCCTATTTCCAAGGCTGATTTTTGATTTTTGATCTAGAAACTATTCTGACATCAGTTCTCAGTTCAGGTTGGATCTAAGATACTCCTAAGATGTTCTAGACCTCCTGCATAATTTTCAGTTTTGCATGAATGTTGCATGCTACATGCATGTCTTGCATGTTGATGCATGTTCAATGCATGTGACCTTTTAAGTCTCAAGGCAACTTGTGGGCTTCGAAGATCCAAGATCCTACAAGCTTCCGCTAAGTTCTTGTTTAGAGTTGTGTTTTTACATGCTCTAGGCCATCCCGATTTGCATTAGGATTCACATTTTATATGGGAGAGCCCAAAGTTAAGCGATTGAACTACAATATTGCAACACAAACAAACAATCAAGTCGATGACAATTACAAAAGCACTACCAAAAGAAACATTTGAAAAGTTTGGAATCATGTTAAAGATTGTAGAGCATAAAACGACCATTAAGAGGGAACCAAGGGGGTGTTACAAGTGTAATATCTATTTTGTGTTCATTATGTTTCATCTTGTAACCCCCATCAATCAAATCTATCCCACAATCCTATTTATTCATACGATTAACATGATCAAGACATTGTTACAAGTACCTTGAGGTTGAGCTAGATAGGACCTACTTGGGCTCCAAATAGGTTGGTGGACCCACCACTCGCCTGCAGGGTGGAGTGCATAGTGCATACCTCTTACCTAATTAAGTACCTAATAAGCATGGTGGCTTGAAAACAACAGCTTGGCATGTTGTGCATCTACCTGAGATGCGAGAAAGTCCAGCCTAGTCAGATCTATTGTAATTTCAATTATCTATAACAATTGTCTTGTACTCTAAATTATATCTAGTTCTACATTGTTCTATTGAGTGTATCGTCTTATTATAGCAAACCACGGTCCACTATAAGATCATAATAATATCAATCTTGAATACATGCACCTTTATTTTCCTACGACATCCACCAAGCCACCTTGACATTCTCACCAAACTCCTACCACCTTCAGATTTCACACTTTACCACTCTCCCAACCTTCTAGCCAACTTGTTAATCCTACTACCCTTCCAAATCCGCCTCAACCACTCTAGCCATCTAGCTAAATTCAATAGTCAACCACCAACTAGAGACCTCCAAGTTCAAAACAAAACAAATCAACATTTTCTCCCAACCCTCTCCACCATCATTTTGCTTGCAATTTCAAAAAAGCAAATAGAGGCCCTCTGCAATAAAGGGCAAAATTTGTAAACGCATATAAACATGTACATAAGTTCCCAAATAATGTTGCAACTTTAGTTCTAAACTTCCATAACATCATACTGCTATATGAGAATGAGCTATGGAAAAGTATGATACAAGCATACACCACAAAACGTAAGGTCCAATAGGAAACCTACCATTTTTCGAAGTACAATAATACAAACAAAAAAAAAATTCATATTGGAGAGAGAGAGAGAGAGAGAGAGAGAGAGAGCGAGAGAGAGAGAGAGAGAGAGAGAGAGAGAGAGAGAGAGAGAGAGAGAGAGAGAGAGAGAGAGAGAGAGAGAGAGAGAGATGTAAAGCCTTTTGACATCAATCTGTAATATATAATTGAATGCTGGCAACATATGACAGAAGATAGATTCCAAATTTCGACTCGTGTACATTGAAATAACATATAACAGCATTAGGGTAGACATAATCTTGATATACTTAACATGGTGCACATGCACAGCCAAAACAAGTATGATCTTTGAAGACCCATATGAAAACTGTTCCCAGCCTCATTTAAGGTGACAATAACGCAAATGCAACCATTTCAACAATATTGCAACGACATTCAGAGATAAATTGCAAGCAGAACTGAATTTGCTTATTCATGAGAGTAGCCACGCCAATTTACGGTGACTCAAGACTCGAACGAGTATTCCGTGATGTTAAAAATTAACTTCTCTCAAATTTCTAGCTTGATTTAACATCGAAACTGTGATGCTATATTTTGACCTCATGTTTCCATAAAGAACATATGATCAGAAAAACTTCAAATTCAACCACAGAACTTCAGTGAAAAGAGATCAATACCTCCATAAGGTCTCCCATCCGCGCTGCTACATGGAGAGGGGTCCAACCTCGATCGTCTCTGATACTAAGCTCCTTGAATGGATCACGTCTCAACAAACAGCGTGGTAATCCCGATGGCACACGCTTTTGCACCTCCACTGTCATCTTGAGGATCTCTGTCTAATTTCTAAATGGCCTTTACTTTGATGGCAACTGTACACAAGGACGTGACTTGAACTTTTTTTATGCTGGAAATTACCCTGCAGGTAACCTCGCTAGTCAGAACTGCATGTCGATTATTTGAAAGACTGTTAACTTTCTCAGCATCCATAAATCACATCTTTACAAGGCAAAATACCTTGGGGCTCTTGAACGTGGCTTGTATGAACCCTAAGGAGACTTTTCCCCTTCTTCAGCTGTTCTTAAGAAAGTAAACTTTAATATTTACCTAACACAAAACGTCTCTTGACGACTTCAATTGGCTCACTAGGTTATATGAAGGCTGAACTAGAACAGGGCAAACGAGATCTTTGAAATCTAGAACTTGCTGGCCTTCATATAAAAGTTACAATTATACTGAGTCTACATGCTGCTTCATTTGAATCGCCAGCATGAGATATATGCACATTGCAGCGGTTTCACAAGCATAGAAACTAACAAGATGAAGTCCACAAAAAATAAAGCCAGAAGTTTATGGAAAAATATTCACTGAAATAGAAGGCGAAACAAAAGCAAAAAGTCCAGGTCCTGGGACGCACATAATATCAGTCTGGGTACAGGAAGGCGCTGCATAGAGGTAGTAAACAAACAGCTTCGCAGACCACATAACGAACACGAAAAGCTAAATCTACACTTAATGATTTTCCAAACAAAACAAACTCAAACCACGAATCACAATATTCCTGGTGTAGCGAGCGAGATGATTTCAGTGTTCGCGATTTAGAAGAAAGACGGCACAAACGAGAATGAAGGAAGGAACGAACAATAACAAACAAAGGAAACTTGCGAAACGCCCCTCCTTTGGCCAGGGGGGCTTTTAATGCACTGGGCCACACGTGCTTAACGTTTGGACTCGGCCCCAGCCCAGCCCCTGCCCGGACTGGCTGGGGTTTGGGAAAAGAAGTGAAAAAAAAACTCGCCAAATTTTTGCCAATTCAACTCAAGTGGCATCATTAAAAGACTTAGTGATGTATATGGGAAGGGCATTCCATGGCAAGAGGCACCAGAGGCCACCTCCCTATTGCAGAAGGTCCCAAGGCCCTGCGGGGTCTTTCCCGATGTAAAGCATTGGGCGGAAAATTAAAAGCTATTTTATTTTTTAGGTTTAGCATGTTTATTATTGATAAAAGTGCATCTTATAAATGTGCAAAGTATTTCCTTATTAAAAATACACAACAAATTTTTCTCGTGTATATAGAGACATGTTATAAGAATACAAAAGTAAATCTTTCTATAGAGTCGACCTGAGCCGTGGGTAGTAGCATCATTCTGGACTAGATAATGTGTGTTTGGAGGCCCATCTTAGAGATATAAATGGCAAACTCTCTTGTTGACAGCAAAACAATGAAAGGACAAGCCATTGTTCCCTACAACATGTCAATAAATACACATTATTGAGCATAATGTGTATCGCAAAAAGTTTATTCTAAAGTTTACGTGGGAGCTCACGATCATTGTTAGAGGACAAAATTTCTCAGTTCCATCTGTCAAGGTCTATTCAAAATACTCCATTCATGAGGGCTCTTCATTTTCAAGATTCTATCCATGAGGGGTTTTTTTAATTTCAAAATCCATCCACGAGGGATGCTTATATCAATGGCTAAGAATCACCACCAATCATATTTGCAAGGAAAAATCGGGTCTCATATATCAGAATCACCACCAAGCGGAAGGTGCGTGTAAAAAAAGGTTTCGAAGGTGCCCGTACAAAAAATTTGCCCTTGCCCCCACAGATTACGTTCTGTGAGGCTGCTCCATTTCCTTTGTAAAAATGTTTTACGTAGGTAGGATTTTTGATGTTCTAGACATTCCATATATATGTAACATATTCGAGTTGACAAACATTATGTACAATGGAACACAAGGCTCTATATATCTTGTAGGTAGGATATTTGATATTTAAGCCTTCACCTACATGGGCATATTTTCCAACTCTTATCTTGCTCAACAACCACAAAGGGTGTATGCTAACTTATTCAAAAAAAATTATAAAACATTATGCATTGAGAGGAGATTTTATACTGATCTTTTCAATGGGTACAAAACTCCAAGCGATTGAATCTAGTGGAAGGTCACTATTAAATTCTTTTCTAAACTTAATTAGTGGAGTGCTCATTATTGTAAAAAATTGATGGACTCGATATTTTGGATTTGGGCCACTAAAGAACCAATTTTTTCATAATCCAAACCGATCCATAATATTTCGTAGATTATATATTGTTTTCTCGTTTTCACAGTCCTAGAATCTTTTCCATTTTAAAATATCTAGGAGATCCCTTAATATTAGCATAATGCTTAGCCATGTCTTGAGCACTACGAATACTCTCTGAGCTAATTGCACTTTTTTCTTTGCAGATTATGCAAGAAATCCACAACCTTCTAAATCTTAACAAATTGTATTCTCACATTAATCGAAGATCTGGACCGTACATAAGCATCAATGAACTATGACTATAGTGAAATGTTTTCTATTAGTATAAGCAAACTCTATCAATGAAAGGTAAGCTTGTAATGAGATTGTTTGTGAGAAACATGTGTCCTCAACATGTCCTTCACAATCTGAATAGTTCTTTCAGTCTCAATAGAACTAAAACTAAGAGAGGTCTCAAGTTTATGGAAAACTATAGACCAAAAGTGACCTATGAACTTCGAATCTCTATCATTAACGATATCTTGGTAGTTCATAAAACTTGAATAATTTTTTATCTAATATTTGGACTAAATCTGAAGCCTTTGTAGTTAACTTAACTAGAATGAATGTAGCTAGCTTAGTTAACCTATGCATAACCATCCTAACACAATGATTTAATTAACAATTGGGATATCAGTTGTTTAATTAGCTTTTACAAAAACTGTATTCATGCATGAAATTTCTTTTGATCAAACTACTGTAACACTCAGTACCATGTACCCGGACATGCAACCGATTCAATAAAGTATTTTCAACACTAAGAATGCACACTATTGCTTTATATACTGACATGCAATTAGAACATTACGGAAACTTTGTAAAAATGTTTTACGTAGGTAGGATATTTGATGTTCTAGACAGTCCCTCAACATGTCCTTCACAATCTGAATAGTTCTTTCAGTCTCAATAGAACTAAAACTAAGAGAGGTCTCAAGTTTATGGAAAACTATACCAAAAGTGACCTATGAACGTCGAATCTCTATCATTAACGATATCTTGGCAGTTCATAAAACTTGAATAATTTTTTATCTAATATTTGGGCTAAATCTGAAGCCTTTGTAGTTAACTTAACTAGAATGAATGTAGCTAGCTTAGTTAACCTATGCATAACCATCCTAACACAATGATTTAATTAACAATTGGGAAATCAGCTGTTTAATTAGCTTTTACAAAAACTGTCTTCATGCATGAAATTTCTTTTGATCAAACTACTGTAACACTAAGTACCATGTACCCGGACATGCAACTGATTCAATAAAGTATTTTCAACACTAAGAATGCACACTATTGCTTTATATACTGACATGCAATCAGAACATTACGAAAACTTTGCAAGTTTAGCACTAAAAAACTACCAAACTTTTGACGGCCATAACTTTTGTTACAAGACACCAAATTGGTTGCTGTAAAGCACAATACAAAAGGAGAGTGGATTAGCAAGATGATTGCCATGTCACCCTACCACCTGGACTTCACTGTAATGGCCCAAAAGACCAGTAGGAGTGCGCACTTCCACAAGGAGATTTCACCAAAAAACCAACTCCAGTCCCACATTTACAAGCACTTTACTAAAGTTCATTAGAGAGGCTTAGAATATTGAAACAGGTCCAACAAGCAAGCATAGGCTCATATCAACCAAAACTAGCTTCTATGGAGGGCACCATCAAGCAAAAGTTTGAGAGATCGTGCCTAAGCCTCCCACCACCAAATTGGGTGCATGAGAGCTTAAATAAAAGACAATACTACCTATCTTTCAGCTTGTATACAGGTTCAGAGCTTTTAGACCCACTATCAAGAGTTATATATTCTCAAAAATCATCAAAAATACAATAAACTTTGACTTTTTGAGGCCCTTAATGGCGACCGATTCCTAACAAACTTTGTAATGGCCCTTGGATAGCTTCATTACACACCTCAACATGCATGCAAAGTTTTGCTCAAGAGTTTTGAGAAAAACTCCAAAAATAGTGAAAAAAAAAAAAAAAAAAACCACCAAAAAAACTTGCTTTTTGACTTTTTTTCGACTTTGTCATCAAGATCTTGTGGATCTAATCCAAATGCAAGTGTAATTAGGCCTGATCTACTGTAATTTGGCTACATGCAAGAACAAAAAGTTCTGATTCAAATCAATATTGGTTCATATGGCTCGTTTCTAGCTCAAAATTGTCTAGTTTTGACCAAAAATCACTATCTAGATCCAATTTTGACCATATCACCGGCATGAAATCATTAGATACTATCATAATGACTATAAAAGAACAAGTATAAACCTAAATAATGTTTAGAAACAATAGCTTTGATAAATTTAAAGCGTAGTAGCTCAAAAAAAGTAAAAAATCTCTTGATTTCCATCACTTCCTATGGAAAGAATTTGTACCAATGATCATTAGGCTGAAAGCAAACCAAAATCAGAGAAGCCACTTACTTGGAGGTCAATTCCACCACCAGGAAGTAAAAAACAAGGAGATCAAACCAAAAAGCAACTCCACCTTCTGATCGATCCAAAGCCAAGCTCTGATACCACAGTAAGGATCGCCAAGTGAAGATCTCTCAAGATCTTATGCAATTAAAAGGACTACTATGGAGCGAAACCATCCAACCAACAAGAAATGGATAGTCAAATCCCTAACCGCTTCACTTCCGAGCCATGGTGACTGAATGGAAGAGAGGAGAGGATCTTGGCCTTGTAAAACATAAAACTAAATCAGGAGATGGGCAAGTTCCTATAGCAGATATAGATCCCAAAAATTGAAGAATATTCTCTCTAGAATCCCCAAGACCAATCCAAAAGCATTTGACCTCCTATTCTGGCACCAAAAGTTATCAATCACCATGCATTAGTTCCATAGGTCCAATTAGAACATTTGGGCCCTCACAAGGATATTAATCACATTACTGGCCTAGTCCGGAATGATGTGGGCATAGCTAATAATCTCGTACATGGAGTACCGGATATCTATGTCAAGGACTATTCCGAATCATTCATACTAAACATGGACGTAACAATAAGTTTAGTGTACACAGATCACTAGCCTCTTAACTATTTTTATAATAAGCATGATCGGAGGGCTCACAAAGCTCAATGGACTGAGTTACTGCCAAACTTTGATCACGAATACAATATATAAAAGATGACTCATCAAGTTTCAAATGTCTTTAGTCAAATCAGTGAGAAAATGAACTATCATTCGCCCATATTTCCACGGATTTATAGATTTCGATCAAAGGATGGTATGAATATGATTCTCATTTTGGTTGAATATGGAAGATTGTCCACACTGGGATAGATGAGAACATAATTGACATGAACTCACAATTAATAAGAAAGATAAAAAAATTGTGGAATGGTACACCATTCAAAATGGACATTGTTTCATAATGAAAAATGTACAAAGAGATGACAATTTGAATAAGAAAATTATATTTGAATGTCATGACACTCCCTATGTAGGTCATCTAGGTATACACATGACTTTGGACTTGGTTGGGAAATAGTTTTATTGTCCAAAACTGAAGCCATTTGTCGGGTCTTATGTGGTAAAATATATACCCTATCAACTAGCTAAAGGTAAATGCTTCAAGGCTAGTGATTTATTACATCCCTTAGATATCCCTAACAAGAGATGAGAAAATATATCTATGGATTTTATAGTTGGACTTTCCAAAATCGTAAAGAATTTTGATTTTTTGGATAAATCATTACATGTCATGTCTGATGCATGCCGAGTGTTTCGAAAATAGTTCGAAATGGGATGACAATTGTGAAACTGCCAAGTTAATGTGATAAATTGATTTTCATAGTCTTGGTCCATATCGAATTGATTTTGAAAATCACAGTTCCGTAAAATTTTAAAAGAAATGTGGACGTTTCTGTTTTTTTGTCGAAATTCATCGATTTTTTATCAAACAAAAATAGCTTATAAAGTGAATGACTTTATTGAGATGAAATCAATCAGTTTTATAAGGTCACAATACTTTTCACTTTCGGTTGCTGATTTTTGGATCTGTCAACTAAATAAAGCAATTTCTGGTGTTTTGTGATTAATAATGACTGAGAATAACGCAAGTCTTATTGGAACGGTTTCTATACCAATCTACATGTAGATTTGCCAATAATTGAGTGCGACACTTAACTAATGAACAATCGAAACAGTCTGAATGACAAGTAGATAGAAATTCTACTAATTCAAATTTAGGCCTTTTCCTTGCTGAATCTGAGGCTTTCAGCTTGAGGGAAGGAAGAAAGTAGAAGAAACCTAAGGGGTAGGTGATTGGTTGACCAATTGGGCCAGTTAAGTTAATCTACTTCGAATTTCTGAAGTATGAGTGATTGTGAGAGTGAGTGCAATTGAAAGCTAGGATTTGGAATTATTTTTAATTGTCTCTGAGAATTGGGTTTCCTTTTTCCAGTATTCATTTAAAATCAAAGATCCTAAGGGAAGAGGTTGATGACAGTTGGATAATAATCCAATTATGGAACCATTTCTGTGCTGTGTTTGGATTTGGTTTAAATCCTTGAAATCTGGAAATAAAAAGTAGTTGGAATGTGTTCCATACATGAATCTTGTATTTTGGATTTCTTTTGTGGTATTATAGAGTGTTTCTTTATAATGCATGAGACAATCGAGTACTTTAAACTTTTGGAATGTATGAAACTCTTCTTACTGATTCTGAAATGGATATCGAATATCTATTACAGTATTTCTTCGGTTGCATTGAGATTGTTAATGTACCTTTGATTTAATGAATACACTTGTCTCATTTCTACGGTCCTTGAACAATATATTTTGTCTATACTTGGGTCAATGCATAGTGGTATAGTTGCCAACTTAAAAAAATTTGTAACTTGTTCAATACTTAACGGAATCCAAAAAAGAATTATATGGCTAGAAAGCCCATTCAATGATCTATAAACCTACCTATTCAGATCGAATTACAAAGAATAGAAAGTTGGAAAAAAAATTGAATAAAAAATGACAGAAAACTAAAAAAACAGAAAATACAATCCCCACTCATTTTTTGAACGTTTTTGGACATAACTCTCACAAATCACATCCATAATGCAAAGCTAACCCTAACATGCCAAAACCAAGATGCCTAAATGCAAGCTAACCACCATACATGTATCATAAACATGCTGAAAATGAAAAATTGGCGTAGCTCCCCAATAACGGCTGGGTATTTCCTATTCACCTTCAATCCTAGATCCAAGCACATCAAGTTGTTGGATTATTCTCCTTCTTATTAATCGACTAATCGGTTTTAATCTTCATCCATTGTTTATCCAGTTTTGCGGATTTTCTCGTGTTTTTACACAGTCAGCAGAAATACACGAAGTTTGACAACAATGTTGTCTTTTTTCGCATTTTTCGCCTGTCAAGAATCTCGTGTAAAATCACAGTGTCGCATTTTTTGCATTTTAGCGACATTGTTGCCTGCCAGGAATTGCGAGCAAATACGCAGAGTCGCATTTTTCGCTTTTTCCAAAGTGCCTCGAATGTTAAGGAAATGACTCTGGCAAAGTGTAGGGCAAATCTATATGAGATATTAAGGCACTGTCAGGTTTTTCGCATTTTTCGCAAAATCCCGACACTGTTGCTTTTTTGCGATAATGTCACATGTGGCTGTTTTAGTTCATTTCTGCAGAAGTGACAATTTGGTTCAGTTATGCAGACAGACTGTTTACGACCAATCTCCACCGCTTATCAGTAATCAATGACAAGGAACCGGATGGATGTCAGCGGATCACCAGCCAACTGGCGATCGCAATTGATGATCTATTTTTTTATTATAAATAGTTGTTCATATTCATACAGTTTGATTATTAGAGAATTATCAGAAAAAATATTTTGAATAGTTAGTTCTCTCTCTCGTGCTACTATTTATTAATATTGCGCTTAATTCAGACTTTTATTTTAGCCGCTCAGAGACAGCATAGAGTACACAACTTATTGTACTCATTTACTTCTGTTACATTCTTATACTGAATCAATACTATCTTTTATTGCGTTCAGTTTCGTCTTATAATGTATGCATTTCTATAATTATTTGCGACTAATTTTTTGTCTAGCATTTCACGACAAATTATTTGTCTGATAATTCAATGCTTTGTTGTTTGGCTACGTAATCACTGTAGTACTGATGATTTCAAAGCTAGTTACAATAAGATCAAACATGATTTCTATCACTATTGTTTTGTTTAAAATTGATAGGCATAGTCATGCATTGTGAAAGAGGTATTCCGCCATGCACGAAAAGTTTTCTTTCTAGACACTCAAATTATTTTCATTCGTTTCTTTTCGAGTTCGTTTCTTATCGAGTTAGACCTATCTTCAGCACGCCTCTTTCCGACATGGTATCAGAGCATTTTATTCCTATATCAGGGCAAAATCTCTAATAGTTGATATATTTTGCGATATCATACTCTTAAGTTCTTTTCAACCTTTCAGTATCAGAGAATTGATTTCCTATTGTTGGCATTACTGCATCTTAGCGTCGTCGATACAATCGACAAACTAAGTTTCAGATGGATTCTCAAAGTAAAGCCGGCCTTATCGCAGACAAGCTGAATGGATCCAATTATCATTTGTGAAAATTTAAGATGAAGACCTTGCTAATCGCCAATGAATTATTGGATGTTGTTACAGGTACAAAAGTAAAACCTGAAGACGACGACTCAAAGTGAAAATCGAAGGACGGAAAAGCTTTCGCACTTATTATCCTCAATATATCAGATACACAGATTGGACACATAGCTGAAGCTAAAACATCAAGAGACGGTCATCCTGAACTCACTATATGACGTGAGGGACGTAACTACTAAGTTACATCTACGAAGGAAATTCTTCACTTTCAAGATGTTTACTGGTGATTGTCTTCATAGTCACATTAACCAGTTTAAGAATCTCTTGCAACAGATGGCTGCTGTTGGATCAGTCATAGACGATCAAGACGCAATTATGACATTGCTTTCAAGCTTGCCCCATATGAGAACTGGGTGATGATCATATCGACACACTCAGATTTAACTCTTACTAGAGTTATCACTATGTTGCTGCAAGAAGACAATAGGAGAAGTCAAGACACTTCGTCTACTTCCTCCTCTCAGGCTCTATATGTCAACAAAGGCTCTAAGCGATAGAAGCATAAAAGCTCCAAGAAGGCTGCAACGAATCAGAAACAGAATCAAAGTCAAGCACAATCATCAGATCCACAATCGAAGAAGAAGATGTTTTGCAGATATTGCAAGCGCAATAACCATGAGATCAAGGATTGTCGAATTCTCCAAGCGAAGAACGCAGCCAAGCAACCTTATCAACAAGCAAACACAATTTCATCATCTCCCTTGGTTGAAGTGGACGAAGATCAAAGATCAAAGCACATTTTTGGATGATTCATGGTTTCAAGATTTTGGAGCCTCAACACATGACCAATCAAGGTGAGATCTTCAACTCCTACACGCCTTACAACATGAAGAAATTTGTTCATCTTGGTGACAATAGTACTCACATGATTGAAGGTGAAGGTACTGTAAGATTGCGGTTCCAGCATGATCAATTCAAATTACTATCAATCTTATATGTTCCTAAACTCTCTACAAATATGTTATTAGTAAGTAGAATTACAGATTTAGGCCATAAGGTAGAATTTGAATTTGATCAATGCAAAATTGTTGATAGGAGTAATGAGATCCTTGCACTCGACAAGAGACATCGTTACTTATATAAGTTGGCACATTGGTTTTTAGAGCCTAGTCAAGCCTTGAAAATCTCTGTTCTAGTCAATAAAGCATTACTATGGCATCACCGCTTAGGACACTTGAATTATGCATTTGTTTTGAACATGTCCAGACAATCCATGGTTCTTGATATCGACTATCCTTCTGGTAAGGTCGATCTCCCTATCTGTCATAGCTGCATCTTTGGAAAGCAGGCTAGAATTCCTTTTGGATCAAACCATAGGTTGTCGTAGAAGCGTGGGGTGTGTGACCGGCAGCGGAAGCTCGAAGCTTTGAGCGTAGGCCTGTAGGAACGGAAACGTAACAATTAGCAACGAAAATATTCAAGTAGAAGAATTCATACAAATTGCGCAAATGAACAACGCAGTAGTGAGACAAAAATTGCACTATGATTAATATCAACAATGAGTACAATGGCTTAAAGTAATAACTTCAGCTTGCTGAGCGTGATAACGTTGGCTACAGAAAACTCTGATTGAAAGAGAAATTCAATTGACTCTTACATAGCTTGATTTAGCTAATATATAGATTAACAAGTGTCCAGAGAAAAATATCTTATGCCTTAACTGCCATTTACTCCAATTTTGCATCTGTATAAAGTTGGTAACCGCTCTTAGGATATTTGTTTCTCTAGTTGTTTTAGGGTTGATGATAAGTTGGCGACGTTGGTCTGCCAATGTAGCAAAAACATGAAAAATCTGAAAAACCCGAAGGTGCCTTTAGACTGAAGGTATGCAAATCCCGAATGTGCCCTTAGACTTAAGGTATGTAAATCACGAAGGCGCCCTTAGACTAAAGGCAACGAAGAAGGCAAAAAAGACAAAAAAGTCGAAAAGTGCCTTAGACTAAAGGTAGGGAAGAAGCCAAAGGTGGCTTAGACTATTGAGTGCTCCTGATAGGTTGCACAAACCTTGGTTATCAGTCTTTAAGGGAATGGACTCATTAACACATTGGTGGTAGGAACAGATTGGACGGATGGGTTGATGACGGTAGGGAAACATGATGAAGGCTTGGTGGAAGGGTGAAGGAACTGATAGTTCTTCAGGTCGACACATACAAGATGTCATCTAATCTTCTGTCTATGCCATTGTTGTTGAAGCTTCAACGAAAAAGCCAAAAAAGCCGAAGGTTTCTTTAAAATGGTTTCTAAGGCATTCTTGCCACTTTCTTGCTTTTTTCGCTAAGGTGCAAAAAAGCCGAAGGTGCCTAAAACATGGTTCCAAGGCATTCTGGTCACTTGGCCATTGTGTCGCATTTTTTGCTAAGGTGCGAAAAAGGCGAAGGTGCCTAAAAATGGTTAAGGCAAAAAGAATCTCAAAAGGAAAAAAAAAAAATGTGAAGGTCCGAAAACATGCAGTCGGCCTTCGATTTTCAGGATGCTCATTACTTGAACGATTTGTTTAAGATTGAGCATAAGAAATCTAACACCCCCTTAATGTGGATCCTGAAAAACTTGGATCTTCAGATTCAACATATCATTAAATCTGAGATGTTGCTCCTTTGATAGAGCCTTTGTGAAGTAATCTGCTGCCATGTAGTTTATTCTGCATAAAACCAATGAGAGACCCCTGAGAATTGCTGCCACAGCCACTGTGGAAACAATCAAGAATACTGACATTGCTCTGATTCCACTATTAGGCTTTGCGACATTTAATTTTCTCAAAAGGCCTAAAGGCCTTTTATTAACTTATAACTAATGAAATAACTATGCGATCATCGATTTGGACTTACTCTAACTTATTAACTATGATTAGGGTTGCCTTGGAATCCGTAAACCCTCCAACATTGTAGTACATGGCATGAAAGACACCACGTGCTTGGTACAACCACTTTGATGACTATCTCCTATCTAGAGGCTTGACACACACTTCTTCGAATTTCAATCTTTACTACTTTGCTTGTGACTTTAGCATCATGCCGATTGATCTCATAATCACGTGTAATGATGTGACTTGATTAGTGTAATCAAGAATGACCTATCCACCAGTTTTGACATGACTGATCTTGGTATAATGCACTATTGTCTGGGAGTGAAAATCTGGAAAAGACCCAATAGCATCACACTAACACAAACAAACTACATGAATGAGATTATGAAGCGTTTCAAAATGTGTGACAACAAACTAGTGTCAGCACCTGTGGAGGTTGGTAAGAAACTATCTAATCAAGATGAGAGTGCGCTAATTGATGCTACCTTATTTCGTCAATTAGTTGGTTCACTAATTTATCGCACAACTACTCGTCTTGATATAAGTTACGTTGTTAGTGTTGTGAGTCAATTTATGGCTACTCCTAGGGAGATTCATTGAAAACTAGTGAAGATGATTTTTTGTTATATATGTACCCTTTAGTCTGTTTGTGAATCCAGTTCATACAACTTTCTCTTGGGTATGTGGAGTGATCTCTCTTTCAGTTTATCCGAGTGTCTATTAATTGCTTGCAAATTAGATAACTATACTACTAGTAAGATTCTTGACACTAACCTCCTTATGAGATAATAATCTAAGACCAGTTCAAATGTGGGCATGACATCTATAATCCTCCTATGGCCTATTGATGTGTTTCATGTTCTGAACCACTCTTGATTTCGTAATGATGAATGCTATCATGCTCAACTTTCTTGATAAGGGATGCTTAAATTGACTTGTGGCATGTAAATGGTAAAAGAGATATCCCACCTATATATAGGCATAGAACAAGTGGGTCCCATCAAGCACGATCCTGCCTAAGAAACGTGACCACCTAGGATGGTGACGTGTGGCACTCAAACATGTTGATAACCCCCCGACCCTTGTTCTACCCTTTGCGAGCCATCACTTAAGGGCGTACCGTTATGGTACATAACGAAAGAGCCACTAGTTTGTAGTTGCTAGCAAAGTATCTCATTGCTATGGGTTTTCGTAGAATGGATGCCCTTGTCCTCCATCTCCCTAACTTCACGTGCAAAGTTCTGAGACAATTTTCCTTTCAAACCTATGGCTCCAACATCAATCTTTGTATGATATTCCAAGTTGCTCTCAAAGTTCTCATGTAGGCCTCTAAAGTATGTCAACCTTCACTTTGTTTGGTTGAGGGGGAGGGCTTCGTTCTAGGAGATGTGAGATTAGTCACATTAGCTTTGCTTTTAGCAAGATTGGTGGTAACCGCTAGTAGTTCAAAGCTAGTGTGAAGATGAGTATCATGATGACAACAACACAAGCTTCTAAAGGAAGACTCATGAGGTTTTACTCAAAATGGGTATAAGATGACTGGTTGTTGATACATAGAGGGTCAACTGTAGGAAAGGGTGGGGCTATATAAACCACTAGATCTGAATAGTGGGCATCTCTATAAAACATGCTCATTTTCATTTGTGGTGCTTCTTCGCCATATATGTTGCCATCACTCCCCATCTCTTTGTTTACCTATCACAAATATTAAGGTGATTAAATACATCACTAGAAGCTTTGCCTTTGGTAAGGCATTCAAATCGTTAAAAAATAAAAAACACAGATTGCATTTTATGTGAATTAAAAAAATTTCATATTAATGCTCAAAGTGACCTAGGAGTGGCATCATAGCTTTTAACATATTGTCACAATAGCTTACGGTGATTGTGACAAAGCTAAAAACGGTCCCTAAATGTGAGGTTTTAAAATAAAGTTGGCCTATAAATGTGGGATGTGCATGGTGTACGCAACGATATTAAACCTAAACAATACGGCTGAAACCAAACATAATGAAAGGGCTTAAAATAACATGAAAAATCTTGGGAATTTTATTTGCAATTTGCATTATCTACCTTTTAAATTGCAGGGTATTTTTAAATTTTTTTTAACTTTGATATGACATGCATCGAGAAGATATTTTAAAGTCTAAAACTTAAGAAAGGTATATTTGCATGTGGGGTGTATGGGTGGCGTTGTTGATTGCCACCGAAAAGGTGTAAGTTGAAATAATGACTACTATGTAGTGACATCTAAGGAGCTTAGTTTCTTAAATGGCTTGGCCAAGTTGTATATATATTGAATAGAACAACCACTAGTTGCGTAGTAGTAGTAATGTATGCAGAAGAATAGCTGATGCAGAAACGCGTGTAACGTTCTTAGACGAAGCATGCAACGTTGTTGATGCAAGTACTAGTACTCTGATCCCTCAAGGTAGAAGAAAAGTCAATCTGTATCACTTGAAATATGCCTGCTTGCAGATCAAGTGCATTAGACTCATGATGATTCGCCAGATACTCTATGGCACAGGAGACTATGCCATATAAATTCAATGGCACTATATCAAGCAAGCCATCATGGAGCAATCACAGGGCTGAGCATCTCGAATGCAACCAGTTAAACGACATGTGAATGACCAAGATTCAGGGGTTAGTGCATTCTAAGAAATTTATTTTTTTAATTAGATTAAATTAGATTGTTTTTTTATTTTTCCCATATGGGACCCACAAACCACCCCCCCCCCCGGGCGGGCGGCGAAAAAGAAAAACATAGGGGTGACCTTTCAAACGTAATTTTTTGATTAGCTGAAGGATGAAGAGGCCAATCCCTGGATGAGTGTGGAGTGTATTAGGGTTGTGATTGTTGGTTGTTTGGTACAAAGATTGATAGATAACGAGGGCAAGAGACAAGGCAGGCAGGCATGGAGGGTAAGCGGCTTCAGTCCAAGGTGATTTCATCCTCTGCTGTTAATACCGGCGATCAAAGGTGCGTATATCTCTCTGTCCCTTTCCTTTCCTTTTCTTCTCACAGACTGTGGCTTCTCGATTTCTCAATTTGTCATAAGCTTGCCTGGTCTCTGCATCTCTACATTGGATGCTTCATGTAATCTCTAGCTCTAACCAAACATCCACCGTTGAGCATTAGGGTATTCGAAATCTACGTGAATTGAACCTTTACAATAAGACTTACCCAATGTAGGCCATGACAGTTAAGAGTGAAAGTAGATATTGGTGTTTGGAATCGGGGTAATGTGATTGCTTATTTGATGCACGATGGGAAAGGAAATGTGAATAGAACTATCAATATTTTGTATTTCCTTCCCCGGTAAGAAAAATGTAATTGAACTTTTTGTGTCGCATCTGTTCAGCGAAAAGGCAGATGATATCTTTTGGAAGTTCCGCCTAATCTTTTCTTGGACTATGGGGATCTTCCTTAATAATCTATCTGATGAACCCGAGCAGCATTTTCTATTTCATGGAAGTACCATTGGATTAAGTGGTAAGTGACATTGCTGGTTCTCAACTTATGAAAGCTAAACTTTGACCTTGGACCTCCCACTTTATATTCAAATTTAAACCTTGTGGTGCCTCGTCCTCTCCAAAATCGATTCACTGATGCAAAGCTATTGCCAAACAACACAGACAGATTACAAACCATACAAAGAGTGCACAAGCACATCAAATATACGTCATAAAATTGATGGAGAATGTCGATCTCTTATAAGTAGTTCATATAGCTATAAGGCATCAATTATTGTTCATGCTTGCTAAGGGACTTGTGTTTTATGGCTAGGTTAGCGCCCAACTGGTAAGACCAAATATTGCCTAGAGACTTGGTAAGATGTGTGCAATGTCCTGTTGAAATAAATGCCTATTTTGCCCGTTTAAGGCTTGTATACTTGTAACTTGTAAGTTGTGCATAAGACATGGGGGTAAAACATTTATGTACATAGTACACCCCACTTGTGCTAATTAGGCAAGTGAATCAAGTAGGTTAAGGACCCATGTGGGTTCTAGAGCTAGAATTAGCAAGACACCACCTCTATACATAACATGCTATATGTAGCCCAAACTTTGGAGGGGTTTCCACGCCCTACTACACTTTGAATATTCATTCATGTTGGGTGAGCTTTGAAGTCCTCTCTCTCTTGCTTTTGTGTTCTACTCCATAGCTGGTTTTCTGAAGCTTTCATAGTGTGCTTACTATGCTGTTATGATACTCCATAGCTAGGCCTTGGAATTTGACATGGTATTAGAGCAGGTTATGTTGCCTGTGGTGTGGTGAAAGCTTGGACCTGTTTTTGATCAAATTCCTGCCATTCATGGAGAGCAGCTTACCTTTGAGGAGGGAGCACTTTTTGTAGGGGCATCTGATCTCTGTGCTATCTGCATGGTTGGAGTACTTTGGCAAGGGGAGTACAGGGAGCCAAAAAGTTTCTAATTTGAGACAAAATTTTTTGAGTCTTTTTGGACAGCCAGGACTGTAGGAGGGCGCTTTCTACAGTGGGGACTTCAGTGAAAGTTCTGAGTGGATCTTGGACAAGGGCTAGGACAGCCATACAGGGGGATAGTTTCAAATCCAGAAGCTGAGGGTTATTGAGCAAGTGGCTGCATACCCTAGTTGGGTGAAAACCCCAGTTTGCCTTTTGTGTTTTATTTCTATCCAGCTATGTCTAGTCTTGCAGAGAGCATGCTGAGTGAAGCCAGCCGGCTTGATGGCACTAACTTTAGCATATGGAAATTCAAGATCAAGAACATTCTTGAAGACAAAGAATGTTGGAAGCTTGTGACAGGTGAGGAGCCTGTTCCAACATCTGAACTTGAACTTAAGGACTATATCAAGAGAGGGGAAAAGGCACACATAATCATCAACATGTCAGTGAGGGATAATGTGATTCCTCTAATCAGGTCAGCCAAAGGGCCTGTGGATGCATGGCACATTCTTTGTGCATTGTATGAGACAGCAAGTACAACCAGGTTTCTCTACTTGAAGAACAAGTTGTATACTCTCAGAATGGAGACTGGGGAGACAGTTACTGATCATCTTACTAAGATTTAGGATATTAGATATCAGCTTTCTGTACTTGGAGAGTCTATTGCTGACAAAGACTTGGTGCCAATAGTTCTGAATAGCTTGTCATATGCTTATCAGAACTTTGTGATGATGATATCAGTGAGAGAGAAGATCCCTACCTATGAAGAAGTCTATGGTCTCTTGTTACAGGAGGAGATGAGGAGAGTTAATCTCTCCAAGAGGGAAGATTCCCAGGAGCATGCCTTTGCTTCTAAGAAGAAGCAAAATCCAGTTAAGGATAAGAAGAAAGGTAAAGGCAAGAACAAAGGAACACCACAAACACTTGAGCAAGGAATGGAGAACTTGCAGATGTCAGAAACACAACCCTCCTCGAATACTTCTTCCACACCTCGAAGGAAGGGGAATTGCAATTACTGTGGTAAATATGGACACGTTGCTTTTGAGTGCAGGAAGAAGCTTGCAGACCAAAAGAAGGGCACAAAGGAGCAAGGAGGAAATGTTGTTGAGAGTGTTGCAAGAGAGGAGCAGAGTGACATAAGGCAAGCTGAGTTATTCTTTGTTGCATTGGCTTCACAAGCTACAACAGGTGGTTGGTACATTGACTCAGGTGCTTCAAAGCACATGACCCCTCATAGGGATTGGTTTGATACCTTTGTGGGGATTAGTGATGGACAAGAGGTGTGCCTAGGTGACAACTCAACACACAAGGTCAAGGGAAAGGGCACAGTACCTGTAAAGCTTCCATCAGGAGAAGTCAAAGTCATTAAGAATGTCTTATATGTACCAGGACTTGCTAAAAATCTTCTTTCAGTAGGAGCTATCACTCAACAAAATATGAAAGTAGAATTTGATGCTACTTCTTGTCTTGTGTTGGACCTGAGTGATAATATGAAGGTTGTGGCCAAAGGATTGCAGGAAGATAATCTATACAGGTTATACACTTCTATCCCTAGTCAGCATGCTTATACAACAAAAGGAAGGGATGTGGATAGGTTGTGGCATGAGAGGTATGGACATCTTGGCTACCAAAGCATGCAGGTGTTGAACCAGCATCATATGGTGCAGGGGCTTCGAGTTGTTAAGCCAAGCTCTTCAGTTTGCGAGGCTTGCGCTATGGGAAAACAGCAAAGACATAAGTTTCCCAAGGAAAGCACCACCAGGGCAGCAGGCATACTTGACTTGATACATTCAGATTTGTGGGGGCCAACCCAAACAAAATCTGCAGGGGGGGCATATTACTTTATGACCTTTATTGATGACTTCTCACGCAAGATTTGGATTTATTTCTTGAAGTCAAAATCTGAAGCATTCAAGTACTTCTTGCATTTCAAAGCTTTGGTAGAAGAACATTCAGGAAAGAAGATAAAGATGCTCAGGTCAGACGGTGGTGGAGAGTTCATTAAGACAGAATTTGTGGAATTCTGCAAGGCCAATGGGATCAAAAGGCAGCTTACAGCTCCTCATACCCCTCAGCAAAACGGCGTAGCAGAGAGAAAGAACCGAACTATTGTGGAGTGTGCAAGGTGCATGCTCAAGGCAAAGGGGTTGCCCAACTCTTTTTGGGGCGAGGCAATGCACACAGCAGTGTTTCTGTTGAATAGAAGTCCAACAAAAGCTGTGGAAGGCAAGACACCAGAAGAGGCATTTAGCGGCATTAAGCCCAAGGTAGGCGCTTTGCGAGTATTTGGTTGTACGGCCTATGCCCATATTCCCAAGGATAACAGGAAGAAGCTGGATGCAAAATCAGCAAAGAGTATTTTCGTGGGATACAGTGAAGAAAGCAAAGCTTACAGACTTTACGATCTTACTAGCAAGAAAAGGATCATAAGTCGAGATGTGATCTTTGAAGAAGATCAAACGCCTCCTATAGAGGAACTTGAGATGGAGGATGGTACAAGTGAATTTGTGCCAATACTTGATGACCCACATCCATATATTGGGGAGCCCCAGGATGATCATATGAGTGATCAAGAGGAAGAATCCGAGGAGGCTAGGAAGCGGAAGGAAAGGGGCAAATTTGTTGAGTCCTATTCACCGTCTTCATCACCAACTGCAAGGAAGAAGTTTCCCAAGTGGTATTGGCAAATTGTGCAAGATGGTTTGATATTGGATGAGGAAGAGAGTAGCAATCCAGGGGCTAGGAGGTCTCAAAGGCAAGCCCAGCAGCATGAACACCAGGGGACAAACTATGCACTTATGACTACTATTTTGGATTCACAAGATCCACATACATTCGTTGAGGCAGCAGATGAGAAGGTATGGCAACATGCTATGCAAGAGGAGTACGACTCCATTCTCAAGAATGATACATGGGATTTGGTGAAGTTACCAAAAGGGAAGCGTCCTATTGGCTGTAAGTGGGTCTACAGGACCAAATACAAATCTGATGGGAGCATCGAAAAGCATAAGGCAAGGCTGGTTGCGAAGGCTATGCACAGAAGGAGGGCTTGGACTATGATGAGACGTTTGCACCGGTAGCTAAGATGACGTCTATCAGGTTGATTTTAGCATTGGCTGCATTTTTTGGTTGGGAGGTCCATCAAATGGACGTGAAGAGTGCTTTTCTTAATGGACAGTTGGCTGAAGAAGTCTACATGGAACAGCTAGAAGGTTTTGAGGCTAAGGGCAAGGAAAGTATGGTATGCAGGCTTAAGAAGGCCTTATATGGTTTGAAGCAGGCACCCAGGGCCTGGTATAGTCGTATTGACGACTATTTTGCCAAGGAGCAATTTATAAAGAGTCAGTCGGATTGCAACTTGTTCGTGAAGGAGGAAGATGGGAACATTGTTTTGATAGTTCTCTATGTGGATGACTTGGTCATCACGGGTAACAATGGGCAGCTTATTGAAAAGGTGAAGGCTCATTTATCAAATGAGTTCGAGATGAAAGATTTGGGCTTAATCCACTATTGTCTTGGTTTGGAGGTTTGGAAAAAGGAAAACTGTGTGTTTATTTCCCCAGCCAACTATGCATGTGAAGTTTTGAACAGGTTCAACATGCAGGATTGCAAACCCGTTTCCACGCCCATTGATACCAACAGTAAGCCATCCAGAGATGATGGCACTCCTTTTGTGGACGAGACTCTTTATAGGCAGCTTGTGGGTAGCCTGATTTATCTCACCACTACGAGACCAGACATTTCCTATGCGGTTGGTGTAGCAAGCCAGTTCATGAGTTCTCCAACTGAAGCACATTGGAAAGCAGCCAAGAGGGTTTTGAGGTATGTCAAAGGGACAACCTGCTATGGGATTGAGTACACAGATGACGGAAAGCTTCAGCTTGGAGGCTTTACTGATTCGGATTGGGCAGGTGATAGGGATGATCGAAAGTCGACCACAGGTTACACTTTTAACCTTGGTTCAGGGGCCATTTCTTGGTGTAGCAAGAAACAGCCCACAGTTATCTTATCATCGACAGAGGCTGAGTACAGGGCAGCAGCAAAAGCTACCTGCGAGGCAATATGGCTTAGGAGACTTCTTGGGGAGGTGCAGATTCCACAGGATGGTCCTACTATTCTTCAGTGTGACAGCCAGAGTTGCATCCAGCTTGCCAAAAATCCTGTGTACCATGCTCGTACGAAGCATATTGAGGTGGATCAACACTTCTTACGAGAGAAGATACAAAGCAGAGAAATTCAGCTCGAGTACTGTGATACCAACGAACAAGCAGCAGATATCTTTACTAAGGCACTTAGTAGAGAAAAATTTGAAAAGTTTCGTAGCATGCTAGGTGTTGGTATGAACAAAATAGCCATTGAGGGGGGGTGTTGAAATAAATGCCTATTTTGCCCCTTTAAGGCTTGTATACTTGTAACTTGTAAGTTGTGCATAAGACATGGGGGTAAAACATTTATGTACATAGTACACCCCACTTGTGCTAATTAGGCAAGTGAATCAAGTAGGTTAAGGACCCATGTGGGTTCTAGAGCTAGAATTAGCAAGACACCACCTCTATACATAACATGCTATATGTAGCCCAAACTTTGGAGGGGTTTCCACGCCCTACTACACTTTGAATATTCATTCATGTTGGGTGAGCATTGAAGTCCTCTCTCTCTTGCTTTTGTGTTCTACTCCATAGCTGGTTTTCTGAAGCTTTCATAGTGTGCTTACTATGCTGTTATGATACTCCATAGCTAGGCCTTGGAATTTGACATGTCCAACCATGCCAAATAGGGGCACAAGTTTCTAGAACATAAGATATAGTGCAACAAAATAAGAAAGGACCGAGAGATCAAGGTACTGTGTATAAATGGCCCATAACTACGAACACATCACCAAACATATTAGGTTTGTTTGTTGTTCGTGGAGGCAACGTTGTTTGCCTGTCTGTTATGAAGGGTAAGTGGCTGCAGTCCATTTTGTCTTTTGCTCTCAATACTAGCAACCAAAGGTGCATACACATATTTCCTTTTCTTCAAAGAGTGTGTTGTGATTGCTCCTTAATTTAAACGTTGCATTTAATCAATTTGTTTCAAAAGTGTAATCTAGGTATCTTGTTCCTTTGTAGGATGTTCCTCAATTTGTTCAACGCCAATGGTTTCTCTAGCTTTTCGATTTCTCATTTACATTGTATCAAAATTTTGTGGAGAGATTGCTATTTGTTGTATTTAGAGTTTGTATGAATTTTGTTGACCATCTTTACATATTTATGCTTATTTGATGTTGTCTATGGCTTTCTTTGTGGCGATTCAATATTCTAGCTCTAACTAGACTTCCACCACTGAGCTCAATGGTGCACAAGTTTTACGCGAATTTTTTTATCTTGGTGGATTTGGATCTATGTAGTATTACCTTTGAAGCCATGTAAGAATCACTCCACATAAGCCATGAGGTGACAATTGGGGTGAAACAATATATTTTCTTACTGGAATTCGGGGAGGTTCATTGCTTATTTGAGGTAGGTCATAGGATGGCATTTGGATAGGATCACATCTTGTGTATTTGTTAACCATAAGTGAAACTGCAAGTGAACTTGTCTTGTTGTATTTGTTACTTCGTTGTGAAAGGGTCAAATGAACTTCTTGCAAAGGCTTATGCTTTTGTTTGGAAGGATGCAACAAATGGAGTTCATACCATTCGAAGTAGATCTTCTAAGGGAGTTTGAACATAAATTCAACCATTCATTGGAAGAATTTAACCACCAAATAAAATTTCCTACTGGTCGTCATCAACACTTGCAATAAACTTGCAACTCGCAAGAAGAATTGTGACACATCACAATCATTTGGAATTACAGCGACATGGGTAAATTTTTCTACGTTTATGAGAAGTTGGCAGTTTTTAAACCAAAGAAAATTGACAAGGTTTAAACTTTGTTTTTAAAACTCAAAGTGTTGTTTATCTCTATGGCTCTATGGTCTCATGTAATGGTCCATCTAAGAGTAGTCTAGAATCAAGTATAAGCTTTAATAATCATTGCATATTAATGTAATGACATATATCTCAGGAAAATACATCTCGTCGCTTATAAGGAGCCACATACTTTAGTCATTCAAGTCACATGATTCAATAGATAGTACCTGACTTCTAATGTGAGTATGAGTCAATTTCTACATAAGGGATTGTTGGCAGAGGGTTCAGTTTTTTTAGGATACTTGTTTGGTGTAGATTTATGATTATTTTAGTTGAATGTTTAGTGTGTTTCAAGCATAGTTACAGCGAAACGTGATTCGCTGGGTTCGCGTTTCGAACCGCGAAACGTGCAGAAATTTAATTTTTTTTTGGAAAAATAGCTTATGGCTGAAATTTTTTTTAGGGGAGCAATGGTCAAACCAGCGTTTTGCCTCCTAGAAGTGCAGTAGATTTGCTCTGGTTCTCAGTAATTGTTAATGCTACAGTTTGAACTTTGGGCTATCAACTCTATGGATGATGATCACTTTTGCAATCATTTCACTGGAGATGTGAGTGCAATGTGCATATAGTTGGGGGCATAAATACTGGGCCCTTATGGGCACGCATAAATATTGGACCCCATTTTTATCTTAGGGGTGGTGCCCCCCTGCTACTGTCGCCGGGGGGGGTCTAGGGGGGGCCGGCGACAGCCACCTAGGCCCCCCCTGGTGGGGGGATCGGAGGGCAGCGCCTCCCGAAGCAAAAAGCGAGGTACAATTGCTCTATAGTTTTCTATCTCTATCCCATTGGAACCATCTGTGATCGTAATGAACAGGCTAGGAGTTAGTTTTGAATTTTTATTTATTTTTTAAATAATTTTTTATATTAAAAGGAGCTAAAGCGTAAACTTGGGAGTTAATGCACCTAAACTGGACCATCCTGTACCCGAAACATTCGCCAAACTACATAGTGATAATGCTTTTAGTTAGAGGTTTCATCTGATACCCATATTGCCCCAAAAAAATTAACAAAAAACCATGTTTCGGAGCGTTTCTACAAAAAGTCCGAAACGTGATTTTAGACCGCGTTTCGCACCGCGATTCTGGACTGCGTTTTGGAATCAGAGTGCAACTATGGTTTCAAGCATTACCATGGCATAAGTAATTAGGAGTTGAATTTTTAAAGTTTTTTGTTGTATTAGTGGACACAAAGTTCTCATTTGAGATCTCTGTCCAAGTTATGGCCAACTGGTTTGTGCTAATTCTTCCTATTTGCGGTGGTGCTTTTTTCCATGAACTATGCCTTCTAGTTAGGTTTTGAGCAAACTGAAGTGTTGAAATCAATTTTTGTATTCCTTTTTTTTACGAGGAAGTAGGTACTTTACTTAATTGGCTTTTTTTCTTTAGTGGTAGCCTTCATTGATTGAGTTTGCCCTTCACCCATAGAGAAGATAAACACTGAGTATATTGATCGTTGTACAAGTGAAAGCTAATATGGACATATGTTTGTTCACGTGACTTGCACCTACTCTAGGGCACTGATGATTTGGGTAGGGATGTAGCATTTGGTCACTATTATGATGAAGTGGATGGTCTATAACTTTGTGGTTGGACTCCATAGAGTTGAAGATTGCATGTCGCCTTTGTTATGTCAGACATAACATTGATATATTTTTTCGCGATATCAGTAGACATGTAGTTTTCAATTTAGATCTTCATCCAAGTTACCACTTGCTAGTTTGTGCTAATTCTTTTTATATTTAGTGGTGCTTTTTCGCCTGTCAACTATGATTTCTAGCTAGGTTCTAAGCAAGTTGAAGTGATGAAATGTAAATTTTTTTACTAGGGACTTCATTTGATTGGCTTTGGTCTTTGGTGCCAGCCCTCATCACAATTGAGTTTGCCCTTCTTCTTTGGAGGTGTTAGAAACTAGGTACGTTAGTGGTTGTACACATATATGAAAGCTAATGCGTCTCCGGTTGCAAGATGGGTAGCTGTAGGAACTGTCCAATCCGGTCCATGAGCTCGTACACTAGTCCAAGTGTGGACCCCTCACTGTCAGCCATGCGGAGCACAATGTAAAGTGGACGCAGGAGGGATGACAATGTTTGCACATCCCTCCAGAACTGGTCACCCCTCACCGTGGACGAAAAGTGCTCCCCATCCTGGGTGTGCTGAAACGTACTGGCACGCGAAAGATTGCTGGCAACCATTTGGAGAAGCTGTGCCCTGCAAGGATAAGTCGGTCGATGACCACCAAGTCGAAAGTACAGCGTTTGGGGGCTTGCTTCCGGAGGTCCAACTGGCTGAACACTTGGAATATGGCAAGAACACGCCTCTTCCTGGTGACAAAAGTTATCGGGAAGGGGGCCTCACGGATGATGGCTCTAACCCAGGGAAGTGCACCTATGTCCCCCATGAGAAGGTCAATGCCGTGCGCTGCACAGGGGGTATGGACGATGTGGGGGAACTCGGCCTCTAGTGCAACACAGCGAGAGTCCTCATATCCCATCAGTGCTCTAAGTGTAGTAGGCATGTCACGGAATAAACAATGATATCTCCCTCTAATCTCATAATATATGGGGCATCTGAAGATGAAATGCTCCTCGGACTCTATCTCATGTAGGGGACACAGCAGGCATAGTCTCTCCTCTTGTGGTGTACCCTGGAATTTGCCTGTCTCAATAGCCAACTGATGTGAGGAGACTCTGAACTGTCCCAAAGTGAAACGGAGACCGTGTGATAGTCCAGAAGACAAATAGCGAGGTAAAGCTGGAAGACCATTGGCATCCTGCACTAGAAAGTGAGTCCGGTAGTAGTCAGGCTTAACCCCCAGCTGGTGACGCCAGGTACGGTCGAGATATGCTCTGTATAAAAAACGTCTAATGTACTGGTGTGTACCCAAATGGAGATCAGTGATAGTGATACCAAATGCTTCCATGAGGAAGTGTGAATGCCTGAGAGAACCATGATAGCCGGTATCCCTGAGTCTGAAGGTGATGAGAGGACCTAAGTGCAATCCGCCTATATCTCTGCTCGGTATCAGGAAGTGCCTGAGCTCGCTGGATGTACGTGATAAGCTGGAAGGCAGCCTCAATCTGAATAGGGGGGGTGGCAAACTCCGCAAGGATGATCTCATGGGGAACCGAGGGCTTCGCTCGGATCATGCGAGCCAACATGGTGGTCTGTAAGCGTGAAATGGTGGACCAGTGTGAAGATGATAATCCTGTACATATCTGTGCGACATACAAGGCTGAGGGGGTGACGATGGTGTCAAACAGTCTGCACTTACTCGGAGCATCTCGAATAGACTTACGGAAGCAGAATCTCTCCAGCTGGACTAGGGAAGAGTGGCCCTTCCCAAGTCTAGAAGTAGCCGCCTGTCTCATATTGAAGGTAGGACCAGAGAAGAGCATGCCCAGGTAAGTGTATGAAGAAACAACCTCTAGGGACTGTCCATCGAAGGTAAGCTCTTGGCGCTGCATGAAGCCCTGAGAGGTATTGAAGACCATAACTTTGGTCTTCGAGAGGTTCACCCCTAAACCCCACTGAGTACAAAAAGTGTGTAAACAGTCCAACTGTCTCTGTAATCCCTCTCTGGTACGAGAGACTAGTACCACATCATCCACATAGAGAAGGATGGCAATCAAAACGTCTCCCAACCGACAACCGTCCACACCACACTGAGAGATGACCTGCTCTAGCTCGTCAATATATAATCCAAAGAGAACTGGTGAGAGAGAGCATCCCTGCTTAACCCCAATAGTACTCTAGATCTGCTCAGAAATGCCACTACCATGACGAAAGCAACCCAAAACCCTTTCATAGAGAGCCATGACGGCTAGAATAGTATCTGTAGAGAAACCTAGGTCTCGGAGTCTCTGGATAAGTAAAGAGCGTGGAACAGAATCAAAGGCTTTCCTGAAGTCCACAAAACAACAGTAAACCTTTTCTTTCCTGTGTCTAGCTTCCTCAATGATGGTGCGGAGTGTGAAAATGTGATCTGTAGTGGAATAATGAGCGCGGAACCCTGCCTGACCCAAAGCATGTAACCTCCTGGACTCTGCTTGTGAGCTAACTGCAGACTGGAGGATGACGCCATATATCTTCGCGAGGACATGTCCAATCATAATAGTGCGGTAATTACTAGGTACCATGGGGTCACTGTTTTTATGGATAGGATGTATGATGTTGGTGCACCAAGAGGATGGGGAGCCCTCAACAACAGCATGGTTAAGGAGAGTGGATAGTGTAGGGGCAAGGGTATCGGGGGCGTGAATCAGTAGCTTAGACTCAGGATCTTCAATGTCTCTGGTGCGGTGGGTTTTCAGCTTTTTGATTGCTGTCCGAACCAAGTCAGGGGTGCAGAAGGTGAAGTCTGAAGGTCTAGGAGAGATGGAGATGGGCGTATCAGTGGGTATAGTGTAAAGTTGGGTAGCATAGTCGGTCCAAATATGTAAATCGTCCAGAAGAGGGGGAGGGGCACGAGGGATAAACTCACGCCAAAAGGCGCCAGAGGAGGAGCTGTGAAGTTTCCTTCGAAGTCGTCATAGGCACGTTTTTTGCGACGAAGTGTGCGGTTGTACAATTGCCGTGAAGAGCGGAGGAGATGGCAAGCGTGGAAACGAGCATGTGTGACAGAGTGGTGAAGGGATCGGCATTCCGCGTCATACCACGGTGGGTGGAAAGGTCATGATGATCGAGGATGGACTGGTTTGTGTTTCTGAGGTTTAGAGGGCAAAGCCAAAGTAGCCGCAGAGTGGAGACAGGTGGTGAGGAAGGCGGCTTGTGATTCCAGTGATTCACTGTGTGGAATAGAGTGAAGTAAGGTGAGGGATTCCTGGTAGAGTGGGATAGAGAGGGGATGGAAGGTGTATTTGGGTGCACGGGGAAGGATGGTGGACTGGTGTTGAAGTTGTGGTGGTGGAAGGTGGCCAGTAGCGAAGGATGGGAACGAATGATCAGAGAGGGTGGTATGGGGGAGAGAGAGAGAGAGAGAGAGAGAGAGAGAGAGAGAGAGAGAGAGAGAGAGAGAGAGAGAGAGAGAGAGAGAGAGAGAGAGAGAGACCTTAGACGGGACAAAAACGCAATTAGGTCAAGCGAAATGTACTAGTTTTGTAGCTTTCTTGGCCCAGTTTCTCCAAACAGGATCCGTTTCGGATGCCGTCCGTTTCGGCCAACGGACAACCTCGCCAGGAACCTGTGGGAGTAGACAGGACGAGGAATGGACGGACGGCCTGTAGTGAATGTTTTGCATAAGTAATTAGTAAGCTGTTGAAGTTCATCCGGGGGAAACCGATCACATCATATAAGATAGAGTACTGTGTAGGTCTTATGGTTCCCTATAGTGAAGTAATTAGTAAGCTGTTGAAGTTCTTCCGGGGGGAAACCGATCACATCATATAAGACAGAGTACTGTGTAGGTCTCATGGTTCCCTGTAGTGAATGAAACAGTTTTGCATAAGTAATTAGTAAGCTGTTGAAGTTCATCCGGGGGGGAACCGATCACATCATATAAGACATAGTACTGTGTAGGTCTCATGGTTCCCTGTAGTGAATGAAACAGTTTTGCATAAGTAATTAGTAAGCTATTGAAGTTCATCCGGGGGGAAACCGATCACATCATATAAGACAGAGTACTGTGTAGGTCTCATGGTTCCCTGTAGTGAATGAAACAGTTTTGCATAAGTAATTAGTAAGCTGTTGAAGTTCATTCGGGGGGAAACCGATTACATCATATAAGACAGAGTACTGTGTAGGTCTCATGGTTCCCTGTAGTGAATGAAACAGTTTTGCATAAGTAATTGGTAAGCTGTTGAAGTTCATCCGGGGGGAAACCGATCACATCATATAAGACAGAGTATTGTGTAGGCATGTGCTGACAGAGGTAGCTATACCTCTTGCAGGATGGTCGGTCATGTGGTCCCCTATAGTGAATGGCATAGTTCTGCTGACCATTCACTCTTCTGGTGTCCATTAACTTCTGGAGTTCAAAAGTGAACAACAGTTTTTCCACAGTTGTTTTCATCAAGCCATGGAATTGAGGACACACACCACACAAGCCCATCAAAACGCGCAAAAGTGTGGACCTATCTGTTACGAGCTCGTGACCAGTGCCGAACCCTAGAGAACACTGATAGGTCAGATACCACAGTCAGGATCGTGTCCAGCGTACACGACTAACAGGGCAAGACAGTGTGAGTAGTGTGCCCCAGCACGGTCCATAGCCATGGCGGGCCTAACACAGTCTAGGGACCCTGTCAGGAGGACAGGGCTCCCAGTTGGGTCTCGACGTGCAGTCGGCCACATCAGTGACACGTGGCCGACACTTGGCAGTTGCATGCTGCCAGTCCTCACACTGGGCTAGGAGGGGCTTACTCTATATCAGGGAGTAGGCAAGGTTGGGTGGATCAGTTAGTGTTTGCCCTACTGTGGTGTTAGGATCTATTACACTAGTATCAGAGCCATCTCCATCTTTGGGAGCACTTAGTAGCAGCAGTAGAGAAAGCTATCAGAGGATAGAAAAAATCTCAGAGATTTTCAGAAATAAGAGGAGCAGGGCCAGCGTTGTAGGAATAGCTTTCTACCGATCAGAAGTTTGTAGAAAAGCTTGCTTTTCAGATAGAAATTAGTTAAAATTTCTAGAGCAGGTCCAGCGCTGCATTTCCAGACTTCATCTCTGATTTTTGCCATCAAATTCAGGGAAGTAGAGTGAAATTTTGAAGAGGAAGAGTGGTGTTGATCCAGCGTTGACAGTACCCTCATCCATCCTGATTTTCAGAGTTACACTTTGGCTTAAATCAGAAGATTTTGGAGCCATCAGATAGCTGTCCAGTCAGCGAGGGTAGAGGAATACCAAAGTTACAAAGTATTTGCATTTTTGGGGCCTCAAACCAGAGTTTTCTGAGAAATTGAACCTCAGCCAGACAGCGAGTAGGGTGTTCTGAAAATTTCAGAATTCAGAAGTGAATTTCGGCTTCAAATCTGATTTTTCGAAACCATTTCAGAAGCTGTCAGATCAGTGAGGGAGGATAGCAAAGAAATTCAGATCTTTTTGCACTTTTTTCGGCCTTCTATTCAAGTTTTTCCAGAGCCACAGGTCTGCCAGCAAGCCAGCGAGCTATTATATTCAAGTAACCGGAAATTTGGTACCATTTTGGAGCTTCAAACTGGGATTTTCCAGGACAGTAGGTCTGAAATTTTGGATAAAAGAGCTGAGAGGGTTCCTCTTCGTATTTTCTTTGGAAGTACAGTCCTCAGAAACAGCTAAGTCATCTTTCCCTCTTTGTACAGTTGTACTGAAGTTGGCATTAGCCAATTTCAAGTCCAGTGTGGATGACTCGTTCGCTGAACTCAAAGGCGTGATTTTGAGTTTCGCGAAAGGAAGCCTTCCCTCCACTTCTCAGTTGTCCCCTTCTCCACTTCCATCAGTTTCGGGTGAGACCGCAGTCTTTAAAGATGTAAAGCCTCCTACTTTTATTGGGGAAGAGAAGGATAGAAATGCAGATGTTCTACAAACCTTCCTCAGCAAATGGAAGAACATTCATGCTCTTAAACAGACTTATGACCATTTGCAAGCAATTGAGGCCAGTCTTTCCTTAGGGCCCATGGCCTATAAGTGGTGGTTAAATCTCCAGGAGACTGGGCAGACTCCCCGGTCATGGAAAGCCTTTGAAGAAGCCTTCCTAAGAGAATTCCTACCTGAAAATGAACTTGATAGAGCCTGGGAAGCCTGGGAAAGAACAGTAATGGACAAGTCCCTCATCCAATATATCTCGCAGTACCGAGAAGCAATGTTAAAAATTAAAAATATGGATGATTATCAGAAAATCAGGGGATTTGTCCGTGGCCTCAAAGATGAATATAAAGTAGAGGTCCAGAGAAACTCGCCTACTACCCTTGAGCAAGCTCTTAGATATGCTCAAATCTATGATGATTCAGTGGGTAGGAAGAGGTTGAGACAACAGCCCCTTTCTGAGCAACCTCCTCAGAAAGACTTTCAATTTAAAAAGAAATTTTCAAAAAGAAAGAAAGAAGATAAATTTAAAGGTGAAGCTCCTCAGAAACGCCCTTCACTCATACAGCCCTTAAAACCACAAGATTTTGAGAAAGCCAAACAAGAACGTTTGTGCTTTGTGTGTATGGGCAAGGGACACACAGTCAGACAGTGTCCCAAGGGGCCTTTCACTAAAAAAGATAAAAAAGATAAGAAAAAAATTCATCTTGTTCAGACTAAAAGTTTCCCCAGTGACTCGGCAGCTTCCAAGATCAAAGTGTATCATGAAGATCATGAACGCTTTTGCCAGCTGACCTCTGCAATGCTAGCGAGACCCTTCAGCTTTGGGCCGCATGACCTAGTACGTATGCATGGGAAAGTTGGTAACCAGTCAGTAAGAGTTATGGTTGATGATGGCGCAACCCATAATTTCATCAACTACACCCTGGTTAAAAAGCTTAAACTACCAAAAGTACCTAGTTAGCATAGGTACATAGTTTCACTAGCTAAGGGTGAAGATAAAAAATCTGGGAAACTATGGTAAGTAACTTAAATCTTGGTATTCAGGGATACCAAGATGAAAGAAACTTTCAGATAATGCACCTGGATCGCACAGACATTGTTCTCGGGAGAGATTGGCTCTACAGTTTAGGACCATCCCTCCACAGAAATTATCAGGAGAACACCCTCAGCTTTCAGCATAAAGGCCGAGAGATCCAGTTGCATGGGGAGCATGATGTTCCCAACAGTCCTATGGTCTGCAGTTCAGAGCTCTGTCAGCTAATCGGAGACGAAGACCATCAGGTATTCTTATGTGACTTTCAGTTTATTCCTGACTATTTCTAGTTCTATACAGCAGAAAATTAGTAAATTAGAAACTTTATTGTCTAAATTTAAAGATGTTTTTCCTGAAGATTGTTACACCTATGGTAGTCCTACGTGGCTTACGACATGAGAAGTACCAACCCTGCATGGTTTTCCATGTGGCAGGCCTATGTTGCTTGCCACATGGTAGCTTGCGAGCTCCACTTCTCTCTCTCTAGGTTCACTCAAGCTTACGTGGTAGAGCTTGGTTGGCTTGCCACGCAAGCCTATGGAAAGCCTATGTGGCAACCTGCAACATGCTTGCATGGCAGACATGAGTCTTATGCCATGCCTATGTGGTCTACCACGCAAGCCTATGGCCACCTAGCAGAGAGGTAGATCATGTAATAAACCTAGTACCAGGTACAACACCTATTTCTAAACCTCCGTATCGGGTCAGCCGAACATAGGATGAAGAAATAACTAGGCAGTTAACAGATTATCTTGGGAAAGGCCAAATTCAGACCAGTAGTTCACCATGGGCCTCACCAGTCCTTATGGTAAGAAGGAGGGGTCTATGCGACTTTGCGTAGATTACAGAGCCCTCAATAAAGTCACAATTAAGAATAAATATTCTATGCCTCGGGCAGACGAGTTGTTTGATCAACTCGACGGGGCTAAGTTTTTCAGTAAAATAGACCTCAGGGGATATCATCAAGTCCGTATAAAATGGGAAGATGTCCTGAAAACAACTTTTAGGACTCGTCACGGTCATTATGAGTTTAAGGTGATGCCATTTGGGCTCACAAATGCTCCAGCTACCTTTATGACCTTGATGAACAGTGTTCTCAGACCATACTTGGGTAAGTTTGTAGTCGTATTTTTAGATGACATCCTCGTCTACAGCAAAACGAGGAAGGAGGTGTTTCGACCGCTCAGAAAGCATAAGCTTTATGCTAAACAATCCAAGTGTGAATTCTTCGTTGAAGTAGTAGCATGTTTGGGGCACATTATCTTTTCAGATGGGATTAAAATGGACCCGAATAAGGTTAAAGCCATACTCAGTTGGCTGAGACCTCAGAATATTTTGGAACTTCAGATCTTTCTTGGTTTGGCGGGATATTATAGATGATTTGTCAAGGAATATACTCAGATAGCAGTTCCCATGACAAATCTTCTTAAGGGGAAGGGAAAGGAGTTCATTTGGGAAACCGCACAGCAGGAGAGCTTTGAGGCTCTCAAAACAGCCTTAGCTACAGCACCAATTTTAAAAGTCGTCGACCCCAATCAGCCATTTGTGGTCGAAACAGATGCTAGCAACTTTGCAGTTGGTGCTGTGCTAACTCAGGGTGGACGACCAGTTGCGTTCGAGAGTAAAAAACACGAGCCAGCTCAGACTAGGTACAGTGCCTATGAAAAGGAACTCTTTTCTATAGTCCATGCCCTTAAGACTTGGAGGCATTATTTGTATGGTGCCAACTTTGAGGTCCTGACAGACCATGAAAGTCTCAGATACCTTTGCAATCAACCTGAGCTTAGAGGTCGGAAAGCTCGTTGGGCAGAGTTGATGCAAGAGTTTGATATGTCTATCAGATATAGACGGGGGGGATTCAATACAGTAGCAGATGCCCTTAGCAGAATGCCTATGATAAACGAGCTGAGTTTTACTCAGATTCGTAATGAGTTACTCGAGTCCTTGAGAGGGAAGTGCCAGCATGATGCATTCTTCTCTACTATCTGGAATTTAGTCCAAAGCAGACAGTTACAGACTCCAGAACCAGTTCTTGGGGCTGGTGCTAGTTCATCCAAGAATACGGCAGCTTCCGTTGAGGATGATGATGAGTTCGAGTATACGTCAGACAACGTTGAGGATTTTGAGCCTGTACCCAAGCAAACCCCAGTGGTTAAGGGTCAGTTGACTCAAGGATTCAAATGGAAACAGTATTCCATTCAGGATGAGTACTTGCTCTATAGAGATAGAGTATGTGTCCCCAATCCAGAGGATTATAGGCAGCAGCTCCTATATGAATGTCATGACAATCCTAGTGCGGGACACCCAGGCATACAGAAGACCTATGAGCTTCTTCGTAGGCAATTTTTCTGGCCCAGTATGAGAAAGGACGTCCAACAGTATGTAACTAATTGCCAGAAATGTCAAGTAAATAAAGCAGAGCGTTTAAAGGCTGGAGGGTTGTTGCAGCCCTTAGAAATACCAGCTGGTAAATGGGAGAGTATCTCCATGGATTTTAAAGTAGGCCTGCCTAAAACCGAAAAGGGTAATGATGCTATATGGGTCACAATTGACCGTCTGACCAAAATGGCTCATTTTATTCCGACCAAAACAACCGCTAGGGCTCTAGAGGTAGCGAGGTTGTTTGTAGACGAGCTATTTAAATTGTACGGTCTACCTTCCGACATAGTCAGCGACTGGGACAGTAAGTTTAATGGAAATTTTTGGAGGGCGGTATTCCATCATCTCCATACTAAACTTAATATGAGTACCAGCGACCATCCACAGACGGACGGTCAAACAGAGAGGGTAAATCAGGTGCTGGAGGATATGCTTTGTGCATACGTCAGCAAGAAGCAGGCTAATTGGGAGGAGTATCTCTCGATATTAGAGTTTGCTTATAACAGTACCAAACATTCAGCTACGGGATACAGCTCATTTATGCTGATGTACGGTTTTCAGCCACGCTCACCCACAGCTGTAGGGTTTAAACAAGAAAAAGTTGAAGCAACTCGAAACTTTTTAGAGGACCTAAACTAGATGATAGAACATGCTAAGCATAGCATTAGGCAGTCCCAGGATCGAGCCTGGCATTATGCAGATCCACACAGACGGGATGTGCAGTTCTCCGCTGGTGAGAAAGTCTACTTGAGAGTCCCAGTTGACTCTAAAACCCTCAAATCAGGAGTGTGTGCTAAGTTGTCCCCTAGGTATTCTGGTCCCTTTACCATCAGTAGGAGACTAGGCGAGGTCACCTATGAACTAGAACTCCCACACAGTAGTAAGGTTTTTCTAGTTTTTCATGTAAGTCAGTTACGAAAAGCCTTAGCCAGATCAGAAAATCTGGTAGGGGACAATGTTCTAGTTCTCCCATTGGATCCTCAACAACCTCCACATGAACCAGAGGAAATTCTTGATAGTAGAGAGACGCCCATGTGTACTAGTTTCCAGACGAGAAGAAAATTTTGTACGAGCTTTATCATCAGATGATTCATCTCCACTTGAGAAAAAAAACAATGTTGTCTAACTTAACCTGCTAATGTTTTGGTTTCTAGGTGTGAAATTGGGCGTCCTATCTTTGGCACAACTATGTAAACTACAGGCAAGATCAAGCTCAAGACCATAAGATTTTTGGGAGAAGTGAATGCTCACCAGAAGAGTGACAAACTCTCAAGACAACAAGTTTTTGGGAGACATGAATGCTCACTTCAATACGTACAATACGGATCTATGTGACGATGCGCTACAAGAGACATGAAACATGTGAATATTGTATCAACCTCAACTGCATAAATACAAAAAACCGACATTCTAAGGAATTGTTCCTTCCGCCAAATGTTTCTGTACATCCTACAAAACAGGTTGTGTATGGAAGGCAAACCTTAGACATTCCTATTACGAAAGGCCTTATGTTGAACCTTCTTTTCAACCTTACCAAAGGCAGTGTCCTTAGTGAAGAGTTGTCTTGCATAGGCCCAATGAACACCATTTTCAGACTATCTCGAGACCTACTTGCGTTTCTCTCAGTAATCCTTTGAACTACTAAGCAAAACTGTGTCATTTACTACAGGGAACCACAAGACCTACACACTACTATGTCTTATATGATGAGATCGGTTTCTCCCCGGATAAACTTCAACAACTTACTAATCACTTATGCTACAACTTCAACCTTGAACTCTAAACCATAAACCATGGCTGCAATACGTTGTCAAAATTTTGCAGATGACGGGGCCTTTGAAACATCATCTCAATTGGGAAGATCAGCATCTCAAGGACCAGTTGGGACTCCACTTCCAGAATTCCATAAGAACAATCAAACAAAAATGTGCTTTTGCTGAAGCTTTCTTTAGAATGTAGTTTTACTTCTCCATGGAAAAGGTACATACAAATGCAACCTTTGTGGCAAGAGAGATCACTTTGTCTCAAGATGCTACAAAATGAAGACCAATCCCAAGGAGAACCAAAGCAAGGGGGGCGAGGTGAAGGATGGAGCTTCAAGTTCAAAGTTCAAAGGCAAGAAGGACAAATCCAAGGAAAAGGTGTTAATAAAACTTCATTCATCTTGCAAGCAGGAATTAATGTCTTCCAAAGCCATAGAATCATCCCCATAAAACTTCATAGCCCGAATTACAGTACCTCCAAAAAAATCCAGCAGGATTGCTTTAGTAATCATTGCTTACCCATATAATCATGAGCTACAGTGACATACCAGGTACATGGTGGGCGGCTAGCTATGCATAGTAATGAGCGGAATAGGGCCATGCAATACAAGCATAATCATATGTTACTAGTTTTTTCAACATTCAGCAAAAAGAGCAATCCATTGCTGCCAGCGTGCGGCCTACTGCTATATCAACAGGGTATAGCAAGGTGTTATCAAGTTATATCCACAAAATGCGATGGTAGTAATGTGCACTACTGGCTGTCAATAATCCGCTGGCCAGCGGCCATATATACTTGCAAAAAATATATGCCTGAAGTGCATACAGCAGCGATCCATTCCTATCTCATTGTTCGTTGTCAGAAGACATAGCGAAGTGATAAAGAAGATGTTCATACATGTAGAACGATTCACGGCTGCTCCTGAGGCAACGCCCACATGTATAGACTTCCAACGGTTTTGTGTAGGCATGATTACTATGCCATTCAATGATAATCACAGCTTGTGTGAGCATGCTTCCATTCAACATATCTAGCAATGAGACTGATCAAATGTGAGTGCTAACACGCTGCGAGCCATCATAGGTCAAGGTGTGTCTCTGAGCAACAACCTCTACCTCCCTCGCAGCCTCTGCTCAGCCATCATCATCAAGGGTCTCTGTGGCGGCAGTAGTGGGTGGGGCACGTAAACTATCCCCAGCGATGTCGACTGTCTCGTCTGAATCATATGTGTGGTCATCAGAAGAGGAGGGCAATGGCACGTCAATAGGGAGGGGAACAGTCTCCTCTGGATCACCCCGCAGGGCACGCCGAGCCACCTCGTCTGCATCAACCTTTGGCTCTGGATCAGCCGCGACAACCATGCAGTCATCCGGATTGAGGAGGCGGGTCTCTGTAGAGGAGGCGCGGATGTATGTGAACCAGTCCGCACGCAGCTCCCCATCTCTGTACAGCCGGTCACTTTGCCACAACGGATGAAGTATGTGGGCTACATTGTGAATCGGCCGGTGAAACTTCAGTCATCGCCGTGCCCACAACCGCCTAATAGGCGCCAACCTGTGGAACATACCATGTGGAGGCAATAATTACATAATTGCGTGCTATGGCGGAAAAAGTTGTATACCTGGCCGCGTCCAGATCGGAACGCGTGAGAGACTCGCCTATGCGATCCATGAACTCGTATATGAAGGGCTCCATGTACAGGACGTCGTGGAAGGCCAAGTCCTCTGGGGTCTGAGACAAGCCATGGCCGTGAACTCTGCCGAAGTGGCCATGCGTCACAAATCACCCTTCAGCCGGTGTAGCCGCTCGAGCATGATGAACTGGTAGGCGAAGCGCATGGGAGTAGGCTTCAAATCCGGCCTGCATTGCGAAATAAGAACCACACACCAAAACGCATTCGCAATCGTAAACCCTAATCCCTAATCCTTGGAATCATTGGCGTGTGCAACGGAACTGTAATTGAACTTAAAAATAAGTAGCATCTTACCTGCTGAACGTGCGGAAAAGGGTAGTGGGGCGGCACTTGCGTGTGATGAAGTCCACAATCGCAAGTGCGTTCTTAAGAAGCTCACTCACCCAAGGCAGACGCCCGATGGAATGCAGGAGGAGGTCCAGTGAGTTTGCGGCACATAGAGTCCACACAATGGAGGGGTACTCTGCCATACGAAGATCCCCCATACCACGACAGTTGGACGCATTGTCCGTCACAACCTATCGCCATTAGTTGATTCAATTAATGTACAGCTTGAAAACACATTGCAATCAATTGAAAACTAATGAAACCTTTGTTAACACACTGCGTGGTAAATGATCAAGCAACCAATGAAAGAACTAGTACATGGACAACGCGCTATGGCCCAACCTCCTGTATCGCCTGGCGGATGATACCGTAGATGTACTCCGCCATGTGCACTCTCCTTGCCTCATTAGGCATCGACGCTGCTGAGGAACATGGAACCGTAGCAGCTGGACACAATGATGTTGATGAGTGGACGTTTACGACGATCAGTCCACCCATCAGCCATGATGGAACAGCCGTAACTATCCCAGCCTTCGTGAAATGTGGCTAGTCTCTCTCTGACCTCGGCAACCCGCCCCTGGAGCAAAGGGCCGTGAAGCGCGTCGGCTGTGGGTGGTGTGTAGCTTGGCCCGCAAACTGCAATCTTTGAGACTGACTCTCGAAAGATGCGAGATGAGGCCATGATGAAGGGGCAGTTCAGGTCATAAAACATCTGTGCTATGGTCCTGGTGGCCTCCCTGTGCTGTCCCTCTCTAAGAGATCCGGTGATGGTGGTCTGTGTGGTGCCTCGGGATGTGGATGGCTGAGAGGATGCGGATGGACGGTGCGGATCTGGAGGTGGTGGCATAGCTGCAGGTGCGGAAGTGGAGGCTGTGGATCCATGGGGAGTACTGGCAGAGGGGGTGGAGGTGGCGGAGGCGGAGACGGGGGCTATCGTAGGGGTGACAGTGGGTGCACCAGTGGAAGGGGTCTCCACGACATATATGGATGGCTCACCGGCCTCAGCACCTGGCTCAGCATGCAATCCTCCCAAATGTGCTCGGACTCGAGAGGCGTTCCTAGCCAACTGTTTCCTACAAAAAGGGCAACGCCCCTTTTTATCGGGCAACAACTCCACCTAGTCCCAAATGGGAGAAGCGGCCATATCTCTCTCTCTCTCTCTCTCTCTCTCTCTCTCGCACCCTAAGCCCTAAACCCAAGCACACACCCTAAACCCTAAACTCACACACACACACACACACAAAATCATCACACACACACAAATCACCACACACACACACACATGCACACACAAACCATCCCACACACACATCACCATCTTTCACACACACAAACAAATCACAACACACACACACCCACATGCACACACACTCTCTCTCACTTACCATCTCTCTCTCTCTCTCTCTCTCTCTCTCTCTCTCTCTCTCTCTCTCTCTCTCTCTCTCTGGTGCGGGGTAGCGCGGTCTACCGCCCCGCAGCCTGTTATCCTGTTTTCTTTTTTTTAAAAAATGCGTCCGGGACCCGGACGCGTCTGCGTCCGGACGCTGGACGTGTCCAGCTCAAAAAAGAAATTAAAAAAGAAAATGGACGTGTCCGACCCAGCGTCCGGGGGTCGGACGTGGACGTGAAATGGCTGTGTCCGGCCCAGACGCGCATGTCTGACGGGTGGGGGTCCGGACGCGGACACGAAATGGTTGCGTCCGTCCCAGATGCGCATGTCTGACGGACGCGGCCTTTTCGCGTCGGACGTGTCCCTTTTTTTTTTAATACACTAAAAAAAGTAAACGTCCGCGTCCGGGCGCGTCCCAGGTTGCGCGTCCGCGTCCGGGTCCCGCTACCTTAGATCTAGGGTAGGGGACCCCGCGTGTCCGCGCCCAGGTGCGTCCGGGGTGGGCGCACATTCAATTTTTTTTTTTTTGTGTATTTTTTGTTAAAAAAGTATGGACGCGCCCGACCCCGCGCCCAGGGGTTGGACGCAGACGCGCTCGGGCGCCGGACGCGGGCGCAAAAATGGCGAAAAGCTCCCGGACACACATCATTGTTGCCAGCGGAACACGTTCCGCTGGCCCAGTGTTCCGGACAGTGGAATGCTGTCCGGAACGCAAATTTCTTTTTGTAGTAGGCCGCGTAGGTTTAGGAAGAAATATTTTTTGCCAAATTTTTTTGCACATATCCGATTGCGACGATCCAACATCCTACGACTATCTATTTGATGAGGGCGACGTAGCGGGCACGGCGCTGGGCAAGGGAAACGAGCGTGGAGCGAGAAATCTCCGATTCCAGGTCTTTGTTGCCTACACATTTCAATTTCCATGATTGTTTAGAACTAGGTGTAGGTGTGAGCTTGAAACAAAGTAAAGTGCTACACTGTGTTTTCTCATGCCACCTCCAGCTATGCCTGCTCCAGGGTCTTGCTCTGATTTGCCTCATGCCATCCCTATTTCTGCTTCTATTCCTTTTGCAGATCCTATCTTTCCATCGAATCCTTTTCTTCATAGTAGTGAAGTCACTGTAGCTCTCCCTCTGACTCCAGCCACCTCAGAAGCATCTTTACCTCCATCACCTTGGTCGCTCTTCTTCATGAAGATCAACTCCGCATATTCCAACACCTTAACAATCACAGAGAGCGACTTGCTTCTCATGAATCTATGTTTCTAGCTTTGCAATCACGCCTTCAGAAGCTGGATACGTCTGTTGAAGATCTTAGGACAGAAGCGAAGCTTCCTCACACGACTAATTCAGCTAACATCCATCAGCTCGAAAATCAGGTGGAGCAGCATCATACGGCTGTCCAGACCTGGATAGATGTACTTAAAGGTTCATGAAGTTGGCACTTCAAATGAGCATGGTCCATCACTTCTGTAGAAGCAAATTGGCACTATTTTCTTAGCAAATGAGCACTCTGTTCTTCATTTACTGTATGCACCACAGCACAATTTATGCTGCCTGGGGAACTTGCAAAGTCCTTTTCTCATATGTAGACAAGTTTAAAATAGATCATGCATGCATGTAACTAATAGTCAAGTTGAATGAAGTGAACTACTAAAGATTACATTTTGCAAATATAGTCAGTAATTATCGCTATACTCCATGGTGCTGTTTTGCAGTCCAGAGAGAACAAGACGAAAAGGCAAGTGGGCCACAGAGAGACAGGCTCCAGGAGATGTGGATGCAGTTCATGAACGTTTAGCTGAAACAGAGGATGGAAAGCGGCGTCGCCGTCTGCAAGACCCTCTTCCTCTTGAAGATGCTACAGATGTAGCTAATGATCGTTTTGCAACCCACCTTTCCAAACGAAATAAACCAGACATTTCAGCTAACAATCTTCCTCCTGAACGTGTGATAAATCCAGAATATGTACCCCGATCAGGTTACTTTTTTGAGGTATGAATATGTTTGACTAAGTTTGATCAACTAGTGTATCTTGATCTGATCTATTTTGCAAGGTCCTAGACACTTTTGCAGCTTCATTATCACTTAATTTGATGGCGTATTGTTAACCTATGGCATTTGAAATTTGGGAGGTTTGCAATTTGAATGCATGCTAGAACTTCTAAGATGCCTTTTGATGGCATGTTTCCTTCAGTTTTTTGAAACTATTTGCGGATCGGCAAGAGTTCCGCACTAATTGCCAGAATCCCCTCCACAAGACTATTAGCTCCTGTCCCATGTGGTCTACTAATTGACAAAAGAAAAACACTTATGAACTACACCACTGTTTAAGTTGAAATTGTAGTCCTCTGGACTTGATTTTGGTCTTCATGGATAGAAGCAAAGCGCTAATCAAATTGCCAAAAACATCAGAAACTGCTTGTGACTGCAGTTTTTAGTTGTGAGAGTTTCATCTATCTAGTATGTCGGGTTCTATAAGCTAGTTGTCGCTCTTCTCGGGAAAGCCTCCTTGTTATACAACTCAAAATGTCGGTCTGCCATATTGTTTTTTTGTTTAGTGCTACCCTTTTTTTTTTTTTTCTCTAGGTTAGCTTTAGTGTTGACCATGCTGAAGTGATGACCTGTGACTCACCTTTTATTTCTTTCATTAAAGACTTCTTCTGACTTGCGTAGATCTATAGTTCTAGCTTTTATCATTTTTTATCTGCCTTTCACCCGAGGACAAATGAGAACCTCAGTATGCTGGTCATAAAGTGGACAGAACCTAACATGGACATATCTTCATGCCTGTGATCTGCATCTGCTTTTGGGGTTGATGACACAAGTTGTGACGTATAACCAGAGTTGCAAGGTCCATTCCGGAACGTGTTCTGGAACACGTTCCGGGTTTTTGACCCGGAACGTGACCTGGGAAGGTTTTTTTGTATATGGGTGTCAAAAAACAGGATTTTCATTGGTTTTTTGGGGGGTATTTTTTGCAAATTTTTTTATGCATTGTATGAGCCTACTTTTCCCAAATACAATCATATCTATTGCTGATGCACTGATTAGACATGCACTAATTGGGAGCCGTACTGAACCATCTAAATCTATAACAAACTTCACTAAACCATAGCAACTCACAGCAAACCATCAAAAGGAGCCATATTGAACCATTTGAAATCGGTGCAGGAAGCATAGGAGAGATATCGTACTGAACACCCCCCTCCCCTCTCTCTCTCTCTCTCTTCCTGCCAGCCTGCAACACGCTCTACTACTACCATCACTCATTACTTTCAGTCAGCTCGTAGCTAGTATTAGAAATCCATAAATCATAATATGGATGGACAGACTAGGATTTGAACCCAGGACCTCTCTCATACCGGATGGGATGCTCTACCACTGAGCTATCCGCCCTGTTTGATAGTTCTCTTTAGAGTGTGGATTGATATTCCAACACCCCCCCCTCAAGCCACACTTGGTTGGGGTCCTAGCTGTCACCTGCCCCACAACTTGGGCCACCTAACCATGGCTTTGACACCATGAACTGTTAGGTCTAACTTGGCTCTGATACCATGTTAAAAATCCATAAATCATAATATGGATGGACAGACTAGGATTCGAACCCAGGACCTCTCTCATACCGGATGAGATGCTCTACCACTGAGCTATCCGCCCTGTTTGATAGTTCTCTCTAGAGTGTGGATTGATATTCCAACACCCCCCCTCAAGCCACACTTGGTTGGGGTCCTAGCTGTCACCTGTCCCACAACTTGGGCCACCTAACCATGGCTTTGACACCATGAACTGTTAGGTCTAACTTGGCTCTGATACCATGTTCTATGGCTCCACGTAAGCGTGGGGGAGGTAAATCCCCCGCTCTCCACCCCGTCCTGCTGACCCGGACACCTCCAACTCCATCGCAGGACAGTCATCAGCTGCATTGCACCGGGACAGCAGGTTGCAGCCATCGCATCTGGACCGGCCCCTGGACAGGTCATCACCTCAGGACAAGTTGCAGCCATCACATCAATCGCATCTACTAGCGCTTCAGGACAACATATCGCCGCTTCAGAATAGGCCCTCGGAGCAGCACAGATCTCCATCGCACCTGGACAAGCCATTGCACAGGCCGCTGCTAGGAATCAATGTTTATTTGATACCCCTTAATGATAGTTTGGCCATGCCTGTGTGCTATTTTCGGGGCCATTCTATTCATAGTGAATTTGTTTTTTAAGGCTTATGCATGTAAGTGGGTGCACTACAAATGGATTAGGATCTAAATAGTACTTAGAACGTCATTTTTGGTCTTTACCAAATATAGGTAGTATTATTAGCAATTAGCTTTTGCTATTTTGCTATTTGCTTTAGGCTCTTAGCTTTTCTCATTCATTAGAGAAACTATTTAAGTAGGCTGGCGCCCCACCACAATTTTTTCTATATGCTAGAGCATTGCTCAATTCTCCTATGATCTGAATTCTCTCTATGCTTAGTCTTGTGTGAGTGCTGGTAGGACTAATTCTGACATGGTATCAGAGCAGGCTATTTGGTAAGAGAGAGATTGTTTGCAGGGTTGCAAGAAGATTAATTGGAGGAGACAAAGCTGCATGCAGTGCTGGGAAGACAACGGATCTGGATCTTTGGACCTGGATTGCTATTGGTGGTATTAGATCCGTTTCTGGTGTCTATCACTGAGATTGATTGAGACAGATTGCTGGCTGCATGTTGGATTGCTGCCTACTGATTGCAGAAATTAGATTGATTACCTGCAGATCACTGACTGTCTATAATCTTGGATCATTGCAGAACAGATCTGGGATTTGTTCACTGGTAGTTTGACAGAGTTGTTCGCTGATAGTTTGACAGAGCTGTTCGTTGGTAGTTTGACAGAGCTGGTTCGCTGGTAGTCTGACAGAGCTGGTTCGCTGGTAGTCTGACAGAGCTGTTCGCTGGTAGTCTGACAGACCTGTTCGCTGGTAGTCTGACAGATATGTTCGCTGGTTGTCTGACAGATCTGATCATTGTTGTTTGACAGACCTGTTTGCTGGTTGTGACAGGTCTGTTCCCTCGTAGTCTGACAGGTCTGTTCGCTGGTTGTCTGACAGACCTGTTCACTGGTTTTCTGATAGGTTTTCTAATAGATAGCAAAATCAAGTTGTTGGAAGTTGCTATAGATCAGTATTAGGGCAGGATTGAATGATGATGTGTTATCGGAGTCTAGCAAGCTAGACGGAACGAACTACAACATACGGAAGTTCAAGATGCAGAATATTCTCCGGGATAGAGAATATTGGGATATCGTCACATGTGTTGAGATACCTCCTACCACTGACAGGGAGTTGTGGGAGTATCAGAGACGTAGAAGAAAAGCTCATCATATCATTAACTTGTCCGTTAGAGATATGATCATACCTCATATCAGAGATGCTGCTGGACCCAAGGAGGCTTGGGATATACTAAAGAACTTGTATGAGATGGTAAATCAATCACAAGTCTTGTTCTTGACTAATAAGCTTCATACATTGAAGATGGGTACAGGTGAATCAGTAACAGACTACTTTACTCAACAGTGAAAGATCCGAGAGGACAACCTATTGCGGTTGGAGAAAGTGTTCAAGATTCAGTGTTGGTATCCATTGTGCTTAATAGTCTACCTCTGGCCTATCATAACTTTGTAATGATGCTATCGTTAAGAGAAACGAGACCTTCTTTCGATGAGCTAAATGCCATCTTACTACAGGAAGAAATGAGACGACAAAATAGTCAACAGGGAAGGGAACAGGCATTTCTGGCACAGAAGCAAGAGCAAAGTTCCAAGAAGGGTGGCAAAGGGAAGAAGAAGAAGAAGAAGCAGCAAGATATGGAGGAGAATCAATGAAATCGGTTAGAAGATGGAAAGAAAGTGGTTCGAAAAGGAAATTGCTTTATTTGCGGAAAAACAGGACATTATGCAAAGGAGTGTTGGCACAACAAGATCAAGAAAAAGCAGGACCGGAATTTTGCTGAAGAAGAAGAAACGTCTAATGCAATTGAGTGCTTTGGATCTTGAAGACTATGAGTTGTTTTCTTCATCGACATCTTCTGGTGGTGGCTTCTCGAAGGAAGAAGACTATTGGTTTATTGATTCAAGAGCTTTGAAGCACATGACACCTAGGTGAAATTGGCTATCTAATTTTCAAAAATTAGATGATGGGTCAAATGTGAAGTTGGGAGACAACTATACATATGATATAAAGGGAGTTGGAAAAGTACAAGTACAACTACCTTCAGGGAAGATTGGAAACATAAAGGATGTGTGTTATGTACCAGGAATCAAGAAAAACTTACTCTCAGTATCAGCGATTGCAAAGCAACACATGGTGGTGCAGTTTGATGAACAACGGTGTCTCATCAAGAGGAAAAATAATGAAGTAGTAGCTGAGGGCATACTTGCAGAGCGGTTGTACAAACTTCAAGCTTAGGTGGTGGATCATCATGCAAGTGCTGTGGATATTGGATCATTGAGTAAGTTATGGCACGAGAGGTTTGGACATTTGAATTACAAAAGTCTACAAGTCTTGAGGAAATTTAACATGGTTACAGGTTTACCTCAAGTCGTTTCTGATCATGAAGAAATTTTTGCCTAGTACATTCAGGGCGAAAAATGTTCTAGAACTTGTTCATACAGATTTGTGTGGTCCTATGAGGACTCAATCTTATGGGGGAGCAAGTTACTTTATGGTGTATGTGGATGATTATTCTAGGAAGACATGGATTTATCTTCTGAAGAATAAGGGTGAAGCATTCAAATATTTCACATAGTTTAAGACACAGGTGGAGAAAGAAACAGATAGACAAATTAAGATACTTCGCTCGGACAAAGGGGGAGAGTATCTTTCTACGAAATTTTAGGTGTTTTGCAAGGATCACGGTATAAAGAGACAATTTGCAAACACGGACATGCCTCAACAAAATGGAGTTGCGGAAAGAAAGAACCGGTCTATAGTGGAAACTGCGAGGAGTATGCTCAAGAGTAAAAATCTTCCAAATATGTTTTGGGGTGAAGCAATTAAGACGACGGTTTATCTTTTGAATCGAAGCCCTACAAAGGTTGTAGAGAATCGAACTCCAGAGGAAGCTTACATGGGTCGGAAGCCAGATGTAAGTCATTTGAGAGTGTTTGGGAGTATTGCTTATTCCTACATAACTAAGGATTCAAGGAGCAAATTGGATTCTAAGGCGACCAAATTTTTATTTCTTGGTTATGATAGTCAAGAGAAGGGATACAGGTTATATGACTTGTAGGGTAAGAAAATAATCATAAGTAGGGATGTAGTCTTTGATGAGGAGGCAACACAAAAAGATACAGAGATATATTTTGATAAGGATCAAGATGGAGGAATCCCTATATTATGTGACGAGTTTTTACAAGGACCTGAATCGACACATGTATCGCCTACGCCAATCCAAGAACCTAAAGTGACTCTGGTTGAGATGGGAAAGAGGAAGGAGAGATCACGTATATGGGATACTTATTCACCTCCTACTTCACCAGGCATGAAGCATCCTACATCAGAAGCTAGAAGATTGCCTAGATGGTACTATGAAACTATCAAGGATAGTGTCATTATGGAACAGGGAGAGTCCAATACTGTAATAGATCCTAACACCACAGTAGGGCAAACACTAACTGATCCACCCAACCTTGCCTACTCCTTGATATGGAGCAAGCCCTTCCTAGCCCAGTGTGAGGACTGGTAGCATCCCATGCATACTGCCAAGTGTCGGCCACGTGGCACTGACGTGGCGGACTGCACGTCGGGACCCAACGTGGGGCCCTATCCTGTTGATAGGGTCCCTAAGTTGTGTTAGGCCCGCCATGGCTATGGACCGTGCCAAGGCACACTACTCACATTGTCTTGCCCTGTTGGTCGTGTATGCTGGACACGACCCTGACTGTGGTATTTGACCTCTTGTGTTCTCTAGGGTTCGGCATTGGTTACGTGCTCGTAACACTCCCTCCCCCTTAAGAACTGTCTTGGTCCTCTAAGACAAAGTCTGGAAAAATCTTGCGAAGGACGCAGCCTCTTTCCCAGGTGGCATTCTCAACAGGTTGATCATTCCACTTGACTAGATATTCCCGGTATAGAGTATGACAAGTCTGCGTCTCTCTACTATCAAGAATCTCCTTTGGTTCATGTGGAGGTTGCTAAGACGTTTCTATCCTTCTCTTCCCCAATAAAAGTAGGAGGCTTTAAGTCTTTAAAGACACTGGGGTGAGACCGCATAGGCTCACCCAAAACTGATGGAAGAAATGGTTGTAACAATCGAATTCCTTGAGCACCTTGCTCGCTGATCAGCCCACTGTCTGATGAGCCAAACTAGACCCCAGACTTCTGAAAATCAGGGATAAAATTTCACTTTTTCTCCTCCCTACTAAGCGCTGGCCCTGCTACTTGATTTGAGGTTGAAATCCGCTCAGATTACCCTTTATTTCTGCTCAGAAATCAAGGATGGATACTGCTCTAACAGCGCTGGACCTGTCCCAAAAGTTCTACCCTGACACCGCTCCCAAATCACTAATTTTCACTCAGAAATCAGAGTTGAAATCTGATCTGGTAGTGTTGGACCTCCTAACACCACAGTAGGGCAAACACTAACTGATCCACCCAACCTTCCCTACTCCCTGATATGGAGCAGCAAGCCCCTCTTAGCCCAGTGTGAGGACTGGTAGCATGCATGCTGTCAAGTGTCGGCCACGTGGCACTGACGTGGCTGACTGCACGTCGGGACCCAACGTGGGGCCCTATCCTGCTGACAGGGTCCCTAAGCTGTGTTAGGCCCGCCATGGCTATGGACCGTGCCGGGGCACACTACTCACACTGTCTTGGCCTGTTGGTCATGTATGCTGGACACGACCCTGATTGTGGTATCTGACCTCCTGTGTTCTCTAGGGTTTGGCACTAACTACTTGCTCGTAACAAGTACGCATGGAACTAGGAGATCGGCTAGACTTGAAAAGCAACATGAAGATCAAGATCGACGGGAGGATCATCATGAAGATGGGGATGTACATTTTGCATATATGGCCACAGTATTAGAAACCAAGGATCCATCTACTTTCAGAGAGGCTGAAAAAGAGGATATTTGGAGGAAAGCTATGGATGAGGAGTACGACTCAATCATGAAGAACAAGACTTGGAGACTTGTTCATTTACCTACAGGTAAAAAGGCCATTGGATGCAAGTGGGTCTATAGAACTAAGTACAAATCAGATGGTTCTATAGATAAACATAAGGCAAGATTGGTGGCAACAGGTTATGCTCAACAGGAAGGGATTGACTATGAGGAAACTTTTGCACTAGTTGCTAAGTCTACTACTATGAGGACTGTTTTATCATTGGCAGCTAAGTTTGGATGGGATATTCAACAAATGGATGTAAAGAGTGCATTCCTGAATGGATTTCTAGAGGAAGAAGTCTACATGGAGCAGCCAGAGGGATACATAGTAGCAGGACATGAAGACAAGGTTTGCAGGTTGGACAAGGCTCTATATGGACTTAAGCGGGCACCCAGGGCGTGGTACACGAGGATTGACACATACTTTGAGGAGTTTGGCTTTCAGAGAAGTAGTTTGGAGCATACACTTTATGTTCTGATCAGAGATGGTCATATTGTGATTCTTGTTATTACAGGATCTGATCATAGGTTGATTCAGGGGATCAAGAAAGATCTTTCATTAGAGTTTGACGTGAAAGATCTTGGTTCACTACAATATTTTCTTGGGATTGAGGTATGGAGAGTAGCACAGGGGCTATTTATTTCTCAATCTAAGTATGCTCATGAACTTCTTGAAAAGTTCAATATGTCAGAGTGCAAGCCTATTTCTACACCATATGATAGTGGATGTAAGCTTACTAAAGCTAAGGAAGATCAGGATGTAGATGAGACGTTATTTAGAAATCTTGTTGGAAGCTTAATCTATCTAACTACAACAAGACCAGATATTGCTTATGTTGTGAGTATGGTTAGTCAGTTTATGGCTAAGCCTAAGCAGATTCATTGGAAAGCTGCTAAGCAAATACTTAGATATATTTGGGACACTTTGAGATTTGGTATTCTCTATGGTGGACAGGATGATTTGAAGTTACAGGGATATGTGGATGCTGATTGGGCTGGAGATGCAGAAGACCGAAGATCTACTACAGGTTATGTTTTTAGTTTTGGTTTTGGTGTTATCTCTTGGAGTTCAAAGAAGTAGCATACTATTGCTTTATCATCTACAGAGGCAGAATATCGAGCTACTACGAGTGCAACACGTGAAGCAATATGGTTGCGAAGGATTCTACATGATCTACATATGGTACAAGATTCACCTACGGTACTTCAATGCGACAATCAGAGTTGTATTCGCATTTTTCGCTCATTTCGCACTTTTTGCATTTTTCACTCATTCTCGAAAAAGCCAACAACAAGCCTATTTTAACTTAGTATTAGTTTTGTGAAGACCTTTGCATTCTTCGCGTTTTTCGCGACTCAGCCGAAGTCCCCGACGCCGACGCATCGCCAAGGCACCAGAGTCAACCGAAGTCCCCGATGACGACGAATTGCCAAGGCACCAATCTCAACCGAAGGCGAGACTCAATCGAAGTGGCCGAAGGCCGAAGTCCCCGAAGGCAGCGAAGTCACCGAAGTGACCAATGAGGACTCAGCCCCAGCCATGTGCCAAAGCCGAAAGTCCAGCAAGTCGACTTCGAGACCAGCCACGTCAAATGTCGAGTACGTCGACTTTGAGATCCAGGCTCGATGAGCGTGACAGTTTGAATGTCACGACTCAGCCGTTAAGCCACGTAGTTGAAGCAAAGTACCAACACACATAGTTAGCTGATGTTTTAGCTGAAACTATCTTGTAATGCTTAGCTAATTAGATCTTGTTCAGACCAAGCATGTTATGTGTATTGGAGATCGGATACAGATAAAGAGAGATACACAGAGTGTGTGTGGAAGTAGTCAATGAATGCAGTTTTGCAGTAGCAGACGCATATTATCAGACCAACGATTTAAGTGCTAGTAGTAGCTAGTTCCTGGTAAGGGAGAATATCTCTCTTACCTCCACGCGTTGATCTGGGAAACAGACAGCTCTCAAAAGATCATTGATGTATACTTGATTTTGGTAATATAGACAAGTAACAATTCTTTTGCTCAATGTATGCAATCTCTGAATGTTATGATGCTTGCTTAATTCATAAGTAGATATACTTCTGATGTCATTTCATTATCTACTATTCATAAATTAGTATCACATTAGCAGTAGCTATCTGTCGTTCGGAGGATGCCTGATCGCGGAATGAAGCAGTAGCTTCCCCGGACAGATCGGCTCCATCTGAGTGCATATCAGTTAATCACGACTTGCTCCGACTTCGAAGTGTTCAAACTCACCGATCCCACATTAGTGGTATCAGAGCTACTCGGAGATCCGAAGTCGAAGGATCCGCAACAGTGGTATTAGAGCATTCGACATTCACCCAAGATTCACACCAGTGGTATCAGAGCCTCGTCACTGAGATTATGGCTTCCATTAGCAGCATCCAATCGAAGATTTGCACAGTACTTGAAGCAGACGGGTCGAATTTCTTGGCCTGGAAAGTAAAGACTTCACTCATCCTCAGAGGAGAAGCACTATGGCCATGGGTTGACGGCTTTGAAGAGATGCCAGCCAGCATAGGCAAGGAACTTCGAGAGTGGAAGGAGAAGAACGACAAAGCAGTAGCGGTCATCTCCCCTTCCATCGAAGACAACATTACCCTCGACCTTGCATCAATCTCCAATGCTAGAGAGATGTGGGATGCACTCACAAGTACATTTCAGACCAAGTCACGAAATCAAATTATGCATCTAGAAGATCAACTTACCTACCTAAGATGGGATGGCAAGGATCTCACCACCTTCATCAAGAAAATGAAGAACATGTTCCTGTCATTACACAATGCTGGAACAGAGCATTCAGTCTCACAAGAAAAGCAACTCAGCTATTTGCTACGTTCCCTACCAAGATCTTTTCAGACTACCAGAACTCTGCTAGCTAAAGATCCCGACATGACCTTCGACAAAGTAGTCATCGACATCAGGAAGAAGTCGAAGCTAGAGAGCACTATGATGACAAAATCGAATCTGACCAAGCTCTCTACAACAACAAAGACCAGTTGAAGAAGAAGGCTGATCCTAAGAGGGAGTCAACAAGAAGGCAGGACCGAGGTCAGCAGAAAGAGGGAGATCAAGAAGGCAGATCGAAAGGAAGGAACAGGCAGCAAGGCACTGACAAAAAGACATGCAGCCATGGATTGCTATCAGAATCCAAGAAGCAAGAAAACACAGAGCAGAAAAGAGAGCTCCAACAACACATCCATGTAGAGGAACCAGAATCCTCCAAGATGGCTGAAGAACGAGCAAGCAAAAACTCAATTGCTTATTTGTGCACTGATGTATGTGCTACATCCTCAACCGACTTTCAAGAAGTCGTTCTTGATTCAGGTGCAACATCACATTTTGTTACAACTAGACAGATCATTGCTGACTTTCGACAGTCTGATTCCTCCAGATACATATTCTTGGAGATGGATCAAGACATGAAGTGAGTGGAACTGGAGTGCTATGGCTCAACACCAATGGCAGAGATCGAAGACTGGACGATGTCCTATATGTGCCTACGCTATTTTATACGGATCACCAGCCGTTACTTTACTTGGTAAACAAGACGTGCAGTATCGGGCGTATTGCAAGATGGTTACTGTTATTGACTGAATTTGACTTTCGAATTGTGGTTCGTAGGATCTACTATTAGTTGCAAGGATAGCAGATGCAAGCATGCGGGTGGTATTCACCAATGAAGCATGCAATGTAGTTGATGCCAACACCAGTACACTAATCACTCAAGGAAGACGCAAAGGCAACCTGTATCATCTGAAGGTACGCTTACCGACAGAGCTGGCTCATCAAGTCCATGAGTCGATGGATGTTCTATGGCATAGGAGACTGTGTCATATGAACCCAATGGCTTTGTAGAAAGCAAGCCAGCATGGAGCAATCACAAGAGTTAGCATCAAAGATGCAACCAGTTCGACATCCTGTGATGCATGCATCAAAGGCAAGATGTCACGTACACCCTTCACCATGGATTCCTTCAGAACAACAAAGCTCTTGGAATTGGTACACTCCGACATCTGTGGACCCTTTGATGTACTCTCTGTAGGAGGGTCAAGATAGTACATCACCTTCATCGATGATTTCAGTAAGTTTGCTGTTGTCTATCTCATCCACAACAGATCTGAAGCTCTCGATAAGTTTACAGAGTATGTGAACTGGGCTGAGAAGTGGACAGAGAAGAAGGTCAAGCAGATAAGAACTGACAGAGGAGGAGAGTACATCTCCAACCGTTTTGCCGACTTCTGTACAAGTCGAGGCATCCTTCACAAGAAGACAACAGCTTATACACCACAACATAACGGTGTAGTTGAGAAAAAGAACTGAACTCTCATTAAGGCAGCAAGGTGCATGATGGTCTACTCAAAGGCGTCAAGACCACCATGAAGTGTGGTGGGGTAACAAGCCTAATCTGGCTCATGTACTTGTCTTTGGATGTGTTGCATATGCACACAAACTTGACAAGCTTCGAAAGAAGGTAGATGAAAAAGTCGAGTAGGGATACCTTGTAGGATATGATATTCATTCATCATACTACAGGATCTATATGCCAGAGACTAATCAGGTAAAGAGTGTCAGAGATGTCAGATTCAATGAAGCAAGAACAGTGGCTAACGAAGATCCAGTTAGCTATGAAGTTCTTGGCAAGCAGTACTACAACCTGCCGACATCGACGGAGGGAGTGGACCTTGAGCATCCAGATGAAGATGTTCGAATTCCAGATGGACTGAGTGACAGTTCAGACGACGAACAGCTCGACATGTAGCTTGTACCCAGGACACTTGCTACACACAGCAGCTCTGCAATCAACGAAGGCAAGACACTCGACAAAGGCAAAGCCATCGAAGTGCCTGCACAATCTCCAAGGAGATCGACAAGAGAAAGAACAGCACCAGTTAGATTTGTGCCTGACAACTCAGCTTCGACAGTAGGAGAGTTTTGTGGATTCGGTGGTGAACGACAAACTTATGAAGAAGCAATCGACAGTCCCAACAAGGACAAATGGATAAAAGCCATGGAGGAAGAGATGGACTCCATGAAGAAGAACAAGGTCTGGACTCTTGAACCAGTACCAGCTGACAGAAATGTTTATTTGATACCCCTTAATGATAGTTTGGCCATGCCTGCGTGCTATTTTAGGGGCCATTCTATTTATAGTAATTTTGTTTTTTAAGGCTTATGCATGTAGGTAGGTGCACTACAAATAGATTAGGATCTATTTAGTACTTAGAAGTTCATTTTTGGTCTTTACCAAATATAGGTAGTATTATTATCAATTAGCTTTTGCTATTTTGCTATTTGCTTTAGGCTCTTAGCTTTTCTCATTCATTAGAGAAACTATTTAAGTAGGCTGGCACCCCACCACAATTATTTCTATATGCTAGCCGCCACCTCCATTTCTGCCACATCTGAGACTGATGATGTCTTGGCTCCTTCAGCTATCCTTTATGATCTTCAAGGCAGTTCCACCCCTTTTTCTGTAGTTGTCTTTGCTCATATGTCTCATGATTACACTCCTTCCAAAGCTATGGAGGTTTCCTTGTCTATGAACTAAGGATTGCAAGAGCATCTCCACAAAAAAAAATTTACCTTGGCAGTACAGGCAACAATATGAAGGCAACATGTTGGAATAGGAGAAAGTAGTGAGGTTGGAGCCAGAAGGATTGCAAGGCAAAAATAACAACATCAAGATCGGCATGAGGAAGAGCAACTGCTGCCAAAGTGAATGACAAAAATCATGCCTCAAAGAAGACAATCTCCTGAAATTCGGAATGACACTCGTATGGAGAAGGAATTAAGGAAGAAAAAAAGTATTCAACTATATCAGCGGCCCAATCTGGTACGATGTCAACATAGAACAAGGCAGCATCGGGTAGCTTGTCATCAGGTTGGGTTGTCGTTTCCTTCCCTTTGATTCGCGACACATGATCGATATAGTGCTGCTTTCTCTTGTGTACCACTATTCTGAAATCAAACTCCAACAATAGAAGCAAGCATTGTGTGATCCGTCCCGTGTTGCAAGTCTTATTCACTAGATATAGCAAGGGTTGATGGTCCGTATAAAATGCAAAGTGTGTGGCCATAAGATAGTGTCGAAACTTCTTGACTGCATAGATCATGGCCAATGCTTCCTGCTCTATGGTTCACAGTTCATTTCTGATTCACTAAGTTATCGGCTGGCAAATCGGACTGGAAAATCCTTTTTGCATCCTCCTTGTTACATACCTATGTAACTAGCAGTACTTCAGACCCCTAATAGTCCATTTAGTGTTGGGGGCTAATGGCAAGGTACCCTTAGGATTAAGGGTATGTGCCCTTGGATAAGGGCAGGCAAGTGACTATACCTTAGTTGGAGGTATGGAGTCATGTGACTCTTGGATAAGGGGTACCCTTAGTATTAAGGGTAGGTGCCTTAGATTAAGGTACTAGTGTCCTTGGTTAAGGACAGGTAGGTGTCTATGCCTTGGATGGAGGTATGGAACCTAGAGAGGTGTTAGAAAGTCATTGGATGACTATTTTTCTAAACCTTGGGCCTCAACCTTGAACCATATCATTTTATTGGTCTAGGACCAAAGTATACATGCACAACTTGGGCAATGGGACCTAGTAGGAGGGCGCCCTTCTAAATTGTCCATTGAGTTCCCAACTCCCACAAGAAAGGCATTCAAAGAGTCATAGGTTATGCTCTACCTTGGATTTGGAGGACTTCCTCACCTTTACTTGTAAAAGTGGTATCAGAGCTAGACAAAGGATGGTAACCTTTCTAACCTTCTTCAAGTTCTATTAAGATCACCAACTAAATTTTTTTTGGGAAGAGTATTGGCTTTTTTAGTTGTAGGAAGCTTGTAGTTGAAGTACCCAATGAATCTAGTTCTCTTTGGAAGAGAGTAGTGATGCTTATAGAATTGTTTAGGGGCTGATTTTTTATTACGTTAGAGAAGTTTTGAAGTGGGCTTTGGGTTTTTAAAAGTTCTGAAAAAAGATTTGTGGGATGGTTAGAGGAAGTCTTTCTCTACATACACAAACTTTTTTTGGCAAAATGATTGATTTTAGCTATGTGTTTTGATCAAAACTAGTGTTGTTTTTGCATAAATGAAGTGTTTGAAGTTTTGATTTCCATTTTGAAATTCTGTTTTTCAGACCTGTAAATCTGAAAATCAGATCTAAAAAGTGAAGTTTTCATTCAAACTTCATTAGTTACACCTTTCTATCTCCTAGTTTCATGAAGATGGCAATGTAGGAAGGGAATGGTAGTGTAACTTTGTGCATAAAACAAGTTTTGAAGTTCTGTTTTTTGTCATTATGAAGTTCTGATTTTCAGACTTGTAAATCTGAAAATCAGATCTAAAAATTGATATACCAAAAATCGGGTTTCTTGGGGTTTGTAAGATTTTTCCGTCGGCATATTCCCCAATTTGCTCGATTGGCATTTCCCCTTACCCAGGCCTTGAAAGGCTATAAGAAGCTAAGCCGGATGGCTAAGAGTCCACTAGTGGTGTGGACGAAGGATATGAACAATTGTTTTGAGCTGCTTAAGAAAAGTGTCACTTCGGCACTAATACTAATCATTGGCGATCCTAATAAGGCTTTTGTGGTTAGGACCGATGCTAGTGATTCTGCTATTGGAGCTGTTTTGATGCAGGATGGACATCCTGTGGCTTATGAAAGCAAGAAACTCAATCTTGCTCAGTCTAGGTATTGTACCTATGCGAAGGAACTGTTTGCAATTGTTCATTCCTTGAAAATTTGGCGAAGTCATTTGTATGGAGCCAGATTTGAAATTTTGACGGATCATCAGACTCTTCGATATTTCTGTGATGCTACAGATTTAAAGGGGAGGCAAGCTAGATGGGCTGAGCTGATGCAAATCTTTGACTTTTCTATACGTTATTGTAAAGGAAGTCAAAATACTCTAGCGGATGCTGAGTCGGCTATCGGCTATTAATCAGTCGTGCTTTACTGTTATAGAACCGGGGTTGTTTCAGTCTCTTCAAGGACTATATGAGTCCGATCCTTTTTTTGGAAAGTATTGGCAACAAGTACTTTCGGGGGTCGATTCAGGTTTGCAAGATTCCTCGAATCAAGGAAAGACTGAAACGGATTTCCTAATTCGAAACAAGATTTTGTTTCGTAAAGGAAAGGTGTGTGTACAGGAGAATGACACTGTAAGGGCCCAAATCTTGCATGAGTGTCATGATAGTCCATGCGCAGGACATCCGGGTATACAAAGAACACTTGACTTAGTTCGAAGGCAATTTTGGTGGCCTAAGATGAAAAGTCAGGTAGAGGCCTATGTACTTAAATGTACTAAGTGCCAAAGCGGAGAGGCTAAAAGCTAGTGGCCTATTACATCCTTAAAATATTCCTACCGGAAAGTGGGAAAGTATATCTATGGATTTTGTGGTCGGGGCTTCCACGTACAGGGAAGGGCCACGATGTTGGGTCATTGTTGACAGACTTACAAAGTTTGCTCAATTTATCCCAACGAAAACTACTGTTAAAGCTTCAGAACTAGCTCAACTGTTTGTTGAGAAGCTTTTTCGACTGTACGGGCTAACGGAAAGGACCAATCAGACGATGGAGGATATGCTTCGAGCATATGTGGGCCATCGACAGTCTGATTGGGAACAGTACCTTCCACTGGTGGAATTTGCATAAAACAGTGCAAAGCATTCAACGACTGGATTCAGCCCTTTCATGCTTATGTATGGTTTTCAACCTCGATCACCAATTAGTGTTGGCATAAAAAACCTACGAGTGCAAGCCGCAGTTGATTTCCTTGCGGATATGCAAGAAATGTTACAGCTGGCTAAAGATAGCATAAGAAGTGCCCAGGACAGGGCAAGGCACTATGCTGATCTATCTCGGAAGCACAAGGTATTCATGGTCAACGACTGGGTGTTTTTGAGAGTCCCTAGTCACTCTAGGGGCTTGAAAACTATTAAGTGTGCAAAGTTGGCGCCTAGGTATTGCGGTCCTTTTAAGGTTATCCAAGTGATAAACAAGGTCGCATACAAACTAGACCTTCCAGCTAACGTTGGAATTCATCTTGCTTTTCTTTTTTTAGTAAGTTGGGAGTAGGGGACCCTGGTCCCTGTGGAATCTAGTGGAAATTTTTCGTAATGAGTTCGTGAGTGGACCACCTGAACCCGAGGCGATTGTTAATAGCCGGCAGAGGATTCTACGGAGTAGAGTGCTTCGGGAATTTTTAGTCAGGTGGAGTGGCAAATCAGAAGAGGAGGATACCTGGGAAAAGGAGGCTGATTTCCAGAAGAATTTTCCAAATTTTTCCCTACAAGGAAAAATTTAAGTTTAGGGGGAAGGAATGTTACATACTTATGTAATTAGCAGTACTTCAGACCCCTAATAGTCCATTTAGTGTTGGGGGCTAAATGGCAAGGTACCTTTAGGATTAAGGATATGTGCCCTTGGATAAGGGCAGGCAAGTGACTATACCTTAGTTGGAGGTATGGAGTCACGCGACCCTTGGATAAGGGGTACCCTTAGTATTAAGGGTAGGTGCCTTAGATTAAGGTACTAGTGTCCTTGGTTAAGGACAGGTAGGTGTCTATGCCTTGGATGGAGGTATGGAACATAGAGAGGTGTTAGAAAGTTATTGGATGACTATTTTTTTAAACCTTGGGCCTCAACCTTGAACCATATCACTTTATTGGTCTAGGACCAAAGTATACATGCACAACTTGAGCAATGGGACCTAGTAGGAGGGCGCCCTTCTAAAGTGTCCATTGAGTTCCCAACTCCCACAAGAAAGGCATTCAAAGAGTCATAGATTATGGAAGGAGTCTCTTGACCTTCCATAAGCCTATGGGGGCTCTTGGAGATTCTTTAACTCTCCTCTCTCTCTCATTGGATGAGTATGGAACTCCATAGTGCATTGGAGGGGTCCATGGGCCATCTATATGAGGGTAGTAGGGTGCCCATTGGGAGGGGGGGGGATCTCTCTTGTTTGCTTTGCTTATGCTCTAGTGTTGCTACTAGTGTGTAGAGTGCTTTCTTGTGGTAGTATGCTTAAGGTTTGGATCTTGCTTATGGTATGGGACATAAGTAGGGTTTGGATCTTGAGAATGCTATGGAGTGTTGTGGTATGCTTGTGATTTGTTTATGGTTAGCAAGGGGGTGCTAGATAGGTCTTGCTTGGAGCTTGGATCTAGGTGGTGAATACTTGAGGCCAGCTTGTTATCTATCTTTGAGTTTAAAGAGTAGGGACATAGGTGGAGGAGAGATCCTTGGAGGCTTGCAGATCCTTACTTGTAGGTGGAGGCATCCTAGGTTGGAGTTGGGGAGCATCTTGAAGCTTGCAAGTTGCTTGGAGGACATTTGGAGGACTTCCTCACCTCTACTTGTAATAGTCCTGGCTGGGTCAAGATAGCTCCAATTGCATACTTTGATGTGACTATATGCACATGGAACTCAATCATCCAATTGGGCGGTCGTAAGATTGGCGCCACGACCAATGCGTCTTTCAGCTTCTGGAAAGCCTGTAAGGCTTCCTCCGTCGAATGTGGTTCCATGGTAAGCTTGTAGATTGGCCTTGTTAACTCCGCAAAATCCAAAATGAATTCTGTGGCGATTCCATGTCTAGATACAATGTGACCCAATATAAGGCCATGTGTGACCCAAAGCTGACGCTTTTCTGGGTTCAAGGATTGCGGCATTGAATCAACACCTTTTCCAAATTAGATAAGTGTTCACTGTTTGGCCCGTGCACACACAGATCATCCAGGAAAATCTCCCGAAATTTTTGTAGGTATTGTTTGAATGTCGCTTGCATGACTCTCTGGAAGGTACTGGGGGCATTGCAAAGTCCGCATGGCATCACCTTATAGGCATAAGTTCCCCATTCAGTGGCGAATGTTTGTCTTGTGTTGATCGTCCGGCGCAATTTTCACTTGATTGTAGCCGCTGAAGCCGTTCAGAAAATTGTAAGCTTCTGCTCCTGCTACTCGATCTAGGGCACTCTTTGTGAAAGGTAGTGGGAAATGATCCTTCTTGGTGATCGCATTTAGTGCCTTTAGATTTACACATATTCGCATTTTTCCATTTTTCTTGGGTACTATGACTATCGACGATACCCATATGGTGTGCTGGACTACGATTGTGGTATACCCTGTAGGTCTTTGTAAGTCCATGCGAAACAGTCTTTGTATTCCACCAATAAATTACATAGTCGTGTAAACTAAGTGGGTGTCAACTGTGCTCCCACGTGAACAATCTTTTCTTCTTCGCTAGGCTCAGATAAGTTCATCGGTTGCGTACGGGCTGGACCTTCGAAGACTTGTTCCTTAGCTTCCTGATCCTTATCAGGCGCTCTTTGTGCGTTTGGCAGCATAATCACTACGTCGTCTAAAGCATAATTTTTGAAAGTTTTTGGCATCTCGCGAACTGGTGCTCTGCGAGATTCCTCCTTCAACAGATTGATTTGCAGTGAGCATGGTGAGTCAGTTCATGTCTTTACCAAAAGTTTGTCATTGGAAAGCGGCAAAAAGGATTTTGCGTTATGTCAAAGGGACACTCAGGTATGGCATTTATTATGGTAAAGGAACAAAAATAAAACTTGAGGGTTTTGTTGATGCTGACTGGGCAGGAAATGCAGAAGATAGAAGATCGACTACAGGATATGCATTTAATCTTGGAACAGGAACTATATTTTGGAGTAGTAAAAAGCAACTAACAATTGCTTTATCTTCTACAGAGGCAGAGTACAGGGCTACTACACCAGCAACTTGTGAAGCAATTTGGTTACGAAGGATTCTAAAAGATCTTCATATAGAACAAGTTGAACCTACAATTCTATGGTGTGACAATCAGAGTTGTATACAGCTTGCAAAGAATCCAATATTTCATAGCAGGTCAAAGCATATTGAAGTTCAGCAGCATTTTATACAAGAAAAGTTACAAAGTGGTGAAGTAGAGTTGATCTACTGTGACACCAATGATCAAGTTGCAGATATCTTCACAAAAAGACTTGGTCGTGAAAAATTTGAGAAGTTTAGGACTCTCCTAGGTGTTATTGATAATCAATTATCCATTAAGGGGGGAGTGTTAGAATTAATGGTTAATTGTAGAGGCCAGCTTGCATGCTAGAAGGCCTATTTCTATTTCTAGTATAGGTACTATCTTTTTTTAGTATAGGTACCTAAGTTAGTACCAATTTTGCTAGAATAGTATAGAAATCTATTTTAACCAAGTTAGCATAGATTTCTATTGTTAAGACTTCATAATTAGCATTTCAATTGCTATTGTAGTAGAATAGCTTTTGCTTTTCATTGTGGACAGCCTCTATAAGAGTAGATGGGCGCCCACCTCCATTGTTATCTCAGTTTCCAGCTTATGAAGCATAGCTTCTTGCAGTCTCTCTTCTTCTTCAGCTTGTGGTTGATGTTTCGTGTGAGTACTTTTAGATTAGTCTACTCCGATTAGAGAATCTCTTCGATTCTAACAGAGGTTAGCTCAGCACTCTTGTTCTAAAGCATCAAGAACACCAAACTAAGAACATAGCAAAAGCTTAAGAAATGAAAAGCATTCACAAAAAAACATAAGCATAAAGAGCAAGAGCACATGAGGATGCTTGATTCACCAAAATGGTAGAGTCTCCTCCTCTCTATTAAGCATGTAAAATGAAGTACAAGAGGTGCCTTTTTATTCTTGGGGAGGCCCTTGCCCCTTTGTTTTCTATTGGCTACTTCAAGGTAGGGAGGATTGAAATCCTAACCCTTCAAAAGAAACACATTTCAATCTAGGGTGCAAAAAGAAGCACACCCCACCTACCACCATTTTGACTTTGATGACTCCTTAGAACTTAAGCAAACTTTATTAACTTAGACTTTGGGCCTTTTACATTATTTTATTCTACAAGGCCCAAGTCTATTTTATCGTGCTCATTGGGCTATGGGCTTACGCACGCAGGATGCCACGGCCCTCGCACCTAACTTATTTATATATAGTAATACCCTCAACAGCATCCATGGATCAGACCAATGAATTATTGAGAAGTTTGATGAGGAACACTTCATTTGGAAGGTGAAAGCGAAGATGTTCCTCCTTGACAGAGATTTGTGGGACATTGTATTTTGTGAAGAATAACATCCTCGAAAGTGCTAAGCAGGCCTAGGAGACACTAACTACTATGTATGAATCTAAATCCATGGAAAATCATCTTTGCTTGAGACAAAGGTTCTTTGCCACAAAGATGAAGGAAGATGAGGTTGGTGGATCGCCTGAATGGCATGAAGAACATGGCAGAACAACTTGCACAGCTGGAGGGCCCTTGCATGAATAAGACATGGTTATGATAGTGTTGGAAAGCCTACAAGCAGCTTTTCACACTATTGCGTCTATCACAGTAAATCGCATAGATCAATCCCAATGTTAATTACTCAAGAAAACAGTAAGATAGTAGAAACTGTTGGTCCAAAAATGCAAATTGAAGCAGCATCCCACAATACTATAGTGTTGTTCCTTTCATAGTAGGTCTGTTAAAGGAGCTGCTACCCAAGAATAGTTCGTATTGAACAGCTCATAGAACTTACAAAAGCCCAAAAAGGATTGTAACTGACGTATATCGGTAGTCCTCGGCCATTTCTTAACCACAACCATCTTGGCTGGGTCAACCAAATATACTCTCAGCCGTCATTATGTGACCTAAATACTTGACATGAGTCTTACACAACTTGGTCTTTTGAGCATTGGCATACAAAGCATAAGCTTGTAACTTGCCAAATATGGTTTGGAGATGCATATGCTCTCCTAAGTATATCATCAATAAAATCGACAACAAACTTGCTATATAGTCACGTAAGACATTGTTCATGAGCATCATGAACGTGGTTGGTGCATTGGTTAGTCCAAACAACATAACCAAAAAGTCATAATGCGTAAAACGGTGGTTCGGAAGTCCGTCTTCTAGATGTCTTTGTCTCGAATCCATAATTAATGGTACCTACTTTTGAGATTTATCTTACTGAAATACTTGCAATGCATCCAATAGATCATCAATCATGCGCATCAGATATTTGTGCTTTATAGTGATTTTTTTCAATCCCCTATAATCAATGAACAATCGGAAACTCGCATGTTTTACCTTATTCAATCTCTTGTAATCAATGCACATTTGGAAACTACCATGTTTTACCTTAACAAGTAAAATAGGAGTGGTGGTGAATAACTAGGACGGACATACCCTAGCTTGAGATATTCCACCAACATCCTTCTGAGTTTCTCCTCTTTCAAGCTCATCCTATAAGGAAGCCTACATATTGGACTTGCCCTTGGAACGAGCTCAATATGATGCTCTACATTTCTTCTAGGCGACAATCTCTCTGGCATGTCACTAATTAACATATGGTTAAATTTGGTGAGGATGGACTTCTCAAATCTAGAATCAAAATTGGAATCAACATACATGGCACAACCACAAATACTACAACTCCATTCTATTTGTTCGCACACAATATGGTCTCTCCCCCCTTTAAGACATGAGAAATACCCTCATGTCTGAAATTAGGCACATGCGAAATGAAATCTATAGTGGGCTGCTTATTCTAATGCCACCTGCTTACTCATACCAATATCAAACTTAGCTGATTCTGTGACTTCAAAGATTAACTTCACGGAATACTTCTGAATAGACAAAGGTGCTTGAGAGACTCTCTTGTCCCAAACTTATGTTCCCTTACCATCTGGCATCTCAACCGTATACCGATAATAAGAAGGGACGGTGACTAGGCGGAGTAATATTATGTGAGGAACTGGTGTCAAATAAGACGAGCACGTCATGACTTTCCAGCTTTTCCCTCATGCATATCGATCGGTTCACTATTTGGAAATTGATAAGCTTCACGTACCTTGGTGGATAGAAAACAAACTGGTGCCTCTAGAACAATCTTGTACACCGAAATAGTCATGAAATGTCTAGTGTCATCATCACTCTTGCTGACCAATAGATCATCCCATTATCAATATCTCTTCATCTTGATAAGTACCTCTTATGTACGTATCAGCATACCCTTGCACACTGTAGTGCCTATGATGGTGCAAAAATCAGGCAGCCGTTGCACATACGTGCTCGTGTGGAGGAATAAATTGAACCTTGAAGGCTCTCTTGAACTCAACCCGAGTGGGTGGGCATTGATTGAACTTGAGCAATTTACCCCACCACATGTTAGCAAAATCAGTGAAATGATAAGTAGCTTTGAAAATCCGCCAAAATCAGTTGTGGCTTGCTTAAGGTCAAAATATCTTCCCACTTTGTGTAGTCATTGGTCTACAACATCAATAGTTCTCTATGGAGTATTTCTAGCGTACCTAGTGGGCTTCATGTCTTTATCTTCATGGAAAGGAACATGGGAAGAAGAATATACCGTAGGGTTTTATTTTTTTATTTTCATGGAAAGGAACACAGGGAAGAAGAATATACATGAAGAACAGAAGATGAAACAAGAAATTGAGGGAAAAATTGAGAAGGGTGAGGTGGAGGGTATGGTGACGGCGACTCACAATTGCTTGTATCATATTCGAGCAACATTCGCATCTCATGCATGGACTTTTGCATACTATCTATGTGGGCTTTCATGGATGGAGTACTAGTAGGCGAATTTGCCGCAACCATATTAGGGTTACGGTCATGGGTAGGCATAGGATGATTAGGGCTATCTAGTGGTGTTTGGAGTGCAACTTGTAGGCTAGCAGGAATATAAACATGGTCATATGCCATGGTTGGGTATAGGAAAGAAGAGAGAAGAAGATAAAGAGAAAATAACAAGGACCTTGACAGTCAGCTATTAGGCCACAGCCTAGAGCGACATGGCGACAGAGACGACACCGACAGCCTACCCGGCGGCAGAGGTCCATGGCACATCCAGATTCCAGTGACGCCTTCACAACATACCATCCACCATTTCTTCCAGGCTGATAGGCATCATGATATACAATTCCAGGCTGTTGGAACCTGATTGGGCCAACCATCTTTATGCATTGTATTTGCAGTTATGGTTTTATAGATGATCGAGCTTTAAGCTCCTATGTGCTTGACATGTACCTTTTCTTAGTCCTATGTACCTTAGGGTATTCAAGGACATTAATAAAATCTCTCTCTCTCTCTCTCTCTCTTCTCTCTCATCTCTCTCTCTCTCTCTCTCTCTACTAGGCGCGCTGCTGATTGCGCCCTGTTGGCGCCTCGATCCATGGCTGATCGCGCTGTCTGGCGCCTTGATCCATTGAGGCTGATTGCGCCCTGCTTTCATCACATGTTTTCCTGTCACAAGCAAGTCTCTCCAAGCTCGTGAATCCTAGAAGGCCGGTGGTGTAGAATCCTCCCAACTAGAGGCAACCCTCTCCTTGAGTCCTTCTACCTGCTATTTCCCGTCAACTGGCACATGGCATCCACCTGTGGGTGATCAGTCCAGTTGGCATGCATGGCCCCTATGACCTGTGAATACTAAGTGACTCATAGGGTACCACCCCCGTGCCCCGCCAAAGACCTGTGACCCTCTTGGTGATTTACAGTGATCTTATTCAATCCCCTGTAATCTACACACATCTGGAAACTACCATCCTTTTTCTAAACAAGTAAAATAGGAGAGGTGAAAGGTGAAATAACTTGGACGGATGTACCCCAACTTGAGATACTCCTCCAACATCTTTCTGACTTCCTCTTCCTCTTTTAGGCTCATCCAATAAGGAGGGCCTTCATATCGGACTTGCCCCTGGAACGAGCTCAATACGATGATCAACATTCCGACTAGGCGGCAATCCCTTTGACATATTACTAATTAGCACGTGTTTAAACTGAGTGCGGATGGACTTCTCCAATTCACTTGCTAGGTCACATCTAGGCTGTAATGAAAATGCATATGCACTAGGGGGATGCAAAGTAAATGAGGGTTCTTGTGATTTATTAGTGAGTGTGGCTTATCTGATTATTATCAACATAATCATCAAAACTGGAATCAACATTCACATAACACAACCACAAATACTGAATCTCCATTCTCTTTATTTGCATATAGGTAACAAGAGGACCCTCAACAGATGGTCTCTCCCCCTTTAAGTCATGATTCATACCCTCATGCCCAATACACATGTGACTTAAAATCTATAGCGGACTGCTTACTTGCATGCCACCGCTTACCAAGTACAATATCAAACTTATCTAACTTCTCGGTATACGTCTGAATAGACAAAGATGCCCGAGAGATTCTTTCATCCCAAACCTCTGTTCCCTTACCATCTGGCATCTCAACAATATACTGGTAATCAGAGTGGAACAGTAGCTAAGTGAAACTTCCTCACCACGCGAGAATTGATAATATTATGCGAGGGAACTGGTGTCAAACAAGACGAGCACGTCATGACCTTCCAGCTTCCCCCCTCATGCCGTATCACTTCACGATTTGGAAACTGATAGCTTCACACGCCTTGGTGGACAAATAACAAACTGGTGCCTTTGGAACAAGCTTCCGCACTGAAATAGTCATGACACGACGAGTGTCCTCATCATCACTTACCAACAAGTCATCCAAAATCTCCTCATCCTTGCCCTCATCTTGAACGTTGCAAAACATGGAGCTTCTTGCCCGTACGTCGAGGACAATCTTTGAAAAGATGCTTGCCAAGACAAAAAAAACATAATCCGTCTTTCTTGGCCTTTTCCTTTTGCACAGGACTAAGGGGAGACTTGTCGTAAGCACGATGAGCCATAGGAGATCCCACCTTGCGCTTCAAAGTCTGCTACATCTGGATAGGATCCTTCTACGAAAAAGCCTTTCTGACCAGCTTGGCCAGACTTTCGCAAACCCTTCTTCTGAGGCCAGCTTGGCGCTCCAGATTCAGCCTTGGTGCGCACATTACCTTCGAGAGTTGAGAGCTGTAGCAACTGCCTCTTCTAAGGTTTTGCACCCTTCATTAAGCATTGAAGGCCTCAGCTCTTCACGAAGGCCAAATATGAACTTGTAGACTACTAGCCACTCGGGAATCTCTTCTGGAATCTTGATAAGCGTCTCACAATACCTATCAGCATATTCCTGCACCATGTACTGCCTTCTGACGATGCAAAAGCCAAACATCCGTTGCACGCACATGCTCATACGGAGGAATAAACTGAGCTCTGAAAGCTCGCTTAACCTCAAGCCAAGTGGATGGAGCCTGATTAGACTTCAACAACTTGCGCCACCACCTATCAGCAAAATCAGTGAAATGGTAAGCAGCTTTGTGGACCCCGCCAACCCTCATCAGTTGGGGACCGCTTCAAATCAAAAATATCCTTCCACTTATGCAACCACTGATCTACGATATCAAGTATTGCGTTGGGGAGTGTTTCAATGAAACGGGTAGGTTTAATATCTTTGTCTTCTGGGTAGGGTGAAGGTAACACAGGACGAACAATAGAAGACGGATAAGGCGGAGCATACTGCAAGGAAGACGCATAACCACCAGCTACCTTCATCGCTCGCATCTCTGCGACGGTCTTTTCCACACTATCCATGCGAGCTTGCATAGAAGGGGAAGTACCCGCAAGCGATCGAGCAGCCACTGTAGGCGGATTATGGTCAGGGGCTAAGCATAGGGCTAGGGGTGGTGATTGGAGAGCAACAGGAGGGCTGAGAGGTATATCGACACGATCGTCTTCCAAGAACAAAAAGCACAGAAAAACAAAGTCTCTTTCTGAATGTACACAAAAAACAAAAAAATGATTTTTCTTGTGAAAAGGGAGAACAAAAAGTAAAATAAATCAGCGAAGATGATCACTCCCTGATTCCCAAAGACGTAGTATGGATGACCGATGAAGAAGTTGCCGGAAAAATTTGAAGTTTTGTCGACTTTTGCTAAAATAGGTGAAAAAACAGCACCAAATCGATGCGAACTTATGCACGCTCAGGTCTGCAAACAGGCTGAAGGTCCTATTGTTAGTAGGTCGCCCTCACTGTGAGGATGCTCCGTGCCAAATCTCAGGTCAACAGACGTACGGCCCCGACGTACGGTGAAGTTATGATGTTTTAACTCCAAAAGCTCTAAAAAAAAACGTCCAAAATCTGTTTTTTGAGCAAAATTAGTGAGTTCAAAATTTTTTCTCAGATTTGCAGCCTCCCTAGCATCGATTCAGCACCCCCAAGCACTCCCAAAATCTCATAGCAATCCGATAAGCGTAGAGAAAGTTATGGCCTTCTTCCAGTTTTCTACAAAATTCATTTTTTCATGTTCAATTTTTTTTCATATCTGTAGAATCCCTATTTTTTTGGCTCAAATCGAGGCCCCCGCTGGTAACCGGGTTGTGCCGAGTTCATTATTAGAGCTGGACTGGGCTCCAACACAAGCGGGGCCAACCCAAATCCAAACCTGTAATTTTAGGCAAGCCACAATAAAGGCTCTCCCAAGATAATTTATGATGACAAAATAGTTTGACTATAAGTAAAACTGAGCCGAAAGGGTTGTCTGATTTGGTTCCAACAGTGCCTTCTATGTCCAAATATGAAACTTGAAAAGTTTTGTATTGAGAAATACAACAGTTCATCAAGCAAAGCTCTACATTGAATTAAGAGTTTAAGGTTAGGGCTACATTTCATACCCTATGCTAGATCTTTGAAATTCTGATGCCATCACCTCCCTATATTTGTAATTGTTCAATGCAAAAAGTCTAGCTCTCTAATTTTCTTCCTCATATTGAGTTTCTGAATCAGGAGATTTGTTTTCAACTTAAAAGGTGATATGATACAAACATATGAACCTGTCCGTCAAGATATATTTTTGATAGAACAATCGAAGTTCGAACATAAAACTGCCAAGGTGCTAATGATTCTCCCACAAAAGAATCAAGGATAGATGACAGCGGGCTACCTTGCTGGCCCTCCTACAAAAGAACCTCGTTTGTTGGGTTCTCCCTTTAGGAAGTGTACACCAAATGCTACCAAAAGAGGCCCCATTCAAGGGTGTTTATTATGTCTATTTAGGGTTTCCTGGTCTTGTATTGCCACTTGGGTGCAAAACTATTCAGTCTTCTTCCTAGAGATTAAATGGAGTCCTCGACTCTGTGACCAAGTAGCTGAACTAGTCTCGAAAATGATCAATATGATTTAAAGGGTCCAAATTTAACTACTTTCCCTAATAACAAAACCACTCAAGAAGTATGCTGTGGACACAGGATCAAATTCTTGTCAATTGCTCAAAAAGAGAATAATATCTTTTACATTTGCTCAAGAAATTCTGTCCACATACCTCACCCAGAGTGTTCAGACAAGTCCATCTGACATGTTAGCTACTCTCTAAGTATGACGTCTTCATAAGATCATGGTGTCCAAGCAACTTAATAGGCGAATTTTCAAGCTCAAAGTGCAATTTGTTCACACAATTGTAATGTTTCCATCCATCATGGGCACTTTTTTCTAGAAGGCTATCTCACTCCATCTTAATATACTAAGAACTTGCAAAGGCTTGCAATGTGAATGAAATATTTATCTTGTTGTACAGCACGATGATCGCAGTCCTCGACGTCCTCGGCAAAATTTCAAGTGGGAGATCAACCGGTACATTCATTTTCCTGAAGGCTCATGTTTTGGCAAGTTAAAGATAAGTGCTTTCTTTCCTGTCTGTGCTCAATTAATGATCTACTATTAGAAATTTTTGATCAATTTGCATACTAGTTACACAACATCGTGACAAGTTTAATCGACTTTAGTTTGCTATCAAACTGTGCCTATAGTATTCTTTAGATATTGTTCAGATCCAGAAGTCTGTTTTTAGAGAAGTCAAAGTAGGAAAATTAAGGCTGTACAGAAAACACAAGGCTATTTAGTTTTCTGCTAAGGATGGATACAACAACTCAATAACGTCAGATATGGATGCTTGTTATGACAATTATGTTGCTTTATTGTTCTAGCTAAGTTGACATGGATGTGTACTTCCATTCTACTCCATCCTGCATGATGAGTACACTCTTAATCACTTTGGCACCGATGGATGCCATCGTAAGGTTTGAGTAGAGTAAGTGGCATTTAGCTGATAGTGGAATTGGTAACTGCATTTAAGATTGGGCGACAGGGCACTAGCAACTGGCGCAGGGAAGATCGCTGGCTAGGGAGGAAATTCAGATACCTTTGATAAAAAGCTGAAAACCGCTGGCATCATGAGATAGATTCTCAGAGCTAGCAAGCTGAAGAACTTGCTGATGCTAGCAAAAAAAGGAATCTGGAGAAGAAACATACCAAAGAATGAGCACATTTTGCCAGATAGTGAGGTCAAAGAGGCCAGTTGTAGCAAAGCAGAAACATGGATGAAACAGGCGAAGGAGATACAAGTGATTGAAGAAAAAAGGATGCCAACAGAAGAGGCAGGTGAAAGAGTATGAAGGGGATATTTCCACAGAGTGAGGAATGAATCACACAGTAACAGAGAGAGAGAGGTAAAAACAATCAACTTGCCTAGTATCACGAAAGGTGTTGGAACGAGGGCATTGGGGTGAGGACAGAGAGCTTGTTCGGTGTAGAAAAAGATCATGAGCAAGACAGGGGCGTCTTATCGAGGAGGTAGGGCTCGGAGATTTGGGTGGGAGAGTAAGGGGAAAGGTGGGGAGGAAGGAATGGAAGAGATAATGAAGTGCTTTTTCATGATAGGTGGAAACATGATCTATTTATGAGGCTAGTCCGCAGCGTCCTACAACCCAAGCAAGAAGAAGACCCCATTGCAAAAGTTGGAAGCACTTTTGGCAGCCTAAGAAGTAAACCTCCTTTTGCAAGGTATACCATTTCTTGATGGCTCAGTGTGTTTCTACGATTCATGAATCTAAACATTGGCTATACTTATGAGATAGGGGCAAGCTTAGCAAGAGACTATGTTGTGTTTACTTTAGCATAAGGGCTGGAACCTGATAGTTGTATAGATTTAAGCTCTTGGAATGTTAATAACATACCACGATTTTGCTCTGAGGGGGAGCAGGGCCAAACTCTCAACTAGAGGTTCGATTGGTTCACATTAAAAAGATATTTTACATGTTTCAGAACGTTAGCAAGTAGGTGGTAGCTTACAGTTTTATGCAATTACCTGCGGATCAAACCCACAAGATTGGTTATTGGATTGAATCTGTCGATTTGTTTCTTGCTGAAGAAAATTCCTGATCTGGATCATAAAGAGTATAAATACGCTATCCTCATCCTTCCTTTATACCACCTTCTCTCAAGCCTAAAGTTCGTTTCTGGCAATGTTATTTTAGTGAGTAAGAACAAGATTATTTTCCATGCCTGCAAAAGTACTATTAGTTTATTGATTGTTATTTTTAAAGCAGTCCCAGTTGAAGAACTCAAGCTTTTACTTGCAGTTTAATCCAAATGCTATGGTCATGAACCAAGTTTACTTCCATTTGCGTTTCT